>JAOWBP010000001.1:148253097-148293402 GCA_028571105.1 Tragopan temminckii
TGTTGAACCTCATCAGGTTCACCCGGGCCCACCTTTCCAGCCTGTTGAGGTCCCTCTGAATGGCATCCCTTCCTTCCACAATGTTCGCTCATTTATCATATATATATGTAAAACAAAATGTTGAAGGATATAGCCAAGACTGCTTTGAGACGAGTATTTTGAATGCAAAAAAAAAACTTTCACCAAAATTTAAAAAATAGAACAAGATCCCCCCTCTAGATCATACAGACTTTTTTGATCTCTTTTGCTGCTGCCACAAAGCCAGAAAGTTGAGTCTGGCCCCTGCCTATTTGAGAAGACCAAGACCTCAGTATAGAGGTCTGGGAATTGCTATATTGAAGTATCTGGTTATCTGTAATCTCCTCTCAGTGCCAGGGATGTGCCCAGGAAGAGGGAGTGGCTGGTATGAGACTGTGCTCTGACAACATCACTCCAGTGTAAAAAGTGCCAAGAGGATTTGCTAGCTGGGAAGCAGCAGGGATGCCCTAAGTCACCTCCAGCTTGTCAGGTGCCCGAGATCTCTGAGAGTGACGGTATCCTACAGCCTTTCTCCCAGGAAATCCTGCAAGCATCATGGCCTACATCTGAGAAGAACTAGCACACTGAAGACAGGAAGATTAAAGAACTGACTCCCATGAATCTAAGATTGTTTAGAAAAGCCTACAAAAAAAAATCTATTCCTAAAGGCATTAAAGTGAAATTAGATGAGTTTTCTTCATTTAAAAAGATGAAGATCTGGTAAATGTTTTCACTCTTATCCCTGAGTGGAACTTGGATTATTCCTTGATGTCATATGTGAGGAACACCATGGATATAGATTAGTACTAAAAGGATTAAAGAAGAGATCATAGTATGAATAAAAAAGAATGAATATTAGGAATGGCAAACTTACAGAAGATTTATTCTCGTCCCTCTCATAGAAATATTTCTTCATAATGCTACAGATTCTATGTAAAAATAATAATAATTTTGCTACGTTGAGGCTTGGTTACTCTGTACTTAAATTTGAAAATGACAAAATCAAGGAAAAATATTATCCCTTCTTACTCCAGGTAATCATAAAGCAAAAAGAAGAAAAATGGCTTATTTGAGGTGAACATATCAGACATTCTCTGGAAGAAACTATTGCTGTTTTGGCCAGAAGGTTTTTCTCCATCTTTACTGAAGAGCCAAATGAGAATTTTCATGGCCCAAAATACAAACCCTTTGTAGCTTGTAATGTTTCAAGGAAATCCACTCCATCATTTCACACTGCTAAGTTGACCTGCACTGTCTGCATACCAAAGCCCTTTGTGGGTCCACGGAGATAATCTCCTTGACTGATTTTATTACAAGCAGAACTTTCATTCAGGAAAGACATAATTGGCACACAATGATCAAACATTTTAAAACTATTTGCAGTGAAAGAAAAACTCCATATAGAAACTATGGGAAGATTATGTAAATAATTTATTTTAAGATGAGTCAGCTAATGTTATGGCAGAGATCAATGGAGGAAATATGATTCCAGGAAAGCAAGATGACTAGAACCATGAGGGGAAAACTATATTCTTTTTTCTATATATAAAATGAACAGTAAAGTCAAAATTGAGTTAATCGGGATAATAACATAGCAGATCTGGCAAATAGTATATCATGTTTTGTAATGCTAAAAGGCTATGCCATATTGCCTTTTATTGCTCAAAGAAGATCATAGATTTGTCAAGGTTGGAGTGGACTTCAGAAGATTTCTAGGCCAATTTCCTTCTCAAAGCAGGATAAAGTCTGAATTCAGACCAGACTGCTCAGGACTTTTTCCAGGTCTTGTTAACCAGCAAAGATGGAGATTTCTCAACTTCACAATGAAGCTTGCTCCTGACTGTCCTGACTGTCCTCATGAATCTTTTTTCCTCACATACAGAACAGTACTTCTTTCAACTTCAATTTCAGTTCAACAAATCTCTTGTTCCTCTTATTGCACCACTGTGAAGAGGCCAGCTTCATCTCCTCAGTGACCTCTCTGTAGGTGCTGAGGGCTGCTGTCAGTTTCCTCTAAAGCCACCTCTGCTCCAGGCAGAATAAGTTCAGCTCCCACAGCCCCTTCTCACAGGGAAAGTGCTCCAACATCCAAAGAGGTAAAAAGAAGAACATCTTGGGTGAAATGCTCAGTCCCTCTTTTTCTTTCCCTCAGCCTTCAGTATCAAGAGCTACTTTTAAAATGAAATGAATGGCTTACACATATCTACGTGCATATGTAGCCTAGAACTTTCTAATTGTTGGATAAAATAGCATAATAAGATACAAAACTTCATAGTCCCTAGCAAAATTAATTACCTCACTACTTTGCCTACTTCTTATTCGTAACGGTTATGCAAAATATCCATGAGATTTCTCTTTAGGTAAAAGATACAAGGGACAATAACAGGGGAGATTTATTTTAGATATAAGGAGAAAGTTTTTTACAATAAGGATCATGAAGCACTGGAACAGGTTGCCCAGAGAGGTGCTGGATGCCCCATCCCTGGAGACATTCAAGGTTAGGCTGGACAGGACTCTGAGCAACCTGATCGAGCTGTAGGTGTCTCTGTTCCCCTGTTCATTGTAGGGGGTTGGACCAAATGACTTTTAAGGGTCCGATCCAACTCAAACGATTCTATTATTCTATACATAGCAGAAGTATGCATGCAGACAAACATCCATTTTAAATATGGAAAGCAACGTCTCTGCATTACATCATTTTTCAATCAGTCTCCTGTAGACAGTACAAAATGAGATGTATCTATTTCTTTCTCAAAATATGAGTAAATAAATGAATCAGTAGAGTTGTTCTTGTCAGTGCAGCAAAAGGTTATGTGGGCATTTGCTGCACTGCATCATCTAGTCTTCTTATATCTGTACAGTACTTTTGAGATTATTTCCACTTTCACTTGCAGTAACGTGCAATGGTATTTCTGTATGCAGAAGGTCCATTCAGTTAGAGTAGAAGAAATCATCATGATCCATCTTCTCTTTCCATATAAAAAAAAAAAATGATTTAACTTTTTCCATTCAAATCTCCTGGCCAGAGAATATCTTTCCTAATGCCCAAAAGTTTCCAACTGTACAAAACAGACACATCCACAGAAATCTATCATCAGCTTCTCACAAATTCTGTTTAATCTGCCATAGATTATGAAAATTAATAGATAAGCTTACATCCCCACTGAATTTCTCTTTCAAAAAAAGTCAGCAATCCTAACAACCATCACGTTTCACTGAAACATTCAAAAATATGGATCAGAGGTTTTCTCTGCACAAAATGGGAGTAGTCTGAATCGAGATGGTCTTTTTTACTACAGAATATATTTTTCAAGAGTAAGAAATGTCTTTTCAGAACTTATTTTCTTCAGTCCATTTGGCTTTTTGCAAAAGAGCGACTCCATAAAGATCAGCATTATATCATAGTTGTGCCTGATGGCCAAGTCTGCACTGTATACAAGGTGTTTTGGATATACTTCTTCTTCTCATCCTCACTTGAAGTGGAATCTCATTATAGTTTATGATCTGCGATTTACAAGTTTGAATTGAGTTAACATCAATTTCAGCCTATCATTTCTGATCCAGTCGAGGTACTCTGGTTCATATAAGTCCCTGCTGACACGAGGCCAAGATATGCAATCATTCGTTACCTATGCCATCACCCCATTGATTGATTACTAGGAGAAAAAAGTTGGCTTCAGAGATCTTAAAGAGGCTCTTTTTGTTAGGGCACTGTGGGGGCCAGGGGATCGGAGGGGCTGAGAGCTGTGGGGGCTTGCAGCGGCAGCAAGACAGGGCCTGGTATTCAAAGCCTGTCCCACCATACCAGCCAGGAGCAGCCAGGGGCAGCCACAGCCCCACACACTGGCACCTCTCTGGTGATGGGGATGTGCTGGCAGCCTGCAGTTGCCCTGGCTCAGCGGGGCGATGCCTGGTCAGGGCAGGGCTGTGGGGAGCTGGAATCAGGCCCAGCTGCAGCTTCACTGGGGCAGGTTCTTACAGCCTTGAGTCTGACATTAGGCTTTGGGCCATCAGTACCTTTGGTGACTTCTGGGTCCTGATGTTCTGGTACCACCTATAATTCAGTGTGTCTGTAATTCAGTTACAGACATCTCTTAGAAGTACAGGAATTACAAAAATGTCCCTCTCTATTGCCCCATTTCACATTCTAATTGATGAAAGGATGTGATGTAGGGCACTGGATTTTCAGGTGCTTGGTACTGCTTTCTTGAACTTTGACTACTCTACTTTCTGGTGGCTTCTGTTCCTGAACTACATCTCCCTTGGCTGAGATTGGACTTCCTTTGCCAACTCTTAAGTGAAAAGCCTCTTGCACAAATTTTACTTGGATTTTTTCTTCCTTATGTTTTCCTATGTCACACCTATAAGACATACAACATATTTTCCACTTTTTGCATGCCCCGAGCAGATGTGGCAGGATATAGGTGGCCATTTGAGCTGCTCCCTGCTGGTGTGTCAGCAGTACAAGATAGCTTCCAGAAACACTATCATTAGTTGGTTCTTTTCTTCACTTTGGTACAGAATATGTACAGCGAAGGGGGAGAAATTGTAAAAGCAGGTTTTTTTATGCTCCAAAAAATTAGAATGTAGAATCTTTCCTGCACTGGAGGTATTTGCCATGATGCTTCTGAGCTGATACAATGGATCTAATAGCTCCTCAAGCATCCCTGTTCTGCAGGAAACGTGGTAGGAAATTCTTCCGAGATGTCACTAGCCTGCTTCTGTTTTAATCAAGACACAAACCTACAAGAGAAGAGTTACTGAATCCCCACTGTCCATTCATCCTTGGTTTAATCAGCACCAAAAGAGAATCTTCCCACTAGAGACTAGAGAGTAGTCCTAAAGGCTGAGTCTTGCCACCATTACACCACAACCCACAGTAGCTATATGAATCCAGAATGGTGTTTTTTACACAGTCAATTATCTCTTGATTAAAAGCAAACACCACAAGGATGAAGAAGAACAATTTTTAGCTATCAAGCCAAAGGCAAGTTAAAAGACTGATTGATTCACCAAAAAAGTTATCCTTTCATAGACCAGAGCTGCTCTATATTTACACCTAAGCTCCCCTTCAAGATGTTAAAAGTGCCAACAGAACTAAATGAGTACTACCAGAATTAAAGGAAGTACAAGTCCCAGCAATATTTAACTCCGCTGTCCATAATGACTGGATGCATGCTTCTGAATGACCACAAAATGCAATCATTTATCATTGGAAAAAAAAAAAAACATGAGAACATGACTTAACATCAAAATAAAGAAAGAATGGAATGTTCTGTGGAAGAATGCAGTAAAAAATGCCACAAAACATCAAAATAAAAAAATACTGAGCCTAGTATCTCCTCCTCACATATACTAATGTGAAGCAGGAATAAGTCTGTTGGGCCAGAGGTAATTATTAACAGTCACCACACAAAGGCTGTTAGTGAATAGAACAGGGACTGGTACTACATTCACAGAATTCATCTGTCTCTGCATTGGAAACACTGGAAAATGGAACTAGCAAGGGCTGGCATTGTGTGAAATAGAGAGGAATAGGATAGAGTTTGAACTTTGTAAAGTTATACCATTTCTATTAAATTTCTACAAAAATTGGTAGTTTTGATCTGGCAAGTTCCTCAGTTAAGTGTTACATACTCAAAATCACAAATGTTTATATTTATGCCCCAATTTGTCCAAATGCCCAATTTAAGGGGAATTTGATACATATGCCTTTGTCTTTTGATTTTATTTACATGTAATCTGCTGCCCTCAAATCCATAATATGCATATGCAACAATTCCTACAGTAATTTTTCAAGTTAAAAAGATCTCTGTACTCTCCATGTATCTACACTCCAAAATTCCATCACAAGACTCCCACTAAAGTTCAAATCAGTCACTTTTTAGGTCCCAAACCTTCCAGATGTACCACACCTTGCAGAATTTCAGGGCTCAGGATTTTAATATTACTCCATGAAAACCTCCAATTTTTTCTTGATTCTTGAAGACTTATCCTCCTCTTAGTGTCACTGGTGTGAGATCTTGCAGCAAATGAAAGAAGAGTAGTATGGATTAAGCCACGTAAGTACTCTATTCTAAATAATGCTATTCCTTCATTCATTACCTTCCATATATCCCTCTTGCATGTGATAAGCTGGGAAGACCATTAGATCCTCTAGACCTCTCACAGTTCACAGGTCTTCAACCAGTTACTCCCCTAATGAGTTTAGTATCTTGACTAATGTTTATCTTTCTGAAAAGCATCTAATTTCAAACCCACATAGTCTGCTTTACTTTGATCTCAGTTTCTAGGTGAGGGTCCTTGTCTTCACTTCACTGAAAAGCAGACAGTATTTTCCTCCTTTGAGGGTGTGAACACACTGAAATCAGGCATCTCACAAAATATATTTTGGAAAATGCATTGGTTTTAGTCTCTCACCAGCAGGTCTTGTTCCCCATTTCTCTTTCTCCTGCCTCTGCAGTCTTCCTATTTTGAACGTGGACATTCCAAGACTCCACGTGTTATGCAGTTAGCAGTCAGCACATACAGAAGTAAAATAACCTCCTTTCTCCTGCTTAGTCATTGCTACACTATTCATATAGACAAATACACCATGCCTTTTCATCATACCACATTGCAAAGAGTGGTCTGGCCCAGAACTTTTCTGTCAGATTTGCAGCTTGCCGGGATATAGTCTTCTTCCTGCATGTAGTGCTTGCTGTTTGTTCCCTTACCTCTGAGTGCACCAAAGCACTTCTTCTGACTGAATTAACTAGTGGATTCAAGTCTCTGTATGTGACTGCAATCTGCAGTAATTAAGACTCCCACGTCTTTGTACCAGGATTTTTGAGTCCTGAGTAATTTTGTTAGTGACAGATAACAGATTTTCATGCAACAAGATGACTGTTATAATCATTTAGTGGTCTAACACACTACATAAAAACACAGGCCATGAAATCTCACTTAATAATTCCTGCATTTCAGATTTGTTTCTTCTTCAAAATTTAATCTCAGTTGAAAGCCTTCAGTGAAGGAGCATCTGCCATATCCTCTGCTGAGTTGTTCCAATGTTGCTTGATTCATATTTTCTTAGGCTGATGCTAAAAATGTATCTTACCACCATTTTGTATTTGTCTATCTACATCTCTGAACTGTTTGACATTAAAATTCTATGTTCATTGTGCACCCCTGCATTTCATTTTACAAATACTATGTAATATTGAAGTCCATAAATGAACACAGAACAGAGAGAGATGATATAGAGCACTGTAATATGACTGTTAGTGACAGAAACATTCATGAAGGAAAAAAAAAAATTAGTATATACTGACTATGATATGAAATCATAAGGCTAGGTAAAGGCCTTTCTTTTTATCTCACATTTTAACCAAAGATCTGTAGCTCAACCGGCAAAAAACATCATGCTTCCTTATAAAAATAAGGTAAAAATATTTCCTTTTTTTTTTTTTTTTTTTTTTTTTTTTTAAGCTGCACATAATAGTGCTTTCTTTTTAGAGTATTTTTAAATGAAAAAAAAAAATCTGAGATTTGGAAATATAAGCACATGTTTTTTGATTTCATGCTTCAGTCTCAAGCCAAGAGAGCTGTCAGTATGTTGTGGAAACATTCCTGCAAAACAGAAAGTAAATGGAAGTTTTTGTCTTTGATTTACATGTGCTCAGGATCAGACTCCTTGTGTAAAATTAAGACAGCAGTTGCTATTCCTGATCAACCAAGAAAAGAAAGATCTGAATTTAGAGCCTGGAAACCTTACCATTCTGGCACTTTGACATCAATACATCAACTAGAAAGAAATCTTATACCAGCTTACTGAAAAAAACATATGGACTAAAGCCCTGATGCAGGATGCATTTATTTAAGTTCATTGTTGAAGCACACGCTTAATTTGAAACACAAGCCACAGGCTCTGTAGGCTGTGATAGGATTTAATTAGGCACTTAAGTGTCACTTAAAACCTGATTTGAAATGAGGTTCTGGCTCAGAACAAAAACTTTCAGAGAAGCAAGTCTTTGCTTCAGAAGTAGTTTAAGAGTTGTCCTGCCTTGACCATGAGAATCAGATTAGGGGAGATTTAAAAGTATTACTCTTAAAGATAGAAATGTTTAGTTAAACCTCAAGCAACAAACAAGGTCTGAAACATGCGATAGATAACACAAAATGAGAGCATTGAGAAAGGTTTCACAGACGTGTCCCTACCAGGCTCACAGCAGTGCTCTTCTCTGGCCATCCTTATCTTTCCAGTCTCCCCACAGATACAAACACACCAACCTCCCACTGAGATCCTCAGAGAGCCAGTATGGGGAATGTTTCCAGGCACTGCTGACAGGGAACAGCTATTTACAAGGATGTGCTGGTAGGCTGTGAATAAGCAGAGCAGGGGACCATGCTGGAGGGCATGTGGGCAGAGTCAGTGGGCTCTTGTATTCCACTCTGAGGAGGTGGAGGCAGCAGAAGGATCTTCCTTGAGGGAACAGCGAGGGCTTTGTAGATATGCTTTATAACAGTAAGGGAAGGAGATGGCTCTAATTTTAACAGCTAGATATCCCAGCTCTCCCAACACATCATGTCCCCTATCAAAACACATTTACTTCATTATGTCTGAGGATATACCTGCGTCATGAGGCCTGTCACACATGTGCAGATGTTTATTTTGCATCACTCCTGTCATGAAATAAGGCCTTAAAAAGGGAATTAAAACATGTAATTAAGAGGTTAATTACTTCCTCTGAAAACCCCTTTTACACTGCCCTTTCTATAAACACCAGTCTCATTTTGAGGAAAGGGTTGGACTTGTGAAAAATAATAGAAATGAATTTCAAACCACCTAAGTATAACCATCAGTCGTTACTATTTCACTGTGTAGTCTGTGCCTCTTGCCCTACTCTTAAAGAAAAAATTAGAAATATATCTTTCACCAGATCTATTAGAAAACTTTTCATTTCAGAATAAGGGTGATTCTGAACCTCCTATTCAAATCTAAGTTATAATTCAGTGCTCCTACATTTTTGCTTGAGCACTTCAGTTGGCTTTGTGGTAGGGGACTACTGTGATCATGGAATCGGATGTGACCATAATTTCAGGGAAATAAAAAAGAAAAAATGAGATTGGAAATTCACTAGTCGTCTTTACAACTGCTCTCTGTGCTACAGCAATAAATCATATGTAAATATCAATCACTGAAAATAAATATGTACATACTGGATAATACTTTCTCACTGTCACCTACTGAAGCAGTGATTATTTTTTAGCAAATTGTATTAATGCCTGCTATGGGTTAACCCCAGTAGACAGCTGAGCACCACACAGCTGTCCACAGACTCAATCCCACTGGGATGAAGAAGAGAATCGGAAGGGCAAAAGTAAAAATACCAGAACACCGGTGTGTTACCCACACTCTTTTTGTTACAAAACCAAAATATAGCAACATACAAGCTACAGTAAAGAAAATTATCACGAACAGAATATATCCAATACCAAATATTTCTATATTGCAGCTTTCAGTTATCAGGCCACGTATGTCATTTTAGAATAACACAAAGATCCATCTGACTTTCCTCATTAGAAATATAATGCATTTTCTGCCATTGCCTTGCAATTTTAACTATTCAGCATTAAGATGAAATAGATATCATGTGTATAATCTGAATTGCTCTGAAGACTTTTCATCTTCATCTTCACATTAATTAAAGCTACCCACAATGTAACCATCTTTTTTTTTGATGACCTATTCACTGCTGGTGAGAATTGTACTTTAAGATTTCATTAACTCTTCTCCATCTACTGAAAGTGTGATCAGTTCAGTTGCAGATGCTTACAGATATTTGTATTGTGTGAGTCCACCCTTCTGTGCACATGGAGATGAGGTTCAAAAGCACACCCAATGAAGGAACAAAGACATGATTTGCCACAGACTTTAATACTAAGGGTATCTGACAGCATGTGGCAGGTTCCTGAACAGCATACTCCTCTCGTCTGCCTAGGAAAGGTTCTGTGCTGCTACTTTATTTCTCACTGTACCAGAGCGATGAAGTTCTTGATTACAGTCTTTACCCTCTGTCATTTGCTTTTTGGATGAGAGAAACTAAGCCCATCAAGCCTTTTGAAAGCACAGCCAAGACCCTTGCCCTAACCTGCTGTTGTACAGAGTAGGAAACCGATCATTGCACTCCCAGGGGTTGACAATGGGGAAGAAACACACTCCTGTGTTGGGCTGATGTATTCAAAACAAGGAGGACCAGCGAACAGATACTTGTAGTTTATATTCCTCACTTCTTAATTTAGGTTTTGATTATTTTATTGTTACTAGTTTACATTATTAGTGGCTATCTCAGTTTGACCTACAGGGAATTAACCGTTGGTTATTTTGCTGTCTCCAGTATTTTTCTACTGCAAATGTAGTTAATAGATACATGCTGTAAAGATGGCAAATGTAAAATCTCTCCTGCTGCTGGACTGCTTGTGGGTGGATTGCCATTATACCAGACTGCTGCCAGCAACAAGAAATTCTTCCAACATGCATGAAATGCTCCGAATGTCCAATCTGTTTAAGTAGAAAAAATACCGGAGGAGGGATAAGAGGAAGAATGATAACAAAATTTGACAATATTTAATGGGCCATGATAACTGTTCTTCATGTGGATATAAGAACTTTATTTTCTGTCTGCTCTAGCCAGAGTCGAATAGTAGTAAATGCTGCAGCTTATATAACTGGCACTCAGCAATTTCCAGAAATTGTTTGCTTCTAAATAAAGTAACACATCGAGTGACACAAGCATTTTTGGAAAATACTCCTGACATTAAATGGACAGAGTAGAAATTTAACAGGCTTGAATTAATATATTCAGAAACAGTAAAGTTTTCTGACCTTCTGTTCTTGACAAAGGGGAAAAAAAGGCAATTGTAACATGCAGTAACCAAGAGTCACTATCCATGACCTGACTTTGGTGACTACCCACTACTGTGCCTGAAAGCAGATGAGCAGCCATTGTAAGCTGTACCCAAAAGCAAAAGTGAAAAATTACTTCTATGGCCAATCATAAAATCTGAGAATTAGCCCTGAGTTTCTCCTCACCCTGCAGAAAAGTTTACTCTTTTTATTCTTTAGCTGGTGCTGGCAACAGAGCAAACTAGTATGTGACCCAGCCTGGCCTCAGATAGAAACTTTCGTGAGAACCAGCTTGTTTCTTCTTCAGGATATTACTGTATGGTCAGAAAAATAGAAAATATGGTGTTTCCCATGGTGTTTTGGCACTACTGCTTGTAGTCTCAGCTGCAAGTCACAAGTGTACAAGCAAATGGAAGTGGAAATCAAAAAAAACAAACAAACATGCACACAATAATAGAAAGTTTCTCAAGCCTCAAGAAAAAATTTGATTAAAGTGAAATGATTGTTTTGTTATCTTTTTTTGTCTTGTCTCTTCCCTTCTCTCTGCAATTGACCCATAGCTGTGGCTAGGAAGTCCTCTTGTTGAAGTTTCTTGCAAAACCAACCTGCTTTGCTTCTTGGAAAAGTGAACATGTTTACTTGCGGAGGAGATTTCTAAGACTAGAGGGAAAAGAAAGAGAGCAACAGAAATTTGATATTTTGATCCAATAATATATTTTCCTTTTCAAATACATTCTCAGAAAATGCTCAGAAGGTTTTGTTTTCATTCCAATATAGAATAAAAATCAATTCTGAAACCTTCAAAGTTATCATGAAGTGGAACTGCTGTTCTCTAGCCAGCTCTAAATGCGTCATGACTGGACTTGGTTTTGATCTTGCTGCACAGGTGCTAAGTTGGCAAGGCTCCACTGTCATTAGTGTGTTACCCCAGGCTAACACCTGGGTGAAATGAGATTAAGGCCCACTATCCTTAGACTTTCCCCAATGCATTGCATATAATAGAGCACACAGTGCCTCTCCCTTGTCTGCAAAGTAGAAATTGAATATATATTGCAACTGCACGTCACCACCTGACCTGTACCTAAAGTTTAGGTGTATAACTAACCTGTCCCCTGAAAGAAAGTGTCAAATATCTTATATTAGTAGAGAGTTAGTAGAGAGAAGTAGGTGTTTATTCTGCTTCCAGAGGGCAAATGCGTCTGTCTCTGCCTGGAAATTTTACAGGCTTTCGAGTTCTCTCCCTTGACCCATTAGAAAAATCAAGCAGTAAACTTTAGGATGATTGCTTCATTGGGTTTATAAAACTTAGAATCAGGTCTTCCTTTCAGTGAATTGGACCGCATCTGCTGTGAAGCTGAAGGGATCAGTACCTTTGTACTGTATCTCCTTTTTTAACACTAACATTAAAATTGTCACTGAAGCAAGCAGCATAAAAACACATAAAATAATATAATTCTAAAGCCTGCTTAACTGCAGAAGTTTACATAAGCTTTGAATCCATTTCAAAGCTTTTGTAATTCATATGTCCATGCCCATTTCTTCGCCTGGTATGGATTACGCTGTTACTGAATAGACATCAAGTTTAGTACAATGCTAAAAAGTCTCCACAGTTGGTAAAAGGGTGTCCTTTGGTGCAGGCTGACGAAGAAGTTTCTATCATCTATATCCTGAATGCTAGAAGAAAATCTCTAAATCCAAAGAAATAGCAATTCCGTGTTCTTGACTCTGATCGAAGGAAACTCCTATCTCAGAAGAGGGCTCATAGTTATCTCCTATGGTACATTGTTTATTTCTTGACCATCATAAATCTTCTAGAATTACTTGTACAGTAAAAATGCTATTAGAAAAAGGAATATTTGAAAATAATAAAGCCCATCACCTGAGAAATATGAAAAATCCTTCTGTTACATATTTGCCTGTAAGCCAAGTCTATCTGGTGCACAGCAGCTGCATGTTGCATTCTGTCTTTCAGGAGATTGGACTGTTATGTAAAAAGTGTACGTGTATCATTTGGCTGGCCTGACTGCTGATGCTTGTCAAAGGTACCCTGCCGTGGCTAAGGATGGTGATTCCTCTATCACTGTCTTCCATCACCATAAATCATCACAAACTTTTCTCCTTCCCCAATATCATGTAACTTCACCCAACCTCTTCTAGAAGAACCATCTTAATCTTTAAGTAAAGTTATGCATAACTTAAGTAGTCTTTGAGTGGCATTTGCTGGTCTTCTTTTTTTCTCTCATCATCTCAGCTTCAGACAGCGTTGCCTTTATTTAATCTGACATAGAATGAAAAAAAAAGAAGTTAAAATAAAGCTAATTTTTTACATTTAACTGTAATCTCCCACAAGTCTGTGTTAAACTAGCATCAACTGATTGGTAAATGTAGTATGCTGCGTTACGAAGCAGTAGTATTACCTACATACTTGCTCCTTATTTACAACTATCTGGAGTCAGAGTCCTATTGAAAAATCAACCTATTGCAGACTCACAAAGCATATTCAGAAAGAGCATGAGTGGAAATTTCACTGACAGTTCTCATTTCTGTATTTTGTGAGTTCTGAATGCTTGACTTAGCAGTGTTAATTTTTTCTTCATAGATTTCATAGAATCACAGAATCATAGATAGGCTTGCATTGGAAGGGACTTTAAAGACCATTCAGTTCCAACCCCCCTGCCACGAACTGGGCTGCCATCCATCACATCAAGTTGCCCAGGGCCCCATTCAACCTGTCCTTGAACACCTCCAGGAATGGGGCAGCTACAAACCCTGTTTGTGAGGTATTTGGTTTTGATTCTGATCCCTGATGTACCGTATTTCCCACACACATGCATGCCCCACTACCACCACCACAACATGCCCTTTTTCTTCCTGGGGAGGCTTCTCTTCATGATCACAGTGTTCAAAGCAGGAGCAGCAGATAGATTCCTAGGCCAAGATCTTTGTCTCCCGACCTCTGTTTTTGATATTCTTGTTGCCACTGAAAACAGAAGCATGTAAATAAGTGAGGTTACACACCCGTTAAGTGTGTATAAAATGTAGCTTTGCTACTTCAAACTATGTTGGAAAGGCATTTCAAGTGTGGTCCTACCAGGTTCTGTAATGTTTAGTCTATCTAATATTTTTGTTAATGATTTGGATAATGGAAAAGAGAGAAAATGTGTAGAATTTGCAGATGATGTCAAGTTGCAGGGAGCCGAAAGCTTTTAAGAGGTTAGGATAAGAATTCAAAATGACCTTGATAAATTGAAGGCATTGTCTAAAATTAACCAAATGAAATTTAGTGAAGACAAATACAGTGTTCTATGCTTAGGGAAGAGATGTAAAATGCTAATAAAACTAGGAGAAAATAAGCAGGCAATAATACCAGGGAGAAGATTACAGTTCAGGACAAATTGAATGTGCATTTATAGTGTGATGCTGATATTAAAAAAAGGCAAATTTCATTCTGGGTCAGACTGGAAGGAATGTGTGGGAAGCAGAATATGTAGTTATTCTGCTTTACTGCTATTGTGTCCAGTTTGGGGCTCTGTACAGTAAAAAAAAAAAGAGAAAAAAAAAAAGATGTAGATATACTGGCAAGTAGCCAGAGGGGGAGTAATGAGAATGATAAGAGGTTTAGAAAACTGGAGCTATGAGGAAAGGTTGAAGGAATGGGGTTTGTTTAGTCTAGAAAAGAGAAGGCTGAGCAGGGACATGATAACAGCCTTCAAATACATAAAAGGTTATTCTGAAGAGGACAGTGATCAGTTGTTCTTTGTGTCCACTCAGTATGGTACAAGAAGAATTTAGCTTATTTTACAGCAAGGAAGATTTTAGTTAGATATTAGGAAAGCCTCTTTCACTCGAGCGAGAGCTAAGTACTAGGACAGGCTACTTTAGGCTGCAGAGTAGCAGCAGAGATTTTTAACTAAAGGTTAGGCAAACATCTGTGACCTTGTGATTTGCAGGGGCTCCAAACCGAGCCAAATTTGAACAAATTTTCTCAGAGATAGCCTAAGGCACACCCCTGGCAGCAGTGCATGTTTCCTGACAAAGTCCTGGTCTCTGACACAAAGTAGGAAAATGCAAGCAATTGTCAGCAAAAACAATTCAACTATTTTCATGCAAACTGTTTTCGCTTGAGTTGTTTATTGTTGTTGTTCTTGTCGTTGTTCCCCTAAGATTTTTTTGAGATTCATTTAAACATCTTGGATAAAACTTTACTCAGAAAAGTTATCTGTCCCAGGCAAGCACCTGAGTAATTTCAGACTAAATTGTTAATCTGGCAAATTATATGCAACAAAAACAGGATCTTAAAATACAGAGAGTTAGGAAACCTTAATTATATGTGATGTTACCAAGCTCCACACATCATTTTTATTACAGTATCAAACCAAAGATCTGGCCAGGGTCACCATCTGGAGAACTCATCTTAAGGAAACAGATGAAGGAGATTAAATAGGCACATGTGTTTAAGAATCAGTCAATAATCTCACAACTCTTTGTCAGAAAACAAGTAGACTGTTCTATCTCTCGGTGTGGGCAGGCCTTAGCCTTCATCTGAGAACAGGCTTAGTTCATAAACTTAGTTCAAAAACATTTTTAATATTTTTTTTTCTTACATGCTTTTCTTTTCCATCTTGATCCTGCTGGATTACTTAGCTTAAATTTGAAGATTTTCTTTACAAATTTAGGAGCTAGTAACTCAGCTTTGAAAGGAAAGTAAGTTTTGTTGGGTTGTTTGTGTGGTTTGGTTTTGTTTTGTTTTTAGAAATGAGAGAAAAAGAGAAAAATGAAAGAAATGAAAGAAAAGAGAAAAACTGAAAAAGAAAACAGGAAAAAAAGAGAAGAGAAAAAATAAAAAAGGGGAAAAAAAGGGAAAAGAAAGAAAAAAAAAAAGAAAAATAGAAAAATAGAAAGGAAAAAAGAATAAGAAAAAAAAAGAAAGTAAGGTGGAAGTTTCACCCAAGCGCTGGCCCTGAATAGTCAGAACTTGAAGAAAAATGCTGTGAGACTCATAGTAATAATAACACGAGAGCTGGCAACCCTACTTAAGGACGTAAATTCCATTTTTCTACTCCACCTTTGTATTAGTAAAGAAGGCCAGACTCCTAATATTAGGACTGATCCAGCACTCTTCCAGTGAAAAGTAAACTTCTCAGTAGCACAATCACAGCTGAAATTCCATTCTCAAGCTACAGGATGTCTGCGGTCAATTAAAAGATTACATAGGATCTTCCTTTAGATATCAGGCACAGAGGTTGTCATCAATGGAAACATATCTCTGTTCACTACAGAAAGGAAAAGGACATAATTTTTTTACATGCTACATTAAAAAGACTAAAATAAGACAGGGAAGCAACACAGAGATGTTGATTAAAGAGTAGAAAAGTCTGAATAAATGGAGCACACTTTATTTTGTATGTTTGAACTCTGGCCATGAAAAGCCACTAAGTGCTAGAGACCTGTTAGAGCTTGTCCCAGAGCAGGACAGTAAATACAGGTAAGTGGATTCCCCTATGGAGCCAACAGCCCTGCACGCCTACACAGGTAACAGCAGACACAGAGCTGGACACATGGGCAAGATCTCTAAGGGGCATATAGGTGCTTTGTAAGTGGGTATTTAAAGAAATTTGCATTTATTTGGCTTTAGCTTGTCATGTTCATTGACTGCTGGCTTAGGAAATCTAAGGTCCTTTACCCACATTTAGATAGAAAATAAGTAGAACAGAGCTGATACGGAGGATGATTCCAAAATCCAGAAGCAGTACCTAATTTGAGACATATAAATCTAAATCTTCATTAAGATAGCAGGATTAAATGTTAAAATGAGTTTTAAATCAACTTCTTAGGACATGGTTTAGTGGGCATGGTGGTGATGGGTTGATGGCTGGACTAGATGATCTTATAGATCTTTTCCAACCTGCCCTCTTCTTTCATGTAGATCCCCTTTAGATACTGAAAGGCTGCTCTCAGGTCACCTTGCAGCCTTCACTTCTCCAGGCTGAACAGCCCCAGCACTGTCCTCATAGGAGAGATGTTACATTCTGTGGATCGTTTCTGTGGCCCTTCTCTGGACACGCTCCAACAGCTCCATGTCTCTCCTGTACTGAGGACTCCACATCTGGACGCAGTACTGCAGGTGAGGCCTCAGCAGTGCAGAGCAGAGGGACAGGATCACCTCTCTCGAACTGCTGGCCATGCTTCTTTTGATGCAGCCCCAGATACAGTTGGCTTTCTAGGTTGTGAGGGCACATTGCTGGCTCGTGCAGTTTCCCATCTACCAGTGCCCCCAGGTCTTTTTCGGCAAGGCTGTACTCAATCATTTCATCCCCCAGCTTGTATTGGTAGTGAGGATTGCCTCAAGGTGCAAGATCTTGCATTTAGATTTGTTGAACCTCATGAGGATCACCTGGGCCCACTGCTCAAGCCTGTCTAGGTCCCTCTGGATGACAATCCATCCCTCTGGTGTGTTGACTGTACCCCATAGCTCGGATCTCCTAAGAAGCAGGAGACACATATTGAAGGAACAATAGATGTGTAGAATCTACCTTAGAGAGCAAGCAGTTTTATAAATCATGCTGACTGTGCTGACTCTTCCAAGCCATGTGGGTTTGCTTACATTTAAAACAATGAGTTTTCCTAACCTGAAGCAGCTGAACATCTCTAACGCTCATAGAGGATTACAGTAACCATTACATCTCTGAGAATATAGCTGCTGTGGGGGTCTTGGACCTGCAGCATACAGATCATCTTGCTTCTCGACACAAAGAGCTGCAACGTGGTGTTCATTGAGCATGAGAGTTAACAAGCTTATCCAGTTAGCTGGATACAAAATTATCAATTGAAGTGAAGAGAAGCATCTTCTTTCCTTCAGAAGGTCTTTCTTCTGAATTTCTTCCCCTTGCTTGTTTTTATACTGCCATTATAGATAACATCCACAAAGATGATTTCTCATTGACTGCCACCCAGAAATACTACCTGCAACATGGGATCTGGCCTCACTCTAGCTGTCTCTAAAATTAGTAGGGCTTACTTTCATTTACTTTGCATAATTCCCACTAGTTTCCTTCTAGCATGGGACTGTGTCTTAGAATTACTTCATTAACAAATGACAGAAAATAAAATACCCAATGCTGTACAAGTTTCAATGACATACCTAGACAAGGTGATTCCTTTCTCATCCCTACAGCAAGCACAAGCCATGAAGAAGGAATGGGTAGGCTTTTCAATTCCTGCCCTTCCCCTCAGTACAACATGTAGTGTTATATGATGAAAATATCAGATGGACACACAGACTCCCACCAACTTCTGACTACTCTGTCCTCTGCAAAGCTCCTGGGACATTTCTCTAACTAGGAAAAAAAAAAAAAAAAAGGAAGAAGAATAAGAAAAGAAAGGAGGAAGGGAGGAAGGAAGAGAGGAAAGAAGGAAGGAAATAAATAACCTACTGCTGTATTGCCATCTTTCCTGGCAGCAGCACTCTGTTTCTGAGAAAGTATCGAGTCTTGCTTCTGCCTCCTCAAGAACTGGCTCTCCCTGCTCTCTCCTCGTATTTTGCATTAATGAACATGCCCTTCTGTTCCTCTCCCTTCTTGCAACCTTTCAACTCATCCATCTGTCACTTGGCAGTAACTTCTGGAGTGTTCTTCCCAGGGACATTTCATGTTTATTCAAGTGTTGATTTGCACTGAGACTACAGAAGCAGATCTGTTGTTTCCAGCCAGATCTGCTTATATCCCAACATCACTGCAACACATATTCTCATACCAGAGGCAGGAATACAGATACCACACTGAAAACAAGTTAGGAGACTATTTTCCTTTCTCACGTTCCCTATATTTGCACATGGTCCTTTCTATTCACATAGCTCACAGTAAATTGAACCAGGGTTTGCAGAACCCTTGTGAAAACAGCCACTTTTTCTCCATGTTATTGTGGTTAATTTGCTGAGCATAATGTATGGCAAGAAAGTGCAAACGTATGGAGCAGGGCCAGCCCTTCACCATAAAATGGGACCCGGTAGACCAACTGACTCCATTTTATAAGCTGGATTTGCTGCTCACCAATAAGCTTAAATGAGGTTCAGACAAAGTAGGAGGAGCTGTCCATACATGGGTCCATGTGGGTACACTGGGATTGAGGTAGGAGAGGTCTTTCTCCTATGTTAAATGTGGGTGGTGGTTTCTGCTGCACAATCTGAGGTAGGACACAGGTATTTTGTTCCTTGGCCTGGCTTGTCCTATTTCCCACGCTAGAAATGAAGCCTACATAAGGAGCCTTCTTTGAAATGATTTATTATCCTAGCCCAAAAGGAGATAAAATAAGTCTGTAGATATTTGAAGAATTGAGTTCTTGTTTCTTCAGGAGGCTTTGCACAGGAACATACCCAGCTCCCCCACTGGCTAAGTGATAAAACGGCAGATATGCTGAGGGGCAAGCATAAGCTGCTTTGGGCTGCACAGAGGAGCAAACACTCTTGGACTACTTTCCGTTCTCCACAGGGTAAGAGCCTTCACAGAAGCACATACTGAAGAGTAGTTATGTTCTGTGACATGCTGAAACAACAGTTCTTGTTTTCTCTGAGTCCATGACGGAGGGGGAGGAGGGGGGAAGAAAAAAAAAAAAAAGAGGATTAAAAAAATAGTGGCAAATATAGGAAATTAACACAATGCTTGACATTTAGAACAAGACAAAAGAAGAGAAAATGATCAAAGCTCTCAACATACATGTAGCGTATGTAGGGGAGCATGTAGGATAGGGATACAACAGGATAACAGCAGAGATGTAATCATAAATGGTAGAAACTACAATAATGATCAAGCTTAAAAAGGGGCATTTGCTAAAAGGGTGATAGAAGCCAATTTGCTAACGCTGAAAAAAAGAAAGAAAGAAAGAAAAGGAAAAAAAAACCCACAAACTGGTGAAAATCAAGGCTTGAAATAGTAAGCTAGTCTGCATTGTGGGAATATAGGATTCAAAGATGTATGTAAATATATCAGAAAAGACAGACTAAAAGAAAAAGTGCCAGAAGAGGTAATAGCCCTTGCTCCCTGCAGTACACACTTGGCAGAGGTACAGGCTGATCGCAAGGGGGGCTGTGAGCAACAGAGAATGAAAAGCTGAAGCTGTGCTTGGAATGGAGAGATCCATCCAGATGCAAGGACCAACAGCCTGCTAGGGCTGTCCTCACGGCAATCAGATGCACAACTTTCAGAAACTACAGGACTTAAAGAATCTCTGGGCCTGACGTACCAACACAGTAATCTCAAAGACTACATCAAAACTGATCTATGTCTAGAAAAGTAAAAACTGGTGATAAGCAGTAAATTTGAGACCATGAAATGTGAATGCTGGCACTCTCTTGTTGACTACTGGATTCATATCAAGAAAATAATAGGCTGGATTCATAGATGGCCGTGAACGGGTTATCATGAGCTCTAGCCAACAAAGGGGTTAGCTAAACATTGTCTTTCCCTATGTCTCACAAACATGAATACTAACTTTGAAGATGCACAGGTACATAAATAACAGTACAGGGAAATTCACAGGGCACATTTCCTACCATGGTATCAACTAAAAGAGCTCTGCTTATTAGATATGGTTTTGTGTACATGTTACAGAACAGAAAATTAGCTACTGTAGCAGGAAAGTGTATTGAACACCCCATGCTCACACAGAAAATCAACAGGAATCTCTCAAATATTAGAAAGTAACAAAGGATATTTTATATTGGCCCAAACAAATTGTGATGTGGGAAGACTGGCATGTTGCAGACATCAAAAATATGGTCAAGAAACAATTTTAGGATCACAGGAAGAGATGTTTTGTAGAATAAATTCAGCAGAGGTTAGCTAACAGGAAAAGATATGTGGTCTTCCTGCATTGTAATTCTTTCCTCCTAAATGTAACGTCTTCAGATAAAACCATAGCTACGTAAATAGATGTGCATGCAAATTGTTGTTATAAAATACAGCTGATAAACTAATGTCTGAGCCCATAGGTTACAGTGCACAAATTGAAGCTACTAGTTTTGTAGTCTGCTACAAAGTCACTGTCTGGCCATTTCCACTACGAGGGTTTGTTTGCTGGACGAGCATCAAAATAAAGCACTTTTGGGGAAAGACTGTAAATCAAGATATTATCAACATTTTCAGCAATAAATTACAGATTGAAATAAATAAAAATATTAATAAAATGAATAGCTATGATATCTGGTTATTAAGCTTTATTTCAGAAAGCCATCAACAAATCCAGAAAAACCCAGATAAATACAAATTTTGTGTGGTTTTCACACACAGGAATAGGCAGGTTATTATTTCTGAACCTGAATGTCTACAACTCACTTCAAATGAAAAATTTTTCTTCCAGTTAGATGCCATAAAAATGTTTTCTTCCACTGTTTTATTTACCAGGATAGCTATCTTATTGTACTCCTTAAATTCTGCTTCTCTCCTGTTATTTGCAGTCCACTCCAGGATACTTAGTTCTGAACTGAAGAAGAGCAATGTTTTTTGTCATCTACATTGGCAGGAAAACAAAGTGCAAACATACAGCTACACTATTTAGGAACTGATGTATTGATTCAAACCACAGGTCAGTCTAGCTCATTGTCCTTTCTCCAGCAATAGATTTGTAGGAAATGCCATGAGAACAAGGAAGCATGAAGTGAGAATTCATTCTCGCTAGGCCTCAGAAACTTGAAGCTGGAATTTTCTTGGCTGAAAATATATCTATTTAATATCTCTTGATAAATCTTTTTCTTCCATGCAAGGAGTTCCACAGCATAACTGGTTTTCTCAATGAAGCCATCTCCTTCTGTCTACTCTGAAGCTAATTTTACTTAATGACTCCTTGTATTTTATTGTGAAATGAAGCAAACAGCTGCTCCTTACCAATAGAACATTTTGCTCTATCATCTTTTCCTCTGGTTCATATTTTCAACATCAATTAACTAAAAGATTCATATGCAAATGTAGCAGAAAACTTTATTCTGGTTAGTTCAGGAAAGATCCATAAGAGAACTTTTAATACAAAGACTAAATCTGATTCTACATAATCTCCACATAATCAAAGAAATACCATCTCCCTGCAGGGATCTATTCTAACCGAACTCAGCATCTTTCAAGACCAACTTCTGAGGTGATTAGTGTCTTCTACACAAGTCTCCACCAAGCCCTACATCTATTCAGGTACATCTCAGTCTGACCACAGGCTCCAAGTCTGGTCCCAGCAAACAGCAACAGTTAGGGTTTTCTGGTCTGCAAGGAAAATATTTTTCCATATTTTTGCTGCAGTGATAGTAAAACACCAAGAAATATTAAAGATATTTGTATGAGTGCCATATTAGATACCCTTTGGTGTCATCTGATTTGCAATGAAAATACGTAAATGAGAAGAAAAAATCTTAATGGAAAAAATAGTTCTGTTGTCTAAAAATAATATTACACAAGTTTCTCTTTTTGGAATTTATCCATTCATTTTCTTCATAAACATTTACTAAGGAGAAAACTATTTTATGAACATATGGCACTTGTCTCTGTTTTGGATGTAAAAACGTCTGGTATTTTGCTGACTTCATTTCATTGTGAGTCACTGTGTAGCTTTGTATAAACACCAGGGTATTTTCATCAATTAGAAATAACTGAGATTTTCATCATAACATTCCCATATTTACTTGTGCTTGAATAGTTCTGCTAATATTCTAGACAATACACATATAGATATATGAACTGTGCACATAGGATTGCTGTTCCTAAGAAATTCCAGTCAGAGAAATAATGCCTGAAGAGCCATGACTTTGCTCTGAAACCCCACTGTATCCATTAGCAAAAAATCCTACAGATTTTCTCTGTAACTCATTATTTTTCATCATTTAGAATGACTGTGATGAGGAAAAAGAAATAGTCTTTGAAAACCTCATTCTAATGGAGAAAAAAACTACTGTTAGATGAGTGGGCTCTTTCTTAAGATAATAAGAGCACATACAGTATCTTATCTGATTGTTCCAGAAAACTTTAATTATAACACGCTCCTGCATGTTGCTGGCTAACTGGATACTGAGAGTGAGGAAAGAGGCAAAGTAAATTGTAAAAGTAATTGCCTTATCCAAGTAGTCCAAGAATGAGGCTGATCCTGTCCCAGCTGTGGAGCAGTGCAGAAGACAGAGGATGCCTTAAATACTGCCCACCTCAAGAAGCTTGAACATTCACTGTAGTCATGGTTTCAATTACTGGCACAATGGAGAACCCAGACAGCAATCCAGGTCACTGCAGCAGCATCTGTAGAAGTGGCAAAGACATGATTGTGTGTGGTGGGACACACTTTTGAGAGATTTAGAAATGGGAAGCAATTATCTGTCACAGAAGGAACTTTCATGGGAGATAGATGTATTCAAATCCCATTAGGAGAAAAGATTGTCTATAGACCAAGTACCTGGTTAACTGCTCCAGCCATTAGACTAGAAGGCAAAATAAGGTAAGAGCTGTGTGAAGCAAGCCAGTCCTGTGGCTGAAATCACACTTTCTTGTCAGTTTACTTTACAAGGCCAAACGGAAGTATCCTCCAATCTCACCATAGTGAAAACAGCTGCAAGCCCTGCTGTTTGTCCTCCCACAGGGTGACACTAGATGGCAGCAATTAAAATGGCAGCAGGAACTTCAAATCTCTCTGGTCCTAGAAGAAACTCTGGCAAGCGGCCGGCCTGGTGTTGGTGACCCCAGCTGGCAGTCACCTCTTCTCTGTCTGCCATAGTGCCACAGAGGTTGCTGCAGTGCTCAGGCAGCTTGTGAGCTGGGTGCAGGCACGCAAATGAAATCACCCACACTGTAGCTGTTACATTCACTCATGCTTTTCTCTAAACTGACTTGCCCGTATCTGGTAGGCCAGTTTTACACCTGAGGCCTCTTTGTAAACATTTCCCAAACTAGCAAGATAGAATCTATTAACCATCCTGCTGTTCTGATTGCTGCTTTGGAGGTGAGCAGATTGGCTTTTGCCCAGCATTTTAGAGATGCTAACAGTAATAACCTTGATAATATCAATTACAGAATCAACAAGCACAATAATAGATTAATAATATCATAACCGCTATCCAGAGATTTTGTTGCACAGCCTCCCATTTCTGAAGGAAGCTAATGGAGGAAAATTCTGAGACTCTCCAAAAAACAAGCAGCACCAGTATAGGATACTTTCCTCTTGTTCTAGTAGAACAAGTATAATCAAGTATAACTTGTTCAAGTATAACAAAATCACAGCTCAAAGTTTAACAATGATATGTCAAGAGACAATGAGCAGCAATCAAAACAAATATTTCCTTGGAATATTCACGTGCCTCATTCCCTCTTCACACTGGTTTTGCTCAATAGCTCTGCCACAGTTTGAGTTGTCTCACTGTTGCTATACCTGTTTTTTTTTTCCCAGGAAAGTAATTGCCAAGTTCTGAAAATATATCTGGGGATTAAATCTGGAATTAAGCCTTTCAACTTGGGAAAAAAATTCAACCTTTACAAATTAACTCAGATGCTGACTTTGAGTTAGCAAAGATGAAATCCAGTGCTTAGTCATTGATGAGAACTGCAGTCATTTTACTTAGGACTTTAGGATTCAATTGTTTGATGCAACTTCTGGTGCTGCATTGTAAGGTAGTTACCTAAAGATAAGTGCCTTATGAGACAGCCAAACCAGTGACTTCTTTGGTTGAGCAATTCTGGCAGTGGCCATGCTATCTGTCTGCCAAGCCACAGGGAAGAAGAAGGGAGGGGCAGAGACATTAATTGTCACTATGCATAAGCATACAAGAGGTGAAAGCAGGGGCAGGTGACCTGGGGGGAACAGACACACTGCTGAAGCATGCAGGGACAGGATTTGGGAAACTGAAGTCCACCAGGAGTTTAATCAAGGAAGGAACATGAAAGGCAGCGAGAAAGTCTTCTTTGAGCATAAGAGCAGAAAAAAAGGAACTCCGACAAAAATATGGGCCAGCTGCTGAATGGGAGAGAGACTTGGAGAGAAAGGAAATGGAGAAGGCCAAAGTTCTCAATATCTTTTTAATCTTAGTCTTTACTGGTAAGAGCATGCTTCAGCAATCCCAGGCCCTGAGACAGAGGAAAAATCTGAAGCAAAGAAAACTTACACTCAGTAGAGAAAAATCAGATTAGGGAACATGTAAGCAAAATGGACAAAAACAAGTTCATAGGAAGCATACACAAATGCTGAGGGAGTGGGCCAGCATCATTGCTAAGCCAATCTCAATTACCTTTGAAAGATTATGGCAATCAGAAGAAACTCCTATCAGCTGGAGGACAGACAAATACCACTCCTACCTTCAAGAAGGGCAGGAGGAATGATCTGTGAAACTACAGGACAGTCGGTCCCTAGGAAAAGTGGAGGATCAAGACCTTTTGGAGGCCATTTACATCCGTGAAGGACAGGAAGAAAATTGGAAGAAGCCAGTGTGGAGGGCAAAGGGGAACTAAGGCCTGATTGACCTGATAGCTTTGCATGATGAAATGACTAGCTTGGTGGACAAGGGGAGAGCAGAAGATGAGGTATCTTGATTTTAGCAAGGGTTTCAACGCTGTCTCTTGTAACACTATCATTGAAAAACTGAAGTATGAGCTAGATAAGTGGATAGTGAAATGGAAAACTGGCTGAACTGCCAGGCTGTGATCATTGCCATGAAGTTCAGTCACTGCTGGACTACCTCAAGGGTTGGCACTGGGGCCATTACTGTTCATCATCATTAATGATGATAATAACAGGACAGTGCACTCTCAGCAAGTTTCCATGTGATACATTGGAAGACGAGACTAATACTTTAAGCTGATGATGATCAGATGAGTGTCTACCACCCAGAAGGACCTTAGCAAGGTGTAGAAATGGGTCAACAGGAGTTTCATGATGCTTAACAGGGAAAATGCTAAATATTGTAGCTTTAACCCCAGGCACCAGGACAGGCTGGTGGCCAACTGGATGGAAATCAGCTTTGCTAAAAAAGACCTAAGGTTCATGGTGAAGGAGCAGTGTTTGGTTACCCATACTAAATGCAGGCACCGCAGCATGCTGTGTTCATAGAAAGTGTTTTTAGGATTCCTTCATAATGATGCCTCACGGGCATTTCCTTGCTAATCTGCAAGTGCTGGAGGTGACCCCACTCACTCTCCTTTTGTTGATTTTTATTATCTCTCTGTGTCACATAATCCCATGTCCTTTGTTCATCAGCTCTGTGCATCACTTCTTCACAAGATTGCTGATTACCATCTCCTTCCTCCTTTCTAATTTAAAGTCGTTCTCATAAAGTCAGCCATCCTATTGACAGTTTGTCTGCACTGCTTAGTGAGGTGAATCCTGTCTACCAGCCAGACATCAGTCCTCAAACAGTTCATATGGTCATATAATGCGCCCTGTTCCTTTACATCACAGAAAGCTAGTGGTATCCTTGGCTGCATTAGGGAAAGCATTACCAGCATACTGACAGAGGGAACCCTTTCCTTCCTCTCAGCACCAGTGAGATACATCCAGAGAGCTGGGTTTAGGTCTGGGCTCCTCGGCACAAGAGGTGGGCATACTGGAGTGAGTTCAAGGAAGGACCACAAAGATGATTAATGCACCAGAGCATTTGTCATGCAAGGACAGGATGGAAGAAATGGGACTTTTTAATATGGAAAAAAAGGAGTCTCAGGGGGATCATAGTGACCTGATGGGGACAAAAGTGGAGCCAGATACTTTTCAGTGATATCCAGTGGAAGGACAGGACAACGGCCACAATATAAGATTCAAGAAATTTCATACAAGCATGAAAAAAATCTTTTTTATTGTGTGAGTTGTCAAATTCTTACTTGTCAGGTGTAATTGCCCAGAAATGTTGAGGACTGCCCACTTCTGTAGGTATGCAAAACCCAATTGAACACAGTTCTGGGCAGTCTGCTCTAGATGACCTTGCTCTGAGCAGAGGCTTTGGAGTAAGTGATCTCCAGAGGTCCCATCCAACCCGAACCCTTCTGTCACTGTGTGAATATGTGATTCTGTGTCCAACTTAGCCTTTAGACGTCCTTCATTGCCTTCTATTCAGCAGAGACCTCATACCCTTGTCCAGAGGAGTGCTGCAGGGCTAGGACGTGTGTATACCATAAGTACATATAGCAGTCTATACCTTACAGTTATGCCTGATTTCTTCATGCTGTGATCATTGTACCAAACAGAGAAGATGCCTCAAGAACTCTGTGCAGAGATATCATTTTTCAACAGTAGCAGGAAATGAAAAATCATCTTCACAGCCCAGGGACAAAGCATCTTTTCTGGCAGCTCTCTAGGGAGCTGGCTTTGGCTCACTGTCTCGTTTCCTCAGCAGCACAAGAGACTGTAGGATCAAGAAAATAACAGGAAAAGATTAGCAAGCACCTTCTGGAGTCCTGCTTGTAAGATATCTGGTGTTCTGTTTGAGCTGTACATATATGACATTTTAAAGAAATAATTGTGATTCTGAGGAAACAATTATTCAAACCTTACTGAATTGGAAGAAAAATAAGATTAGTCTGAAATTGGTGCTCTCTGCCAGTAAAACACCTTTTGGGGTGAATAAACATTTGCTAAACTGACAGTAACTGTGATCAAAACTAATTATCACCTGTACTGTAAAATTAACCATAAAACATCCTGGTTGTGACACTGTGACAGTTAAGGCTGACCAGGCCCAGTTGCACCAAATGAACACTTTCATCAGAAATACTATAATATTTGATGTTTTTGTTTTTTTTTTTCTCTCAAAGTTACTGCAGCCCCAAACATAATATCAGTGCTGTGAATGCATGAAAATCTATCTGAAGTTGTCCAAACCTTGTAAATACTGGCAGAGGCTTGAAAATACAAATTCTGAAAGGTCAGATGTCTACATGGCAACAATAGCCTGGATTAATGATAATTGCACGGAGCCTGATTCACATTTCAACACATGGGATCAATGGAGTTCCTTATTGTTTCTCCTCTCTTCTCTTTAGGCAAAGAAATCGTCCTCTGCTGCTATTGTAGGGCCCAGTCATCTGTGCAAGGCCACTTTTCTTCTTCTTTTTGAAGAGTCGGGTAATGAGTGTTCCTGCAGAGAAAAATGAAATTTATAGTCTCCATGAAAAGCGGGGATCAAGAGGTCTAAGAACCTCTTCTT
Source organism: Tragopan temminckii (assembly GCA_028571105.1). Taxonomy (NCBI): domain Eukaryota; kingdom Metazoa; phylum Chordata; class Aves; order Galliformes; family Phasianidae; genus Tragopan; species Tragopan temminckii. The sequence continues at coordinate 148,281,147 of JAOWBP010000001.1, forward strand.
AACATAGCCCAATAGTTTATTTCTTCCTTGAATCATATCCTATTGACACTGACTAACTTTATAAACATCATTATTTTTATTAATAAATACCCCATAAAATTTAGCAGCAGCTCCAGCGGCACCATGTGTTACAACTCAGAAGATTCTCAACTTTTTACTCATCATACCAAGTTCAATATATTAAAGTTTAATAAAAATTACCGTGAGATAAAACTATTCTCATTTTTCAGATGGCATTTTTAAAAATGTTTTTATTGAGCTCTTAAATAGAATATGCTTCTCCATTTTTTCTCCTTTTACAAAAAAAGGTATGGTATTGAGATATTTTGAGAATACTTTTGACTGCCAATGCACTATGAACAACAGGAGACCTTGCTGACCCCACCAGAGATTAATGGATCAGAATCTGTGTCTTCCTGCAGAATGGAAGACGTCAACACTAAAAGCTCCCTTACCCCACAGATAGCTGGTCCCACTCCTTTTGTTTTTTCCAGTTTTCAGAAAAATCCTTGGCAAGAACTGTCATTTTTCCAGTCATCAAATTTCCAAGAATCTTTCCTTCACATCTCTCTTTTTCTTTTGATGGACTCTCACGTCATAGCAAATGCAAACCTCCTACAGGAACGTGGGCCAGACATGCCTGTAAGCCAAATGGCTAATGCCTGGAACAGCAAATGAGCAATGAAGTCCAGCAACTAGAAGGAAAAAAAAAATCACAAGGATTATTCTTTTTCCATGAATGTTTCTCCATGTTTTCATTGATTTGACTTAACTATGCAGTTAGCTGTGGCCCACTGCATGGCCATCTAACCCTGTGGGGACACCATGTGCTGTGCCTCCTTACACAAATTTCAAATTGATTTTTCAGAACTGGCAGCACTGCAGAAGTTTTTTCCCACTTTAACTGAAGATAAAACAGGCAGAAAATTTTTTTTTGCTTTTTGTCTGAATTCAGGTGTACCCAAAAAACCTTGTTTCTTCTAATAGATGATGTGAATTTCTGTAGATGAGTGGGCATGTTGTTGCCTTCTACTGACTGACCCATAAATACTGAAAATGACCTATAAGTAAGTAATTTCAAAAGTATTGTTTCTGTTAAAATGACAGAGTTTTGATTTTTTGGCTCTCCTTTTGCAAGTGTGAGGCTCTGATTTATACAATTAGATGCACATTTTTTTCTTTTAAAGTCTTGATCCAACAAATACTTTAGTAAATGTTTAATTTTATATCAGGTGCACTACACAAACTTCTAAACCTAAACACAGATTTAATTACTTAAATAGATAGACTCTTTATTTTGGGTGTACAGTTTTAAGTAATCTGACTTTCAGATATTCTCAAGGAATTTGTCTTAGACTATCATTCTTCAAAATTTTTACTACTCCTCTGATGCTGTCTGGCCTCCAATAAGTTAAGAAGCAGAATATTTTTTGTCTTCTAGATATGAACGCATACAAAAATGCTATTAGTTAGGTAAAGAGAGAAACTCTAAGGAATAGATAACTGATCTCTTAGGAACCCTCTTATTTACATCTCAGTCCACACTACTAAAATTAATAGTTCTCATATATGAAGAACATGATAATCAGGCAAACATAACTTATAAAAAATAGAACAGGGAGGGAACTACAAAATGATCAGCATCACTGAAGACCCTGTAAAGAATATGCAACAAGTCATTACTAAAGCCATTTTCAGGAAGCAGAAGGTGATGACTGCAAACAACCAGAATAGATTTACCAAGAACAAATTGTGCTGACCAACCCAATTGTCCTCTGTAACAAGATACTTGATTCTATGGACAAGCGGAGAGCAAAAAATGTCATTTACCCAAACTTTATCTGGACTTTTGATATCATTTCCCATAGCCATGGTCCAAGTCCTCCCTGAAGACAGACTGGGGGACTTGGACCATGGGCAGGTTCAAAGGGGAGTGGAAAACTTTGCTAGACTGTTGGTCTTAGAGGGCAGTTGTCAATGCCTTTAAGGAACGACTTGTTTATAATCAGTGTCCCTCAACAATAGATACTGGGACTGATACTGTCATCATCAACAGCTTCAGCAGTGACATGGATTGCACCCTCAGCAGACAGACATTACCATGTGGAGAAGTGAGTTTTTCCAGCCTGAAGAAGACAAGGAAGGGTCTTTTTGCTATCTTCAACTGCCTAGAAGGAATTTTTAGAAAGGTCTTAGAAGAGCACAGTAAAGGCGAAGAGACAGCAATCACATTTTGCAGCAAAGGAAAATCTGACCAGATCTGGTAAGGGTGGTGCAACTCTGGAACAGGGGCTCAGAGGGGTGGTGGCATCTCCACCCCTTCATGTATTCAAAATATATCCGGGCAAGACTCTGAGCAATTGGATCTAGCTTTAATCTTTGAGCAGGAGTTTTGTCTGGATGACCTCCAAGGTCCCTTATGACCTCAGTTATCCTGTGTCTGTAGCTCTAAGGATATTTTAGGTACTGTGCAGTATGGAGCAGCAGTAGTCACACCCAGGAGCCCAAAGAGTGTTAAGATACAGAACTTAACATCCTTCCTATCTACAGAAATGTTAGGAACCCATGGCAGGGGGGTTGGAACTAGATGATCTTAAAGCTCCCTTCCAACCCAAACCATTCTATGATTCTATAATTCTGTGACATGTATCTCAACTCATATTTGAAAATTCTTCTTCACACTTACTGGAAAAAAAAGACAAAATGCAGTTTAAAAGCCTGACTATCAAGTGCTGGGAGGAAGAATTCCCTGAGGAAGAGAAAGGAGGCTGTGATGCCACTAAGCCAGTAAAATGACATTTTGCACTTTCCCAATCTACCACCAAGAGGGGATAAATCTAGAGGAGAGTGATCAAGGAACCAAGTAGCCCTCTTCTGTCAGGCCATCTTGTGTCACACCACGTGTGGCCACGAGCAGGAGATTCTAGTCAACCCAACCCCTTTCCACCATCACCATGCTTGTTCCCAATGCAATAAATAGAAAGGCTATTTTGTCAAGCCCAGCTGTTTTTATTCAGGAACTTCTCAGAGGAAGCCAGCGTGCATAAACAGGAAAGCAGGGGCTGTTTTTACCTCACCCATCTATAGCCAGCACACGCGGGCTGACATCAGGCGAGGGTCAGCTGCACTGAGCGCACCCAATAATTTGCTCCCAAGGCAGCGGTGCCAGTGTCAGAGGGAAACACAGACAAGCAGCCCCTCCAGGCACCCCTTCACCCTCTCCAGTCACCCCCAATGCACTCAGAGGAGCACCCTTCCTCCTCAGGTGTTTTCCCCTACATGGGACCCAGCCCCATGGAGAAGCTTGCTGATGGTGAGGAGCCTCATCATGGGCCCCCAGCACCCATCCCCATGCTTGTTTGATGTAGAGTGAGCTAGGAGCACTGGACACCTAATTTTAGCCCCCATGGGCTGGAATTGCAGTCTGCACAACAGATCTCCCTACAGAAACACTGGTGGAAGCAAAAGAGGCACCACACTGTAATTTTGTCTCCAGTGATGGGGTTTTCTTTCTAAAACCTGAGTATCAGTTTCATTCACTGCTCCAGGCTACAAGGAATATGCTCTGCCTGCAGCCATAACATCTTCTCTCCTGCCTATATGTCACTGTATAATAAAACGTGAACAGTTTTACAGTCACTACAGAGTTATTATACGACATATGTGTATAAAGCACACTGGCTTATATGACCACCCAAGCGATTAATAAAACCGGTTGCCTGCTAGAAGTGATCTTTAACTAAAGGTTCAACAAAATTGGTTTGGAAGCCTTGAGAGTAATTTGAAGTGGTTGCTTTAATCACAGAGACACAAAGCCTGCAGGAGATAGATCTTCATGCAGCGCTTGTTGTCGGTGTTTTCCTCCCTAAAATCTCAACACCTTTAAATAGAACCTCCTTCCAAATAATATTGATGTTAATTTGTTTATTTGCTACCATAGAAAAAAAGAAACAACTGCAACAACACTGTTAAGGGAATCAGCATGAATAGTAGTGAAGAAGTGCTTTGGCTATGAGTAATTTCTGCCTCTATTTTAAACACAGTGAGTAAATTCTGCCCTCAGTTACACCAGCCGAAATTGGATAAAGGTGAATTCTGTGAGAACTGAGAATGAGATTTAGCCTGCAAGTTCAAAACTCACTTCAGAAAGTAGTCAAATTGAGCAATTAGTTATATTAATTGTTGTCATATTATTTTATGTCTTCCTTCTAGTCAGTTGCATGCTGGCATACGTAAACTGAACATAAAATTAATTTCCTCTCGTGTTTTACAGCTTGCTATTAACTTGAAAGCCACAACAGTAGTGATTTAATTTATATCAGAGAGTACAAGAGCCATGAGCTCTGCAACAGAAAATGATGGGAGGTGTGAAAAAAGCGAGCACTGCTCTGCCACAGCTGCACCACCTCATGCTTAGTTTTGTTGTACAAATCAGGCTAAAAAGTGAGAGCCCTCAGATATAGATTTACCCTGCCATTTTCTGGCTCTTCAATTCACAATAAAGAAAATCACACTGAGGCCTGTTGGGAGGCATCCGTTTTTCTGCATTTATCCTAGCAGTAAGTAAGTGCACTTACTCATTTCCCTCTCTGCCTTTAGCCTGGAAAGGATGTGAAATAAGGAAATAGCAAGGTAGATTCTGTCCTGCTATTAACCAGCTGACTCCCAGTTAACACTCACCTTCCTTTTCTAAACTCCCCTTCTGCTTTAACTCCGAGCTGGAGTCATATGCAATTCCCAAGAGTCACTGGATTGACTTCAAAATTTATTAAATTTATTTAAACTCATCAGGGATCTCTACAAAGAGCTGTACAGAACTGACAGAAGTGTTGCGCATTTGATCCAGGATTTAATGTTACAACTTCCAACAAACACACCATTTTTGATGGACTTTCTCTTACAATGAAAGTGCAGAATTTTCTGGGTTTGCCAGTTCAAACTGAATAGGTAACAACAGACGTTGGCTGTTTTGGCTGTTTCATAGAATCATAGAATCACCGAATGGTTTGTGTTGAAAAGGACACTTAAGATCATCTAGTTCCAGCCCCCCAGTATAGACAGGGATACCTCCCACCTGACCAGGTTGCTCACAGCCCCATCTAGCCTGGCCTTGAATGTCTCCAGGGAAAGGGCATCCACAGCCTCCCTGGGCAATATGGTCCAGCATCTCACCACCCTTACAGTAAAGAATTTCTTCCTAATATCTAGGCTAAATCTAGCCTCTTCCACTTTAAAACTATTTCCTTTCATCCTGCCGCTACCTGCCCTTGTAAAAAGTCCCTCCCCAGCTTTCCTGTGGGCCCCCTTCAGGTACTGGAAGGCCGCTATAATGTTTCCTCAGAGCCTTCTCTTCTCCAGGCTGAAGAGCCACAGCTCTCTCACCCTGTCCTCATAGGAGAAGTGCTCCAGCTCTCAAATTGGATTTGTTGAACTTATGCAAATAAGGAGCCTAAGACAACTCCTCCTAGAAATTCAAGCAGCATAAATCAAGTATAAGCTACATAAAATTAATGGCGTTACTCTCATGCAAACAAGAGCAGAGCCAGACTTGAGTCTCCTACAGGGAACACAGCTGTGTTTTCTGAAGGAGATGGCTCTGTCCATTCATATGGACATCTAGTGAGTCTGCTAGGTGTTTTTAAAGAGCAACTTCTATTTCACAGCTACTCTCAGTCAGAATAGAGCAGCTTCCTCTTCAGCCACATTCATGGGTCAGCGTGCCAATAGAGTGGTAAGTGAGCTCCTGTCTGGATGTATCACAGCATCCTTTCCTATTTCCTTCTGTTCTACCCTTTCAAGAAGTGCAATTATCGAGCCTTTCCTCATCCTAACACAAGCAAGCAGTGTGCTGGTGTCCAAACTCATTTTCACATCTTCACAGATAACATAACACAACATTTCACCAGTCTCTACTTCTCCTCCAGACCTCTGAAAGCCCAAAACGGGCTTCCACCTAGATGTGGAGGGAAGCCACCTTTGTACCCTGGAACTGCTGTGTGGCAGTTCAACGCCAGCAGGTTTCTACCTGGATGATCCCAAAACCAACAGCATTTCACTGCCTTATTTTGTGGAATTGCCTAGGTTGGAAGGAACCTTAAAGATGACCCACATCCAACCCCCCTGTTTTGGGCTGGATGCCACCCACCAGACATCCACAGCTTCTCTGGGCAGTCTGTGCCAGTACCTCCCCACCCTCTGAGTAAATAATTTCCTCTTAACATCTAACCTAAATCTCCCCTCTTTTAGTTTTAAACCATTCCCCCTTTTCCTATCACTATGATTCTATGATTCTATGACTAACAGACCACGTAAAAAGTTGGTCTCCCTTTTCTTCATAAGCTCCCTTTTGTTTCCCTCAGGGAGGCAGAAAGTGCCATTTTATCATGAAAATTCAGTTTTTCAATTTGAAAACAAAAACAGCAAGGTAGATCAATAGATAAAGATCAAGCGAGCTTTTGCCCTTCTGCTCCAAGGGTTCTGGCCTCCTTGAGCTTGCCTTAGGACACCTGCATTACACTTTGACAAGTGTACCGCCCCAGTCAAACTCCCCACCCAATGCTGTCCCTGGAGCAAATGTATGAATGCCATCCATTTTTGCAGGAGATGTTGGCAGGCTGAAAGGTAAAGCCTCAGACTAAGCTGGGGACTTCAGGACTGAGCCTCTCGCTGCCCCCACCTGTAAGCCTTTAGATTTTGGAAACTCCTGCCCCTCTCCCAAAAGCAGCTCACATGCATGTGGAACAGCACAGAGGTTAATAGTGGGATGGAGAATGAGCTACACACGCACAGGCGGGAATTTGGAGCAGCTCAGTTGTTGGTTCGTGCGAAAGAGAATGAAGTCACCTAACATTTCCACATCTGAGAATAAGAGAGTTGCCAGTGTGAAAACAAAGGAAGGCATGGTAAAAACCTAAAAGCTGCCCAGAGAATCCTGAGGTGCCTGTTTTCAAAAACCAACCATTTCTGGGATGCAAGGAAAAATAAAGAAGAAAAACATGCCTGGAGATCCACTGCAACATTCAATACCGTGCGTCATGGTACTCAGAACAAATAAAATGTGAACTCAGTAGGTTCTGCATTTCTGAATAACTTGCTTTTTCCTTTCCTTTTACAATTCCCTTTCAAGTATTTTTTCTTGATTTCTGAATGAAATTTCTGCCTTGCCTTTGTGGTCAACCATGTCAGCCATCTAAAGGTCTCCTGAAAGGGAGATTCTTTTTAAGAGTTAGTAATCATGTGTGAAGAATTTTCTTCATAAATACTTCAGGGATGTTGTCAAGAATAAGATGCATCAGAAATAGTCAAGTTTAAAAAAAAAAAAAAAAAAAAAAAAAAAACAGGCGCAGTCTAGCAGATCCAACTGCACTTCTTTTTGTCACACAGTCCTCTGTGTTTCATTCAGCACAGCGCAATTCAGAGGGTCGCATTAATTTCTTCTGCTGAATAAACTGCTGGGCATATCCTCAAGAAACTCAAATCTTCCTTTATTAATGGATGCAAAGCTAAAATTTACATCTATGTGTATTTTAAAACATGTACAACCCATCATTTATGAAATATCATCAGTGCCAAGGATAAACATCAAAGAAATTTAAGAACAACCATCTAGCAAACACCACTGGCTTAAGCCTACAGTCATAGTTTCTGAAATTACTAAATGATTTCTCTGTCTGCACTGACAAGGACTTGGTAGACAGCAGCAACAATATGCCCAGAAAAGCAATAGCAAAAGCACTTGTTGAGGCTGCCTTTGCTGGTAATCTGGCGGTCTGCGCCTCACACACCAGTACAAATCATATAACCATAGAATCATTTGAGTTGGAAAGGACACTTAAAGGCCATCTAGTCCAAGTTCCCTGCCATGAACAGGGACACCTGCAGCTCCGTTAGTTGCTCAGAGCCACATCCCGACTGACCTTGTGTATCTCCAGGGATGGGGAATCCACCACCTCTCTCGGCAATCTGTGCCAGTGCCTCACTATCCCTATTGTAAAAAACCTCTTCATTATATCCAATCTAAATCTCTCCTCTTTTAGTTTGGAACCATTTTTCTTTGTCCTATCACAGCAGACCCTGCTAAAGAGTCTGTCCTCTTCTTTCTTATAGACCCCATTTAGATACTGAAAGGAATCCCAAATGCATCCTTAAAACATCACTTCTTCTCTGCCAAACATGCTGCAGGACTCCATGTCACTGGATGTTGTCCTGCAGCCCGTGTGGCCCTGCCTGGTGAAAACACGATGTGGTCAGGAAGAAGGACCTCCGTGGGAGCTGTCAGCCTCGCTGCTATCCAGCAAAGTTCCAGCCAGAAGCCAAAAACAGAGAGATGTTACATCTTGTTTAATGTTGTCATCCATTAAAGAGTACTTTTTAACAGCAGAGGTTCCTTGTGAAGGAGAAGTCAGTCTCCAAAGTCCTCTAAGAAAATCTTCCACATTGCTTGCCACAGTGCAGGTGTCCTTTTCTGAACAGGTAGCACTTCATTTCTGAACTCTGTTGGATTTCTGCTTTGTATTAGTTGACAGAAACTCCCGAAGTAATTTCTGAGTACGGGGTTTATTTGAAGCTCTCTTTGTACAAGTGTTGTACCTATCATTAATAGATGAGGCAGCAATTGTTCCCTCAGTTTGTTCATTTGGCCTGATGTTCTGTTCTGGCTAAATAATATGCCATAAAATAACGCAGTCTGATGCCCTCCCCTCCCTCCTCCTGTCCTTTTCTTTTTAATCTATCGTTATGAGAGAACAGAAGTTCATCACATGACAAAGCTTCAGTGATTTCATGATGACTGAAGTCAGGTGGAAGGCACTTACTGTTAGGGAACACCTACTCACAGAAGTGTAGTTTTCACCTTGTCTCTGCCATGAGAATCGATATTTAGAGGACAGAGCTCCTTCCCACCAACCAAGTGAACTGAGATTCCCTTAAGCCTCTAAAGAAATAGACACATTTAATGATCAGAATATCCTTGCTTGCAGACTGGGAGGCCAAGTGAGAGTCAAAATCCAGGAGACACATTTACAACATCCAATGCATTCCCAGTGAATCCGGTTCATACATCATAATGTGAAGGCAGAGCAAAGCACTTAGCAACTACTGCTCTGCTCAAAGTAACAAATGACTTTTCTCAAGGTTTGGACAAATAAATAGATGTTCTTATTACATGTTTATATGAATCATTTGAAATGATTTATTGGTTTGTTTTGTCATTAAAACTACAGGCTCTGAGTATCGTTCAACTTCTGTTGTGTGTGTGTTCAATTTTATCAGTCACATGAACTTTAATTTGGCTCTATTAATGGCTCTGGCTTCTTGAGTTTGAAGAGACCATGGGGAATAATGCAAGGAACTATTTTAAGTCTGCAGCTATTTTCTATGTTGGCAAGAAATAACTGACAGTAAATAAACATCATGCCATCATTTAGATACATGTAGATGATTCTGGATGACCTTATGCAGCCCAACAAAATAGGAAGCAAAAAAAACTCAGCAGCCAACATAAAGAATATGCAAAGATGAGCATAATACCATCAAACTGCTAGCAAATGGAAGCTTAACTGTACTGAACTAATCTGAACACTTCCTCCTGTATCCCCTTTTCAAAATTGAGTCTGAAATGAGTAGTTACTGCTGGACTCACTGCAGCTCTAGGGTCTACTTCTTGAAAGAAAATATTTGTGACATTTTATTCACAATGCCTTAATTAGACCACTTCTATCGTTTTTCTCATGCTTCAGTTTCTAAGATCTAAAGTTTATAGGGATACATACGGAAATCTGCAGCTTTGCGCACCTCAGTACACTTTTCACATTGGCTTACCTTTCCAGAATAAAGCTGCACACTGCCTCCATTTCCACTCTGATAGAAAGAGCAGCCACCTGATAACTCTTTAGCTACTTATCTTTCATGCTGTTCCATAAGACCTTAAAAACAGCTGCAGTAGTTTGGGCAGGCTTCCAGCAGTGCCCAGAAGTAAATACTTGGGGAGAAAGCTAAGAAACAAGGGTAGAATGCCTTTACAAATGATTCCCCTAAATTTTCAATTCACCTCTTCCTTAGAGACATCGATCTGCTGTCTTATCCCACCAGGAGGTGACATTAGGTTCTTGTGTTATTAGAAGTGCAAACAGCCATACTATATTTACTTTCTCCTGCCATTCAAGATTTCCTCAGAGCCAGTGTGGTTCTGTAATTAGCAGTCCTTAAATTGCAGAAAGCAGTTTTCACAACTGAAGCAAATCCAGCATATGCCACACCTTCCTTCTTCCTCTCCACACATCAGCCCTTTGGTCCCATAATACAATACTGCAACATAACATTGCTGTGCCAACCCAGTTGTGATGAGTGCCTTTTTGAGACCACACTGTAAACCACATCAGCTGTGGCTGATCACAGAGCAATCTGTGATTAAAATGTCCTTTCCTCAAAACCCCTGTATGGTTAGACTCCAAGCTAGCAACTGAGATGTTAGATCCTAGTCTACATGAACCATAATAGGTATCACTCTGTGTGTGCCATTCTGGCTGAATATTTCACAGGGCTATCCTTTTTCTGATTAAAACATCCTGTGGTCATCATATAACAATAGCCATATGGGTTAAAGTGCTTCTTAAATTTTGAAAACCTACTTGTGAAGTGGTACTTTATTTCCCTTCAGTCCATTCAGCTCCCTATAGTTACTTCCCAAAAATCCAGTAGCCTTGAAAGCATGGGAGATCATAAAGCTCTGGATGAGTATCTTCTACTGCACATCATGTATGTTTGGGTATTAGGAAAAAAAATTTCTCAGAAAGAGTGGTGATGCATTGGAATAGGCTGCCTAGGGTGGTGGTGGAGTCATCATCCCTGAAGATGTTCAAGAGACATGTGGATGTGTCACTGAGGGACATGGTTTAGTGGGCATGGAGGTAATAGCTCAACAGTTGAACTTGATGATCTTAGTGGGCTTTTCCAACCTTAATGATTCCACGTTACTATGTGCAGGCAACTGAACCAAAGTCACGTGTTATCTCTTCAAACTTTTCTTCACCTGCAGAGAAAGCAAAAGTGGTTGCAAACCAAAAGTTTTACCTCCTTCCAGGACACTATAATGACCCATTAGTAAAGCAATGACTGCTTTTAACCCTCCTTTAAGAGTGGATGTAACGAAGGAGCCCCTTAGATGGGAGTTGAATTTATCCTGTTGTGCAGATTCCCTTTCTCCCATTTCCTAGCTTGTCCTTATCACCACCGAGATTATAGAAGTCCTTCCCCCCACTAGGAACTGGGCTTGCTTTATCTGGTAGTGCTCCAACTAATGTTATCTTTATCACTAAAATTGCTAGAATTCCTTAGAAATCCTATGTGGGATGATATTCGCTTATTTGGCTAATAGTTTTAGAATATTTGTTTGTTTTCTCTCAGACAAAAATATTCAGGCCATTACACTGTCTAGTACATTAGAGCTGAGCTCACCTCCTCTGCTGCAGGGCACATCAGGACTGGCAAGGGCGACACGACAAACCTCCTCCCTGCCTGTGTTGGTGATATGCCCAACAGAGCTGTCACTGCTGCCACATCAGAACAAGTTCTAGAGATGCCTGACAAAATCAAGATCAGCTCACATGAGAAAGTTCAAGAATAAAGGCAGAGACATCTGCTTGCAGGGTGAGGGAGGTGATTGCTCCTTTTGCTCTGCCCTTGTAAAGGCCCCACCTGGAGTACTGCACCCAGGACTGGGGTCCTCAACACAAGGAAGATGTGGAGCTGTTGGAGAGGGTCCAGAGGAGGGCCATGAGGATGATCAGAGGGCTGGAGCACCTCTCCTGTGAAGAAAGCCTGAGAGAGTTGGGCTTTTTCAGCATAGAGAAGAGAGGGGAGACCTCACTGTGGCCTTAGAGTACTTGAAGAGACCTTTACAAGAAGGAGGGGAATCGACTTTTCACACAGTCTGATAGTGATAGGACATGCGGGAATGGCTTTAAACCCTAAGAGGGAAGATTTGGATTGGATGTCAGGAGGAAATTCTTTACTTGGTGAGGCATTGGCACAGGCTGCCCAGAGAAACTGTGGATGTTCCATCCCTGGAGGTTGGATAGAGCCCTGGTCAGCCTGGTCCGGTGGATGGCAACCCTGAACACAGCAGGAGAGTTGAACTAGATGATCAGAGGGCTGGAGCACCTCCCCTACAAAGACAGGCTGAGGGAGCTGGGCTTGTTCAGCCTGGAGAAAAGGAGGCTGCGGGGTGACCTCATTGCAGCCTTTTAGTACCTAAAGG
>JAOWBP010000001.1:148293502-148305803 GCA_028571105.1 Tragopan temminckii
TGGCCATCCATCACAGCACTCCAGTCATGGGAGTGTTCCCACCATGTTTCGGTAATAGCAACTAGGTCATAGTTAGCTGACACACAGTCGCTCCCAACTCCTCCTGCTTGTTGCCCATGTTGCATGCATTGGTGTAGACGCACTTCAGCTGAGTCATCTGCCTCACCCCCAACTCAAACATCATTCCCACAGGCTCATCTCTTTTGAGCTCTGTTTTGTCCCCTTCCCCTGTCATAGCTAGTTTAAAGCTCTTTCAATAAGCCCTGCTAGCTCCTGTGCTAGGATTCATTGCCCCCTTTGAGATAGGTGGGTTCCATGGACAAACAGTCCAGGGGCTGAGTAAACTGCTCTATGATCAAAGAACCCAAAGTTTCTGCTTCAACACCAGCCTCTGAGCCATTTATTCACTGCTTGTGCTTTCCAAGCCCACTCCGTGTCCCTCACTGCCCCTGAAGGTATAGACCAAAGAAAAAAAAAAAAAAAATCACTTGAGCTCCTGCTCCTTGAACTAAACACTCTAAACCCCTGAAATCTCTTTTCATAGTTCATAGGCTTCTCTGAGCAACTTCATCACTGCCCACCTGAACTATGAATAATGGAAAATAGCCAGTGGACCTAACCAGCTTTGAAAGTTTCTTGGTTATGTCCCTGACCTAGGCCCCAGGAAGGCAGCACACTTCCCAACAGCTGAGGTCTGGTCTGCATATAAGGCCCCCAGTTCCTCTGAGAAGGGAGTTGCCCACCACAATCATTCTTCTTTCTTTCATAACAACAAAAGTCTCAAGGTGTGGGAGTGACCACCTTGCCTTAGGCTTCCTCTTAGGCAGATCTTCCATTGCCTCATCTTCCCTTCAATTTCCAGAATCTGAAACCTGTTTCTTAGAGGGAGCTGGGGAAGCAGGCTAGGCAGGCAGAAGGGGCACCTGTGATGCCAAGTCAGGACTCTCTTCCAACCTTCCTCATTAGGCAGCTCTGTCCAACTCCAACAAGGCAGGGGGTTAACCACTTTTCTGGGGGTATCTCCCTGGCACCCCTCCCTCTGGCACACCAGCAAGTCACTCCACCAATCAATCTCCTGCTCACGCTTCCTGATGGTCCTCAGTCTGTGCACCTCCTCGCTGAGCTCCACCACCAGGCTGAGCAGGTGAGCTCACACCTCACACAGGTGGAATCCCTGCTACCCTCCCCAGGCAGTAGAAGGCTCAGGCACTCCCTGCAGCCGGGGACCTGAACAGCTACATTTCTGGGTAGGTCCTCCATCTGGGTCGCCACAGTTTTCTTGGAATAAACCCCATCTGGTTGAGACCATGCTTAGGACTGCAGACACAGAGACTGCCAAGAGGAAAGCTAGTCTCCTGAGCAAGGAGGAACAATACTTACAGTCCTCACCACTTGACCTACCTCCCAAACCCACAGCTACAGCACCATATGAGCAGTGCTCACTCACTGAGCCTTCCTTTTCTCTATGGGCAGTGACAATGGTTACTCACCTGGGATGCTCTGTAGGTAGAAGCTAGCTTCCTCCCTGAAACTATTTAAATCCTATTATCAGGTGCAAATGTTAAGGGCAGGTGTTTAAACTGATGTGCTAGCTCCACCCCTGCTGACTCAGGAGCCTGCCCATATGCTGCTAGTTCCCCAGCACAAGTATGGCATTGTTGCTGGCTTCGAAAAAGCCTTTTTGTTAGCCTTTTTTTTTACTCCACATCCCTTGATCAGTGCAGTCTTACCTGCTCTGAAGCTAGTCTTCACAGTAAAAAATCTCCACATTTCTTGAACACCTCCAAAGATGTTGATGCAACCACCTCCCTGGGTAGCCCGTTTCAGAGTCTAGCCACTCTCACAGAGAATAAGTATTTCCTAACGTCCACCCTGAATCTTCTCTGGTGCAACTTGAAGCCATTTCCTCTAGTCCTATTGCTAGTTACACAGGAGAAGAGGCAAGCCCCCACCTCACCACAACCTCCTTTCAGGAAGCTGTAGAGAGCAATGAGCCTCCTCTTCTTCAGACAAAACAATCCCAGTTCCCTCAGCTGTTCCTCATAATATTTGTGATCCAGACTCCTTACCAGCTTTGTTGCCCTTCTCTGAAGTCACTCCAGGGCCTCAATGCCTTTCTTGTAGTGAGGGTCACAAAACTGAACACAGTTACTTGAGATTCATCCCCACCCACCAGAGCTGAATACAGGGAGGCAATCACCTTCCTGCTCCTGCTAACAACACTATTTCTGATACAAGCCAGGATGCCATTGGCCTTCTTGGCCACCTGGGCACGCTGCTGGCTCATGGTCAGCAGAGTATTGACCAATGCTCTGAGTCCATTTCCTCTACACAGTCTTCCATCCACTCTGCCCCAAGTCTGGGGCTGTTGTGGCCAAAGTGCAGTACCCGGCACTTGGTCCTGTTGAACTTCATTCTACTGGCCTCAGCCCAGCTATCCAGTCTGTCCCTCTGTAGGGCTTTTCTACCCCCAGGCAGATCAACACTTCCTGTCAACTTGGTGTCATCTGCAAAATTACTGAGGGTGTACTCCACTTCCTCATCCAGCTCATCAATAAAGATAATGAAGAGGACAGGTCCCAGTACCAACCCCTGGGGAACACCACTCGTAATCAGTTGTCAGCTGGATTTAACTCCATTCACCACCACTCTCTAGGCCCAGCCATCCAGGTAGTCCTTTACACAGCAAAGAGTGTATCTGCCCAAGCCACGAGCTGCCAGCTTCTCCAGGAGAATACCATGGGAGACAGTGCTGAAGGCTTTGCTAAAGTCCTAGTAGACTACATCCACAGCCTTTCCCTCATCCATCTGTCATTACGTGGTATAATATGAGCAGACCAGCTTTTCAGGTGGCAGAATTTAAAGCCAAAGAAGCTTTTCCCCTTGACTGGAAGCAATAAAATTCAGAACTTATCTAAGTTGTAACAGAGAGGAAATATGTTTAGTACTTAATAATTTGTTAAATATTGGGGTGGGGTGGCAGGATTCTTTTGACACTTTATATCCCCTAAACATAAAATGCCTTTAAAAAAGATTCAGCCCTAGACATGTTCAATGTTATTTCAAAAGAGAGATAAACCTAAATATTAAGTTACAAGCTTATGAAAATGACTAAGAAAGAAAGATGAAGGGATAGAAAGCAAGGTAAGTAGGAGGCAACAGAAATGGCAGGGCTGGGAGACTTTTTGATGTTTGCCATGGAGAGCTAAGCAGCAATAAAAGCCACAGGAAAGCCCACTGCCAAGTGACCTACTGTAAGAAGACATCCTAAATCTCCAACCTAAGCTAGTTGTTCTGGATCATCAACGCATATGGCTGCCATATGGCCCATTCACATGAGTAGGCTGGGCTCCTGGTGTCTGGGCTGGCTGCTGGGAGCACAGGGGAGATGGGATGGCCTGATCCGTGTTACAGCTCAGGGTACTGAGGCTGGTCCTCACAGTCTGCCTTTAGAGCACGGAATTTCAAGGGGTGTGGTGAAAATCACAAAAATCCTATCTCTAAAACTTGTGTTTTGCTTCAAGGCAAACTGTTTGCAAAAACTTTCCTTTTGATTTCTGTTATCCAAATAATTCCTGCATAAATTGGAACTTGACTATTAATCTGATAATGACATGGCTGAGATGCATCCTCTGACAATTGATCTCAAATGACTTACAAGACTTTACCTCATTGTCTGCATTCCTTTCCAGCCAGGAGCTCTGTCAGTATTTAACACACGCACAAAAACCTCTCAAATGTAAGTATTAAGATGATTACTATGTACCTGGAAATATCCTTTAATTTTTATTTTGTTTTACTTTATTTTTAGCTTCAAAGCTTTCCCAGGAATGAACACCTGTCTTTCACAGCGTTTCAAGAAATAGTCAAGTACCTCAGAAGCTTTGTTGTGTCAAGTCCTGTAATAGGGACACCGTGAGTATAAGTCACATTTTAATTAGTGATCAAAGCAAGGACACCTGTAAATTTTGGTTCCGTTTCTTCAGTTCTTTGATATCAGGTTTATCCATTAGAAAAGGACTCCTTTGATGCATATCCTGCTGACACAAGGTATCTTTCATGCCTAGATGCCACAGTGACTGGAGCCTTACAAATGCTGAAACAGAACGAGATGAAGAGAATACTGTGTTTTTCCCCATCCCACGTATCAGTTTAAATCTTATCTCTAAAAGCAGCAAAACTCACCATCTTTTACAGTCATCTTTTATTCTCGTGACTCAAATTTCCATTTAAGACTGCCGCTACATTAGGAGGTTTTGTTAGGGTCTGGCCCTGACAGTTAGTGACAGATCTGCGTCAGCCTTACAGCCTACCCACCTTTTCTACCCAAAGCAGCACCAAGAGGCAGGTGAGGAAAGACAGGATGCCAAAATTCTGGTCCCGGAATCTCCCTCCCCACTTGCACTACAAAAAAAAATTGTGAGGAGTCCCAGTTTAAATTTCCATTCATTTCCAGGGGGATGCGAAAAGGTATAAAGGAGTAGCTCTGCCACCAGACTGGTCACCAGCGCAACCAGTAAGGGAGGGACAACAGTGGTGTCTAGCAATGTTAGGTGCTTGAGTTTTGGAAAGCCTATTTTAAGCTAGTTGAGGACATAATACAAGAAATGTGTGCACACATATTAATGGCAACTTTGCCTATCTGAAAACCAGAAGTAGCCTAAATAAGTCATGTGGATTTCCTCTAGAGTCAAACATGAACAGCAGACACAGTCAGAGTGCAATGCCCTTTCTCAAGGGAAATGAGTCATGATTCAAAGGTGCCTGACATTATATAGGGAAAATCTGAGCATTCAGTGACTATAGTTAAGTGAAATGAATACCATTGCAACATAACATTTAAGCAATTTGAAATGGGAGAATTCAGATGAAAAGCAGATTTACTTTCAGAGGGAAGAAAAAATTATTTGTATTTAGATGGATTCAGTCCGTGTGCGTGGAGCTCTCATCTATTTCTTTAAACTGAGTTTCAAAGGAGATTTCACTCCTAAGTTTGCTAAGTAAAATGTTTATCTTTCAGAAATGAATGATTTTTATTTGCTTCCCCAGATGAAAACAAATGTGACAATCCCTAGTAGAGGAAAGCTTTTACTAATATGATAGCAAATCCGTCAGCATAATAATGCTGGGAAAGGACAAAGATAGCCAGAAATGCTCCCTCCCACACTGTGCGGCTCTTACGGACATTTTTCAGAAACTGTAGTATCGGGGTGAAATACCAAATTCTCAGGAGCAGCACTATGAAATCAAACATAAAACTTCTGATTGTTTCAGTGTTTCAGAACATCAAATGAGACCTGAGAGCATACGCTTCAGATATCATCTGCTCTGCTGTCCGTCTCTGCCTACAAGGAAAGCAAGGAAAGCAACGAAGGATTAGAGGAGAGTAGAAGGGAAGAAATATCTCTCTCATATCATATTTGAGAGAGGTAAGAATAACTTTGCAATATTTTTAGAAAACACTTTCTATATTCTTCTTCCTTATCTGAAAGATACAGAACTGAACATCTTCCTTTCTAAACCCTCCTAAGGTTTTGCAGTCATCTGTGGATTTACCTTCATTGTATCTTATCAGTTTAGGAAAGTATCCTTGTCTTTTTTCTTTTTTCAAGGTGGAGAACTTACTTAAGTATACTCCCCAAAATAACAACAAAAATCTGAAATTAAGCCAAGAGTTGAGCCCTGTTCTATTGCATGGTAAGCCAATAAAATATTCTCTGAAACACTGATTGTATTCATCTTGCCCTAACCAGAATCACATAGACAGGCAATTGTAACTGTTCTTTTGCCAGGGCTTCCAGAAATGCTGTGCATCATTATTGTCACTATTCCAACAGACTGCAGACAACACTCTGTGGATATTACTTCTCGTGTTGGTAAAGCTGCACCTCTGACCAGAGTGGGCTTAATAGCTAATATAGAGCAGTTCAGGAATTTTTCCATGAAACTTTGGGAAAAGATGGTTTGTTATAACCAAAATTTTCCATACTCTCTTGCCACATTCAACAAAAGTTTTCTGCAGAAATGTTTGCGAAACTTAGGAAGGAATTGCTTTTCAGAGAGGTTGCTTGGCTCATAGGCTGCTGCTGCTAAGGGCATTCAGGTTGCCATAAGCTTCATTTGTGTCCTTGCTCTTCTCATACAGAACAAATAAATTTTGCAGCCCCCACAAGCTGCAAAATGATCACATGATGATTTCTTGCTTTTGAGAAAAAATTCTGACAGGTTTCAGTTTCATCAAAGGAAAAACAGGAAATGTTTCTAAACCCGAGAAGCTAATTAGGGAACGGACAAAGAAGTGGATAAAACAGCTCCCTCGATTCGGCCTCCACAGTGAGGGTTTAATTCAGATCCACAAGCCACTTTATTTGATGTGTTTAGATATTTCCTCTTTCAGGAGAATGAAAGTGTTCATAAAGATACCCACACTGTCAGTTCAGTGTATGTTCAGTTTTGCTGGAGAGCCTTGGTCTCCAATTGTTTGCACTGCATATATAACTGTCTCCTCCCAGGCTGCAATCTGCTGTCACTTACTGGTTCTTTTAGCAAGGGACACAGGCAGGGAACAACAATGACTTTGCTGCAGGGTTGCACTCTACCAGCAGTATGGGTCAAGTCATGCCAAGTTTCTCCCTATGCACAGCAATAAGGCCCATCCTCTGGCATTATCCCAGCAGTCCTCAGCTAGTAGGCAGACATCACCACCTCAGCAGCATGCTGTAGAACCCCATATTGCCAAGAGAGCTTATGGACTTCAAACAGTAAACAAAAAAGAGATTTCTGAGTACAGAGAAAGGGAGCTGAGTCTCAGAGGAAACTTAAATACTCTCACAAAGAAGCACATCAGTATACCCAGTAACAGTATTCCAATCTGAAGGCATAGGATGGATACTCAGAGATAAGGGCTCGGGTCCCCACTCTGTAGCAGACTCCATGCATGACCTCTCCTCATCCATGATGCACACACATTCTTCCACCCACACTGAGAGTATCTCTGCACAGCTTCAAGCAATGTGTTATTACATCCGAGGTTCAATACTTGGAGAGTGCCTCTAGCTGCTGCTGCTGTCCAAACCATGAGAAGTGAGCATGAATTTAGAACCTGAGTCTGCAAATAGGTAGTCTAAAGTTTTCTAAGATAGATAGAGATATCTGCTTGTAAGGATTTTTGTCCTGAAACACAGAATTCCTCTCTTTGGAAGGAGTGTGGTGTGTAGAGGAATGGGGAGAGATGTTGAGAGTGTTTTCATGTGGATTGTTTTATGTGAACTGGTTTTGACTTCTCATGAAAGAATGCAGACCTAACAGCCATGCAGTTCATCAGCCACATGTCCGAGAATGAAAGGAGCTGTTAACTGAAACAAGAGTTTTAGAAAAGAATTAGTGTCCTCAAAAAACTTATATCTAGCCTTCACTGATCTAGATAGAGAGGAAGCACAAGTAACATTTCAGGCAACCCAGTGGAAGCAGATGTATTAGCGTAAACATATATGCTAGATCACAGCAACTGCACTGGTAAGATAATACAGTAACAAAAGTGGAGGTACTGGAAAAGTAGTTCTTCAAGTTGTGTCAGCCTCCTGCAGAGGACTGGACACAACACTGATTCAACAAGTTGAGATCTCGATCCAGCACGGGCTGAGGAAGAGCAAAGGACTGCAATAGACAGAACACTAACGGCCTTCCCCTTCTTCCCACTCCTTAAATCCTGATCTCTAAGAGTACATCGAAAGTATCAGCAATAATGCAGCCAGCAGGAGCAGGGAGGGGATTGCCCCTCTGTATTCAGCTTCAGTGGAGCCACACCTCAAGCACTGTGTTCAGCTGGAGGCCCCTCACTGCAAGAAAGAAATCAAGGTCCTGGAGTGTGTCCAAACAGCAACAAAGCTGTGAAGGGTCTGGAGCCACTTAGGAAACAGGGATTGTTCAGACTGCAGAAGAGAAAGCTCGGGGGAAACCTTATTGCTCTCTTCAACTGCCTGAAAGGAGGATGCGGTGAGGTGGGGTCGGCCTGTTCTCCCAGGTAACAGTGATAGGACAAGAGGTAATGGCCTTAAGTTGCACCACAGGGGGTTTCAATTTGGATATTAGGAAAAAATTATATGCAGAAAGAGTAGTGAGGCACTGGCCCAGGCTGCCCAGGGAGGTGGTAGAGTCACCATCTCTGAGGGTGCTCAAGAAACATGGAGGTGTTGCACTACAGTGCATGGTTTAATGGGCATGGTGGTGATGGGTTGATGGTTGGACTAGATGATCCTATAGGTCTTTTTCAACCCTAATAATTTGGTGATTCTACATCATCACTTGGACACTACATCTTCCCTCCTTCATTTACAGCATAGCTGGATCTCTCCCCAGGTCAGCATAGAGCACCTTAACAACCTAACAGAAGCTTATATATTCCCTAACTACATGGGAGGAATCTTGGAAGAATCACTGACACAGGTTTTATAGGCAGTGAGAGTCCAGAATTCTTTAAACCTTCTAGTACATGTTTCAGTACATATCCCACTAACAAGAACAGATCCCATGTTACTGACAGCTGTCAAATGCAGAATCATAGAATCACAGAATGTCTTGGGTTGGAAGGAACCTCAAAGATTAGTTCCAACCCTACTGCCATGGGCAGGGTTACCCATCCAGATATGAATCTCTATATTTCATATTTTATACTTATTTATAAATATCCAAGTCATTAGGATTAGCAAGATAAAAAAAAAAAATCAGTGAACTTAAACTGTAAATAAGTACTAACTTCTGCCTTAAAAAAAAAATACAGAAAAAAAAAAAAAAAAGGAAAGAAAGGATATTACCAGATATCAAAAATATAACAGGCTCCTGAGACTCTCAGAAAGGAGTTTTACACAATTCAGAAGTGTTATACTATCCAGAAGTACTGACATTCAATCTATACCCTGTCTCAAAGATGTGTGCTGAAGGTATTTCCAAAAACAGTTCTGCCACAGAATTAACACCACGGACATCTCCAGCCCTGTAACTCACACAAATATGGCTGAATTGGACAGCAGCCCTCAGTACCACACACATGCCTTTTGCACTCTTTTTGTGGAGTGCGGCTGCTTGTGCACAGCTCCTTTCTTTAGGAGAAAGTGCAGATCACCTGTAACACAAGATGCAGAGACGTGTTTTTTGCCATGGCAGGATGGTCCTTTCCAAGGTCTTGGGAATCGAATGTCAAAGCTTTCTATACTGATGAAAAAAATCTTCAATAAGAAGCTGGCAGCCTCACCACATTAGCCTTCTTGTTTTCCTCATTTTACAATCTTCTTAATTTATATCAAACTTCCAATTTGTCAGCTGTAAAATTTAGTGAGGCACAGATCCAGAAGAAAGGGATTTATCAGACCTTCTGTGCAAACTGTCACTCAAATACAGTGCAGACTCTGATCTGAAACTCTGAAGGTCAATCTTTAAATAACCAGGTCTTTTGGGAGCTGACCTATTCAGAAGCATTTTAGCTTTAATTGGACTTTCTTGTCCAAATTCAGTTCTCTAGAAATAGAGTCGTGTCCAAGAGGACATCACAGGGGCAGGGCTATTCTTAGAATAACGATTCAAAATCTGCTTGTCTCAATACTCCTCGTGTTGTCACCAAAACAGAGGACTGCAGCTGTGGATGCTGTTCCCATGGTGGAGTACTGCAGAACAGCTGGCATTTCATTCTCTACACCCTATGATTTAATCTAACCACATTCAAGACAGAAGGAAGCAGTACAATTCCCAGAGCCCTACCATTCTCACAACACAAGTTGCCATCCTGCTCTAATCACTTGAAACACTGAAGGGATTAGCTCACCATCTATTAACCTACAGCCCATTTAAGTAGTTATCTGTTAACCCTGACTTGGATTCTGCCAATGAATCTTTATCTGACATGCACGTGCAAAAGTTGGAAGAAAGAGAAAGAAGGAGAATGGCAGTAAGAAATATCAGGTTCTCAGGTCATTAGAAGAAGTGGGAGCAGCAAGTGAGCAGCTCCAATGACCACAGGTCATCCATTTTTATGGAACAGGCATTATGAACAGCAGGAAACAGCTTGATTTTCTGAAATTCTCACAAAAGGGCAGAGATATGTAGAAGAGACCAAGGGATTGCAATGTTTTGTGTCAGGAATGGGGAAGAAGGGTTAACCCCCAACCTCTGTTTCTTCTCACAATATCACAGGTGTGCCTAAAGAGCAGTGTTAACAAGGTAAGCTCAGCTCAGCAAGTGGATGAGCTGTAATTATTCCTAGGTAGATTGTAGACTTAATAGCCCAGAAAGTCATCCCAAAACTCTCTGGATGGTTCACATCTTAAAGCCGAATGCTTAATGCCCTTTCTGTAGCTTCAACCCGAAGGTCATGCATGAAGTGAGCTAATTATATTCAAGATGAGGAAACTTTAACTGCCACATTTGTACCCTCTTCCACTTCACAGCATCTAGGGCCCCAAAAAGGGGGAAAAAAAAAAACTAAACAGGAAACTAGAAGTCCGTATCATTACAAAGCAGAATGCTTTGATTTGTTACTATTACTAACATTTTCTCCATAACTTTCTGAAAAATTATTGTTTTGTATGAACTTGGAGTTAGCATAACTGCAAAATATATTCTCACTTGTAGGGAGTTACTTGGTTGACTCTTCTGAAAAGATACCCATTTTTTCACAAAAGTGGTTTTGTATCCAGTAAGTCTTTTGGTAGCATGCTTAACATGCATTCTTTGTAAAGTAAGCCCTTGATTGCTGGTTTGTTCATAAATATACAGTGAAATGGGACATACATAGTCTATGTAATCTAGAGTCCACTGAAGTCATTGGAAAAACTCCTACTAACTTCCGCCAGCTTTGGAAGGTGCCAGCGTTAGCCCAGTGGGACCTTCCAAGGCCTTGAGCTTCCAATATTGTCACCAGGTTCCAGCCCTTACCAGAGAGAATATGAAGGTAACTCCAGAAGACTTGCTATTTTTATTGTCACCACATTAAGAAAAGAAACATTCCAGACATATACTATGCAAAATTGTAGGTCTAGTCCACTAGAAAGATTTCAGAGTAATGAGTGCTTTCTTGACCTTCATTTAAGGCTAAGACTTACTCAGCAGTACTCAATGCTGTTAAACTGTCAAATCCTAGAGCTTTACATCGTTTTCAAAGGAATTAATCAATTAATCAAAAATTTTCATGTTTTTAAAAGCACAAAAATAGTCACCTGGTTCTTCAAGGGCAATGAAAAGAGATTATGGCCATATTAATTACAGCAGAAAACAATGAGCAAGGAAAGAGATAACACTGTAAAAGCGAGAAAATTATCCCTATATCCCCTGACTGCTAGGCTACTGTGTTAACCACTGAATGACATTTTTTCACGATGTTGTAGCTTTAAATTCTCAATGTATTTAAAAGTATGCAAAACACCTACAAAATCATGAAGAGCAAAGCAAGTGTCAAGATTTCAAGAAAGGTACCTCAAAGCATTTTTATTATTTCAGAAAGGAAGCATTCTTGATATCATACAAGTGAGCTTTCCACTGCCAGTGAATTTATTCTGACCGTATCTGAAACTGCAAATAGTCCCTCAGCTCTACATGCAGCCTAATGCTGCGCTATGACATGGAACAAATGTTAAACCAAAGCAAGGGATTAAACACTATACTTTATAAATCCTCTCTCAAACCTCCTAGCAATGACATTTCAGTAGTAAAAACAACATAATCCAAGAGCATCAATGTACAGTAGGGTCACTGTGGAGAGCCTGATACCTTCCCATTGTAGCTGAGCACAATTCCACTCCCTGTCCATTCAGGATTTTTCAGCCATAGCCACAAGCCACTCACTGAACAGTGTGCCAGGACCCTGCAACTGCAAAAGCAAGTGAAAAGCTCAGCCAAGAAGTTCTTCACGGGGCATTTAGATATGTAATATTTTAGAATCCTGACTGTGGTCTTTTTGACCAGACAAAACACAGAGGCAGTCTTTGCATACTGTGGCCAGCAGCACAAACTGAAGGTTTCCCGGTACAAGGGATGATGAAAACTAATGCACTGCAAATGCCACCAATGTATCAGAATTCCTTTCTGATCATGATAGTTTATATTTGTTAATGTGATGTATGAAGCAGAACTGAGACCTGAAAAAGATCAGAGCTACATTATGCCTTGTTATTCAGAAGAAGAAGGGAAGGGAAAAGGGAAGGGAAAAGGGAAGGGAAAAGGGAAGGGAAAAAGGAAGGGAAAAAGGAAGGGAAGGGAAGGGAAGGGAAGGGAAGGGAAGGGAAGGGAAGGGAAGGGAAGGGAAGGTAAGTGC
>JAOWBP010000001.1:148306501-148333098 GCA_028571105.1 Tragopan temminckii
GAAACACTGAAAAACATTGCCCAGAGTGATGGTGGAAGCCCCATCCCTGGAGACATTCAAGATCAGCCTGGACAGAGCTCTGAGCAACCGAGCAACCTAACCTAACTGTAGGTGTCTTTGTACATGGCAGGGAAGTTGGACTAGATGATATTTAAGAGTTCCTTCCAACTCAGACAATCCTATTGTTCTAACTTTCTAATGACAGTCCTAGGAGAGTTAGCTGTTGAGATTTTTGTGCCAGTGACAATACTTTTTAATGAACCTGATGATGATGATGATGTTTGAAAAGAGTGGAGGACATATGGTTTGAATAAATTATTAAATGGATGGACAGAATTCTGGATAATTACCAATTGATTAGTTTAGCATATTTTCCAAGCAAAACAATGGAAAAGATAGTGTGTCCTTCAAGATTAATTCATGTCAGCCAAGTAGGTGCTGTTAAACAAAATCAGGTTACGATCTAACAGATTAGAAATTTGTGCAGTAAAGGTGACTTAAGATGTTACTTACTTTGGAAAATGTTTAGTCATTTAAAATATTAGAGCATGATATTGTGATAAGAAATTGTATTTCATTATCTACAGAATGCCTGCTTGATGATTCTAGGAAAGGCTAAATGACAACTCTTGAATATTGATGGGGAAATTTTAGTGAAAGGAGGTGTTCTCAGTGGTCTTCTTTAAGAATTGCCACTACACCTTACATCATTCAACATCATTAATCAAGACTAGTAAGAAAAAAAATCTTGCCACTTTAGAGATTAGTGAAACAGTATAACATGACAGGAAGCAGACATTCATTTAGAGCAATCCATCTGTTCAATAAACGAGGATCTACTGAAAGAAAATGTATTTTAATAAGTTGCTGAACTTCTATTGAAAGATGAAGCTGTAACATCTAAAAGGCAGGCTTCTGTTAATTGGAAGGTAATTACAGAGAAAGAATAATATTTTATCTTTTTTCTATCATCTTCTATCTCTAAGTCTCTCTGAGTAGACTGAACTTTCCATTTGCTCAAGAACAGCTACCCTTATGTTTTAAATGGAAGATCATTTGCACATGTCAAAGAAGAAGTATGGTTCAAGAAACTGTTAGCTGATTCAAATATACAGGACATCAGACTAGATTTCTGGTTGCTACTTCTAGTCCTAACATAAGAGTGTCAGCAAGGAAGGAGTTAAGGATTTTGCTGATTAGTCTTTGATGTGTTTTAAGTTAAACAGTTCTCCGATGTGAAAGCCAGAAATCTGAGGAGCAGTGACAAGATGTCACTACTGTAAGGCTGAAGAGCCGCATCATTTGTTTGCTGACCAATTCATAATGAGGCCAATAACTCCAGACAGAGAAGACCAGTCTGTAGAGAAAACGCGGAGGACATTGTAATCTTTAATGTCCTCCTGAAGGACATTTGCCCTGACTGCAGACTGGTGCTCAGAGCACTCTTCTGGGAGACTGGATAAACTAGTTTGAATTCCCAAACAGAATCACCTTCTGACCAAGGGTTTTTAGATCCCCACTTGAGATTTGGGCTTTTATTTCACTTTCCCCCCATCTCAACTTGGACATGCTCCTGAACGTCTTCCCAAGTTATAAATGGTACCTAAGTATTTTCTAGAAACCTTGAGTGACATTACTCTTCTCCTTCCTTTTCTTCAGCTCAACAGTTAGCAGGTGGTTTGAATGAACTGTGAAGAAGAAAGAACAAGAAGTTAGTTCCTAGGAATCTTAGGGGGAAAAAAAATACAATCCATGTTTTGTCATGGACCTACAATGTGAGTGCAGGATTTATTTTCATATTTATCCCACTCCTGGAACATTTTCAATGCTTTCTATAAACTGTAATGTCGTCATCATTGAAATATATGTTCCTCACCACAGTTTGTGTGTCACTAGTTTTTTTCCTTTTTTGGCATTTTTGCTTTACCTTCAAGCAGAATTGTGGTTTTGTCAGGTCTGTGAAGTGCTGTCAGATCTTTGTACTTCAATAAACTGAACTTGTTCTCAGAATTATTTACTATCTACACATTTTAGTAGGACAGTAATATATGCTTGGTAAATACATAAAACTTCTGTTAAAATATATTCAACAAAGTAAATCTAACTTCTCCTTAGTTCCTCCCTGATTTGAAGTAGCCACTCTTGCAAGCATGTCTTCTGTTATATGCCCCTACTGCTTGAAATTTTTAGATAGTTTTGAAATTATCTTGCATTTACTTTTCTTTTCCACAGCAGTCAATAAGGCTTTCTTGAACATTTAAATCTTAAATAAACCTACTTAGAAATTGACACTCTTAGAAAAATCTAGGTGCAAATACATGAAGGACTTCCCAAGCCTGAAGTGGCACATCTGCTCCTCAGACTTGGCAAAGCATTTACTCTCCTCATCCATTTTCTCCCAACACCTGTCCTGACCCCAACACCTGCTAAGACAAGCCAGGCCTCGCAGCACTAAGCAGACATCAGCAATGTGTACCGCCAATTCTAAAATCCACATTATGTCAGAAAAGGACAGAAAGGAGGGTCTGAAAAGCAAACTAACCTTGAAAAAAATAGCCCAAATGGGCCAAGCCAGCATATGTGAGAGATCTTCACAGAGAATGTAACAGCAACACTGAAACATTTTAAATAGTCAAAACAGGAAAAAGAGTTCAACTTAAGTGTAATCATGCCACAAGAGTTGTCCGAATAGTTCTTGGATCAATTCTCATTATGCTACTTGGAGTAATGTCAGAGCTTACTGGTTATCTTCCAGAGAATCTACCAGCTGCCCGCTATCAACATCACTGCGCTCCTACACTCATCCTTTTCTTTTCATTCCAAATCTGACTGCTATTGTTTTAAAAGTTCTTTCCCCCAAACAGCAGAGAGATCCTATTTTTGTGCAGTTGTGTTAAGAACAGCCATTTTGTGAGCAAGCACTTGACCTGTTCCACACACTTACAAATATATGAATTCCTGAGTATTTCAGATAAACTGTTCTTAATTATCACACCGTAAATAAGTTTGTGAAAAAATTATGATGTATTTTATCCTGAGTACTCCGTAGTTCTGCTTGGAAATAACACTTGTATGAATCACACATTCTCCTTGGCAATGTAGCAGTCATTTTGCACTATCTAAAACACTGTCTAAAACATTATCGCACCTGAGGAGCTGATGCCGAAGCCACAGGCAAAGCTGAGATTGCATGCAGTAAAGCATAGGAGATATGAAAATTATAAAGAAGAGCATGGAAAGGACCTTAAACAACTGAATTAGGAGATGAGTGTTTGGCTCTTGCCCACCTTGTTCTTTCATAAGGAAAGAGCCAAGGAGGTTGTGAATGCCCCATCCCTGGAGGCATTCAAGGCCAGGCTGCATGTGCCTCTGGGCAGCCTGGTCTTAGTGGTTGGCGACCCTGCACTAGATGATCATTATGGTCCTTTTCAACCCAGACCATTCTATGATTCTAGATTCCATAAGTCACTGGAAAGTTGAGGATCAACACAGAAAAGACCAAAGCATATCTACCCAGATGATCTACATCTACTGCACACAGCACATCTGTATTTGGAAGCACTGAGCAATGACAGTGTGAAAGGCACCATGACATCTTAACTGTTCCATAGGTAAGGCTAATGGACTAAAAAAAAAGAGGTAGAGCACTGTAGCAGGAAACTCACTGTCTCACATCTGAACAAAATGCAGGTTGTTTCCGTATGTATTTGTCAGATCAGCCACTGGGTTGAAGGAGAAAAACGGAGCTGAAAATCTGGATGACTGCAATGGTTGAACTACTTCTGACAATCACTGGCAATGGGGAAATGCATGTTCTGTGGATGAAGTCCTGGCTTCGCTAATTGTGACAACAGATTTGTCAGCTGAGCTCTTTTAGGATTAGAATTCGTCCCTGAAGAGCAAATAAATGATCCGTAGGTAACTATACGGAGTTACAGTGAGACAAATCGAATGCTGAAACAGAAATAAGCAGGAAGGATACCAAACTTACCACTGTACTGTGATTTTCACAAAGCAAGGGATTTCAGCCGTATCTCCCTACAGAGTCAGAGGAAAGAAATAAGGAGGAATCATTTTTTATTGGAAGCGTGTTCTTACATATGTACATTTAATTCTTACTGTATTTATTTTACTCAGTTAGATTTCAGCCTGTTGTCAGTACAATTTGAAAATGTCCATCCTAATTCAGTAAATCTTTATTTTCAGACTGTGAGGGTGAAATATCCTTGACTGAGTAAATCGTATTTCAGGCACATCCTGTGATGCACTGAGGGTCTCTGTGGCACATAAGCACATACGTAAGAACACGAACTGGGAACTTCTTGTGCAAAAAATTAACTGTCCCTATGCAGCATCAGGCTGCATAGTATCTAAAGGGGAGCTGTAAGAAAGAAGGGGACCAATTCTTTAGCCAGGTGTGTTGGGATAGGACAAGGGGAAACAGATTCAGAATAAAAGAGGGGAGATTTGACTGGATATAGGGAAGATTTTTTTTTATAGTAAGGGTGGTGAGGCACTGGAACAGGTTGCCCAGAAAGGTGGTGGATGTCCCAACTCTGGAGGCACAAAAGGTCAGGCTGGATGGAGCTCTGAGCACCTGATTGAGCTGCAGGTGTTCCTGTTCATGATCTTTCTCCCTTATAACTCAAAAAATTTTATAATGAAAACAGTCACAGATGCCCACGAATTAATGGGAGCAGTGCACGGTGGCATCTCACCACCCACGCCCTCTTAGTGGCACCCACCACCAGTGCTCAGGTCACAGCCTCACAATGTCCCCTCCCTGTAATCAAGGTGTCGTGCAGGTGGCTCCTAACTGAGGTGAACTGCTGTGTCTCTTTACTGGGCTCAATGACACTAAAAAAGTAGATAGGTGGTAAGTGCTAGATGTAATTGATTATTTCCAGCAAGGAGAGTTGCTTCATCTCGTATACTCTTGGACCTCCCTGTGTTCAGCTGCTAAGTTTCACATTTTTCTCAAATAATTTCAGCTTTTCAAGGAATGAGCAAGGGATGGGAGGAGGGAGGGAGACATTCCACAGCTCTGGCTTACAGACCACACCAAAACGTTCTCAGCGGGGCCACGAGCACAATCTGAAACCAGAGATGATTTACTGGGCTATTTCATTACAAAATAAATTGTTTATGATACTTTGTGAAACACACACTCCAGTGTCCATGAAAACAGAATCTGTATTTATGAGGCAACACTTGCAAGAGGTAGTATAATTTTAGTGTCTTATACTTGAACTATGCTAAAAATATATTACTTTGTCATCAGAGAACGGTCATAGTGAAAAAAAAGGAAAAAAAAAAACGAAGATCACAACCTTGAAGACTGGATAGCTCTGAGCAGCTGAGAGCTGGGCCAGGAGTTGCAGCAGGCCACTTGCCGAAGGTCTGCTGATGCAGAGCTGAAAAGCCCAGCCCTCAGTAGGCTGCTTCCCTCTGCAGCCAGCCTCTGCTGGACAAAATCCTGCAGCAGCTCCAGGGCTGGTGAAGAAAGTAAAGGGTTCATCTGGAGCCCTCCGGGCCATACTTCCACTTGGGTCCCCCCGGCCTGCAAAGCAGTCGGCAGTGGGCAGCTGCACTCTGGCTGAGAGGTGATGCGTTCCCACGTGTCAGCTTTCTGGAACACAGTGGTAGCAGCTGAGAACAGTCAGAAGTGTTGAAGTATGTGCACAATCATCAGAAAGTGAGGGAGAGAGCCTCCACTAATGAGAGGGAAGGTAAATAGAGCCTGAGAAACTGGAAACATTCTTTGGTTTGGCTTACAGCGGGGAAAAAAATCTTAAAAGGCATTGTGCACAGCAGAGAGGCCATTCATCACAGGGAATGCACTTCCTCGAGTACAGTAGGGACATGTGGAAGCCTGTCGTTTTTCAGGCCATTACTCAACAGCTTCCCAGAATTTCAGAATGTGCTGGTCCCTCCTCAAGACCCAGGTGAAGCAGCCTGGCTCCAGAGAGACCAACATGAAGAGGGTGGCATAGAGTGAGGTTTGGATGGAAGAAGGCATCACTTTGCGAGGCCTTGGAAGCCACCATGAATTCAACACCAGTGCCTAGGCTGTAGAAGCACAGACAACCATTCCTAAAGCCCAGCGGTATCTTGGGCTACATCAAAAGAGGGGTGGTCAGCATGCAGAGGGAGGAAATTGTCCCTCTCTGCTCTGTCTTTGTGAGGTCCCATCCGATGTACTGTGTCCAGGTCTGGAGCCCTCAGTACAACATGGATGTGGATCTGTTGGAGTGGGTCCAGAGAAGGACTACAAATTTTTTCAGAGGGCTGGAGCACCTCTCCTACAAAGACAGGCTGAGGGAGCTGGGCTTGTTCAGTCTGGAGAAAAGAATGCTCTGGGGAGACGTCATTGTGGCATTCTAATACTTGAAGGGAGTTTACAAGCAAGAGGGAAATCAAATTTTTACATAGTCTGATAGTGATAGGACAAGGGGGAATGCTTTGAAACTAGAAGAGTGAAGATTTAGATTAGATGCCAGAGGGAAATTTTTCACTGAGGGGGTGGAGAGGTACAGGCACAGGCTGCCTAGAGAAGCTCTGGATACCTCATCCCTGGAAGTATTCAAGGTCAGGTTGGATGGGACCCTGAGCAGTCTGTTTTGGTATGTTGCAGCCTTGTCCACAGCAGGAGGGTTGGAACTGGAGGTCCCTTCCAACCCAAACCATTCTATGATTCTATCTTGCTTGCCACATGTGTGAGATAAGTGTCTTAGGAACTCCTCAAGTTGTAGGTGGATGTCTCCTTTCTATGTGATCCATCAAATGCTGAAACTGATAGAATACTTGCCATTCTGCCATGGCAAGCATTAAAAAAATTACAGAAAACTAAATTCTATCACCCACTTTAGTATCTCAAAAGTGCCATTTCTCTAAATGTGAGAAGTACTTGAATGCGCAAATCCAGAATGAGGCGCAGTTTTTGTATTATACAACTGGTGATGGATATGACCTAGGATCTCTGTATGTCTGGGTAAGCTGAAAAAATAATCTCTGCTGACACTTATCTATCAGGGCTTGACAGTTTTTAAAAGTTTTAATTGCATACAAAGCATCTTGGTTTAGCAGCAACATCAGGCTCTTACCTCACTCAGTTCACCTCATTGGCTGACATTGTCCTTGTAAGGTTGCACAGACAAATTCATTCTCTACAGACCCCCCCCAAACTGAGGCAAATTCACTCTGAAACAAAAATATTTCACTAATCCCTTGTGAGGTGGTAATAAGCTTCAGCAAGCATCAAGGGACAGACCCAGTGAAGACTTTCCTTGTGGTTTTGCCTCTAACGTATGGGTAGCAATCATATTTGTGCCTACATTTCTCTGTTAGCAGTGCAACTGACCATTTCTGGTGGAGAAATGATAGGGGAAAAGTTTTTCCAAGAAGCTGTGAACATTAAAATACATCAACTGGATGTTGCACAGAATTGTGCAAACAGGAGCAGCACTTTTTGTCAGTGAGACTGCAGATGAGGTTCAGTGCTCTCTTCTGCAGCCCCGTGGAACGCTTGATGTGCTGCCACCAGCTGCACATTGCAGTCTCCCAGCAAGAATGACTTTCTGTGGCTGCATTGTTGTCTCAACAAAGAGTGAAGTTATAAGGGAGAGCCATCAGCTCCATACAAAACTGCAAATGCTTTTTCATGTTTATAGTATGAACACGTCCATAAAAATCCAAGTAGAGGATGAATGTTGAAAAATCCTTTTGAAGGGTGCAGGCTTAAGCAGAGTTCTTTTGTCACTGCTGCCATGAACATCACTGACAGCTCTGTGACACTGGAAATCCAGAAAGAGGGAGGGCAGCACAGACCCTGTCAGTTTAACTCCTTATTGGGACTTGCTTAATGGGACTTCATGTTCAACCATGTGAACTTTGAAATAACCAAGTTCAAATTTCACCTTCAGACTTCCCATCTGTTCTTATTTCAACCTCAGACTTTCCATCTGCTCCTATCGAGGCCTTCCTAATGCCATGCCCACTCAGACGGTATGGCTTTACCAGGTGCTTCTGTCTTGGAAATTTTATAGCATATAAGAAACAATAAAAATTTATGTTGTGCATGTTACCTATGTTAATTAATTCCATTGCGCAACAATGTTTCTTAAGTGATATTGTCCAGAAAGTCTGTTAAAATCTACTGTAGACAAATACTGCAATACTTTATAGCTCCTAGCGCCAGATGGGTTTGGAGTTCAGACATTTGCGCTAATGCATTTTGCACTTGGGTGCTGTGCTGGGAAAAATCAACTCCCAGTGACAAAGAGTTAATGCAAAAATACTGCTGTTAGCTAGGGGCAGTGAATGCAAGGTGGAGGTGTTGTTTTCTGTACTAATTGCTGCTGGAAAGGAGTATCTGTTAAACCGTTAGTATGCCATTTTACAAATTAAGAAAAAAAAAGTGAAAGATGTTATTTCCTAATGCTAATATGTAAATATTTTCATGTCTGGAGGAGCAAGAATGTGCTGGCTAACAACCAAAGATGTGCTGGATAAAATCCCCTCCACCTGTTCAGAGAGCCATTCTGCTAGAGGAGAAAGATAATGAAATAAACAGCATTAAGTCCCCCACTATAGCCAGTTCAGTAAGAATAATTCGTGTACTAGAGAAAAATCTGCTGTCCAAGGCATTCCTATAATTTCTTGCCTCAAATCAGTGAACTCAAGCCAACCAAATATTCCACACTCCGAGGGCACACAGAGGGTTACACAGTAGGGCTTGTTTTGGACAGGGCTTTTTGTTTGCTTGTTTGTTCCACGAGGCTGGATAAACAAGGCGTTACGCCAAGTGAGAGTTTCCTTCCTTCGCTTTTCCTCTCTCCCAAGCACTCCAGTGGCTGCAGCTCCTACATGCAAGGAATCCAGAATGAGCCCAGGGATTTCACATTTGAACCCAACCACTGTTAGATACCAGACAACAAGGGCTTCCCCCCAGCAACCATTTCAAAAGCAGCCTCCTGCAAAAGACGCTGTCATCTCCACCTCTGCGGGAAGCTCCCCAATGGCCAAACAGAATTTGTTTTTAAGTGGCAGCTCCATCAACACCACATCATGGAGGTTAAAAGGTACAGAGCTTTTGACGAGGGAATGGCCCTCAGCAATAAAAATGGAAGGGGGAGATTGACTCACATTCATTTTCCTCAGGAAAAAAAAAAAAAAAAAAAAAAAAAATAGGAAGGACAGGGAAAGGACAGGACGTGCAGACCAGTGTCTATTTCTGTGAACAAAAAGCTTGGGTATTATCTTGTCCAACAATTTTTGGAAGCAGACAAGCAGCTACAATTAATGCTGTTCATTTGTTCAAGATTCAAAAGGGAAATTGTAACATTGTGAGAATGGGCATTTACGATAATGCTGTGATTCAAGAGTACTTCTGTGAATAAAAGAAATAAGTAGAATTTCCTGCTATTTTTGCTTTTATAATATGTCATGTCTATAAATCCTCACACAGCTGTGGTTATTTGTCATGATAATCATGAATCTTCATACTTTCCTCACATTTTAGTGCATGTGATCTGTTTCTGTAAAAGATGCCAATGCTGCAATCATCTCTATACTTCATTCCATATTATTTTGTTTTTTAAGTCACAATTTCACTTTGAGGGAGACGAGACAATACTTGTGTGAATTATTGATAAGTCTTGATGCACAGATAAAGACTATATAGATACAATGGCCATCTTACATGCAAACCACAGACTAAAATTTGATTTCAGAAACTATTCAATGAATATTTATGTATAACAAATATATTCATGAACAGAAAAGAAGGCCACATTTGCAATTAATATTTGTCTTGAATAACTTTGATTTACGAATACGGACATTTTGTACAAGTTCCCTAATTATCAGTTAGTTTGCATGTTCATGAACCAGAATATTCCAATGAAAACTGAGAGAACAAGTTAATATCCATTGCTACTAACAAGTCTTGAGACTTTTTTTCTATTTTTGTGTCTTCTAAAACATCTCAGATAATGCATTATTACTTAGTTGCAGGTAAGCATCTTTCTGAAACTGACACTAGCTTAACTTTCATTGATATTTATATGATCATGACTCATTACCATTTCACTCATTATTTTTTATTTAAATAGTGATGAGACTGAAGGACTTTTGAGTATTAGTTGTAGGATACAGAGACTTCATTTTCTAACAGTTTGGATACTTCCCAAACTTACCAAACTTGGCCAAAATTTCTACCATTTGTTGACCAATAAATAAGCTACAGTATGAAAAATTTGTGGTCAAATGTAGGCGTCTTTCACGCTCTGAAGTTAAGTATACTGCCAACTTGTCACCAGAGTACTATGGAATCACTCCTGGAGAAGATGATGGAAATCCCATCAATCTTAAATAGTACAGCTGAAGAAACCATTGGCAAAAGACAGCAATCACATGCTCCCCGGAGCAATTCCATACCAACAGCAAAGAGTTGGAGAAATCTGATGTGATTCTGCTCTGCTGATTAATCTGTATGGAAACATAACACTGAGGATACTCATTATTTTCCTTTTTCTTCTGGAATACTTGTGAGTTCTCAATAAAGGACTTTTCCGAACTGATGTTTAAAAAATCATATACCCCACACAGCTTCATTACATTTTACCTGGCTGACTGTACATCATATGGATAGATAAGATCACAATAAGGAACTAAAAGGGCTTGATTTGTGCATAATTCTACTCTGAAAAGCTAGTTTTACTGCAAATCCCTGTTATTTCCAGGAAAGCTGCTAGAGGACAGGGCCTCAAAAATCAGTACAACACTTTCACCTGTAAGATACAGGAAATTACAAGATGATTTAGCCACTTCTCAGCAACTAGTATCAGACAGTTGGAGGTGAAATTCCTGTTTACCCACCTCTGAGTAGAGTTTATCAGCACAGGCCAGCTGTGGCCTGCTCCCCACTGCTCACACCTCTTGTCATTTAAACAATGGTCAGCAAAGGCATTACTTTATCCCAGAAGCTCCCTTTTCAAAGCTCTGCCTTATGCATAAACTTCTCCCTGCTGCAAATTTGCTACCTGCAGCCCAATCTCAGCCTCTCTCATTTCTCCTCACACGTGCTGGCTGAAATGCCTCCTAGCTCACTACAGCCAAAGAAGCTGTGCTAGCTTAATTCAAAAGAGTAATTTTTTGTCTACAGTTCTCATTTTCAGCTTTATAGGAATGTATGGATCCCATCTGCCCCATGGACTTGTAACAGCCCAGATGAAGTAGTAGATCTCTAACAGTCCCCACCTGAATCACGGAAGGTTTGTTCTGTTTCCCATCCCAGACTTCCAGATCAGGGCCTAGAGTACCCTGAGGATAACTGGTCTGAGTTTTAAAGACAGATGTAAAGAAGTCACTGAGAACCTCAACCTCTTCCTTATCCTTAGCATTCATGTTCATCACCTCCAGTAAAAGCTGGAGATTCTCCTTAGCCCTCCTCTTACTGACAATACATTTGTAAAAAAATGTTTTGTTGTCTTCTACTGCAGTGGTCAAATTGAGTTCAAGCTGGGCTTCAGCCTTTCTGAATTTCTACCCTAGCAACTTCTCTGTACTCTCCCTGAGTTGCCTGACCCTTCTTCCGCAGGAGATAGACTCTCTTTTTCTCCTGGAGTCTTGTGTTCCCTGTTAATCCATGCCAGTCTTCTTCCCTTCTGGCTCATCTTACTGCACAGGGGGACAGCCTGCTCCTGCACCTCTAAGACTTCCTTCTTGAGGAGTTACCAGCCTTCCTCGACCCCTTTACTCTTTAGAACTGAATGCCAAGTGACCCTTTCCTACCAGGGTCCTAAATAGTTCAAAGTCCATTCTCTATAAGTTCAGGGTAGTAGTTTGGATGGACACCCTCCTGACTTCACCAAGAACTGAGAACTCTTACCATTTCGTGGTCACTGTGTCCAAGACAGCTCCCAGCCTCCACATCTCCCACCAGTCTTTCTCTGTTTGTGAGCAGCGGTCAAGTGGGGCACCTCCTCTTCTAGACCTTCTTACCACCTGCATCAGGAATTTATTTTCCACACATTTCAGGAACTTCCTAGACTACTTCTTTTGCACTATACTATATTTGCAGCACATATCAGGGAAGCTGAAGTCCCTCGTGAGAACAAGGCCTGGAAATGTGTAACTTCTACCAGCTTGTAGGACACCTCAGTCATCTTTTCATCCTGATAAGGTGGTCAGACCCTCACTAGGATGTCCATCTTTTGGCTGACCTGCTGATCCTTACCCATAGAGACTCAACCTTATCATTCCCAGCCCCAAGTTCAACAACATCAACGCACTCTCCAACATAGAGAACCATGCCACCACTCCTCCTTCCTTGCCTATTCCTTCTGAAGAGTTTATAGTATTCCAATGCAGCACTCCAATCATGGGAGCAATCCCACCATGTTTCAGTAATGACAATTAAGTCATAGTTTGCCTGCCACACAGTGGCTCCCAGCTCCTTCTGTTTGTCACCCATGCTGCATGTATTGGTGTAGATGCACTTCTGATGAGCCATTTGTCTCACCTCCGACTACAGCATTGTTTCTCCAGATTAATCTACAGTGAGCTTCATTTTATTATATTATGGTACTGCATTCACAATGAATCCAGCAGGAGACATATCAACTCAGTTAGAATTTATTGCATTTTTAATTCAGGACAAAGACTTTCCTGGAATCAAACACATCAGCATAATTTTAATAATTCACAGTGAATTAGAAGTGAAGTGAAAAATACAACAACATTGTCTTTTGTTATTGCTCTGTGTTGTGTAAGGATGATGGGCAGGGTTTAGATGATGACACTTGTTTTATAACAGAATTCTCTCCTGTTTTTTTCCTGATTTACTTTTTTATAAATAAAAGTTCTTCATTTCTTTCTTCTTCCTGGAGGATTTTCCCAGCTGTGGGACTGGCGCTTGGAGTATCTTTGAGCACAACCTCTTTCAGTTTGTGAAAGGGAGTTTGACAAGCTATTCCATTCCTATTCCATCAAGAACTTGTAGCTCTGTGTGTTGGGCTTTGACTGGAAATTAACTACTTTACTTACATAAACTACACTGAGGATGAGTTTCTCCTTAACATTCTCTGCTTTTGAAATGCTGGAAATGTCAGATACGAATAGATCGTGATTATAGGCGTGTCCTGAGCAAATAGCTGGTTTGGGGAGGGCACTGATTAGGTTTTTAAAGAAAGAAAAACCTAGTTTGGCTCAAAACAGTATATTTTCTTTTTCTTCTTAACAAAATAATAATAACAATAGAGGAGAAAAACACTTGATTTATACAACCTGGAATAATACATGAATTTTAAGACCAAGTTTCAGATTTCTGAGGAAAGTTCCTTTTATCAGGCTCACTGGGGGTTGAGATGAAAGACCAGATGAACTTCCAGGTTCTAGATCCAGACTGGTGCTCTCTAGCAGAAGACATTCTTCCTGGCTGGGTTGTGAAAATGGGCTCCCATGGCATCTCATTCACTGATTGAGCATTGTTAGACACTAAGCAAGTCAAAAAGAACCACAAGAAACTTCTCACTAGTGTGATAAGAATGGGGCATATACATGCCATAACCAATGCCAATGAATGTCTATATATATAGTAGAGAGGAAGACTTAATCAGCTTGTGAATCTCTCCAGATCAATTAGCAACACCACAGGTACAGAAAGGATAAATAATAACTCCCAAATTGCAGCTGCCGCCTCAGCTTCCTGGACTGTCACTCCAGCAGCAACTTTAGCTTCTCAGGAATCCCCTACAAAAGGAGTTCTGTAGAGAAACTTCTGTGGTCAATTGCAATGTTTTCAGCACTTCCTGCTTCTTGATTCTCGCTGTGGATTATGTAAACCCAGTGTAACTTGCTCATCTTCAGCACACATAAACTCTAGCTCAGATGTCCAGCTAGACTGAGAAGTCAAGTTGTTTGCCTAAAATGGATTAACATGATTTTTAGAGACTGTAGAAAAGTGAAAACAGCAGAAGAAATAGTCATGCAAGTGAGAGCTAAAACCACAGAACACAGGAGGATTTGGTTGGGTCCTACAGCGAGTGCAATTTTGAACATCAAACAATGTCTCCTGGAAGAGAGAGATAGGGACAGGCAGGGTTTATTCACTTTGGAAAACACTCCCAGGAACTGAAAAAATTACTGCCTTCTGCCCCTATACTGATTACTCAAACAGAACAAAATATACGATGGTCATTCACCAACTTGGTATTGCAGGTTGACATCCTGCTTTCCCAAATAGAATGTATCTGTGAATTTGCCTCAAAAGAGTAGGCACCAAAAATCAGCAAGGGCTTCTTACTGATGTGAGCTGCCAGATTCTGTACAAGCAACACACTAACAATTTCCATGAGACAATAGAGTTATGAACAAGGTATACGCTGTCCTCTCCATGCTAATCTGAAATCAAATGCTTCCACAACTTTTGGTGTTAACATTAATAGCACATTCCAACATGCCAGCACTATTGATCTTTCAAGGTCATCCATGAACTGCCCCTCAGCAAGGAATGTAGTACCACAGCCATGAGGGAGGATCCTCTTTCCAGAAAAGAGCCAATTCCTATGCTTCACACAAATCTGGATGAGAGATTTACAGGATTGTATAGGACATCCATCCTTCCTGGCAGTACTTAAAACTGGCCTAAGTTCACAGACAGTTTTCAAATTAGTTTACACTGACTGCTGATACCTTTCTTAATTCCTCCTTCATGCTCCAGTCCATCCTCAAATCAGTACTTCTAGTATCAGTATGACTTTTCACCTCAATCCTGTTTTGGGTGCTTCTCCACCAAAAGTTAGTAATAGGACTAACGTCATCTAGCTTGAGCTGAAATATTGTTGAGCTCCTCAGGGGACCTAAATTCTCATACACATTCACAAGACCCTGGCCTAGCAAGGCGAGTGGAACTAAGACATATAGTTTGCTGCCATTTCATAGATGAGAAAGGATATCCCACATAAGCCCCCAGAGGACCCTGATTTATAAGCATACAGCTGATTAATTCAGCACTAAATTCAGAACAATTAAAAAAATCTGGTCTGGAGCTGCAAGATTCATAGGGTCCAAGGTTCATTTAGGCAGCAAGTGAGGTGAAATCCAGATCTTCCTCAGCCTGAACCCACGTCTCATGTCTCAGCGGGTAGCCAGTAATTAGACTCCTGGACTGCCAGGGTAGTATTCTCCCTTCCCTCTGAAGCTGGGCACAGAGCATAAAAGTAATCATGATTCATGGCTGAGAAGAATGTGTGAAATTAAAAATAAAGCAAAGGAGCAGGTTTAATAATTTTCGAAGTCTGAATTGAATTCATAATCTTTCTTTGAATTTTTAGAGCTGTGTAATCCAGGCAATATTTTAACTCCCTGATATACATGAAGCAGATTCTCATTCATGTTAATGTCCTTTATGTCCTGCATTAATAGTTCATTTAAAGCTTTTTAGGTCTATTTACATCTCTAAAGCTGTGTAAAGGAGCCCTACTGTAAGTTAATGTCAGCTGGAAATATTTTCTCTGCTATTATTTATTCAGTTTTGTGTGAATTGCTTTGGTATGGAAACTATATGAAGCTTTAATTGAATGTGTCCCCAGAAGTCTTAAAATATTACTACTAGAGATAATCATTTCCAAGAACTGTTCTCTAGAATTATTTATGTACCAGTCTTGCTAAGGACACAAAAACTTTGCAAGTGATTATGAATTATCATACAGAATACTTGGGCTTTTGCCAGAACTTACACAAAATGGGAGTATTTACATAAATGAAAGGGCTGCCTGAATTTTCTCATGGCTTACTTGTATACTTCCAAAATTTTCCTACAATGTTGCATCACCAGCTACTTCATACTTCTGTCTAGATCATACAGTATGCAGTTCTTCTCTGTGCAGAGAACTAGCAGAGTGTATTTCCCAACATGTCTTTGGGCATAAGGGGACTCCAATCAGCATGCCATGTTCACAGCAGTGAGTTCAACCAAGGTTAAAGCTAGCTCTGTGTCTTTACTGAGTTATTTTAGACTGAGAATAGCCCAACTAAGCTCCAAACAAAATCATTATGGGGTGCTGCTGTAGAGTTTTTCTATTTCTTATCACTAGAGCCAACAGCTGGCACATTGATCACTGCATAAGAGCTTGGCTGGTGTTTCATTTGGTTGTACTGAATCAAGTTGATCTTGCTAAGCTTTCATCTCAAATGTAAACTATCTGAGTCGCTGTAAATAAGTGCATCTATGGGATAAAATAACAATTGCTTTAAAAGGAAAATGTGGTATTTGCCTTATGTAAAAACAATTCATCTGTAAAATCTCTATTTATCTCGCTCATTCTTTGTCCACTGGGCATACCCTGCAGCTTCAACCACTGAAATGTAGCACACAAGGCTGTCAACCATGCTAACTTAAAGATCTTTAAAAAGAAGAATTGTCAAAGGAGAACGTTGATTTTAGTAGTACTTCAACTGGAAATTGTTGATTATTCTGAATTTCTTTCCCAAAGTAACCATTCTGAAAACCTGTTTCCTTCCTTCTTGAAGCTCAAAACAATCTCAGAGCATTACCAGAATTTCTGTGGGGCCAGTTTTTCAAATTACCAGTAATTCCTGGAATAAAAACACTGTATCTCACTTCCAGCAATGCTTTACAAATTCTCAGGCTTCCTTTGAACTAAATGCTCCTTAGTTCCCTGCTTTATTCTTCCATCCTTCTCATTTGCCTGAGAGGCTCTGTTTCTTATTGTCAAAAGAAGGTAAATGTCTACTATTAGAGACAAAATGGAAATACCTGCCGGGGCCTGAATTCATTCCACTTAGCTCTGGACACCAAATTAAAGTGCATTACTTATAA
Source organism: Tragopan temminckii (assembly GCA_028571105.1). Taxonomy (NCBI): domain Eukaryota; kingdom Metazoa; phylum Chordata; class Aves; order Galliformes; family Phasianidae; genus Tragopan; species Tragopan temminckii. The sequence goes on from JAOWBP010000001.1 coordinate 148,323,345, forward strand.
GTTCTCTAGGCTGCCCATAGAGTCAGAGGAGAAAGAAAAGCTTTACTGGAGGCAGAAATCTCTATAAAAAGTCATCAGCTTGACTGTCTGGGAAAGACAACAGAGCAACTGGGTCACCAAGTCAAAGTTCACAAGGTTATCATGAACCTGGATCTGAGTTTACAGTTGATTCCTACAACATTAATACAAGAATTTTAACATATATTTCTGTTATGTTATTCAGCCTGAAAAATTAGGTTTTCAGTAATGAGCTCACAGAATTATTTCAGTTGGAAGGACCTTGGGAAATCATGTAGTCGAATCTCCTGCTGAAAAGAGGGCTAACTCCAATATCAAGTGAGATTGGTCAGAACCTTGTCCATTTAATTTCTGAACATGTCCAAGGGTAAAGACTCCATAACAACACTCTGATTTCATTTAAAAATACACATGGTTGATAAGTAATATTGCATAGAAACACCTTATGAGCTGTGAGTTTAAGACCAAACACACCAGCAGAGAAAACAACATGGAAAACATTTATGGACTTTTTAACCAGAGTGAATGCAAACTTCCGGATGGATGAGCATCCAGGGAGGTGAGCCAGCATGAACACACAGTACAGCACTGAGCATTGCACAGATCTACTGCATCCTGGATAACACACACTGTTTTGAAGATGTCAGCACTTACATAGATTTGCATGGATTGTGACCATGCACACTTTTACTGCAGCCCCACCTTATTGCCATACCTTCAGGAATAAATCAGATTTCAACACGCATTAAAAAACATGTGAAGCCTTGACTTAGATTTGCTGCATGTGAAGACTTCACCTATCAATAGCACTCCCCAAGGCACATATACCATTATATGGATTAAGGGGAAAAACAAAGTATTAGCTCAGCAGTTCTTTCAAGGGTAAATAAAAGACAGGGTAAGAATCTAAAAGAACTCCAAAATACAAATATCAACCCCAACAAAATTATCTTTATTATTCATGTGTCAGGTAACGTTTGTTTCTTTTCAAAAAATTAACCACCACTTCAATAATTTGCACCAGAGTCTAAAGCTCTCTGTTTCAGGAACTTTACTGGGGAAAAAAAGAAACATTCTATCTGCAGGCTCATGGGTGCTGTTATAAGAGCTTATGGATAGCAAATATTTCTTGTCAACTTCCAGCATTTGTTTCTGTTTCTTTTCCTAAAAGCTGCCCATGCTGTCTCTTTTACAAATTAATCTGAAATTTCAAAGACCACACACTTGGCTTTTCCATTTATTTTTTTTCAGAAGCCCCAAAAAGGGAGAGGAGTCCTGTTAGAATTATTTCTTTGCAGAATAGAGCTTGAACTGGAATTCCACTGGTGCAATGTTATTTTGTTCTGGCCTCTATCCATAAGTTCCATCTTCATATTAGAAGTTTATTGTCATGCTTAAGCTAGAACTGTGTCCAGCTGGGGAGATACCATTCACCTCCCCTCATCATCTTACTAAATATTCAGAGAATGAATTCAAACAGCTAGAAATGTGTGGCTCATAATATGCGGTTTGAATTTATAGTAACACTATACACACTCTAACAAGGAATTTGCAAGTTAAAAAGATTTTTGTCTTCGTCCTCAAAGATTTACGTCCTTAACCAGGCCAGATCTATATTAGCAATGATATGGAAAGCAGTCACTTAGTTCATAAGCCAGCATTTTCCCTATTCTCTTTTTTTTTGTAGCAAAATGCAAAATGAAATTGAGGTTAAGATGGCATAGTAACAATTTAGTCCATACATTTTCAAAAACTACATTTTTAAATCTGTTACCCACTAAACAATTTGAAACAGAAAGTCCCGAATAACATTATTGCCATTGCAGGAAAACAGCTAAAAAAAATCTTCAGGAAATTACTCTTTTGATCTTAATAATATGTAAATTTTTATGTGATCTCTTCTGACATCTCAGGGAGGTCAAATTTGTTCCTCAGTGCAAAACTCTGCAGTTTTGTATGGAAAAGGACTTCAGACTGTATCACTCAAGGGCTTCCTTATTTGAATGTTCATAAGGTAAACACTGTGGTCATGTTTTAGGGACTATTTACCAATGTAGTCCTTTGGGAGCAGCCACTTCACTCTCGCTACTAGAGGTGGTTTGGTAATCCTCCATTAAAAATGACAATCAATCACCTGCTTCATGAAGTCTTGTTTACAGCAAAATTGTATGTGCAAACTAGCAATTCTGTATGATGGAGGTTAATTAGATCAGCTGCATATCTAGAGGGCTCAGAAGTTTAAGATGAGTTGGGGATGAGAGAAACTAACATACAGAGGTAAAGGAATAAATTTGGGTTTTGTTCAATGAATGCAAACAATGTGGGAATACACACAGAAAGTTCCCATTTGCCCACACAGTGCATGTGGTCCTGGGACAGCAGCAGCCTTCAGGGTCCCATGGGCTTGAGGAGTCACCGCCTTCTCTCCAGTACCCACATGGTGCTATCTGCCTTGACCACTGCTCCTTAACCCTCAACAGCTTTCTGACATAGGCATGAAATATGGGCGTCTCAGATGCTTTCACAGCAGTGAGGAATCTCTGAGGAGATGACTCCTACTCTTCTGTTTCTCTCATCAGGAGCCATCAGGAGCTGGTGTCTGCATCACCTTCATCTCTGAGCCTCCAGCAGCAAGCACAGGAGTACTGTGGTGCCTTCCAAACAGCTTAAGCACTGTTTATCACTGCAGTTGCCCAGGGCAGTATGTTTTATTTTATATCCTGAAGGTAAATTCACTTTGGAATACATTCTTTTTAAAAGCCAACCCCTCTGGAGCAGTAAAATACATTAGGTTTGATGTGCTTGGCCATGAAAAACTTTCCTTTTGCCAAGGCTACATTGTCTGATGTCTCAAAGTAGGAGTTATCATGTTATTTGAGATGAAGGGCAGAGTAATTTGTGGTGCTTGGGCACGACACATGTAATTTTACACTTTATCTGTAGGTGTGATCCTGAATTCTGCCAGAGAAGGCACCTGGTATCAATGTTCCTTCTGGCACTGGTTCAGCTGAACTCACAACTTCTGAGGAAAAACACACATTTCTGCATAGAAATATAACTTCAAGTGTCCAGGGAGAAGCTAACATTAGAAATGGGTGACCTAACTGGCAATCTGTGGGTGACAGAGAAATAGAGGGAGGTACACTGCTGGTTTTGGGGGGAATTTTTGGTTTGGGGGTAATGTGGCAAAAGCCACTGCTATTCATCTCTGCCTATGTTTTGAGAACTGTTGGGAAAAGTTTGCCCACACTAATGTTTTAATGCAGTGTTTATCCTAGAGCACGTCAAATAAAACTTCATTTTGCTCTTGGGAGGTACTGTTCCTGTTATCTTCCTGCCGTTGCTATTTGCTCCTGGCAAAGAGATACTTGAAGGGAAGGAAGACTTTCATCACAGTGTTAGTGGATTGAGATTTGCAGCAGTCTCCAGATAAACGATGTTTCTGTGGGCAGGCGAGGAACCAAGCATCAGAGGAGATCATTATTTAGTATCAGTGCTGAGAAGGCCATTCTCAGTGTCAGTGCTGTGCTGAGCTATTTAAAAACACTCCTGGAGCTCCTGTGGAACAAGTTCATCAGATTCATCCCCCTGATCCAGACCATTAGCATGCAAGTGCATGCTCCTCACAGAGAGAAATGCTGCACAGCCTGATCCATTTTTTAAGTTGTATTTCCAGAACTAAAATTGTCAACTGTAGAAACAGCCATTAGTTTAAAGCTGGGTCAGCTAGCTAAACAGCCTCGTATTTCCATTGCAGGATATGAATCTTGTTATTCAGATATTTGTATTTTTTTAAACTGCAGCTCTCATATATATAAAAAAAAGATGTGTCATGCTGCTTATAAACGGAGGGGACTGATTTCACAGCAGATCTCTGTGTACAAACAACGATAAAAGATAGATGGCACAGGATGTAGCAGGTTGTACTTACAGGACTTGCCATAGCAATGTTGTCTCACATCTCTGAATGTCAGAATAATGAGAGCAGTAGTTATTAATTTTGCCCACTAAATAAAAGAAGCATGTTCCAGCGATCGTGGCTTGCCATTGATAAAAACACCTGTGCTTTGAACTAGATAATCAATAACACAATTTTGAAAAAGATTTTTATACATTTTACTTGTGGTTTTGTGGTTTTCTTTTCCCTAACTGTATCATATTGTTCCTTGCTTCTTCATCAAATCAATAAGAAACAAACACTCAAATATTGAGTCTGAATTTCTCTGTTTTCTTCCACTGCCATAAAACACACTTTTGAGGACAAAGGCTAGCATCTCTGGAACTGAGGTTTGAGTGTCATTTGGCAACCTGAATAAAAGTTGAGATATTTCCCTTAAGCAGTATTTTTAAAGGTATGTATTGAGAAAGCACTCTAATCCCTTCTGCAAATTCCTCAAACAAAGCAGTAATAAACCATAAATGGGCTCTGCCACCTTTTCCTGCAACTCTTGCAACTGCATCTACTTCTACTTTAAAAGAAACTGGGAGAATATTTGACACCCTGTCTGCTGAGATGCAACAAAGTTTACCTATTCAGTTGCACAGTTTTGAACCTCTGGAGAAAATCTGCAACAATTCTGCAGTTGCAATATGTCACCAGATAATATTTCAGATAATATATGAAAAATATATGTATAAGTTGTACTAAGACATATGATTTAGTGGGAAAATATTGGTGGTATGTGGACTTGGAGGTCTTTTCCAACCTCGGAGATTCTATGACTCCATGATTCTATGCATATTCACTAGTACTGTGATAGGCTGAGGGAGAGAGATGCAGAAAAACATGTAATTGTTTGCAAATTCTTAAATGTTTATTCATTTTACCTAGTTGAAACTATACTTGGTATGCAATCAAAAGCAACTGTACTGAGGAGCTTGCCTTCTTTTAGAGCATTCTTTCCATCAGTGATAGTTTTAGAAGGCCAAAGGGAGGATTTCTCAATGGAAACCTTGTTGACAGTTGTGGTAATCCAGACTGCAGTTGGCTATTTTTCCATGAGTTGTTGGGCTGGGATTTTTGTTTATGGTTCTGGTTGATCACATTTTCATGTTCTGGATAGTGTTTGACAGACTACTTGAAACTAGAAAAGCACAGCTATAGCCTAAAAATATGCTCAGTCACAATAACCTTTTACTGCATTCAGGAATTACTATGCTAGTCAGTTTATAACAGATATAGACACAAAAAGTCCACAACAGCTAGTGTCAAACTCAGACACAACCTTTCTTGCAACACTGTTCAACTGAATACCCATAAATTTGCCTTTGTAGATCATTGTAAATAAATAGCGAGTGTCTCAGAAATGGACGAGCACAATAACAAAGCACAATGCTGTAGTTAAATATGCTCATGCAGAAGTAGCCTGACTCACAGGAGTTATCCCCAGCTCAGAGATGCAAAGGTTGGAATGAAAACATTAGATCATCCAGTCTGTCCCTTTAATGTGAACCAGAGAATCTCATCCAGTTATTCCTGTATTGAAGTCAGCCGCTACAGCTTGCCAAGAAAATCTTTTGAAATGACATTGAGCCCTAATGTGTGAAGTGGTAATTCCTGCCAGTCAAATTATGTCCCTATATTTTTCTATTATGATCTTTGATAAAACTAAATTGTGCTTGGTGAATGCACAAGGCACATTTTGAAGGAAAAAAAAAAAAAACATGCTTCTTGCAACAATAATGAATTAACAGTGCATTCTATTTATCCTGTATATGTCCAGTAAAAAAAACATTTTGAAAACTATGCTGTGACTGTTACAGCAGCAAGTCTTCTTCCCAGAAATCAGTAGAGAAATAGGGGAAAAAAATGGTAATGAAAATGTCATTGGCATCCATCCACCTAGCCTTCAATATCTGAGGATCCAGAAATTGCACTGTAGGTTTATATATATATATATATATATATAAACAAATAAAGATTGTTTCAAAATGGGTAACTGAAGGGTGCTAGGAAGGACAGAATCATGACGATCTAAAAAGCAATAAAATACATGCAAGAAATTCAACACTAATGTTCCAAATGGAAATAAGTGTATGATCCTTGTTGTTTGCACTTGAGCTTTTAAGATCTTGGTTTTTACTTCAGCTATTTGGTGGTTGTTTTTTTTTTTAATCTCATTTTCATGTGTGTTAACTTATACATGACCAGTGTTGGAAAGATCTTGTGCACTGACACAGAGCTTCAAACTACAGAGGATTTCATAATGCCACCTGTTACAGCCATACCTATAACAGCCTCACAGAAAAATCCATACACACACACAGCCTTGTTAACAATGTATTTACAGAGAATGCATCTACCCTGAATCTATTGTACAACCACATCCTGTGTTGCACAGACATAGGAACCAGGTGCTCAGTACAGAGCACCATTTCACCCAAACCTTTCACTCATTTTTCTAAACAGCAATTTTACCATAACAGCCTTGGTCTCCATCAGCAAAACTCAGCATCTCTGAATAAAGGCCATTCTTTAAATCCTTTTTAAATAAACAATCTGTCCTAAACTATTTTCCTGGCCAATTTTGTAATTTTAGGGATGTGTGTACTCTAAAACAAGTATCATTTTTTCTTTATCAGCTTTGCTTGGTAAAGTAAATTGTTGGAAAGAGAATATTTAAGTTACATGCAGCACTCCTCACAGTGCCTGCCAAGAAAAGTTACATATATGAAGATACAGCAACGATTCTAGATTGAAACACGTTTCACTGGCTAATGACTTCTTGGAAATTTTACTGACACAGACTTTTGGAATAATCAATATTTCACAGAACAGCCAACAATGAACTAAGCCACAGCTGTAAATGTCATATTTGTTCATATACACTGCAGCCAAAGATCAGCAGAAAAGAAGGACTTATATCCCTCCATTTTCTACCTGACACCCAAAGCTACACCAAACTTGACATTCAGTTTTCCTATTCTTTAGTTCCCTTCAATGGTGGAATTATTTTTTTCAATACAATGCAATACTAAAATCATTTAATTTAGGAATGTTTTCCCTATCAAATCCTTTTCCAAGAAGATTACAAAGATAAAGAAATGTCTAAAAGGTGAGGAAGAGGCTGTTGCACATCCATAAGAGTTGTACAAATAGGAGGTGACTGTACTCTTCTTAAGATTTTGAGGGAAGTGAAGAGATGGATACTGTCTACTTACCCTCTTTCCTCACATTGCACGCTTAGGTCATTAGTAAATAGGGTGATATTGCATCTCTGTCACTGTGAGAGAAGTTTCACACTCTTTGTTCAGAAATGAATGTCTTGGAAAACCGAGTTAATTTTCATTTCTTTAAAGGCATATGAACTGCACTGAAGAGTGCATATGTTAATGATAACAGAAATCAAGTATACTCTTCCTGGAAAGGATGAAAACTTCTGTCCTCATTAGTCCATTGTTCTAGATGGTTTTGTTAAACCACTTTGCATGTAATTCATCTAACTAATTAATAGTTTTAAGCACGACTTGCAAGCTTTTCATATTTCACGCAAATACCCTCAAGGTGCTTACTGACAAATGACAAGTCAGTAAGTAAAGATGGAGTGAGAACACAATACCTACCTATGAACATAACACATCTGGTGACAACATGTAGCAGCTAGAAATGGTCTTAAAAAGCCTCAGTGCAGAATATATACATGTATCCACTACCTACTGATCAGTAGGTGCATCATCAAGGACAAAGACAATGTCAAAAATGACATGGTGTGGTATAATATAAACTGCTGTGTTCTCATGCATCAGGAAAAATAAATGCCCACATATTCTAGAATCATTAATGTGCTAAATTGGAATCTGAGCCCTGATGGAGAAAACATCTCTGTTGGGTAAAGGGGCTGTTCACTCTCCAGGAAAAGCAATCCACAGCAGTTTGTATGCTACAGTCTTTCCCAAAGATTGTGCAATCAAGCAGTGACACGGGACTTTACACATCATCCTCCTCATGGAAAGTTCGCCAAAACACCTGGGATTTGCTTTGCCTGCTAGTTTTACACAGATTCTGCTCATTGGCTCTCATTCTTTTCATCCTGGGACACCTCATAGAAGTCCTGAAATGCAGAAAGCAGTCTGGTGAACCTAGTGCTCTGATGTGTTTCATAGAATTAGAGAAACATAGAATCATTATGGTTGGAAAAGACTTAGAAGATCATCTAGTCCAGCCAGCAAGCAGTCACCACCACACCCACTAAACCATGTACTGCAGTGCCACATAGAATCATAGCATGACAAGGTTGGAAAGGACCTACAAGATCATCTAGTCCAACCATCCTCCCATTACCATTGCTACCACAAGCACTAAACCATATCTCGTAGCTCCTCATCCAGACACCTCTTGAACACTGCCAAGGATGGTGACTCCACCAGCTCCCTGGGCAGGCCATTCCAGTGTCTAACCACACTCTGAGAGAAAAACTTCTCCCTTATCTCTAATCTAAACCTCCTCTGGTACAACTTGTGGCCGCTTCCTCGGGTCCTGTTTGTTGCCTGGGAGAAGAGGACAAACCCCTCCTCATCACAACCTCTCTTCAGTAGTTATAGAAAGCAATAAGTTCTCCCCTGAACTTCCACTCCTCCAGACTAAACAATCCCAGCTTCCTCAGCCACTCCTCATAAGACTTGTGCTCCAGACCCCTCACCAGTTTTGTTGCCCTTCTCTGGGCACATTTCAGGGCCTCAATATCTTTCTTGCAGTGAGGGGCCCAAAAGTGAACACAGTACTCGAGGTGCTGCCTCACCAGTGCTGAGTACAGAGGGATGATTACCTCCCTGCTCCTGCTGGCCACACTGTTTCTAATGCAGGCCAGGATGGCACTGGCTCTCTTGGCCACCTGGGCACACTGCTGGCTCATGTTCAGTCGAGCATCAACCAACACCCCCAGGTCCCTTTTCTCTTCACAATCATCCAGCCACTCAGCCCCAAGCCTGTAGCGCTGCATAGGGTTATTGTGGCCAAAGTGCAGGATCCAGCACTTGGCCTTGAACCTCATCCCATTCACCTCAGCCCAGTGATCCAGCTTATCTAGATCCCTCTGAAGGGCTTCCCTACCCTCAGGCAGATCAACACCACCTCCCAACTTGGTGTCATCTGCAAACTTACTGAGGGTACACTCAATCCCCTCATCTAAGTCATCAGTAAAGATATTAAACAAGATGGGCCCCAGTACCGAGCCCCGGGGAACACCACTTGTAACAGGTTTTCAGCTAGACTTAACTCCATTAACCACTAACCACTGGGAATGGCCCTCTAGCCAGTTCCTTACCCAAAGAAGGGTATACCTGTCCAGGCCACAGGCAGCCACTTTCCCCAGGAGAATACTGTGAGAGACCACATCAAAGGCTTTGCTGAAGTCTAAGCAGACTACATCAACAGCCTTTCCCTCGTCTACCAGTCTAGTCACCCAGTTGTAGAAGGAGATGAGGTTGGCCGAGCATGACCGGCCTTTCATGAACCTGTGTTGGCTGGGCCAGGAGGAGTGTCCAGGCTTCCTGGATCCTTTTACCCTTAAAAAGCAACTCCCAAGGGACCCGTGCTACTAGCGTCCTGAACAGGTCAAAGTCCGCCCTCTTGAAGTTCAAGATAGCAGTTTTGCTAGTCACCCTTCTAACACCTCCAAGAATAGAGAATTCTACAGTTTCATGGTCACTCTGACCAAGAAAGTCCCCAACCTTCACATCTCCCACCAGTCCTTCGCTGTTAGTGAAGAGCAGGTCTAGCAGTGCACCACCCCTCGTA
>JAOWBP010000001.1:148333198-148346648 GCA_028571105.1 Tragopan temminckii
GAAGGGGAGGGGAAAGGGAAGCTGGAAGATCAGGAAATTGTTGATTTCAACTTCAAGTAAGCTGTAGAATACATTCGAACTAAAATTAAACCATTCTTACCCCTGGTAGAATCAAACAAATTTGCTAAAATTGCAAATAAACAATGTATCTTACCTGAACTAAACTTGAGCTATTTTATTCTTCCTTCAAGTTATATTTACATTGAAGCGTATACAGCTACTATTTGCATTTCTGATCTTTTGTTTTTTTGACTTGATGACTACTACAGCTGTTGTAGATACCCGAAGACTAAATAAGAGGCACAGTGTTCTTATGTAAAGAATCCATGCAAACTTCAGCTACAACAGTAATAAAAGTGTTTCTAATTTGGAAAGTAAAACGAATAATGGACAGTGTTGAGAAAGGCAAAGCTCAACCATATCTCAGATTTGCAAGGGATGTCAAATGCAGCTAGGAAAGTTTTTACTGCTCTGTGAATAGGAAAAGACTGAACTACAAAAATATGAACCTGTTGCTAAAAGGGACAAATGGTTTAGTGACAGCAGATGTGGGTGAGAATGAGATATTCATTGCTTTCATTGCCTCAGTCTACACCATGATCTCCCAGGCCGTTGTACATAGTGAAACAATTCAAGAAGAGAACAACCACCAGCAGTAGATGAAGATCCAGACATGGATTGCCTGGGAGGACTCAGCACACTCGCATCCATGGGAATAAATAGGCTGCGCTCAAGAGTCAGGATAGAACTGGACAGTGCTCTTGCAAGGCTATTCTAACATTTTTAAATGTCTTTCAAATCAAGGAGATCCCTTATGACTGCTGAACATATCTTCAAAAATGTGTAAAAGGACAATCCAGAGAATGACTGACTGGTCAGCCTTACTTTGGCCTCTGGAAAAATGTTGGAACAGGTCATCTTGAGTTAAATTCCTAAGCACAGAAAGAACAGCCAGCATAAACTTATTGTGGGTAAGTCATGCCTAACAAACCTCAGTTGTTCTCATGAAAAAAATCACTGAATCACTAGAGAAAGGGAGAGCAGTGGACATCATTTACAATGACTTAAACAAGGCTTTTAACTTAGTTTCCCACAATATTCTTGTATCCACACTGGGAAAATGATGTAGATTAGTGGAAAATCATTTAGATAAAACCATGTTTGGATGATTAGGCTCAGCAGAAAGTGGTTAGTGAGTTGGACTCAACTTGGAGATCAGTGGAGTAATTCAGAGTCTATCCTGGGACATGTCCTTTTTAACATTTCAGTAACCTGGAGGAGGTATCAGAGTGTTTGTACATCATCTTTACAGTCCAGCTATGCACATGGACATGCACAGTTATTCTGTTCTCTCTTCCAAAAAGAAGGAATATTTTTTCAATGCAGCATTAATCTAGAGGTAGCATATAGGGAAACAAAGGTATTTTTGTAGTTCCTTATGTGTTTTCGATCATTTTTCCTGCATCTCATACCACCTTTTTCTCAGCCTGCCTTTACTCCCTTCCCAGCTTGTATCAGTTTTCTCTGTTTCCTACTCCTTGTTTTCTGCTTTTGCCTTCTTTTCCCCTGATCCCAACCCACACTTGTCCATTCTCCCAAATATCCATGTCTCCTCCCAGCTCTCGCCCTTTCCCACAATCTCAGTATTTTCTCCTCTCTCAAGCTTTCTGAGCTGCAAACAGGAGAGTGCTGAGAGCAGAAGGTAGGGAAGGCTCTTGGTCGGGTTTGCTCTCACATTCCATGGGATGCACACAACTTCCACCCAGGGAAAGCCCTGCCCAGTACTGCAGCTTCAGATTGGTGCTCCTGGAGCTTTCAAAGGTGCTGATGCTCACCTCTGAGAAACAAGTGGGAATGGTATTTCTAGAGACACTAATGAGTTAAATTTTGATTGTGCTTCACAAGGATTGATTTAACCACATTCTTGTAAAAGGGAGTCTTTAAAGACTTTTGCAAGAAAAATGCAAAAGTCTTTTATCAAGATTTGAGATTTGTTCATTTAGTAATAATGAAACACGAAATATGCCATGTGTCAAACTTGCCAGTCTAGGCAGGTTTCCAGATCTTTAGTGGAATATGAAATAAAAATAACGGGAAATTTGTTTTGCTTTACTTATTTTCTGTGAGCATCTGTGGAGACTTTTTAATGTTCTTGCTTAATGCCTTGTTCTCCAGAAGCTCCAGAAGTAGCACAGCCAAAGATAGTTCCAATTATCCAATGTAGAGCTTGCAGGAAAATACAGTATTATTAATGTTCTTTCTTCTTGCTATATTTTGCATCTGTAATCAAGCTCATGTGCAAATAATAATGCTTAGACATCCTATTACTTGATTGTGCCTTTAATTTGAGAAGTGTGATAAATAAGTGGGATCAGCTTGGTTAGCAATTAACTGTGCATTGAATTGCAGTTTCAAAAATAGAGCCTGAGTCAATGATCTTAAAAAGACTGGTCCCAGAATACCAGTGTGTCATGTGCATTTGTACATATATTGTTAATGCATATGGAGCCATTGAATATTTTCTGACATGCAGATGTGGACAGGTACTGCTGTGTATGACAGACAATTCAAAATGACAGGAATGTTCTCAAGGGCTTACAATGTGAGTGGCTATCTGACAATTTCAGGTCTCTACATGTGGACAGTACAATACATATATCTTAGTATATATCTTAGTCTGTTCTGAGCAGACAGATTGGACTAGACAATGTCCAGAGGTGCCTTCCTACCTCAGCTATTCTATGATACCTGACATGAGTTAAATGACAACACTAGCCAACTCATCATTCAAATGCCAGGATGCTACTGCCTTCAGAAACCTGAGGGTGAGTGAATGGAGGAAGAGCTGAGGAGAGGGCACAGTGGAATGTATTAAAAGAGATTTACAAACAAACCAAAAAATTGAAATTGAAGATTTTGACAGGAGCACAAAAGGTCTAGAAGAGAGCTAAAGCCACTTCTAGCTGTCAGGTTTTCTGGAAAAGAACTGGACAAAATTGTCATCACGAATAAACAATTTGAAGTCTTCAGCTGTAATTTTCTCTCAGTGAATCATTGACAAGTATGTCCTCAATTTTGAGAAGTTGCTATGGATAATTATCCAGGAATTTATGTAAATCAATTTATACCAAGTACACAATGCTTGCAAAATACTGGCTAATATTTAATTATGAGTAAGTAGTCAGTCAGCTCTAGATCATGTCCAAAATTGTTCAAATAGGAGAAAATCAACAATTAAGAAATAATGAGCCAGAAAATAGTCTTTCTGCATAGTGATATCCCTGTTTCTAGGCGAATACATACTGAAAGTCAATAATAAGATATTAACAAAAGTCAATCCCATCTACACATGACAAAAACAAACCAGAAATGTTTCTATGTAGAACAGTTACCAAAATGCTAAGAAAAAAATTGTGATGTATTTGGAGTGTGATATTCCAAACTGATATAAAATCCATTTCATTCTAGTGCCAACAATGGGATCACTGAAGTTTTGCTGATTTATATCAGGCATAAGTCTGGGATTTCTTTCTTTCTTTCTTCTCCCCCCCCCTTTTTTTTTTTTCTTTTTTTTTTTTTAATTTTTCTTCATTGTTTAACTAACTTCACTGCGCAAGATTAGAAAGGATTTCAGAAAACTCCAATAACAGGCAAAGGAAACAATGAGATGGAAATTGATTAAGGCATCAACAGGGTATTGAAGAAAGGCAGAGGAAAAAGAGAAGCCAGGTCCTGGCAATGTTACTGGAGTGGTGACAAGTAGACTTAATTATGAGAGAAATGAAGGACAGAAAAGACAGTCTGAGGTTAAGGATATCTCAAGTTTGGCAGTAATTTGATACTAACCTTAGAGAGCTGACAGAAATCTTAGCAAAACCCTTAGCAAATTTATGTAGTAAGTTAGAGAAGCAGAATGACTGGTCAACAGATTTCACCCAGAGTAGATTGAGAACAGATTTCCTTCATCAGATTTAGTCTAGTGTCAGTTTTGATTAAAATTCTTATTTTATAAGGAATTAGAACTATGAATGCCTTTTTCCCACTGTCTGGATTTATCACCATGATAGCCAAAGAGGTATCTTTATAGAGATATTAGATAGCCTGGTCATGAAGTGCTTTCCCAAATTGTCCCAGCTCACAGGAACCAAGCACTGAGAAAAAAACAAGACTGTCTGAATTTAGAAAGCTACAGTCTAAAAACATACAGCAATAACGGACCCAAAGGACTGCAATACATGCCTTGCCCACTGTCTCTTACATACAGATGTGCACCAACGTACATATTCAGTCATTTTTTCTTCACCGTCAGAGAAACCTGATACAAGGAAAGAGGCTAGGTTTGGTTATTGAAGTGCCTTAAGCTACAGCACTACAGAAAACACGTGGGAAACAAGAAAAAGCAGAAGTTTCAGAAGAATAATCACTTTAAACCCAATCGCCAACATGCAACAGAACATTCTCAGGAACACCCTGTTTAATAAATTGATAGTAGTCACATATAAAATTTAGCTGTCTGAACTAAATACAAACTGCAGCAATGCTAGTGGGAGGTAATTTACATTGACAACCTCTCAAAACAGCTGATTTTGCTCAATACAAAATAAAACTTTCAAAAATACTCTAGATCTATTTTTAAACATAACACTCCTAGTGAGGAAAAATGAATAGAAGGAAGAGAAAAGATGACTTAAAATGGGAAAAGTTATGGAGGGAAGCAAACGGCCTGATCCCAGATAGCCCTGTTGCTCCTGTTTGTTCCTGCAACTGGGTACTCCACTGCAAAGGATAAAACCATGCAGGATGGGGCAGAACATGGGCCTGCATTCCAGTACCACAGATCAGAGCTACCGGAGGTTGTGCTTGGCCTGGCCTCACAGTTAAAAAAAGCACAGAGCAAGAGCAAACAAGCAAAATAAACACCCTGAAACAAAACCAGTAGCCAGTGTAGCTTGGAGCAGAGAAGAAACATGAAAGATCCTCACTTTGTGTGGCCTGAAAGGACAGAGTAAGGATATACTTAAAGTAAATCAGGCAGAACTGCACTCTCCGGTAGATTCATCGGACAAAACAAGCAGTTCGCTCACAGGCTGAGTGAAATCTTGATCTCCCCTCACTCCTTCCTCCTAGTTCCTCATCATTTAGGGCCAGTTCAACAGCTTGATCAACCTCCCTGTGAAGCTGCAGGGCTAAAGGCCAGCCAAGGGCCACAGAGCAGCATCACTCCTCCACTAATTAACTCCGGCAGAAGGAGCCTGATCAAAGAAGTGCTGACATTCAATCAAAAGTCAGACAATACGCTCATGAGTAATAAACGTTGTCATATTGTCAGGTTGTGCCAACTCTTCAACTGAAATGCACTCTGGAAAAGGGGGAGGAAGGCCAGAGAAGAAATTGCACAACATATGTGACAGAGGCTTAACAAAAATAAATAGTCCCCAAGACAGAAAAAAAAATAATACTCCCCTAGTTTCCTGTGCTCTGTGTACCCAGGCACACAAGCCACTGCTCACTGTGACACTGTAATGCTGTAACACTGTGCTTCACCTCATGCCAAAGTTGAATGCAGGAGTTTTGCTGGATGCAAAACCCACAGGTGGCACATAGTTATCCATGAGCTACATGGCAAAAGCTTTCTCTAGCACAGCAAAGCCAACTTCACACTTGATTTATATACACCAGAGGTCGAAAGAACAAGGAAAAGGGTAGCAAAAAATTGACCTGTCTGGGAAACAAGTCCATGAACAAACAAGTTGTAGTGCAAGTCATTTGAGAAGCTGCTTCACCTAGCTGGAGGTGAAGCAGGGGCAGATCCCCAGATCTTCACCCCCTTGAGTTTGTCCTGCTTTTTAGGTTTTAGGTAGTGGGATCAAAAATAACAGAAGCAGAAGATTATAAAACTTTCTCATAGTAACACAGAAATCATAGAATGGCCTGGGTTGAAAAGGACCACAATGATCTTCTAGTTTCAACCCCTCCGCTGTGTGCAGGGTCACCAACCACCAGACCAGGCTGCCCAGAGCCACATCCAGCCTGGCCTTGAATGCCTCCAGGGATGGGGCATCCACAGCCTCCTTGGGCAACTTGTTCCACACCACCCTCTGTGTGAAAAACTTCCTCCTAATATCTGACCTGAACCTCCCCTGTTTCAGTTTAAAACCATTCCCCCATGTCCTATTACTATCCACCCTTGTAAACAGTCATTCCCCCTCCTGTTTATACGCTCCCTTCAAATATTGGAAGGCCACAATTAGGTCTCCTCAGAGCCTTCTTTTCTCCAAGTTCTACTTGATGCTTTCCCCAAAATCCATAGGGCAGGGGTTGAGACTTTAACCCCATAATACCAGGTCATAAGACTTCATGAGAAAACTACCAGAGATAATCTTTCCCTGGAGTTAAGGTGTCTGAGGAAGAAGTCAAACCTTAAGCATGTCCAACCTGCTCAAATCTGTTCATTGCCGGTGCTAAACAGTGTAGGTGGCATATCTTACCAATATTGAATACTACTCCTTTCTCTAATGGCCTTTTTTTCCGCAAACAAAAGCATTACCACATCCTGTAAACACCACTCACTCTTCACTCACTGCAGGACTCTTACTTGAGCCATTCATTCCCATAGCCTAGTTTTGCTCATCCATCAGCCTCATCTTATGGCATATTTATCAGTCAACCTAATACGCTATGTTCTATAGATCTTCAGTGATACAACACTCTTCCTTGAGAGCAGTTCCTCCTCTTTCCTAGAGGAACATCTCTAGGAAATGATGTTTTTTCCATGTAAAAACATTCTCTTTCAAAGAGTATTCTGCTCATGAGAGTACAAATCAAGCAGAAAATGTCATAATGAAATCTGATTATTAAAAATTCACATATTCTTGCTAGAAGTTAGGCATAAGATAGTCAACATCACAATACTGTATATTGAATCTGCTTGAATAACTGAATCACATGGAATGCAGGAATGCAAAGGCCATTCTAAAGGGCAAATAAATTCTCACTGCTCACTGCCACAATACCTGGAATATCACTTCCACTCCTGTGCATGCCTCTGTAACCTTTCTCTTATAAAAAAGGTATTGCTGCCTGGCTTTGCCTAATGGATTGGAAGCACAAGTGAGACAAATTTTGATATCATCAGCTCTCTGCTGCAATGCCAAGAATAAGGAGAAAAGAGTCTATTGGAGAAGATGCATGAGAATAAGAGGCTGAGAGAGAACATCTGTGAGATTTTGCCTCCTCTCAAACAAGGAAAGCACGTGTTTCTAATGGCTTCTTTTTATAAAGTGCATTCAGATAAGGCTGTGGTTTTTTGTTTGTTTGTTTGTTTGCTTTTAACAACACAAATCCTTATTATAAGTTCTTCCAGCTCTATCTGGCAAAATAATGAAGAGAATGTTATGCCTGCAGTACCTGCAGCTTCAAGGACAATTCGAAGTACAAGTCACTACTTGTAATTTTTTATAGCCCTATATTATTTTACCACTTTCAGACACTAGCTACATTATGTGGCACACACTGCGTATTACTTTCCACAGGTACAGTGGAACAGGTCTCTATTCATATGCTTAAGTTGCTGTTAACAGTTCAGGACATCCCTAAAATATCGAAGTAATTTGAATATGACATGAATGGACATGGAAGGTCAACATTTTCAAATATTCAAGTATTGTGAAAGTTCAAGAATGTTTAGGCCTGATATTCTGTACAAGTGTGTATTCATCTCTTCAATACAAATTAAAAGGAACTGTGAAGACTCAGAAAATCTGGAAACTTAATGGAGGCCTTTCATAAATGTGTCTGCAGGTATATGCAAGTAGATTTTTTGTTTTTCAGCAAAGAGATAACTAAGAAGAAAATGTTTTTTAAAACAATTCAACAAATGTCAGGTATGTGAGTTTTATCATGGGAACCTCTGAATGTTTTACAATAGTATCCAAAGAAAGGGAAGAACATGTGGAAGCACATTCATTCATTCAATTGAAAAATCAAAATATTTGGGATATTATTCATCTCTCTTAGCTCTGGAAATTTCTGCTTATGTATCTAAATGTGAGTAAGACGCTCTGGGCTCCTCTGAAGCCAATGGTAAGAGAGAAATGTTTTCTGAGGATATATTATTTTTGTGCCTTGTTGTTGTTACTGTTAGTTTTCCCTTATTTCTGTATAAAGCGTATTCTGAAAGTATTCAATGCTCTTGGAGATTGCAACTAAACCATCTTACATCATACACTGTGGGGAAGGAAGGGAGATTGAGTCCTCTGCTGGGGCTCAAATAACCAGAGTAGTTGAAGTGGGAAGACATCTCTGGAGATCCTCTTGTCCAGTGCCTGCTCCAAGAAGGGTCACCTAGATGTTGCTCTAATAAATCGATGAATCTTCTGGAACACAAATGCCTGGACTTTTCAGGCACGAAGATCTGTGCTTTGCTCTCATGTGTCACACATCACAAGTTCACAATAGAAATGTGGAAGTGGACAGCAAATTTCAAGTAGCATCATGATTCCCGGGACCAGAAAACAAACATTTAGCAATGGTGAAAAAGAGTTAAAAATAAGAACGGTGGTGGGGTGGGGAGGAGACAGGAAAGGATGCAAAAAAGTCATAAGTCATTCCGTGTCATGCCTTGGTAGGAAAATGTTTTCACACTTAAGTCCACTGAAACTACTCTGAAGCTCCACTCTGTGTAATGTCTGTATTTTAACAATAATAATTGAAATAGAACACACCAGCCTTTACTTATCCTGCCTAATGAATGTTATCATGTGGAAAAGGTAAATCAATAACAGCTGAGATCAAACATACCAATCTCCTTGTGAGTGTACAATGCTCTCATTTATATAAATCTTTATAACCTGACTGCCCTTCTCATTTAAGTGCAGTGAGTGAAACACTGCCCAGTACAAAAGAACTTCTCTCTTTTCTCCATGCTGTTTGAAAGGGTAGCCCAAATGAATTGCTGGAATGACCATCGAAAGGGCTACTCATTAGTTATGTCCTTGGGTATTAGCCAGATGTGAGCTAACGAGACCACAAAGTGCTGTTGGTATTGGCAGCAAAGACAGGGTTCATCATAGTACCTCTTGTCTAGACTAGGGATGTAAAAGGAAATAGAAAACAATTCTACAACTATATGTACTTGATGTTCCATCCCCCTTTTCTATAGAAAAAAAATGTAAGACAGTTGGAATTTTTCATTTTTATTTGGGAAAGACAAATTTGGAAACCAGAGTGACTCATGCTGGAAAGTGTCTGACTGGCATGTGATAGCCAGCTAGCTGCAGAGAGTTAGGGCTGTAGGAAGAGTCTAAAGTAGGCATGTGGATTCAGATATTAGTGTTTTAACTCTTAATATCTTTATCACTCAGTTTTCTTTATTCACTATGTAGGGATAAGAAAGCCTCCCACAATCTATTTGTTCACTAGCAAGCTGACATATACCAGCAGGTCCATAGATACTGTGAATAAAATCTTCAGCTTTAGGTATGTGTTATGGGTCCATTGCCAAATATGTTGCACAAACATCTGTCCAGGTAATTCTGCAGCACATACACCCTAGAGGGAAAATTCATACCAACCCACTGTTTCTGACTTGCTTTTGCAGCTGCAAAACAACTGCTTTTCTCAGAAGATCATCCAAGACTGTATGTAGCACCCCTGTCTGAATCGAGACCCATCCACTCTTTACATAAATTCTTTTCTCATTTCCAGATGCTACGCTTCACTTTCTAGCCCACTCAGGCTTAGACGTAGAGGTGCTAGTTGACCCAAAGCTATAAACTGAAGAAAAACTAAGAGTCTTTTTTTCAGAAAAGACTGATCACTCCTGTTTAAGGATTTTTTCCCACTCAGTGACATTGCCCATAAGCTTAACACTTATTGCTCTCTTCCACCTCCTTTCCTTCTGTAGAGTGCTGACAAAACTCTCTTCCACCCACCCCTCATTTCTATTGAGAAGGGTAGGCACTGAATTTCTTCAGACATCATGGCTGCCCTAGAAGGCTGTATCTTACAGCCATCAGCATTTACCCATGACTTCAGTTTCATACTAATAAAGCAAGAGGAAGAATTCACAATTTACGCTCTAGCATCTTTTAAATTCTCCTACTAATACACACTGTCAGAAGGATAAGGGCCCATGACAGTATACTTTACCACCACCACTTATAGAAAAAACACCTTGTCTTCCACTTCAATTTCCTGACTTGTATGTTGTTTTCTACTTTCAATTCCATCTGATCTTTCCTTAGCTATTTATCAATCCATATAAATTCTGATGTTCTGGCAGGCATGGATTCAACAGTAGGACTAATAAAGTTCACAGCACTTCTTCTTAAACCTACACCTTAATACTTTCATCAGTGACTCTGAGAGTGGGATCGAGCACACCCTAAACAAACACAGTGTGGCTGACAAGCTTTAGGAATGAGATACCATCCAGAAAGTCTCAGATGGGCTCAAGCAGTGGGCCCAGGTGAATCTCACAAGGTTCAACAAAGCTAAGTGCAAGATCTTGCATCTGGGTCAGGGCAACCCCCACTATCAGTGCAAACTGGGGGATGAAAGGATTGAGCACAGCCTTGCTGGAAAGAACCTGGGAGTACTGGTGGGTGACCAGCTGGACATGGCAAGCAGCAATGTGTCCACAGAGCCAAGAAAGCCAACCATACCCTGAGCTGCATCCAAAGCAGCATGGCCAGCAGGGTGAAGGGGTGATCCTGCCCCTCTGCTCTGCACTGTGAGGCCTCACCTGGAGTACTGCATCCAGATGTGGAGTTCTCAGTACAGGAAAGACATGGAGCTGTTGGGGTGTGTCCAGAGGAAGGCCACAGAAATCATCCAAGGAATGGAACAACTCCCTGTGAGGACAGGATGAAAGAACTGAGGATTAAGCCTGGAGAAGAGAAGACTCTGGGGAGACCTGAGAATGTCCTTTCCATATCTAAAAGGGTGCTTTAAGAAAGAAGGAGACAGACTCTTTAGCAGGATGTCTTGTGATGGGACAAGAGGAAATGGTTTCAAACTAAAAGAGGGAAGATTTAGACTGAACATAAGGAAGAATTTTTTTTACTACAGGTTGCCCAGGGATGGAGTGGGTGCCCCATCCCTGGAAACACTCAAGATCAGACTGGACAGGCTCTGAGAAATCTGATTGAACTGTAGGTGTCCTTGTTCAGTGCAAGGAAGTTGGATTAGATGACCTGTAAGTGTCCTTTCCAACTCAAACGATTCTATTACTCTATGAAACCTACCTACCATTGTGTGCATGCTCTAGAACACACGACACTGTAATGTAAATGTGACTGTTTGTCTCTCTGCCTACACAGACATCCCTCAGATGGCATTTTTTTTTTTTCATAATTTTTTCATTCTCATGCTTCAGTTTCAGAGTGCTACCATTTAGGCAAAGAGACCAAGAAGGGCTTTCTGTGCTGGATGCTCACAACTTGCAGTGTTGGACTTCTCCCAGAGCAGGCTTACATGGTGTCTTCTGCCTCTTTCTTGGCCCTCTCCTTTTTGATCTTTGATTGCCTCTGTTCAAAATTATGTTTATACCATCAATTAAGGACTATCTCTTTGATAGCTTCCAGACCCCCTCACTGTGTAAGCAATGATCTAATAAGGTAACTGAGGTGCTCTACAAAACTGCACATCCCTAAATTGCCCCCACAAGATTCAAATTAGTGCTGAATCATCAGCCCTTTGAATACATGTGCAGAAAATTTTCCAGATTTAATGATATTAATTCTCATAACACTCCTTCAGATTTCAATTTGGCATAAAGACTAGAAAGTAAAAGAAGCACACTTGAAGTCTAGTGTTTTACAAGAATACACAGCATGTCTCCTAGTTGAAGCAGGACTCAAAAGTCATCCAACTCATCACTAACGCAATGAAGGACAGGAATTTTCCCTCACATAGCTATCTTATGGAAAGGGGTGGCAGAACAGACTGGGAAGCCTTTTGGTAACAGCCAGAGAAAAGGGTAGAACAGGAAAGTAAAAGTACAATCTATTCACTGCTGCAATGAAATCTTAGTCTCATGCTCCCAACTTGCATGTTAACAACTGTGGTGCCAGATATTTTTCTGCTTCACAATTGCTTTTCACTTAGGGCTTCGCACGTGATTGAATCTATTGAGACTGTGCTTTGGCCTTATATTTCTAAGATAGTTTTTTTTTCCTTTTATACGCATATTATCCATTATATTCAGGGCCTGGCATTGTATTCAGTGTGCAATCTGTATTTAGGAAACTCCCTTTGGTTTGTTCAAGTAATAAATGTAATCCCCATATGGTGTCCTGACCATCCATATATGGAAAAATCATACATCTTTTAATCTGGTCTGAAACTACACTTGATCTGATACTTTGGATTGTTTAGGACATTTTTTCTCTTGCCTGTCTCATTTCTCATTCTTTCTGGAAAAATGCCAGAAGTCTCGCAGAAAAGCACCTTTGCATGAGAATAAAAACTTTGGAATGGTCTGGGTAAGGTATATAAACTAAAGCCAAAAGGATCTCCCCAGCCTTATTGTTTTTTTACACTTGGTCACATATCAAGACTCATAAGTCAGATCTGTGTAATTACCTTTTGTTCTCTGTAGTAGCTACAGAAATGACAGTAAAAGGTTCTCTCATCTTTTCACATGTTGTTCTCAGGTCAGTTGAAGAGAACAGGAGTTGAAAATACACTTTCAGAGGTGTAACAAGTACTAAGCAATGACTTTTTGCATAATTTCTTTATCAAAAACTACAGATTAGGATTGATCTACAGATTTTCTAGTCTTTTGTTGAATTTTGTAAATAGCAACACCTAAGAAAAAGATATATTTTCTTCTTAAATATGTCTTAAACTATTTTTTCCTTACTCTTTGAAGAGTGAGACAATTACATTTGGGATCAAGTGCTGTATTCTACTTATATTTTATTTTCTTATTAGGAGCATAAAATAGGAGAATTTTTTCCAAATTCAATTGACTTCCTGTCAATGTTGTTCTCAGATTCATCCATATGGCTGTTAAATGAAAAAAAAAAACCATACATCTGTAGAGTTCAAAGGACTTTAAGATTGTAATGCAACTACATCTTTCTTGACAGCGCTGAGCTACACCTGCAAAGTTGTTTTTTCTTCTGCCTTGTCAAAAATGTTCCAATCTTTTTCTGATCTCCTCACCAGCATGTTTTAAAAAGGTGATAAAAACTGATTTAAATTGCTAATCGTTGTAATGTTGTCTGGTTAATGTCAATGTTTTAAAAGTAATACAGCATTCTGTGCCTGAATATAACTTGGTGGTATTTTGTAATACTTCCTGTTCCCTTTTCTATATTTAATTGGGTTATCAGTTGGATCATAGCAGAGGTACTGCTCACATCCTGAAATCACAGAATCACAGAATTGTAGGGGTTGGAAGGGACCTCCAGAGATCATCGAGTCCAACCCCCTGCCAAAGCAG
>JAOWBP010000001.1:148360424-148371085 GCA_028571105.1 Tragopan temminckii
GGCAGGGGGGTTGGACTCGATGATCTCTGGAGGTCCCTTCCAACCCCTACAATTCTGTGATTCTGTGATTCTGTGAATTATAGTGCAGTTAGTTATTTTCTGATGAATTACTGAGATGGAAAATTCAAAGATCTTCAGCCATCAGCATATAGAGATTCAGGAATAGCTTTAAGTGAGGAGTTGCAGAACTAAACTTCCTAACTTGTTTTTAGAAAACACTTGACAAGTTTATGAATAGAATTATATGACATGGTTGTAAACCATGTACCATGCCCGTTTATAATGTGCACAATCCAATACAGTTTGAAAGTCTCTAGGAGTTCCATAGTTCATTGACAAGAGCTAACCGTCTCCTTCCCACTTTAGCAGATATTTATAAAATATTTTTTCCCCACCATCTAAGTGTTGACTAAAATCAGTGAAAGTAAATGATAAAGGGATGGGTTTTGTCTGACACCATTCCTTTAGTTACGGGTAGGTAGATCATGGTGTCCATTTATTCTTAATTTCTGCACTACAACGATCCTTACCACATTATCCTGTAACTCCTATCACAGGCCTGCAGTGTCTAGCTAGGAAACTACAGAAAGTTTAGATCTAGATTGATACTCAGTCCTGACTTCTGGTGCTGCATTGCCACTACTCAAAACATCTCATAACATCAATCATGAGAAAGAAAGTTACTAATTGCAGAAATGTAAACATGGAAAACAAGTTAGTATTTCTAATTCCAGTCTTTTATACCTTCTATACTGAAATGTTGCTGATTAAGACAGTAAACTCAGCTGAACCAAAATAATAACAGATGTACTGTAAGTGTTCCCAGACATAAACACCTTGGAAAGTTTGAGGTCATATTTATTAAAATTGATCCCTATCTTAAGCAATTTTGACACTTATTCCTTGCCTCAGCGGGAAGGCAGTAAGTCCTTTGAAGCATTCTGAAGCAAGCAAACAAGGATCTGCCATATAGGGATGATCTGACCTTATATTTTTGCCCAAATTACTCCATCTCAGTTAAAGTTATGAGGATTTTGCAAGTGATACTTCATGGAAATGACATTTTAAAGCAACAGCCTGTCTGCTTAGGCATATGTGTGTATAAAGTTGAAGACAGCTCTTACATATTGAAAACTCGAGTAAAATGATACAGTGGAAAGTAAACTGATTATAAAAGTAGTAGTTAGTGACAAAGTTGAAATACATTTTCAACAGAGATATAGTTCCTTACTTCTTCATCTTTTTCCTGATTTTCTAATTCGCTAAACGAAGTAAACAATCTTCTCTAATTCAAAATGTTGCTGTATTCAGCGTAGAAAGGCATACATGCTATTACAACATGACATGGTTCACATGATGAAAGCCATCTGCTTCCAAAGGGTATGGTTCACAATTTCACTCACAAGTTTATGCAGTGGTTCCAATTATAAACTCTGACATTCATGTGCCAGTGGTGTAGAGCATGAAAAGTCAGTCTCACCAGATCTGTTAATCATAACTTCCCAGATATCTGCAGACAACTCCAAAACCACAGCTGGCCACGTCTTAGGCCACCTAGGACATTTCCACACAGCCAGCTAGAATATGTATGTCCTAAGGCACTGACTTTTGACTGTGTCTTCATCTTTCTCTTAACCTACATGAACTTTTAGATAAAAATCTTTGTTGAGAGGAAATTCTAAGGGTCAGTATAAAACAATACAGATGGGATAAGTTAGTACATGTAAGATAATGAGAACGGTAAGACAACACTTTTTATAAATGTACATAAAATTAAAATGGTTAATTGTGAAAAAAATACCAGAAATTATAATGTACAGTGCCACACAACTAGAAAACTGGCAGGATATACTTACGGTTATTTGGTATTCAGCTCAGTAGGGCAGTTCTTATGTCTCTGTATGTAATATCTGAAAAAAATTAAGGTAATCCACCTAAAATGTGTAAATTCTAAGGCTATATAAATATGCCCTTTTTACCCCTTCTTATGTTTCACACTGCTTAATATGGCTGGGGCTTTTTTTCTCCTTCTTCTTTCTTCTTGGCTTTTTTAGTCTGAGTTTCTTGTGTCAAAAATCTTCTTTTGAGTTATATGATGGCTGCTCTGAAAGTGATGACTTCTAATTTTATTGTGTTGGCTCACAATGTCAGAGTCAAACGTTCATGTTATGGCAGTAGAGGCTGAACCTTCCCACCAATATTCCCTTACATTTTGTTGACGTGTGACAGATGGCAGCAGAGGGGCAGTCTGGCAGAATGGTGTCTGACATGGAAGTGTAGATGAAGCAAAGTTAAGCAACTGAATTCCTCTATGCAGAAAAAAATTGCACCCATTGACATCCATTAATGCTTGCTGAGACCTAACAGTGGATGTGAGCATGGTGGGATGGTGGGTGGTCCATTTCAGCAGTGGCGACAGCAACCTGAAAGACAAGCCATGTTCCAGATGGCCATGCACAGCTGTCACAATATGAAATGAAGAGCTCATCTGTGCAAATTTGTGGATTAGGATTAGGGAGCTGTGTATGGATCAGACTACTCATTTCAGTGCACTGGAAACAAAGTTTGCGCCAGGTGGGTCCAATGAATCTTCACACAGGAACAGAAAGAACACAGTATGCAGATTTGTCAGGACCTATTAAACAAATAGGCGGCTGAAGGTGACAATCTCCCGGGTTGTGTCATTACCAGTGCCAAGGCGTAGTGTCACTACTCTGAGCTGGAGCCAAAATAGCAGTCCATGGAGTGGTAACGTGAATTTCCCACTGAAGAAAAAAGTTCAAGACACAGCCCTCAGTGGGTAAAGTAATGTGCACTTGGCTGGGAAAGGAATGATCATAGAGTCATAGACTCATAGAATGCTTTGGGTTGGAAGGGACCTTTAAGATCATCTAGTTCCAACCCCCTGCTATAGACAGGGACACATTCCTCTAGACCAGTTTGCTCAAAGCTCCATCCAGCCTGACCTTGAGTGCTTCCAAGAAGAGAGCATCACAACCTCACTGGGTAACCTATTCCAGTAGGCAAAGTGATCCTTCTGGATTTCCTGGAACCCAGACAAAGCATCAGTTCTGACTGCTACACCACGATGCTGACTAAACTGAAGGCTTGAACTTCCAAACTCAAGCCAGAAAAGAAGACATCACAATAACACCAGACTGTGGAGAACACTGCCAATCTTGGCTGGACTATGCTACCACACTTACTATTAATCCAGATTTGGTGCCTTCTGATTTCCATCTGTTCAGATTGATGAAAGACTGACTATGCAGGAAACATTTTCCTAGCAACAACACCATCATAGCAGCTGTGAAACAGTTGGTCACCTCCACCGGTGCAGATCTTTATGATCGTGGCCTGCAGGCTCTTGTCCATCACTGGCAAGAATGCATAGATAATGGTGGTGACTATGTTGAAAATTAGTGTTTTCCAGATTAGAATTTACTCTATTAAATAGTGTTATTGTGCTCTCTGTATCTGTTATAATTTCCATGGAAATAAATAGGAAGCATTACTTTCAGAGAAACCTATGTAGAGTGAATAAGACAAGTTGGTTTGTGATCTTGACTTCCACAGTAGATGCCGTCATAACATAAATTCTCCTGGTCATTAACATCATAGCATCTTTCACTCCTCACCCTTGAAGGTACACAATTAGGTGTTCTGTAGGAAGGAAGCATTAAGGGTGAAAAAAAGGCACATATCCCCCCAATGCTCTCTGTGCAGAGTTGGGACAGACGTTAGCCTCCACCCATCTCTCTCTCTCTCTAAATTCCCTTCATAGCAACTCTGTGGATTAAATAACTATATATTATTTTATAATCCATAAGCTCCTAGTGAAAGGTTTTTAACTTTTTTTTTTTTTTAATCCAAAGGTTGCTGATGAAATTAACTCAAGTATCATTCTAAGGCTTCCATTTTATAAGTGTGAAGGATCAGTAATGTTGAACAGTAGTATCTCAAAACACACAGAAATGTGGAATTCTAATTCACATCTAAATTCAGGCGCCTAGATTACTCAGACAGGGTCTTTTTTAAGAAGTATTCACATCATTTACCTCTTTCCATCAGCTGAGGAAGGAAAATTGGACTCTTATCTGGCCAGAAGTGTCTCACTAAGGACCAACAGTTCAGCCTCAAGTTAAGCGTCTTACTTATGGAGGCTGGACTCCATCCAAAATCACTTCAGTTAGTCAGGAACAGACAGCTCTAAATTAGATGAAAGTATCACTGATAAATGCCAAGTAATTCACATCGGAGGATAAAAGTGAAATTACTCTTACAAGGTTTTAGAATTTATATAATGGCTCAGTTCAGGAGGAAATGTAGGTATCACTGCAGACGGCACAGTAACAGTAGTTGGCAGTCCAAAAAATCTTAGCAACCTTTAGATGCTGTAAAAACATAGAGGAGAAGATGGAAACAACATGGAAAACATAATGCCTTTAAAAATAAATATTATAGAGCATACCTCAGATACTTCTTGCAGCACCAGACACTGCATCCCATAAAACAATAAGACAGACTTGGTGAGAGTTCACAGAAAAATGACAGAAATGAAAATGTGGTCATATGAAGAGAAATTGGAAAGACAGAGATTTTTCCCCTTATAAAATGATGAGTGAGAGGCAAAATGAAAACATTTTGCAAATTAATGTTATCATATAAAGCAGCAAAGGGAAAACAGGGGCTTCCACTCTGACTCTGGAAGGAAGAACAACAAGGCATTCACTGAAATTAAAAGGTGGGCAAGTCAAAACTGATAGAAGGAAATACCTTTTTATATTACGTGTAATTAAATTGTGGAACTCATTGCCAAAGGAAGTTGTTGAGACCAAAAGTTAACCAGATTCATAAAGAGATTGAATATTATATCAATATCATGGATATCCAGAGTTATCATAATTAAAGAAAATAAACCTTTTGGAAAAGATATTAAACCCAGTGCTTCAGGGCTTAAGCTAATCTCTGACAATTAGCAAGCAGGATCAGGAGACCTTTGTGGAGGCAGATTATTCTGCCTCTGCCTCCTGCAGGGTTCTTCTGTCGTTCTTTGCAGCAGCTGGTACTGGTTATTTCAAACAGAATAACAGATAGAATGGCTCTCTAGTATGATTTAGTCAAATATTCCTATATACTTCTTTGCAAAGAAGTTCTGCACAGATGTGGTTGCTTACATCTATCTTAAACTTTTCTGTGAAAGCATAGGATGGGGCCACAGTTTGGTCCTTAGCTGCATGTGAAGGATAGTAAACACATTACCTGCTTGCAGAGATTGGTTGCTTTGCAGATTCTGGCTTGAATTTTCTCAGAAACCTGTTCCTTTGCATAAGGCTATGGAACAGTCTTGAGGAGTGTGAAACATTTAACAGAAAGACAATCTAGATAATTTGTCAACATTCATGGCTCCAGAATAACAAAATCTGTGGATAGAATGACTCAATACACAGGACAGTGTAAGAAACACATTCTAAAGGTGGTATCAGAAAGATACCTCTTTTCTCCATTTCCTTTCCCGTTGGCTTAGCTCTACTG
Organism: Tragopan temminckii; assembly: GCA_028571105.1. Taxonomy (NCBI): domain Eukaryota; kingdom Metazoa; phylum Chordata; class Aves; order Galliformes; family Phasianidae; genus Tragopan; species Tragopan temminckii. The sequence goes on from JAOWBP010000001.1 coordinate 148,365,960, forward strand.
AATCTAAGTATAAAGTGAGGTCTCTGTCCTTTCATGGGGTTCTTAGAGCACTTGTATAGACCAACCATGAAGGAAGAAATTCACTGAGTTCTTTTCTTAGATAGTAACCTTATCCACTATGTACAGGTTAAATTTAAAAATCATCAGCAGTGAACTCCTCTAAAGTTGGTAATAGGGATATGCCATTATCAAAGTTTGTGAGGACATCCTACAGTTGACTGTCAATCAGTGGGAAAATACATCTTTTGTGCTATTTGTGTAGCCCAGAATGGGAGGGGGTAGAGAGATGATTTTGGAATTAATCCAGACATAGTTTTTACCTCTTTCTGAACAATAACTGACCTAGTTTTACTCCAAATAATAACTGACCATTGCAACACAGGAAAAGGATTTTAAAAGCTGCCTTTTCATCTCACTCACCCACCCACCAAAACTCTTTCTTTGGAGATTAAGTTGCTTCAGTATGAAGAATTCACACTAGCTTTAGTTTTGGAAATCTGATCCTACATATTTTTTTCCCATGAAGAATAATTCCTTGATCTGTTATCTCTGGCACTTTTCCTAATCCTTACAAGCATTCATTATCTATTCTCTTTGGTTGGTTTTTAAGCTACATTTGGAGATATTATTGGCAAGAACTTGCAAACATACAGTAGCCTAGGTAACTCCTTCTTTTGTGTTTACCTTCGCCCACATGTCTATATTAAGCCACCTCTGGCAAACTGGGTGGAATATAACAAAGTTCATGACTAGATCTCTTCTCTATTCGATCATTCCTTAAACTGATTCCTTTAAAAAGCAGTAAATGCACATTTGAATTAGAAAAGTTGCAAACAATAGTTCTACGCTGTCATTGTTATTTTTGCCTTTGTCTGGATGAATTCTCCCAGACTTTATCCTCAAGAGCAAATTTTTAATAAATTCATTTTAAATGCACACCAACAATGACAGCTAATTGAAAAATGTTGGCTGTCCCCTCATCAGTTCTTCTGTAAAACATGCAATCTTTCAAAAATTGGATCAAAAAGACAGGTTTTCTACAGTAGCATTGTAACTGAAACTCATTGTAACATCTAATACTCTTAGTCTTAACTTCTAATGTCTTCTTTGAGTTTATGTATGATACAACAGTTTGGATTCTTGTTCTTTACATCTGGACCCTCAGATTTTTGCCCCTTTTTCAGCTTTTCTTAATCCCCTCCACCCTTACATACCTCATTAGAACAAGAAGAGATAAGGCAAACGTGAAAATGAAGAAGCAGACCATTTTCTGCATGTATTTATGTCTCCCAACTGCAGAAATTGAGAATACTGTGAGTCAGAATATCACATTTAAAAAAAAAAAAAATTAGATCAGCAGCAATAGCGATGCAATTCTACAGCTGTATGAGTATACAGTTATAGACTTTTGCAAGTGCCTTTAATTTATAAATATACATGGATTTATACAAACTCCCCTGCAAGCCCCCAGCCTGCCTGATCTGACCCAAGTAATACTGTCAAATAATGCAAAATTTTAGCCTGGGGTGAATTTTTATAAGTGACTCATAACCCACTGAATATAGGGGCATTTTTAATGGGAATGCTGACATGATCTCATCTATTTTAGCTCAGACAGTGCTACTCAGCTCCTTGTATATAAAACTCATTTAAATGCAGTGATGACAAGAGCTTGTTTTTTTCACGAGCTCTATAAAGTTCAGTTCAAACAAATACCTGTTATCAGGCTATTCAAGAAAAGGAATGTGGGAGGGGGGGGTTGTTTTAATGTTTTCCTTAGTTTTGAAGTGGTTCAATGGTTCATCAACCCACTGAGTAGTTTTCTTAGTCGTTTTCTTTTTAATTAATAGACTTGTGAACAACCACAACGGTCTGTGGGACATCAGAAACGCTAAACAGATGACTAACTTATAGTGAGCAATCTACTCAATACAGCCTGCTTTAATTTGAGCCATACATGATGAAAAATAAATGCGTGGCAAGCATGTAGCTTATTGTATAGTTTTGTGTCTGCTTTGAGTTAAGGCAAGTCCCTGACGAGCTGAAAGTAACATTGGTAAAACTGAAAGCAATGCTTTGGATTTGTCACCACCTGTTAGCTTGATTTGGAGCCAAAGCAGGGACGTGCATTTTCAGCCAGGTTAGTGTCACACTGCTGGTGCTGGTGGCAATTGTGACTGCAAGAAGGAAAGGCTATTATAAGTGACAATTCCCTGGATTAAACCATTTTGCAGTGACATTAGCGCCTGATGGCAGAACAGATAGCACATTTTATTGCTGTGCTTCTTCTGTCCTGCTTCAGGATAGGAACCATCTACTGGGGGTTCATTAGAAACCAGCCTCAAGGCAAGGCCTCTCTGTAAACTACAGCTGTCTAATTGGTTTTGCTTGTGTGCACTGTCTTCGCTTTTATAATGGGGAAAAGCAACCCAGCACTTCTAATTAGATTGTTAAACATAAAAGCAGAATGGCACAGCGGTAAAGAATTTGCTCTACTCTTTGTAATTCCAGAATAAGGCATAGCAAAGATTCAGGATTTTTCCAGCCCATTTCCCCCATCACCACATCCAATGGTAATGAGACCGGGTGTTGTTTGTGTATTTTTTTTTTCCTTAAATTAACGCAAAAGATTGTAGGCCTTGATGAAATACAAAATAAATGTCAAAACATAATTCCAGGAGCAAACACGTATCTCCCTTTATTCTGTTGTCTCTGCTTTCATTTGCTTCAATGCTGAGGCTATGCACTAATTGGTGCCTTTCTTGGCAGCAAACACAGGGGAAAAAAAACATGCAGAGTTGGATGATGAACTCCCCTCTCCACCTGGTCCCCCTCAGCCAGGACTGAAATGCTCCCGTACCATTCAGAAAGCTCCAGCATCATCATTTGCTGTACCTGCTTTGTGTATTAAGAAAGGAATTTTGTCTTACAGTTCAGCACCTTCTGTGGACTCTAAATTGATTCAGAAGGAAAAAAAGAAAACTCCATAATGCCAGTTTTCTTCCAAGTGCATTAGATTCAAAATTCTTACTTCTTTTACGTGCCTTTGCTGTTCATCAGATAATGCTTTCTCCATCAGCATACTGAAGATGCAGTGAGGCCTCTGTTTCCATTTGCCTACTACACAGTAATTCAATGCAAAGCCCCACAGATGCAAAGTAGATACCTGGGAGGATTCCTAATACAGTTATCACTTCTCCCTTTTCTTTCAGTCAGATACACTTTCCTCATCAGTTTATTCTGACTAATTGAGATGCTAAGTGTCCTCGGAATAGGTGGAGAGTAGCTTGATAGAATAACCAAAGCTGAACCTCCCCAAAATGCCCCATTTGAAAAAGCATACTTTTTTGGACAGAAAATTACTTTTGAGATGCATGAAAAATGTCACAAGAAGTTGTAAACTATTACATGTGCAACTGTAATAAATAACAGCATCAGGAACCAGCTGTGCAGCTTTCCTCTGAGCGTCTCATAGGAAAAAGAGGATGAGTAACAGAAGTGCACTGAAGTGAGCTGGTTGCGTGTATTTTTCTTGACTGCCTTAACTCTTCTGAGTCAAAATGAATTTCTAGTGACTTTTGCTTGTCTCTGAAGGTTGCACCTTGCTCCACAGAATATCAGAATTACAGGTTTGAAAGGGAGAGGCTAAACATTGGCTTGCAGTGTCTATTAAGTCATGGTCACATAGAAACACTCGGTGAAACAAAATCAGATATTCACTTCTGTTTTCATAGTCAAAAACATCTTATCTCTCTTTTACCTATGAAAAGTGAGTTTATATCTTACATCTCTTCTAGCTGCTAAGAAAGTTTATGTGTGAGTAAACATTTCTCTATAGGTAAGAGGCCCATTCAGGAGGCACTACTCAGTCTTGACTCAGCTTCTTTCTTCCCGAGTCAATGATAGGAAGTGAAACAGGCCCAAAGCAGACACAAACCCTTTTGTTAGGCCATTCACCTACATTAAGTAGTCTTGATTCCTCACTGTGAATTAAGCCAGGCGAGGGCTTGGCTCTCCCCCATCCACACTTCAACAAATGCTTTAGCTTGAAATCTACTGTTCTGTGTAAGAAATTCCAAAATTTCAAAGAATGTTTCTACTTTATTTGTAAATTAAATGTAACAGTTTTTTTTTTGTGCCAGACCCAGAGACAGGTTCTGCCAAACATATAGAAGACAGTGATGCTGGAAATCATCTAATTTAACCCCAAGCATGCACTTTTAGTCTATGAAAATAATTAGTCTTTACTGGAGTATGATACATCTTTTCTTTCTCACACACCTTGGCTGAGATTTATCTTACCAGATGTGCTTACATCCAAACTGGTCTATCAAGTCTGCCTTCAGAGCCAGCGGACCAAAAAAAGGCAACTCTACAGTATGATGTCCCTGCTTCTAAAGTAAATGACTAAAATAATGTAAAAATGTCTCTTTTTTTCTACTGACTATAAGAAGAACCCAGGAGAACAACTCAGGGTAAAACATCTTCCTTGCAGATATTTGATGCTCGATGTTACCTGGATATTATGAATCCTATCTTAAGAGGAAAAGTTGGTGTTCACTGAGATTAGAGGTTATGGATCAGGTCCAACTTTAACAAAAATGTGAGGGGAGAGATTCAAGAGAATTTGGGTGTTGTTTTACATATGCTATAGATTTTTGTAGGCTTTAAGAAAAACTTGTACTGTTTTCTTTTTTATGTGCTGGAACATGTTTTTCTGTTGTCAAAAATTATATAATTAGTAGAACATGGTCAAGATCAAAAGGCTGTTCTATGTCACAGCTAATTAGAAAGTTACCACAGGTATTACAATAAATGATTCCTGCTAGTCTGATACCTATTGTAGCTAACCATGTAGATTCAGTATGAAATGTAATACACTCACATTGTGGTTTAACTCAAGTTGTCATAAGTGGTTAATTTAAGAACTGAATATACATTTACCACTCCTATTCTCAGAGAATCATAGAATCATAGAATCACAAGGTTGGAAGGGACCTACAAGATCATCTAGTCCAACCATCCTCCCATTACCATTGCTACCACAAACACTAAACCATATCTCGTAGCTCCTCATCCAGACACCTCTTGAACACTGCCAAGGATGGTGACTCCACCAGCTCCCT
>JAOWBP010000001.1:148400903-148432713 GCA_028571105.1 Tragopan temminckii
AGCTGGGGTGAGGGAAAGGGTCTGCACCAGAGGGCGGTGGGCATGGAACAGCCTGCCCAGGGCTGTGGGCACGGCCCTAGTTGCCAGGGTTCCAGGAGCTTTTGGACAGCTCTCTCAGACACTGGGTTTGAATTTTAGATGATCCTGTGTTGGACCCAATGACTCTTGTGTCTCCCTTCCAATTCGAGATACTCTATGATTCTAGCCCTCAGCCAAATATGATTAGGAACTGCTGGGGAATGGGCTGGGCCACCATTTCAATAATTTTAGAGGTAGCAGCGACTGTTGTCCAGGGGCCACGGCAGCATCAGCTGGGAAGAGTTCAAGCTACAATGCAGCCACATTGTATCTTGAACTGTTTGTTACCATGAGCTTGAGGCCAAGCATGCAGGATAGATGGGTAAATCTGGACCTGCAGCCTTATGTAGGAAAAAGTACTTATAGGATTGCATTTGCCATGATTTTTCTCTATTTATTTCCAGTAGAAGTCATTCATATCAAGACAAAAGGTTCCTGTCTTACTCATCAAATCCAAAATTCTTATAAAATCTTGTTGAGTTAATGGCCTATACCGCTCTGTTCAGAGAAGAGGCCACTGGCATCACCTACCATCACCCCTAACCAGATCTTTATCACTTTTAAGGACTCATGGTTCTGGTACTTTCTGGCTAGTGACACCATCATTTACAGCTGTACTACAGAAGTACAAATTGCATCAAAAAGCACAATGGGTTGTGTAGAAATCACCTATATGAGTTTTGGTATGTCTCTTTGTGGATGGGAATAACTGCACACAATTCCTTTCAGAGGATAAAAACTACGCCACTGCTTGCTTTCCCAAAACATGGAACCTTTTTATAGGAAACCTGGTAGATTTAGGAAAAGGAAACCAAGTCAGGACATGGCTCTTAGCTAAGTAATGATACATAAATAACTTCCTGTGAGCTTAATGTAATCTTTGTTATGAGATTGCAGAGCAAAGCCTGTAAATGGCAGGGGCAGATGAACACTTAAGAAACAAAGAACATGCTCTCATCCAGATGTCCCTAATTAAGATTCTTGAAAAGAAAACAAAAATATCTAAATGCTGCAAGGACTGTGCTTTTGACTATGGTGTTGGTTGTTTTTTTTTGTTTGTTTGTTTGCTTGTTTGTTTGAAAATTGTTTTTAAGGAGTCTGAGTGATTTCTTCAGTTTTTACTGTAACAAAAGACAACTGTTTACATTATACTACAATAGAAGCTAAATCTAAATTATTCTATTATTTCAGTCCATGCAAGACCTTACCCTTATAAAAAGTTAACATGTTATTTGAACTAAGTGAAAACGTATTAAAAAAGACAAATTGTCATGGCAGAAAAGCAGATCTGTTTATGTTATGTAGCCACTCTGGTGTCATGCAAGGTCTTATTTAAGGAGCCTCCTTTTTTACCCACATCTCTGAAGGGCATGCTTTTGTCCATAGTTTTTAGTTCCTCATGCGTGAACTGGGATGTCTCGAGCTCCTTCCCAACATTTCACCTGGTGTAACTTGGAGTAGGCTGGAAATAATCAGGAAGACTGTTGATTCTCTCCAGTAGTCAACAGACACTGCCAAGTGCATCAAAATGGACTGCGAAAGAAAAATCACACTTAGATCCTGAGGACCATGCTGTCATCAGTCTTTCCAAGTCAAATTTGAGAGATTTTATCATAAGAGTCTTCAATAGTACTAGATTCTCCTTGAGGACCAGCGTACACATTTCCACCCTGTGCATGCCCAGTGAAAGTAGTAGTTATCACGAGTGGAGATGAGCACCACCAATCTTAAGACTCCAATTACACTTCTGTTCAGGGCTCCTAGCAAATCGATCCTACCAACTCAAAGACACGCTCCGGAAAGCCTTCAAAGGGAAAACCTGTTCACAGAATCAAGAGCTTAAACGCTTGTTCATTAGGTAACTAAAATATATATGTAAATAAAGTGATGACATTAGCAGTCGAAAATTCACCCTGGATTTTCTGCACAGTAATCTGAAAGCACATTTAATTTTCACACCTTTAAATGTGGTGACCCTCCCTGTGGCAGAGGGGTTGAAACTAGATGATCTTTGAGGTCCTTTTCAACCCAGGCCATTCTATGATTCTATGGTTTTACAACATTCTTCACTTTCAGTCAAAACAACACAACACTCAGTATGAAGAGTTTCTTTTGCTCTCCCTGAAATTAGTTTCTTATCCTGTTAATTTTACCAAGTTCGCTAAGATAAGATTTCCAGTGCAAAAATCATTTCATGCTTCTAGGAAATCAGAATTACAATTATATGAAAAATAAAACCAACTTTATCTTGCAACAGGATAAAAATGTACCTCTAATATACGTATTCATTAACATGTCAGAGTATTTATTACCTTTGTAAATATTTCTTATGTTCCATTAGTGTTAAAACAGCACTTTATCTGTGTGGAACTTCTTAAGTATGCTTATTTTATGTTTTGCATGAGTTTTGTATTACTTTTTTAAAGGAGGACTGAAATACACTGTATGCAATCACTGCAATAGTTCAAATGCAGTTTTTCATTTGTAAAATGAGCATATCTGCATTTCTTGATAGTGAAATGAAAACACAAATGTTTTTTGCTGATACCAGTGATCTGTTGTTGCCCTTCCTGACATACCCAGGCTTTTCTCTGTGGTGGAGCAATGCTGAAGTGCTGCAGACTAAGAACACAAACACAGGGCAAGTGCCTAATTTATTGGTTCTGTAATTTGGCTTTCTCTGTTGCATATCTCTTTCTGTTTATAGGCCTAGTCACAATGAAAGGGTGCAGGTGTCCCCACTCCCTTCAATGACACTGTGTGCAGATCCACAGGGTATAGCTATTCATAGCTCTCCTTGCTGTTGGCTGCTGAGTCCTGAGGATGATGCATTGATTGCCGTGAGGAAAACTGACAATTTGAAGTGAAACCACAGACCGAGGCAGACAAATAGACACGTGTGGGTGGCAGTGACATGGACAGAAACAAACTTCTCAGGATTCAAAGATGGTGACAAACTTCAAAGGCTCAGTCTCTCACTGAATCATCAATAGCACTGTGTATACTGAAGCCTTTATTTAGATGTTTTGGTAAAAGAATTAGCTCTTGCTTGAAAACTTTCTAAGTTGCTAAACCTGCCCTGCGTAGTATTTTTGTATTTTAAACAAATATAGGAGTGTGTATTTGCATGTGTTTCTTCACAAAACATTGCTTTGGCTGCACAAGGCTGACTCCCAGTTATTAACCGTGCTTTCAGAAATGCTGCTGTGCACAGTCCTTAGCTGGCATCACTGATTAATTGTTCCTGCTAAGAGATTATTCCCCAAAGATGAATGCCTTGCTCCCCAAGGCCAAGGTATGCTTCCGTCCTTCTGCAACTCCCTTGGGAATGTACTGTAATCCCCCAGGTCTGCAGCCACCCCTGGTAGGGCAAGTAGGGAGCAGCTAGGTCCATTTCACATCACTTACTATGACTTGGAGATCCTCAAAGAGCAAGTAGGCAACCTGCTTCCATGTCCTGCTGCTGCTTACAGGGCAGCACACTGTATGCGTATGCCCTGTAATGCACACAGCAGCTCACCACTAATCTGAAAGAGCAGCACTTAGAAAATATAAAGCAAATAATGCCAATTAAATGTAGTCATTTTCCTTTTCTAACTTAATTTATACACAATAAAATCATAAAGTGCTAGAATGCACATAGACTATAAATTAAGAAGCACAATTATTTTATGTTCAGTCGAACAGAGACTCCTACTCCCTATGGGTTTCATGGGATTCTATGTATGTACTCAGATTATTTGTAAGAGAAGACAGAATCGTAAACTGCAGTTAGGTCATGACTTAGGAAACTAAGATGTGAAGGCAGAAGTTTGAAATTGTGAGTTTCATTATAAATAGACCCAACTCTTCCAAAAACAGAGTTTTGGAGTGCAAGTATGTAATATGTTTTTAGTGCAAAATGTCTGCTATCTTTTCTTATTGTTAAGAGTCGTTAGCAGATGAATTTGGAGGAGACAATCCTGAGGAAATGAGATAAATAATCCTGAGATTGAACAACTGAAAATGAATGATAGTGCAATCAAGGTTTTACATCCTACAGCTCTAGATGTGTCATACCTTCCTCTTCATTAATTAAAAGAAGTCAGAATTACAATGCATCCTCTTTTGCCAAAGTTTTTACCTGCCCAGAATTTACTGTCTGAAAAAAAAATCTTCTAAGTATGCAAAAATTCTTGTTTGGGCAATTTCATTCTTACACATCTTTTCCCTGATGCTGCTGCAGAGGTTTAGCTACAGGGGAAAAGTCAAAAACCTTTTTTACATTATGGTGGTTTCCTCAGTACTTCCTTTGCCCTTTGTATACCTCAGTTCAGAATAATCTCCAGAGGATCTCAGTAGGTCCTCTCATCAAACTTCTTCCTATCAGAATCCTTTTTAATTGCTGTGATTTAGCAGTTTGCATCCAGAAGTGAAGGGTCAGTAAATTCAGTTTGTGATCTTCATTTGTTATTTTTAACATTTTCTTTTTGGTCTTTTGTTCTTTTCAGTCTTCTTCCATTTACTGTTCCTTCTTGTGTCAATGTCTAACCTTACCCATTTACTCTTACAACATCAGCTATCTGTTACATGTTCTTGAGTTACCATCAAGGAGATTTCAACAAGTCACCTCTTTTTTATCATGATATTTACTGCATTTTCCTCACTGACCAAGAAAATCTCTGCCTTTCCCTGGGCATGGCTGTTATACTCAGCTTTGCTTCAGTACTCTTCATGCTCTGCTTGTCAGTGTCATCTTTGACTTCCTTGCTTTTTTCCCATCACAGACACCTATTATTGTCTCTAGATTTGCTCCACTTCTGCCACAGTCTTCACCCATGACAACCCTCTCACCCATTCTCTGTGTCTTCCAAAAATACTTTATATCTTTTGAATCAGTGCCTTCCTTGTTACTGCTGAGTGGGCTTTATTCTCTAGTTACCCAGTTCTTAGGAAATACCTTCTCTGAGTGACTCTATATTTCAAATTACCTCTCACCTAAATTTGTTTTTTATCCTAGAGTGTTCCATGCACTCCATGAAAGTGTGAAGAAATAAATTGCAATAATCTGGTCATCTTGTTCAAAGCACCAATTGTTTTCTGTATCTTAATGCAACAGCATACCAAGGCTCTAATCCAAATTTGTACTATCATTTCCTTCTCTCAGCAATACTTCAGGAGCAGTTTTCCTGTTCTAAGCAGAAAAGGTGATAAGTACGATCTCTCTACATATATCTACATTTAAGTATTCTTGATGTACAGGAAGTTTAAAATGAACTCCAGCCATCTCTACAGTCTCTACAATCAAATTTTAGGAGTATGTTAGCATTTTGATAAGTACAATATCCAAGACTGTAAGTAAGAGATGGAAACAGGAGATTAAAAAGTTCAGCTTGGGGAAGAGTCACTGTACACCAACTTGATAGAAAATAAATTAAAATGGAGATGTTATTCATTTCACAAAATATGGGGAAGAACAGGATAGGCATTTCCTCAAATTATCAGAAATGATGAAAGATTATTCATCATCTAAGAATGAGAAGAAGTAGAGCTTAGCACTTCCAGAGACCACACAGGTAGCTCTGTGTAGGAACCTAACACTTTGTCAGAAACAGCCATCAATGACAAAGGAACACAATGTTTATATGCTGAAAATGCTGAGGAAAAAATCACTGAAAGCAAATAGAAATACTGTCAAAACATTTAGTCACATGTAGTCACATACTGAGGAAAATCGAAGATTTTGTGACTGTGTGTTATTCTAACTCATGCTACTGAAGTGTGATTGAAATATTCATCTTTCATGCAAGGAAATAGAAGGAGGGCTTGTCATGTAGAATATAAGTCCTTGAAAAACTGTGAAATTTTCCCCTGTACTACAAGAAATACTAGTTACATTAGGCTTAATGTTCTGAATGAGAGGAAATTCAGTCTAAATACTTTATTCTAAATGGTATTTCCATTCTCACACTGCTTCTAAGACTAGCATATTGACCTCAGTATTAGGGAATAGATCATCTTGAGCGAGATCACATGGCATATGTGGAATAACCAGGGAATCAGGCTCAGTCAGCATGGTTTCATGCAAGGGAGGTCCTGCCTTACCAGCTGCATCTCCTTCTATGACCGGATGACCAGACTGGTGGATGACATCGTTGACATAGTATACCTAAACCTTAGCAAAGCCTTTGACGCTGTCTTCCACAGTATTCTCCTGGAAAAGTTGGCAGTCCCTGGCCTGGACAGGTACACTGCCAGAGACTGGCGGTGAATGGAGTTAAGTTGAGCTGGCATCCAGTCACGAGTGGTGTTCCCCAGGGGTTGATACTTGGCCTGTCCTGTTTAATGTTTTTACTGAAGACGTGGATGAGGGGACGGAGTGCACCTTCAGTAAGTTTGCAGATGACTCCAAGTTGGAAGGAAGTGTTGATCTGCCTGAGGATAAAAAAGCCAAGCAGGGGTTCTGGACAGCCTGAATTGCTGAACTGGGGCCAATGGGATAAAGTTCAACAAGACAAAGTGCTGAGTCCTGCACTTCGGTCACAACAACCCCATGCAGTGCTACAGGCCTGGGGCAGAGTGGCTGGAAAACTGTGCAGAGGAAAAGGACCTGGGGGTGTTGGTTGACTCATGGCTGAACATGAGCCAGCAGTGTGCCCAGGTGGCCAAGAAGGCCAGTGGCATCCTGGCTTGTATCAGAAATAGTGCAGCCAGACGGAGCAGAGAGGTGATTGTTCCCCTGTACTCATCTCTGATAAGGCTGCACCTTACTGTACTGTGTTCAGTTTTTAACCCCTTTACTACAAGAAAGACATTGAGATTCTGAAGCATGTCCAGAGTAAGGAAATCAAGCTGGTAAGAGGTCAGAAGAACAAGTCTTACAGGGAGCAGCTGAAAGAACTGGGATTGTTTAGTCTGGAGAAGAGGAAGCTTAGGGGAGACATTATTGCACTCTACAATCACCTGAAGGGATGTTGTGGCGAGGTGGGGGCCTCTTCTCCCATTTAACTAGCAATAGAACTAGAAGGGAGGTTCAGGTTGAGTATTAAGAAAAACTTCAAAAGTGTGGTCAGGCCCTGGAACAGGCTGCCCAGGGGGGTGGTAAAGTTACCATCCCTGGAGGTGCTCACAAAACTTGTAGATGTACTAAGGAACATGGTTTAGTGGCCAATATTGGAGGTTAGTGGATGGCTGGACTAGGTGATCTTAGAGGTCTTTTCCAACCTGAATGCTTCTATGGTTCTATGATTCTATAGCAACTAACGGTAACAAGGAATAATACCCAAAGATTCAAAGTCTCCAAGTTTATTACCTTCTTCTCCATGCCTCTGTGTACATCTGATACCACTGGCCTGTCCTCTGCCTAAGAAAGAGAAGAACGTGTTGTGATTTAACCACAGCAGGCAGCTCAGCACCACACAACTGCTCGCTCATTCTTCCCCAGTGGGATATGAGAGAGAAGCAGAAAGGTAAAATGTATGAATACATGGAAGATAAAGGCTGTTTGCTAGGGGAAGAAGAATCAAGCAAAGCAAAACACGTAATTAATTCACTACTTCCCATCATCAGCCACTTCCAAGCAGGGTTCACCACACATAATGGTTTCTTGGGAAGACGAATGCCATTTCTTCAATTGTTCTCCTCTTCCTTCTTCTTCACGTCAGCTTTTATTGCCTACACATATGGGACATCTCCTTGGTCATGTTAGGTCAGTTGTCCTGGCTGTGTCCCCCTCCCGTTTCCTTGTGCACCCCTAGATCCTCACTGTCAATAACTGAAAACACTGGTGTGTTATCATCACTGTTTTCACCAAAAATCCCAACCACAGCATCATCTGAGGCCCTATGAAGAGTATTAAATCTATCCCAACACAAACGATGACTGTATGAAAGATCAGATGTGTGAAATAGAACTCAATACAAAGAATATCTAACAGTTTGTAAATAGAAGACACTCTTAAGTGTATTTGTATCATATACTTGAAGTTTATGTCCCATTAGTGTTACAGCATAATGCAGACATGAAAGATGCCAAAAGCTGGTGTGTCTAACTGGTACTATGCTGGATGAAAATACGATCTACTTTAAGAGCTTTGATTTCAGAAGTTATTAAAAAGTAGGTGATTATTTAGACAATTTCCATGTAATTTATGCATTCTGGTCACCACTATAAAATCATGTCTTTGAACAGTGTTATTTGGAGTTTACGGTTTGATGAAAGAATTTGTTACAACTTTGTAGTTGGTCAAAAAGACAATGCTGATAAGTAATGTTTCAGGAGAATTGGGGAGGGGCAGTGAAAAAAAATAGCACTCAGAGAACAACAAACAGAACTTTGAAATGAAGGCAAAGTGATCTGAATATTTCAGTAGAGAAGTAGGTCTCCCACGGACAAAATTTTGAAAGAGTTCAGGCTTAAGTTGATGAGAGCAGTGGATAAGGAGGGAAAGATCAAATATTTATTCTCCTATTGACCTGGGCAGCTGATTTGTATGTCCCCATAGCTGGGAAAGAGCCACAGAAAGTAAGCTTGTGTTCAAGAAAAGTGATGAAAGATCAAGGTCACAAGCAACACAGTCATATGCTTTGTCATAGATGTTAGAGGTCACATAGACCCACTGTACTGGGGTTTGCCATTTCAGGTTATTGGATATTTAGGAAGAACTCCACTGGATAACAAATGGCAAGGCTTTAAATTTTAGTCAACGTATTTTAAGCAAGTACTTAAGTACTTCCCTAAACAGGGTTTAAAATCTATTTTTGGAATAAATGTGAAATTTACTAAATGCACCTCCTCTTCAAAAAATACACTGTATATTTCGATATTTTATCTTGACAAGAAAAATATCTGAGGGGTTTAAAGAAAAAATTGGCCAACATCTGTTTATGTTCTCTTTGTATGTTACTAAGTATCAGATCAATGTTGCAGTGCTGTGCTAATGTCTGGAATTCACATTAAAGTGGTGTCAGGAAGCCTGGAGTTGGAACAGTATTGATGGTAAACGGATATAGGTCATTTGGACCAGAAGTCTGGGAGTCACTATGCCAGTAAAGCCAAAGGAAATCAATAAGGGAGCAATTAAAAATAGTAGACAAAGGAGAAAAGAGGGATGTAAACTGATGTACAGATACTAAAAATATGCTTTTTATCACAGCTTCACAGAAAACAATTGCAAGTATCTGTTTTGATTTCAATCTCAATCGTTGACAACAGCAGATTTCTCTCTTGTTTGAAAATAATTTGCAAAATAAGATTTCCACTTTCTCTCATAACTCAGCCTCTTCATCCTCCTGGTTATAAACAGGAGGACTTTTTACACTGGGAATAGTGATAGGACAAGGAGGAACAGTTTTAAACTAAAAGAGAGGAGATTTAGGTTAGGTGTCAGGGGGAAAATTTTCATGAGGAGGGTGGTGAGGCACTGGCACAGACTGCCCAGAGAAGCTGTGGATGCCTCATTCCTGGAAGGATGTTCAAGGCCAGGTTGGATGGGACCCTGGACAGCCTGATCTAGTGAGTGGCAACCCTGTCCATGGCAGTGGGTTGCAACGTCAACATCCCTTTCAACGCAAGCCATTCTATGATTCTATGATCATCTCACTCCTTTAGCAGTATCTTCCAATACTTGCATTACTTTTGGATAAAATCTGCTCAGATTGCATGCGGCAACATAGGAGGTCTGGTAGAGGGAGACATTGTCTTCCTAGGTGATCTGTACCACTTGATACAAACAGGTACTTGGTGGAGGTGCCAGAGGGGAGAGAGAAATCGAGACAACCAAGTAAAGAAATACAGGCATGAAAATATAGCCAGATCTGTTAAGTGAGATTTTCTCGGAGTCTGACTTAAACTTTGCTCCATATTCTTTCACAATTCTATCCGATTTCCAAGACCATTGAAGTTACTTTTATCTTAGCTGCACACAAATTCTTCTAATTTAAGATCAGTAAACAGAGTTATTTATTACATTCTTTACTCCTCTTCTGGATTCTGCAAGGTTTCTCTTCCAACACCATTCATTGCTGTTTATCCTTAGCATTAGTGAAGGCCTTTCACAGTTTTTAATGCAGTGAACTTTTTCTTTCTATGAAAAACTGACAGATGCCACTATGTAATATAACTTCACAGCTTCATAGTTTTGTTTTTATTGGAAAAGGAAGGATGAACTTGGCTTGACTCATACAATGTATTTATTCTGAATCTATTTTGCTCAATGTATTTATTGTTGCACTCCTCAAGGGACTGAGTTGAAAGCTTTCTATTTTTCTCCAGTTCCCTGGAAGCTTTGCCTCATTAGAGGCTATGTTTGGAGTCATCTAAACCACATCAGCCATCTCAAAATTAAGGTTTTTGCCTAGGTAAGTTGTCAACATTCACTAAGCAGCCAAAGAATGATTCATTCCATGTACCTCAATTGTTGACCTGAGAAGTGAATCCTGGAACCTCAGTCCCAAGATGCCACATTTTCATCTTATCTCTACAAAGCACCTAAAGCAGCTTACAGTACAAGTTACATTTTTATACATTTAAATTTGTAAAGTGCAATCCAATGTGGAAAACCTAAGCTAAGACAGAATAGCATTAGCTAATTTATAATATAATGTGGAAGATATATTGCAATACACGTGAAGAATAGACAGCTATAGTACTACGCTGCATCTGTAGAGTAATTTTAAGACTGAACTATGCACAGTATGGACCTGGCAAAATCTACCACTGCAGAAATGCATGAAGAGCACTGTTATCATCTACACTGAACTGGAATCCAAGTAATACAGAAATAGTTATAGAAATTGGTCTGGATTTGGACAATTTCCTCAACAGCAGTGCCGTTCTAGCCCAAGTGCAGCTATGTAGTGTTAGGTCCATTGAGCCACAGACACTCTGTTGCAGCTTCCCACTCTCCAACTGCACAGTCACCTCCTTCACTCTCAAAAGCACATGAGGATAGCTTGGAAAGCTCTACAGTAGCAAGTCATGAGGACTAACAGAAGAGGATACGTAGAGCAAAACAGTTGTTGAGGATCTAACTGTCTCTTTATGGTGCCTTCACTTCAGAACAGTTCCTGTCTTGTTCCGTGAAGCAGATACCTGTATGCAACTGAAGGACATTTGGAACGCAGGTTCTGGTTTAGTTTCACTGTGCTCAGCAATGGGAATCAAAACATGGTGAAAGAAAGCAATCAGAACAAAAAATGGGGATAGTCAGAATTCAACAGTGAATTCAACAACTCACTTCTGCTCTTAACTGAAACACTAACATAGGCAGACATTGTGCACAGTGAAGCTTTAGGATGAAGCACTTGGTCAAAGGGCTTGCAAGGGCTCATTTTGATGAGAGCCACAGATGAATGGTGTAGAACACTGGGGAAGAAGCAGAGTCTGCTTGAGGAGAACAGCCAGGAATCCAGGAAAGTTTGTCTGTTGTCCCTGTGGCTGATGTCAAACTCATTATTTACATATGCAGTCTTCCACTGACTTCAGCTCTCTGTCTATTTTGTGACATATATTAGCTTGTTGCTGTAAGTACCATACTGTCCTGTGGCCCCAAGATTTTAGGCTATCTGTGCATCTCTAACAGTGCTGCGCTGGCTGAGTGTAGGAAAAAAAGGACAATCTCATTGTCCTGTGAGAAAGGTATCTGTAAATTTGTTAATAATATGAACTTATATGGCTGAAGAGATACTTGCTTCCATCATTTCAACTAAGCCTTTTGGGCTTTAAGGCAGAGAAGAGAAATGTATGTGATAGAACGGAAAGTTCTTACAAGGAAGCAAGCAGTGCTGTTAATATAAATGTGAGCTCTCTTCTGCAATACAAAGATCCACCATAATTGTCAAGGTTACTTGAAAAGCTGCATATGCTTCAATGCACAAAGGGCTTAAGTGATTCATGGGAGGGCCAAAATAGCTCAAGACTGAAGAGATGTCTTAGTTTACACCTAGAAGTTATTTTCCATACAGTACGCAGACACATCTGGGCAGCCTTCTGTAGCTATCTTAATCAAAGATGCTTTATTTCAGAACATATGCCAAAAGCAGATTTTGTCCAGTTGTCGGCACGTATCAGCTGATGCAGAGACAAGTGGACAAACACTTTGCTACACGAGAGCAGACATTGCT
This sequence comes from Tragopan temminckii, assembly GCA_028571105.1. Lineage (NCBI taxonomy): Eukaryota > Metazoa > Chordata > Aves > Galliformes > Phasianidae > Tragopan > Tragopan temminckii. Next base: position 148,413,083 of record JAOWBP010000001.1, read on the forward strand.
GGTGTTATTGAAGAAATCATCCGCCAGACATTAACCAGGACTTCCAGAAACAGGCTGCATTTAACATCTCCCAACCTAATACTGATCATATGGCAGCCAATATACTATCATAGATTTTAAAACAAATACATGCACAGCCTACCTGCCAGAGACTTTCCTCTGGTTTTATTATCTCTTAGAATGAAGCCATTGTTGTTAGAGCATAACAAGATGGCTAATTCACATGTATCATGTTCAGCATACTGTCTTAACCTGCCACTGCATGAAATTCTTTGAGAATGATGCTATTATTATTTAGTACTAATATTTTTAAATGTCTTGGCAGAGGCTTACACAATCTGCTCTTATTTCAGTCTCTCAACAAAGCCCTGTAACAGAGCTGCAAAAAGGAAGTAATTTCGCCATTCACAGATTAAAACTGGAAGTGCCAATTTACTGGTTTTTGACATTTTCCAGGCAGAAAAGCCTGGTAGAGCAGCACAGAGACTGAATACAGGTTGTTAAGCAAATGAAAAGTCACAACAGCAATTCAGAGATACATCCCAGCACACAGTCTTTCTGGAGACCACACACACTATTGCTAACAAATTTTGCTGACAGGTATAAAGAAAAAGTAGGGGCATGTTTCCCCCCTATCTTGGTTTGTCTCTCCCATAAGGATTAAGTGAGGTTGTGGGTTATTTCCCAGATGACACTGCACCATAGTGAAGGATGAGATTCATGTGACCAAATGCAGGTATGAGCAAGTGCCTCTCTGGAGCTGAATCCACAATACTCAGTTGCCGACCTACCGCAGCACTCTGGGTGACTATTGAAAAGTCACTTAGTATGGTATTCATCTTACCCAAATTTAGACTCCTGCAGTATAAACATCTACATAGGAGCTAGTCACCCTGTGCTCCCTTTGTAGTCAACAGAGAGAAATAGATACTTCTAGGGTGCAATTAATCTCCTTCTAAAGAAGACATCTTCCAGATGATTTATGCCCTGAAAGTACCTCTTTTTCACTGACTATAAAGGGAGTCTGAGGCGATTTTTGCCATATGGACACCTCAGACATGGACAAATAATATATCTAGCAGAGCCATAAAGCCACTGATATTTCACATAGCCTGTAGTTAGTATAAATGTTTGGTCAATAATAACTTGAGCTGAACTCAGACGGTTGACCCAGAGGTGAATGGTTCTGTATTCCATTACTAAGCCACTGAATCATCCAGTGTCTCTTTTCTTTTTAAGTAAAGTCTCTCCCTGGGTTTTAGATGTCACTTAATGGAATGTGGATATTAAATGTATGTAAATCCATAGCATTTTTGGATAGAGCTGCATTCCACCGTGTCCCATTATAAACACTATTCCATCCTCCTCTTTGAAGCTGTCAGTCTGTCAGATTGAGGAGCTATAGATTCACAAGGTAAATCTGCACTTTCAAGGGGAGTAGTGTGGCCAAAAAGAAAGTTCCCATTGAAAATATTTCTTGTATGGAGACTCTCAGAGACACCCACTTAAGTCATGTTTTTTGTATTCAGGGAGGATAGGAATTCCTTTACCAAAATAGTGCAGCTCGGTTTCTTTTCCCCCAGGAGGTTCATTTCTATTTCATTCCTATCCTCAGAAGTCTCATTCTGTTTCAAGAAAGTATCTTCTCTTTTCTCTGCTTTTGCTTCTTATTATTTTTTCTGCTCACATTTTATATAGTTTTTACTGGAGTATTTACTCTTCAGTTATGTAACACAACCAGCTTTCTACAAAATTATTCTTGATGATCTTTTGCCTTCAACCTAGCAGTAAACTTTCAAGGCAGGATACTGTTATTATTAATTTATATTTGAAGAGATTGATGCAATTACATGTTCACTTAAATTCTAAACACTGTGCATTATGTTACTTACAGTTGTTGTTTAATGGAAATGTAAATCCCCATCACCTGGGTTCTGAACTTCTTTGCAGGGTGTAACACTTTAAATATAATTCCACTGTAATGTGCAACCCAAGTGTGTGGGAAAAGAGCTAAATGACTTTTTACAACAGTATCTGACCAGCATAAAAATATTACCATCCTATTAAAGGCCTGGTTAAGTTGTCCACTTCCCTTGAAGTAATTTTCTTTGCCACATTTAAGACACCTCTTCCCAAGCAAAAGTTTTTAGAGGTGCATCACACACTTTCATTTCTGAGCTGGTCTTGGCACTGCTACAGTTTTGTAGCTCACACTTTGCCTCGTGCTCGATGTACCTCTTCTTTTGAGGACCAGTTGCAGTCAGAAATATTATCCAAAGGAATACTCATCTATTTCATCTCCAGTTCATATCATAGATTCTGCTTAGTAGACTTAATGTGAACAGCAACAGCCGTTCTTTAATCCCATCTGCAAGATTTTCAGTGATTACAGGAATTACATAGAAATGGAATCTCCAAAAAATTATTCTTATCAAACTGCAATAAGAGCACAAAAGAGATGATAAAAAATGGTGCTGTTAAGATGCCCATTTCTGAAGACTGCAGAATTAGCCTGTACTTTGGATTAGACAATTATCTTTCAGATACCTAAAAGTATGTGAGAAAAACTGTCTTTTTTGCTCAACATACACTTTTCGGTCTAATCTTAACAACTGCAGATTAATCCTTGGTTTCTCCCTGCTTGCTTCTGCAGGGGATACAGACAAATTCAGGACTACTGAAAGTCTGAAATTCGTTCTCCTCCTTCCTAACGGAAGACTGATATTTATGTAACTCAGATATTTAATGTAGGTATTGGAACAAGAGAGACAGGTGAGCGTGAGGTCTTACCTTTTAACAGACATCGCTAAATACTGAACACATCTGGCAAACCTGTGTTTCTACCCCTCCTACTTGGATGCCTACAGTAGTTTTATAAAGGTAATTTCTTTATAAAGACAATTTCAGTCAAATTTGAAAGATATTTCAGAACCAACCTCTCTTGCATGTCACATATCTGACGCATAAAAAGCCTCATGTGTAACATGTCTCTATGTGTGCTATAACAGATTATCTGTTTTGTTAAAATGTATGACAGATCCTAAGGAATAACAGGGGGTGTGGGCCAGATCCTCACTAACTTCAGCTGAAATATGCCATTTTACCTCAGTGCAGGAGCTGTTCTTCATCTGGTTGAAAATACACTTTTGTTAGCTTTGAAAACCAGTGTTTCCTTTTGGAAACATTCCCTATCTCATGCATTTACATTTGATCTGGGTGTAACCCATTTCCTATTTGCCTCTGAGCATTTCTGGAACGTGATAACATAACATGACAATTATCACCTTTTATTTCCCTCTATTTTGTTGTTCCCCTGCTACTGCTCAGAAGAGAAACAAGAAACTGTAGAGATCAAGCTTTGCAATGAAAAAATGTAAACTTTTTATTCCTTCATTTCTTTCATCCACCCCTCCTTGTTGTTTTCCTATTCCTTCCCTCTCTTTCTTCATTCTAGATAGACATCCCGGAAGACAAATCATATTTTTATAGGGAAACATGTTAAATAGCTCAAAATTTTAGAAATGTACTGAAATTCAAACATCTAGTGAAGCAAATAATACTTAAGTTAGCTACTCAGTTATAACAGTCAAGATGCCAGATAAAAGTCAATCGAGATTTGGAACTGTGAATGTTAAAATAAATATCACTGACATTAAAGTTTATTATCTGTTCTTCACGAGTGAGTGAAAAGCAGTGTGTTTCAGGACAAGCCACAGCAGATTGTGTTTTTTCAGCTGAAAATCAAACTGAAGGAAAAAATATTATATATGAGCAGACACAACTGACACAGAAATTGATAGAGGTGTCTATGGAAAAGAAAGTATGTGCAAGGAATGGATTTTCTGGAGAAACCATAAGAATAAATAATAATAATAAGATAAAACTAAATGTATCCATGTTTTTCAAGCAGGTATGTCTTAGCTAGCTTCTAATTCATTTGCATAAATAAAAGTCCTAAGCTCTCAGATCTGTCACTATTTCATAGAATCACAGAATCACAGAATAGCTTAGGTTGGAAGGCACCTTAAAGCCCATTAATTTCCAATCCCTGTCATGGGTAGTGCTGCCACCCACCAGATCAGGCTGCCCAGGGTCACATCCAACCTGGCCTCAGGGATGGGACATTCACAGATTCTCTGAACAGCCTGTGCCAATGCTTCACTGTCCTCTGAGTTAAACATTTCCTCTTTATATCTAACCTAAATCTCCCATTTTTTAATTTAAAGTCATTCCCCCTTGTTCTATCACTAACTGCCTGTGTAAACAGTCAGTCCCTCTCCAGCTTACAGTCTCCCTTCCAGTACCGTAAGGATGCAATGAGGTCTCCTAGGAACCTTGTCTTCTCTGGGCAGAACAACCCCAGTTCCTTCAGCCTGTCTTCTGTCTTCTAAGAGAGGAGCTCCAGCTGTCTGATCATTTTCGTGGCTCTCCTGTGGACCCACTCCAACAGTTCTGCATCATTCTTGTGCTGGACACCCAAGGCCTGGGTGCAGTTCTCCAGATGGAGTCATATGTATCGTCATATATCCTCGTATATATGTTGTGTAGTCACCCTCCTTGGAGATATTCAAAAACATGGTCCTGGGCAACCTGCTCTATGTAGCCCTGCTTGAATAAGGGGTTTGAACATTTAAAAGTGACTCGCAAACCTTTTTCTTCTTTTTTTAACACAAAAGTTCTTCAAATATTTTCAGAGCAGATTGTATAACGGACAGTTCAAGGAGCAGACACAAAATACAGTTTCCACTGATTAACAGTTTTTCTGTGCATGAGCTACAGCACTCTCTTACCAGGGGCTAGAGAAGTGACACTGGTTTAAGGGCATACTGATATTTCAAATGGACATTTGAAATTCCAGAAGACAGTTCCTGGCTTGCATTGCGTATTATCTAGGGAATTGTGTTAAATCCTCTGACACACAAGTACTGGTTTTTGAAAGATTCTGTGAAATTCTTGATCAGAGAGTAAATTAGGTGCTTTTTGAAATTGAGCAGTCCTCATTACGAATCCTTTAGAGAAAAAAAAAAGTACTAAAGCAATCCAAATCTCACAGGTTCAGAACATCTGAAATGAGCCTGAACTCTGTTGGTGTTTCTGAGATTTTGTTCAGAAATTCCAAATCACTAATGTCTCACATTTCTTTGTGATTAAGTTATAGACACTATGTCATAGTTTCACCTTGTTTTACTAAACACCAGTTAACATCATTGCCAGACAGAAAAGCAAGACAGTGAAGCTGTGAATAGAAAATGCTGTAATGTGGAGAAGAAGGCAGAAAGATCAAGCTTGGCTCAGGAGTTTGGGGACCCATCCTGTTTGTGATTATGTGATCTCACCCCTAGCTTTAATATTTCTCTTTTTCCATAAAATCTGTATTTACAGTGAGTCAACATACTCACATGATGCGCAAAATGGGCAAAAGAGCAGCACCTTTTCCATACATTTTAGTAAACATGGATTATTGTGGGTTTTTTTTCTCCCAAGATACTTCCTTTTGTCTTCTTTGAGGGAATATTCATTTTACGCAGGTGCAGCTCTCATTCAGCAAGCTGGATGCCCCAAAAGAGTGTCAAAAACATGTGCCTGCCTTGAAGGAACCTCAAAGAACTGCATAATACAAACTTCTATATCCAAGATACATAATCTATTTATGGCAAGTTTCTGTGATTATTTTGAAAGTCTACCATTTAAGATAGTTTCATGTTACCCTGGCTTCTGCCAGTGTTTTACTTCTACAGAAGTTAAATCTATCAAATTTCTGCAAATACTGTAAAGTAAAAGAGGACCAGTGCTAATTCCTCTTTAGCCCTACAGATGACATCTTTTCCTCATTCTTGTTGATCTCTTCCAGATTCTCTCCAGTGTACTGTGCCCCGGCACATCTCATGAATCCACCAAAGCCTTGCTGAAGAGAATAGCTGCATCCTGCATCTTCTTTAAGGCTGTCCAATGGTATCTCCCCAGTAAGACTTAAGTTTTCTGCATCTTCTTCACTCTGCTGTCTCACTCCACGTGACATCCATTTTCCTTTTCTCCTGTATTTATATTTTCCCTTGTGAAAAAGAGTGACTGAGGTCTCATTTGTATTGATTGTCTTGCTGCTTTTGGATCACCTCTCTAATTTATCAAGGTCATTTTAAATTCTAATTATGTCCTTCAAATTGCTTGCAATGCCTTCAGCAATTTTATCAATTCCTTATTTATGCTGCAAGCCAAGATGATGGGAAAAAGTACTCTCCCTTGTCCTGCAAAACTAAACCTTAGCAGCAAACTGCAGATGACCTTGAGAGCCTCCAAAGTTTTTGAAAACCCCATTTCAAACAGCTGCTCAGTCAGTTCAACCTGACAATTCAAGGTTTATTTCTTTAGCTTCAGAGAAAGCTTGTGTGCAATAAGCCTGGCTAAAATGGAGAGGCATCAGACATTGCTTTCCTCTTACTCTAAAGTTCTTAAAGAAAGGAATTGAGATTGCTTTGACACAGTGTTCTTGGCATAATCATGATAGCTACTTTAATTATTTAATTTTCTTTCTTTTATCCCCCTATGTAACATTTACTGTTTATTTAAAAATAATTTCAGAGCCTGTCCAGGAGCCACCACGAGGAAATGATCTGTAATTTCCTGGGTTTTTGTTGTGGTGAAGTTTTTTTTTCAAGAGAAGAACCAAGATTACTTTCTTTCATGCTCCTGGTGGAAGTCCTAGGGGCTCAGAAATTGTCCTAGACTATTGGGCCTTGCCAGTTTGAGAACATCTATCTTCTCTTCAGCTTGTCTTCTTCCTATACTTTTCCTGAGCTCCTATTTCCTAAACATAGAAATAATGAATAATAATACAGAATAAAACGTTATATACTTTAGACTTTTTTATTTTAGACCTGATTATATTATCTCTGTTATACTCACCTGTTACATTGTATCTGTACTGTCCTTTGTCCTCATGGTATTTTTCTCTGTTTTTCTTTCCCCATGTGTTATCTAAAGTTCATTTTGCACATTACGTCCAAATTCCTCTGTTTTTACTTATTGTAAATTTAGATACGATTTTTCACTAACAGAAGTACAGGCATGGAAGGATTACATTTCTCCTGAACATGGAGTCAATAATAATGAATTTTATTGATTGGGATATGAATATTATCGGTTGCAAGATGATCCTAGAAACCTTCCAGTGGTTATTTCTGTACTACCCAACTGAGTCATTTTGTGTGATAAGCAATTCCTGGCTATTTATTTATTGCCAATCACCTTACAAGCATAGAGTGGAATAATTTTAAGTTACAAAATGATGAGTAAGAACATCCTATGCCCACAGTATTCTCTAAAAAACAAAGAGTGCTTCAGGAGCAGGATTTGGCCACAGGTTTGATCAGGTGGCTGGGGAACTGCTGTTGATCACTTCTTGCCCAAATCCTGCATATCTGTTCCTCCTTTGAGCAGCTTCTCAAGCCCCTATTCTGACATTAGAAACAGAACTTTGCAAAGTTCCTATCTCAAGAACTACTAACGTGTCATGATTTTATTCATCACTTAATCTAAAACAAAAGAAAAAACACAGTATTGACTGATAGTCCTTGTTACCATTTGTCATGGTTTTGTGATTTTTGTCACCGGTATTCCACATCGTAAGATCATGTGGTGCACTGGGAGTTAAAGAGTTAATGCTCCAGTTCTGTGTACCGCCAATGTTCTGGGTATATCTGTCTCAGAAGAGAACAACAACAACATACGCCAGAGATCTTTTCATTTTCGCTTTCCATTCAGAGGGAAAAATAAACCTGTTCTCAAGTTATGAGATGTCCCTTTTTTTCCTTTCTGCTCATTCCGTCAGCATGTGTGCTTTCTAGTCATCTCATCTTCAGCATTAGAGTAAGGCCTTTTTGGACACTATCTCTCTCATTTTACTTTATTTATTAACTTCAATTCCAATTATCTTGTATTATATTGTGTTATCAATATGTTATCAGTATCATATTTAGTAAATTAGTTTGTTTCTCCTCAGATTATTGCCATTGTTTTGTTTTTAGGCCCATCTCCCTACCCTTTCCCCTTTTCCCCTTTCCCCTTCCCTGGAGTGTGGGTCCATGGGTCCCCCCACCCCATTAGTCACAGAACCAGGACAAACCAGCATGTAAACCATTGACACCATTAAAAATATTACCAAAGGGATTCCCAGATGACCAGTCCTCCCTCACATATGGCATATAGCATCACTTTGGATAAGAAATTCTACTTGGCTGGCCCTAAGACAGCGGAATAATTCGATAGAGCCAGATGAAAAACCAAAAAGAAAAAAAAAAAGGCAGGGCAGAGCTGACTGGCCAACAAAGAGACTCCTTATGTTGGGACTTTTCACAGCCCTTTAGCACTCATTACTGAAACTAAAAAAAGACCACCCAGAAAACATTACCCTGAACAGGGGTATAAGAAGATTTACCAGAGGCAATAGACATTTTTCTCATCTGATTATTTTGTAAATAATTGAGATAAATCTTCAGAAAACAGCTTTACCCCTGGTACAGCTGGCATCAGCAATGCTGAGAAGTGGCAGAACATGGCCTTTAGCTGAGGCAGCTTAAGATATGTGAGGCCTTTCTGAACCTGCTTGCAAAATAAGTGATTTGCGAGATCAAGGAAGAGCATCTTAGTCTTTGACAATGTTCATTAGTTAAGGTTTCTGAAAAATTTCTCCCAGGATAGAAGAGTTTTGAATAGCATTGAAAAGGTAATTTTTCACTTTAGTCTCCGTTATTTACAGCAAGAGATAAGGGGGTGCACAGCTGTACTGAAGAGGACCTTTCATATGACTGTGTTCTGTTCCTGAGAACTGCATCAGAACATCAGCTGTTTAATAAGGAACTGTAAACACTTTTAATTAGTAGAATATTTTATCTATGTCAACTGTTACAACTCTCTTTTTCTGGTGTCCTGCTCCACTCTACCTTTCCCCTTGTCAGCCATACATTGCCCCCTTCATACCTCTCAACACCAGCTACACCTGCCATCCCTCTGCATGTCCCACAACCTCCCTCACCCCCTCTGCTTTGTATGGAAAAGGGACCTCTGTGGAGGAAAGGGACCCCTAGTTTGGCAGACCCATACAGCCGGACATTGTGCTCAGGCCTGGCATGCAGCAGCCCAACAGGACCTTTCACTGCCAGTGAGTGGCCATGGTAGGGGCCATCACCAGTAGTGGAGAGGCCCATCAATTTGCTTCAGAGGAGGAATAAAATGTGCCAGAACACATGGTGGCCAGCCTTGTCACGCTCCTGCACTATGGACAGATGGCAGCCATGTGGGAGTCCAGCCAGCACCACTCGGCCCCCTGCGGCCCTCAGCCTATATGCCTCACACAGCCCTGGCATGTCTCACCAGACCAGGAACTGCTTTCCTTGTACCACTAATATGGTTGAAGCAAATGCATCAAACGATAACCCAGTTTCAGCAGCATAAATAGCTGCAGGATTCAGGCTTTCTACACGGCTAGAATGATGCAAGAGAGTTGTGCAGAGAGAGGGAAAAGAAGGCAAAGAGGGCAAGAAATGCCCATTGTGTTTGTAGCTTAAAGACAAAATAAAATTGGTGAGACAAAGACCACCCTGAGGGTACCAGTGAAGTGCTGGATAGCCAGGGCTGTCAGGCTCAGTCAGCAGCTTGCCTGTCTTTTTCATCACACTCGCAAGAAATCAGGCACCACTTTACGGCTTCATCTTGTGAGGCTAAGAGGTTAAGACAACAACAACACCACAGCCTGTACATGTGCTCACGATTTCAAGCTCTGAACATGGGCTCAAGCAGGTCAGGTATGAGCAGAAAGTGGAGTACATCAGGGTAGGCCAAGACTGGTGGATCTGGATCATCTGGGCTACAGAGCATGAATGCGTGTGCAGAGGTTGGGTTACGAGGAAAACATGCTAGAATTGTTTGGGAAAGATGTCCTTGGGGACAGACGGAAATTAAGGGAAAAATGTATTTATTCCATTTTTAATTATTATGCATCATTACGTTTGAAGACCACTGTCCTGGAAAGGAGGAAAATATCGCCCCACCAGTTCCTCCAGCCTGACCCATAGCAAGATAGACATGGTGAGGAGACAAGGCTTATTCCTGGGGGGCTTATATCACTTCTGATGTATTTTCCTATGTGGTTTGAGAAAATCCCATTGTAACACCATTCAGGCATAACCTTCTCTCTTACACTGGAGGCTTGCTGCCAAAATTAAGCTGCATTGATCCTCAGTTATCACGACTGCATAAAATAATGCCAAAGGAGGGATCTGTGACCTTTTCCTCAGCACTCATGTCACTATTTTTAACACACAAAAATTAAAAATACAACTGCAGAAGAAAACATTTATTTTGTAGCCTGTTACACAACTTCTATTGCCTAGAGATTCTTAAAATTTGTCCATGAGGATTTTAAAGGTTTATTTTTACCTGAAGTTGTCTTAGCTGCATTTAATCTACTTTAGCACAAATAGGGTAATAAAATTCTAAAAATGAAGATTCTCCTGAAATAGTGCTTGTTTTAATGTTGCAGGAAAATATAAACATGCTGATTTAAAAGCATATCAAAATTCATTGTGAACTCCTTTCACAGTTTCTTCTGAGATTGTAATATAAGCAAGATACAACGAGTCATGAGCAATCTTAGGTTTAGAAGACACCCTCAGGACTTCAAGAGAGATGAATCAGAGAATTATCACTTCTAACTGTGAATTACAATTTTCATAGATCATTGGCTTTACAGTAAAGATTTAAGCTGTAAGGCAGGTGGGCAAAATATCTGACCTACCTTATTCATCTCTAAACTTGGCTGGACCATGCTATCAACTGTGCCATCACAATGCTGCGTATATGCTGATGCTGCCTGTTAGATGATGCAGTATCATCCCTAGAGGGGCCCTTGCTTGGCCTGTCAAGCAGGTCAATGGTGGTTTCCACCTCCTTCACTGTATGAAGCTGGTTTTCCAGGCAATTAAGTTATATATTTTTGAAGCTGAGGTTATGAGTACTATATTTTTTGTGCAACATAAGCTAGCTCTTAATGTTGGTATAGGAATATTTAAAAAAAAAAAAAAAAACCAACACAACAGAACATTAATTGTTGTGCTTAAAACATCTCCAGAAGTATTCTGAAACTTCACAGCTGAGGAGTAAGATTTGCCTCTTCTTTTGAGTGATATCAGATGTTTTCTGTCTGTATATGTTCATTCAATAGTAAGAAAGAATAAAAATCTATTTATAGTTCAGAGAACTTTCTGTGTTCTCTTAAATGGCTACAGACTCTCTTCTGAATTGTTTTTCCATGTTTGTCTACTGCAAAACCAAAATTGAAGCTATTTGAAAAGAAACTGCTTTGGTGGAAATGAATGTTTTAGATCTGCAAAAATGTAGTCCCTCAATAACCAGATCAAAATCCTGCCTTACTGATATTTTCAAACCCAGTCATTCCACCAATATGGGAAATAAAACATTTTATTTTTTAGTATCCCTGGGAAGCAAAGGCTACCAAATGAGGATTATGAAGCTTAACAGCTCTAGGAAAACTCAAAAGTCATTTGGCTACTATTTTTTTTAAGCTCTAAATACTCTTTGAGCAATTGTGTGTATTTGTGAGTAACTCATATAGAAGAACAAAAAGCTCATAAAACTTGAAGTGTGCAATCAGGAAACAGTAATACTATACCATTAAGCTGACCAACCATGTGGTGCAAGCAGTAATTAGCACACAGTGAGCCAGAAAGCCTATGAGCCAAAATACCACGTCTGCAATATCTAAAGATTTGGAAAATCAGTTACTTTACTGCCAATTTAGAAACAGGAAAATGGAACATATTGACTAAACTTATCAACTAAACTGTTAGCTTCAAACAATGTCACACAGCAATTTGTTCAGCCTGTCATACCTTTGAAGTGATGCCTGTTGATAATATGCCCCCTTCCAGGTCATCATTTTCAGAGCAAAGCACACTGCAGACACCTGAGACCACAAACAGCCACTGTTCTGTCTTTCTTTAAGTGGCATGATCTGTTACCGCTCAGAGCCCTCCTGAATTCCTGCTTCACCAAAGCACAAACCCTAACAATGCTCTTTAGACTGTAAGAACTTGATCCTCGAGCACATGGTGCAAAGCCCAGCCAATCTAATTAACCTGTGTCCGTGAATGTTGCCTTCAAGTGGTTGATAATGTTGGCCTTGCTTAGAAGTGCTTGTGTGTGGTTTAAAAAGTGATTTGGATCAATGGCCAGAAAAGGCCTTGCAAGTATAAGAATCTTTCAAATTGTTACTAACAGGCTTCTTAATAATGTAAAATTTATCACTGCTGAAATAGATTTTATCTGGAAAATTAAAAAAAAAAAAAATCAGTCTAATTATAAAGAGGATCATTGACTGGTGCTTAATTGCGGTAGTAATAGAATAAGATCTGTATAATAGAGGTGCAATCGGCTTTTAATTTTTCACAAATTTCATTTTAGCTATTAAAATAGAGGTGATATTTTAAACTCCAGTCTATTAAATAGGATTTTGCTAAACAAAAGTCCGAAGTAGGAGCACAATTTTCAATTTTTGTTTTCCCTCTTTTGTGATCAGAAGCTTCTGGAGAATTTATGATGATCATCTGTTTACCTACATGTCAGAAGTAAGGCTGTGTCTTCTAAACACTTAGGCATGTGCTTAACTTGAAATCAGTAGGACCACCCCTGTGCATGTGGTTAACTATGTGCAAATACATTTGTAGGGCTGGCAACTAACAGTCTCCTATATGCTCCAGCCTTGTCTTTTGAAAACAAGGAGTTGAAAGTGGAGAGCAGTGGTGTGAAAGGACAGCATGATGTTATTCGTTCACAATCTGAAGACAAACGAAGTAACAGCAATTTATTATTTTTTTTTACCCTTACATCTGTGGGGCTAGTATTTTCTGTTGTCAGGTGCTGCCACCTTTTTTTACAACTTCATAATACCTGTAGTGGTACAGATTTTTGTGCTGATCTAAAGCCATGAAGATCTGGGTTAGTGTTAGTTTACAAACTAAAACAGCAAAGATTTCTACTGAAACCTTCTGCATTTCAAGACCAGATAATAAAACATGAAAAACAAACAAACAAACAAACAAAGGACAGATTCACACACCCTGGATTAAAGGCTTGCAGCCACTTCTAGGTGCAAGTCAAATACGTGACAGAGCTGTGATAAGGCTCAGTAGCCTTACTGGAACCTACACTGTAGAGATTGGTGACCTGGCAGTGGCATTCAGAGATTTTCACTAATGGATGGCAACTTTAAAAAGTCTTTAATAACACATGTATTTCTCATCTGAGAGCTCTTTGCAACCTCAAAGTGAAATGACTGTTAGTCATTTCATATACTTCCCTCATGGAAGATCTTCTTATCAAAATAATTGTAAATTCATTGACTCACCCTTTACCACTCCTGTCAAGCTTCAGTTTTTTTCTTTTCCCATTCAAGGCACTGAAGAATTTCATGTTTGTTGGCATGTTCTCTTTCTCCATGGTTGCTCTGCCAAAGTTGTCAGCCTTCGGGCAGCTTCATTTCCTCCCCAAACGTTCCATGTCCTCCAGGCTGTTCCCTGAACTCACACAGCAACTTTCTAATCTCAGTGCCTCAGGCAGTCAGACCTTCCTGCTCAGCACAGAAATCTGTCTCCCATCACCTCCACCACAGGCAGGATAAACCTAGCAACTTGCACAGTTATTCCTCATCTATATTTAGAGGTATAATATCACCCCACCATGTCCAAAACCTGACTTTCCATTTTACAGCAGTACGTGTATCATCTTCCAACACAAGAATGACAAGAATGGCATAAAGCCAAATACATTCAAACACGCACATATGCACTGAGCAGATGTACAAAGTCATTTTTTAAGCAAATCATTCTGACCTTAGGTACCACTAGCTTTCTCCAGCTCTTCTGAATTTCAGATGTATTTTTGAAGTGAAGATTTCAACTGTAGTTGTAAAGAAAACATTCATAACTTGAGATAAGTGTAAAATATAGTTTCTCTGAGTTTGTACACTCTGAAGAAAAAGGGATCTGACAAATAGGGATTGCTCCATTCATCAAATTATGCAAGGTGCTAGCTCAAATTCTTGGTGATGCTTCCAATGTCATCATTTTAATGTTATCAAGTTGTCATCAAATTAGTTTGATAGGTGGAACATATGACCTTGGAAAAAGGTCCTGTTCCACCTTCAAGATACAGTGAAATACTTTCCAGAGAAGTACGCCCTAAAAAGCCAAAGTGTTGTAAACAACAATGAAAGGAATATCTTCTTGTGTTCAGAGTATGTACAGCACATGTGTATACCAACACATTCTACTTCCCTTTCCAACTTCTGCTCCACTCTTTCATACACAAGGTCGTACACAAAAGCCCACCTCACATTCATACACACCTATGCATGAAGGTCTCACGTGAGTGACCTAGTTTCATCCCAGTGATGGTGTCTGGCTCCTTCATCTCCTGTTCTCTGATGATTAATGCTAAGTCACCTGGAATATCTATCCCAGGAACATTTATAAAATCTAATGTGTCTTTTTAACATGTTGCATCATATCATTGTGCATCTTGAGGTTTGTGGGATCTGCTATATATAGTAGGAGTGGTTATCAGATTGGCATTTACCAAGGTGTCATGGCACCAAATTCCCCTCATTTAAGGTATTACACTCAGCATTTGTGTGTATGGTTCCAGTTATCACCTTTTTTTTTTTTTTGCAAACACAAACAGACAAACAAGCAAAGAAAATCACCCCCAGAAAGTCCAACTAATCAATCAAACAAACAAACAAACAACTACAGAAATAACAACATCAACAACAACAAAACAAAACAAGAAATTCAGGAATTAAAGTGCATGTATTAAGGATTAATCAAAACAAGAACAAAAACAAAACAAACAGAGACTTGGAGGAACTCAGTGGTTCATACAGACGGAAGAATCTGTGACAAAAAGACTACCAGTAAACTTTCAGAGAAACATTGCCTGTGATTTTGAAGAAAGCTTTTGAAAAACTTTGACCCAACACCTACTTACAAAAAATGACAGGGAAACTGAAGGAAGAAAATACATGTAGTCCTTAGTTGCTTTTCTCCAAACATCAATTTCTTTTGAGTACTGGAGTCATGCAAAGCCTGAAGGCTTTGTTTTGGCTACTGTATGCCCCTGAAAAGATGATTCCATGTTCAAGAAATTGTCTGATTTGGGATGGATAGTGTATTGTTAATATATTGCAATAAGTCAGTTAGTATTAAGAAGAGCTCTTCACAATTGACAGTAGATAGTAACTTCAGTTGGATTTATTTTGTAATTGGAATTCTCAGGTGTATTCACAATTACAGTGAGTTTATCTACCTAAATTACCACGTTTCTTGGGATCCAGCAACAAACAACCAGCTTCACTGTTTAAAAGCCATAATAGAGCACTTACCTTGCAACTTAGATGTGGCTTAAGATAAACAAATAACAAATATGTCAATTTCTTCAATAATATATAAAAGATCTCCGGTTTCTTAAATTTGCCCTGCTTTTTGTCAAATCCTACTATCAAACTCTGTGACCATGTTTGGTTTATGCTGAGTTTGAATTATTT
The DNA here is from genome assembly GCA_028571105.1 of Tragopan temminckii. NCBI lineage: Eukaryota > Metazoa > Chordata > Aves > Galliformes > Phasianidae > Tragopan > Tragopan temminckii. Next base: position 148,428,699 of record JAOWBP010000001.1, read on the forward strand.
ATTTCAGATACCTTGAATCACTCGGTAGGTAGCAATTTGTAAGTCATATGAGTCACTGTTGATATTTTGATGCTGTTGGTTTGTTTGTTCTGCTGCTGTTGCTGCCTCCAGTGTATTGTGCCTGCTCATGTTCAAAAAGAGCAAATCCCTAGAAATGAAATGCTTTTATTTTTTTTTCAGCATTGCTCAGAGAATATAGCAGTTAACATCACTTCAAAACTACCAGAAAGTAAAGCTCAAAATAAATACAAAAACAGTTCATACCAGAGAAAGCACTAGACCAGTGCTGGAGGAACGTTCTCTCATGCAGCCTGTCATAGGTCACAGGTTTTCATCCAAAATGGAACCCCAGCCAGATGGATTTGAAAGACATTGACACTATTCTCAGCTGTACTTGCAGATTCACAATTGATGTCAACTGAAAATGTTGCAGTATAGTTAAGCTCACTTATCCTTGCTGAGGATCTCTTTCTTTAATGGTTTGGGCCACCCTCATGAGTTACAGCTACACACATATACATATAAGAAGGTTTGTTCTACATAGTTATTGATCGACATTTAATTAACATTAGGAAGACAGGTATGCTGACGTATTGAACGTAACCTTTAAAATTTGGCTCGAAGGAATTAATGAGATTCCTGGGGTAGTTTTGTTTTTTTTTTTTGCTCTCCAGTAACTGCTGTGCTTGCAGATGTTACTTACTCTTGTGGAGGAAAATTGCCTCTCCTTGCCACAACTTTGCCTTCCTTAGCACAGAAGTCAGGAGAGAAACCTTGAACTCCTGCTGAGCCACTTACCGGAGGAGTATATTGCTGTATATAGCTATCCTCTTCAAGAATTATTTTCTAACATCTGAAGGTGAGTCACACTCCTCATGCCCTGCCTATGTTCAGGCTAACTCAGCACACAAACATCTGTGTGGAAGAGTCTTGTGGGTGTAAATGCTACAGAAAATGCCAGGTGAGTGCTGGGCTCCTCAGCCTGTGATATATGAAACACTCATGTCATAAAAGTTACTTCCAAAAATGAATTAAAATTTGCACATGTTGTTTCTCTCCTTCTTGTGAAGGAGGGAAGAAATACCAAACTGCAAGCTACAGAGAAGTTGGACACAACATTTATACGGATACAGAGAATGTAATAGAAATGCTGTAACACAAAAACATAACATGCCTGTGTGAGTGGTGGCAGCTCATGGGCTCAGTGAGGTTGGTTTTGCACTGAAGAGTTTGAATATAATGCACATGTGTATGTGAGTCTGGAATTTAAGTCACCTGAAAATGAAGACAAGCACATTCAGTGTAGGTATTTATGATTTGTATTGATTACTTCTTTTCAGACTTAGTCAATTTTTTTAATGAAAAGGGTATTGCTTAAACTGTAGTGCTTAGTTCAGTGGCTTTATTTTGTTTTATTTTTTAACGGGGAAAAAGCAAATGCCTTATTAACTGAAATACAGAAAATGAATTTGTTTACATTGTAGAAGAGTCTCTCAAAAAGGGAACAAGTGGGTGAGTAGTGAAGGCAGAAATGTAAGATTCGGTAAGGAGAGATTCTATTTAATGATCTGAGTCCAACTATACTATAGTACAGCAAAGCCACGTGAGCTCTCTTGCATGATACAGATCAGGCTTGTTGTTGAAGCTGGTACAAGGGAACCCATCAGCTGAATCTTATCTATATAGAATAGACAATTTTTACTACCAGTCACTTTTATTAATGCATAGTATTAGAAATATTAGAATATTATTAGAAATAGAAAGATAAAAAGATTAAGTAATATTTTTAATCCCCAAAATCTTCATATCCAACAAAAAACTCTCAGTTTAATTTGTCTAATATCACTATTTAAATCTTCATCCATTGCACACTGTATTTTATTATTCTATCTTCATAATACTTTTGGTCATTACAAGCCATCTACATATATACAAGTCCTTCAGTACTTTCTTGGATTCATTAGATACTATTCAAGACATTCATCAAGGGTTTTTAACTGATTGTTCTATGATTGGTAATGTTTTTTTGGCACTGTTTTTGGGATGAGGTTCAAATGCTTCTGTATTGACTGCATATCAGAGTCCTCAGAAAGCAAAGGAGAATACCCCTTAAAATTTATTTATAACAGTACCATGAATGTATTTTAATTAAATGCAAGGACTGCTGGGAAAAAGGTCAAATTCCATTTCCTGGCTAGATAGCAAAATATACTTATTCTTGAAACTCTCTCCAGGAGCTGTAATTCCAGCTATTCACTGCAGATTTTGCTTTGAATGTCACCAATATCTTCATTAGATAACCATCTTTTTAAATTATTTACATTACTTGAGAATTATTTGACACAGCACAGCATTTTCAGATTGCCTACCTAAAGAGGAAGTTTTCAGCAGGGAACACATAGGACATCTTGATCGTAGTTCAGCCATTTGTCTGGGTGCAGAATCTAAGCTATGGAAAGAGTTCCAGACCACTTAATGTAGACACTTCTTTTGGTAGTACAGTACAGCTCACTATTCAGCATATTCACAGACAGCTCAGGTACAAGAAATAATTATCTCACACTCGCAGCTAAGCTGGAAATACAGGACTTGGGCAATTCAATTGTCCTAAATTCCATCTCACTTCTCCATTGCTTAAGAACAGGTTATCTTAGATTGGAAACACAATGTCAGTTGTATAAGATGTTGTGAAAGCTCCACCAGTTGATTTTTGTACAGGTTTTTTTCCTGATAAATTGTTGTGTTTTGCACTGGCAGCTTCCACATATGGGAGGAATGGAGCACTTGCAACCTTCCCTCTACTCCTGCCCTTCATCACAGGGAGGAGACGTTCTCCACAAAGTTGAAGGGTACTACCTGAATGATTGGACCTATTTGATGTGTCTACCTAATAAATGTATAAAAAAAGGGGCTTTGCTTGTATTTAAATACCAGCAAAAAATCCAAACAAGATTTTTCTGTCTCTCCTGAGGGAGATCTCACCTCACTAACAGATTTTTCCTACTGTTGAGATTCACTGAGGTTTGTGGCTCTTTGGATGTGGTTTGAAGATAATTCAGCCAGTATGGGATCTTCCTGTGAATCCTTCTGGTTGTACGCACAGGTGCAAGACGAGACTTTAGCCCTGTGTCTGGGTACTGAAGCTCTCATGACTTCAAGTGCATCACAGCATTGTGAAATCTGGGTCCACATAAACACATTCCCTGACTCCATTCCTTTGAGATTAGCAGAACTCTTGTAAACAGGGAGAATTTGAAATATCACAGTAGCACCTTCTATGGTATAAATCTGAGAGTGCCTTCTGTGTGTGAAAGGTGAGGTATTTGTGAGGATGCATTATTACGTGTGCCAAGGAAAAATGCTTCAGTCAAAACAGTTCTTTTTTTTTTCTCCCTTTTATTATTATTATTTTTTTCCTGTGTAAAATATCGCAGTTTATAAAAAAGACAAAATATATTCTGGAACTGGATTTTGCATTAAATTTTAGATCAATAAACTATTGAGGGTTAGAGAAAGACTCATGAGCAGAGGTGATTCAGTAGGATACTGACAATGTATTAAAACAAACAAACAAACAACAACAAAAAAAAACAGATATAAATGCAGAAATAATTGATTTCAGCCTTTACCATAATTCCCATGTTTTCCCAGGGGCACACAGAGTATAGATGCACAGCACTGAGAACTTCAGTACCTTCAGTACTTCTTTTTTTAATCCATGAAAACCCTAGAGATGACGTGAGGACTGTCTGTAAATGTCACTTCAGGAAATACACACTCAAATTCTTTTCTTCCTGGAAAGAGCTGTAATGAAGACGGCGATCTTAGCTGGGGCTCAGTAAGGACCAGTTTCAAGAAAAAGCAGACTCCTTGCTTGAAGTGCAACTGAATCACAGAATCACAGAATCGTAGGGGTTGGAAGGGACCTCCAGAGATCGTCGAGTCCAACCCCCCTGCCAAAGCAGGTTCCCTACACCAGGTCGCACAAGTAGGCATCCAGGCGGGTCTTGAATAT
>JAOWBP010000001.1:148432813-148448827 GCA_028571105.1 Tragopan temminckii
TTCAATTCCAGGCAGGCTTTAGCCTTCCTCGTCGCATCCCTGCAGGCCCTGACAACATTTCTATATTCTTCCCAAGTTGTCAGACCCTTTTTCCAAATTTCATGGAACAACTTCTTTCCTTTGAGTTTGTCATGAGCTCCTTGTTCATCCACACAGGTCTCCTGCCACCCTTTCCTGAATTCTTGCTCATAGGGACGCGCTGATTCTGAGCTTGGAAGAAGAGCTGTTTAAATGCTGACTAGCTCTCACAGGCCCCCTTACCTTCTAACACCCTAGACCACAGGATAGCTCCAAGTAGGTCCCGGAAGAGATCAAAGTTGGCTCTCCTGAAGTCCAGGGTAGCAATCCTACTTTTTGCTTTCCTTCGTCCACTCAAGATCTTGAACTCAACCATCTCGTGGTCACTACAACCCAAGCTGCCCCCGACCTTTACTTCCTTGACAAGCCCTTCCTTATTAGTGAGAATAAGGTCCAGCAACACCCCTCCCCTCGTTGGTTCCTCCACCGCCTGCATCAGAAAGTTGCCTTCAACACATTGCAGGAACTGTCTGGACCGCGCATGCCTGGCCTTATTGCTTATCCAGCAAGTATCTGGATAACTGAATTCCCCCATAAGCACCAGCACCTGGGATCATGACGCTACTTCCAGTTGCTTATGGAAGGCCTCATCAACCTCCTCCTCCTGATTAGGGGGCCTGTAGTACACACCCAGAACAGTGTCACCCATACCAGCCTGCCCCACAAGCTCTCCACTGCTACACAACTCTCCCCCAGGTGGAGTTCAATACATTCTAGCTGCTCTCTCATGTAAAGAGCAACTCCACTTGCATTGCTGTTCTACAAACTATGTGTGCTACAGACACTTCAAACCTCGCCAGCCGATCTTTCCTAAAAAGCACACAGCCCTCCATGACAACATTCCAGTCCTGCGAGCTGTCCCACCACATCTCTGTGATCGCAATGAGATTGTGGCTGTGCAACCGCATGCAGATCTCCAACTCTTCCTGTTTATTTCCCATACTGCATACATTAGTGTACAGACACTTTAGGGAGGCAACATCCCCCTGCCTCTCTCCATCCCTTTGAACTCCACCCTCATCACCCATCAAGCTCTGTTTTGAGCCTCAAACCACCCACTCAACCCCAGTGGCCCATTCTGTCCTCTTCTTACCTAGTTTAAAGACCTTTCAACAAGCTCCACCAGTTCCTGGGCTAGGATCCTTTTATCCCTTGCAGACAGGTGAGTTCCATCTGCAGCCGTCATGTCAGGTGCCGAGTAAATTGCCCTATGGTCAAAAAAACCAGAATTCTTGTGTTTGCACCTACCTCTGAGCCATTTATTCATGAGGAGGGTTTTTTTGATCCTCTCAGTATCCTTCCCCACCACTGAAGGGATAGACAAGAAAACCACCTGCACGACCGCTCCATCAGGTACTCTCCCCAGTCCCTTGAAATCATTTTTGATAGTCCTCAGGCTTCTCTCAGCAGCATCGTCACTGGTGACCTGAACTACCAATCAGGGATAGTAATCAGATGGGTGAATAAGACCAGGAAGCTGTCTAGAGTTACCCCTTCCCGTGCCCTAGGGAGGCAGCACACTTTCCTACAGGTGGGGTCAGGCCGACATATAGGGCCCTCCATCCCATTCAGAAGGGAGTCGCCTACGACAACCACCCTTCTTTCCTTCCAGGTGGAGGCAGTCTTGAGGCATGGGCTCGACTGCTTCATCCAAGACAACCTTGCAGGTGGACCTCCCACCACACCCTCACAGATACAGGCTCTACAAATACTTCACTGATTCAGGCTCCAATTTTCCCTTTCCATTAATGGTGGATACCAAATGCTTCCTCAGTCATGCACACTGTACTGCAACATTTTACTTGTTATCTGCTCTGAAATTTAAGGGGATGGGGCCATATAAGCACAGAGGGTACAGCTGGGCCAGGCATATGCTACAGCATATGATTCAAAACTGTTTTATGTGTGAAGATGCGAAACCACAAAAACAGCTTCCATGAGACTGCAAATAGGAATTCCACATCCTTCAAGTAAAGCTCAAATGCTGTGAAAAATAAAGATGATCCTAGTTACAGGCTGTACTATTCCTCCATTCCCAAATATATGAGAAATTATGTCTTTCTATTCCCACTTCCTTGATGTGACAAATTAAATATTTCCAGTCATTTACTGAAAAAAAAATATCTTTTTGCCTGTCTTCATGACACAAGGTCTTCTACCACAAGAAAGAAGAATAAAAAAATGTAAAAGAAAAATATTACCCATTCCTAGAAGCCTTTAGCATTGTGGCCTCGGATACACTGTGAGGGATTTATTGTTCAGCTCATGAAATTTATGCTAGCATTCCATATGAAAACTCCAGCATTTATGCTCCATGAACAGCAAGGAATTTGTGTGTGTGTGTGTGTGTGTGTGCGTGCACTGGGTGATATTTGTGATCTTTGCACCTTTCAGTGCTTTTGGTTTTGACTGTGTGGTTCCCAGGTCAACAGATACATGTCACCTTACTGTAAAGAAAAGCTAAATAAAAAGTGCTTATATTTGTTATTGAAAAATTTTATGGAAGTTTAGGATAATCTCGAGAGTTCAAGGTGGAGGTGTGGATGAGAACATCTGCATGAGCCTTGCCCATGAAGCAATGGTTCAGACCAAGTTACAGTATTGGCAGGGTTCAAAATGTATGGTATATGCCAATATGACATAATATTTGTTTTACAGTACTCTGTAGTACTGACTGTAACAGACTTATAGCTCCCACTGGAACAAGGGAATCGTGAAGCATTTAACAGTTTAAACAGTTGAACAAACTTCTTGAAAGCCCTTAAAATATCCACATAGACATGGAAGCAAACAGCAAGGAATTAACAGTAGCAATTTCAGGAACAGGAAAAGATCAGAAGTCACTCTTATGACAGAGACCACTACTTCACATATATGATCATTAAAACAAAATCCTTTCACTCTGTAGAAAACATTCCCTTCATTACACTGGGGTCAAACTGGTGGCTTTACACACTGTAACAAATGTTATATTGTGGCTATTATTTAGGCTTTCTAAAAGGACATACACATGTCCCACTCTGTCAATTAATTTTCATGAAAAAATGAAGAAATAAAAACAGCCCAGAAAATAGGGTCATTTTTAATATAAAGAGAAGTGTTATAATTTAATTTACTTTCAGCCTAACTCATGAGTTACTGTCTAAAACTCTGACACCAACATATAGCAGATACACCTGAGTTAAGAATCAGACCCCTAGTGCTTTCAGAAGGACAGAACTGTATTTAAGATGAAAGCCACCTTTATTTCAATTTTGGAAGTATCCACTAGGCTATAATTAGAGGTGCCAGCTGCTAACAAAAAATGGCTTTGCACAAAATTTCTCCATGGAAACAGAAAAGCTTTGCAAAGAGGGTGTCAAAAACCAAGACATTTTTTCTGAGCTTGGGAGCAATAATTGCCTTAATAGGAACTTCTTCTTACAATGGAAAATAAGCATAAGATATGAAAGCCAGCTCTGGCTGCCAGCACGGCAAGAGCGGGACGTGAATGCTCCTCTTACCACAGAAGTTTTCATACTTTTTGAATCCTCATATCTGCTAGCAGCATAGATGTTGCTAGAGAGAGAGGGAATGCACACAGAGAATTTGGATTTTCCAAATCTGAAAAATGTAGGAGAAAAAGGTCTCCTTTTTTTTTCTATTTCCTACCTTATGATGATCTAACAAGAAACATATGAGACCAGGAGATCCTGCTCTGGACTCTGTGTGTTCCCAGCAAGACTTGGAGATCCGAGGGCAGGACCTGCCTCAGTGCCTGAGTCACTGACATTTGAATGAGACCAAACACTGTTTTTCCTTTCTCTTGTCCTTAGTTATGTTTTTTTAACCTTTTTCTCCTTCTCTGTATTCCCTTTTCTTGGGCCCCCAACACAAGAAGGACATTGAGCCATTGGAGAGGATCCAGAGGGGGGCCACAAAGATAATCACAGATAATCACAGGGCTTTGAGGAGACCATATAGCAGCCTTGCAGTACCTGATGGAGGCCCACAGGAATGCTGGGGAGGGACTTTTTACAAGGGTTGACAGTATTAGGGGAAATGGCTTTAAAGTGGAAGAGGGTAGATTTAGACTAGATATTAGGGAGAAAATCTTTACTGTGGGGGTGGTGAGACACTGGAACAGGTTGCTCAGAGAGATTGTGGATGCCCCTTTCCTGGAATCATTCAAGGCAGGCTGGATGGTCAGATCCAAAGAAGGGCAACAAAGCTTGCGAAGGGTTTGGAGAATATGCCCCATGAGGAGCAAATGAAGGAACCAGGGGAAAAGGAGGCTGAGGGGAGACCTTATTGCTCTCTTCCAGTATCTGAAAGGTGCTTACAGCAAGAGTGGGACTGGTCTCTTCTCACTGGTGACAGGTGACTGAACGAGGGGAAATGGCCTCAAGTTGTGCCAGGGTAAGTTTAGGTTGGGTATCAGAAAAAACTTTTTACAGAAAGGGTTGTTAAACACTGGAATAGACTCCCCAGGGAGGTGGTTGAGTCACCATCCCTGAATGTGTTTAAAAAACGTTTGGATGTGGTGCTCAGGGACATGATTTAGCAGAGGGTTGTTAGAGTTAGGGTAGGATGGTTAGGTTGCAGTTGGACTTGATGATCTTTTCGAACTTGAGCAATTCTATGATTCTATGATTCTGTGATTCTATGATTCTATGATTCTATGGATGGAGCTTTGAGCAACCTGGTGAGGTGAGAAGTGGCAGGAGGGTTGGAACTAGATAATCTTAAAGGACCTATTGAACCCAAACCAGTCTATGATTCTATGATTCTTCCCTCCATCTTTTCTTACTTTTCTTACACTGCCTTTGGCTTCTTCCCATAAAAAAGAAAAGCCTCTTGTTGTGTCATAGGTATTTGCCACTCAGATGTCCCCAACTTAAGATGGGACATTAATATTTTGCACGAAAAGATCATAGTTTCAGATTATCTCTACATAAGTCTTTTCGTGGCACAATCCATATGCAGATATCTGCATAGCACAAAATGCCACTTTGCTTCAGAGATTGTCTTCCTTTCCTTCCTTTAAAATTTTACTGCGATAGCAGTAAGCAGTTACCTGAAAGCAACCTAGGATGCCACCAGGAAGGAAGGAGGTGGTGATGAATATATGATATCTTGAAATTGCACTTTGATTGATTTGATCACAGTGGGTTTCTCAGTCCTGGCTTGTCTCTTTGTTTACTCTCCCTCAGAAGACAATGCTCACTTTGAAGAATATAATATGACAACATATTAGGACTTCAGTCTTTGATGAAAGCCAAATTTACAAGTGTTTGAGACAGCCATTCTTTACTGTTTTAACTAAATAGTTTCCTCTGAGACTGATAATTTCATGGTCTTTAAACATCTCCATGCCAGTATATGCAGTTGGTTAAATTCCACTCTTCTCCTGCTGGCACGCCAGTCACAGTGGTTTCTGAAAGTCTTGAGACTGAAGGGTTTCCCTTGACAGGAAATCAAACTAGGTCAGTCCTAATAACTCTAAATTCTGGCCTGTAGATTATCAGAAGAGGTGTATCTGTAATAGCAAATCTAGTAATAACCAGAAGTAATTACTGAAGTACATTGAGAGGAAAGCAAAGAGTATAAATCTCCTTGATGAAACAGTAGGCTTACATTGGGTGCTACACACTTTGATCAAATTAAATTTTTTATTACACTTTAATTAAGACCAGCAATTTATGACTGGCAAGCAAAACCGTTGACATTTCATCTTTGTTCCAATACTAGTAGTACAACCTGCACTTTTAAATCTAATTTGACATTTGTTCATGGAATACTGGTCATCCATAACACTCATAGTTTTACTTTCCTGGAAAGAGATAAAACTAGCTGTCTTTAGAATTATTTGAGAGCAGTAAATGTCAGACTCCATGAGCCAGCACAGTGTAATAGATGTGTAAAAAAGGTTTTTATCAGATCATGTCATCATTGCAACACATTTCTGTACCCTCCATCTCTGACAGAAAAGAAAGTATCTACATCATGAAGTAAAGGAAATGTGTAACTCATACAACAGGAAAATGCCAGAAAATAGATAGTATATTTAGCCACCCTCAAGAAGCTATTTCTAATGTTTTATGTGTTTCTGAAAAAATAATTCAAAAAAGACAGCTTTAAGAAACCATTGACTGGAGTGAACTAATTAGAAACAGATCACATGCTGATAAATGAGGTAATTTAATCTGTTGGTTGGACAGCTAGCCTGTAAGTATAGAGAGTGATTCTGCAGATAATTGTGTCAGTACCTGTGCTAATAAGGGTTTATGGAGATCAAAGCTACTCAGTATTCTCAGCCCCTTAAGCCCCTGTATTGTACTAAGATTAAGTTAGTAAATACATATTTAATTTAAAGCGGTATTACAATGTTGCAGTTATGAAATAAAGAGGTCTCAAAATCTTTGAAATCTGGCAACCAACCTTACCTTTGACCTAATCCCACTGCTCTCACTCCACTGGTGTGATGAAGAGACAGTGAGATGGGAGAGAAGGTGCAGTCCAGCATCTGAAAGTTTTGCCATTTCTGTCTGGAAGTGACCTTTCAAACCTTACACAAAGAAATTTCAGACCTCTTCAGTGATCACACCATAAAGAATTCTGGAGATGACTTTACACAGAAATTAAAAACTAGAACATCCAGTCGCCAGTCCAATTCACAGTATCACAGAATCACCAAGGTTGGAAAAGACCTACAAGATCATCCAGTCCACCTATCACCAATAGCTCTCACTAAACCATATCCCTCAATGCAACGTCCAAACGTTCCTTGAACACTGCCAGGCCTGGTGACTCCAGCACCCCCTGGGCAGCCCATTCCAGTGCTTGACCACTCTTTCAGAAAAGTGGTATTTCCTAACATCCAGCCTAAACTTCCCCTGGCGCAGCTTGAAGCCATTCCCTCTGGTTCTATCACCAGTTACACGAGAGAAGAGGCCGACCCCCAGCTCACTACAACCTCCCTTCAGGTAGTTATGGAGAGCAGTAAGGTCTCCCCTGAGCTTCCTCTTCTGCAGACTGAACAATTTCAGCTCCTTCAGCAGCTCCTCATAAGGCCTGTGCTCCAGACCCCTCACCAGCTTTGTTGCCCTTCTTTGAACCTGCTCCAGAGCTTCAATGTCTTTCTTGCAGTGAGGGGCCCAAAACTGGACACAGTACTTGAGGTGCGGCCTCACCAGAGCTGAGTACAGGGGGACAATCACTTCCCTTCCTGCTGGCCACACTGTTTCAGATGCAAGCCAGGATGCCATTGGCCTTCTTGGCCACCCGGGCACACTGCTGGCTTATGTTCAGCCGAGCATCAATCAATAGCCCCAGAACCATTTCCTCTACGCAGTCTTCCAGCCACTCAGCCCAAAGCCTGTATGTTGCCTGGGGTTGTTGTGGCCAAAGTGCAGGACCCGGCATTTGGCCTTGTTGAAACTCATCCCATTCACCTCAGCCCAGCAATCCAGCCTGTCCAGATCAATTAACTTTCATCTGTCATTTGATAAAATAGCCCCACTTCAGTAGAATAGTTGAAGACTGGCGCTGCCCAAACCTCACTACCAGCTGCAATAGCCAGGGGATCCTTGAGAAAAGAAAATGCTGGTTTGTATTCCTTCTTGTTGAAAACCTCTTGCGACCATCGTTCCAGGTCCTTGCATTTTCTGGCAGGTGTTATATATAGCCTTTACAGATAATTTATGTCACCAACATAGAGTAAGGAGTAATCAGGTACAATAACTTACTCTAGAAAGGTGCAGGAAGGTGCTTGGACACTGAATTTCATCACTTGCAGTCAACTATCTTCCCTACCGTTTAGGGACCAGGGGGGATCAATGGTTGGCAGGCCATTTACACTGACTCACAATGCCTCCAACTGTCTCCAACTGGTACAATAGAGCCGCCTGAACAGGTAAACAGGAGAGCAACACGATTACCAGCCATACAAGCCTGTGGTACTGCTAGCTCCACACAGTCTGCAAATATCTCTAAAAATTGCAGCAGTTGATAAAGGTATCAACACCCTACAGTAAATGCAGATGAAGATCTTTAGTCTTGGCTTACCTGTATTGATTTGGATATACTATTAACTGAGCAGATCAGGCATTGCCCTGTATTACCTTTTCTTTCTCTTTAATGTGAAGGTATGATGTATTTAAGCTCCTTAAGTTGCTGATGAGAAGCTGAAAATTATAGCTGCATTACATTTCTTTTTTTGACCCCCTAAGATTTTCACCCTAAAAAAAATTATAATGTCATTAAGACATGGTATTTCATACATTATCATGAAAAAAATACTGTGATCTGTGATATATACACAGTTGTCCATTTTCTTGATCTGTCTTCCAAACATAATGCATTGGTGCAGACTTTTATTGAGAAAACATTAAAAAAAGGTGCTAAAACCTCTGGGCTATTTGTATATCTCAAAGAAAGATTATTAGCAGGTGATTAGCAAGATTATTGAGAGGAGACATAGCATCTCCTCTCAAATGGCTGGTCCAGCTGCTCAAATGCATCTCTAATGATGAACGTATGCACACAAATTGACAGCCTCTCTTCGAGGCCAGATTCACTGCTCATACATTGATTGACATGAAACGATATCTAGGAAAACTTGCATCTGCTGTCTGGCTGCCGTTGCCAAGCTATTCTGTTTGGCCACTTTTTGCCTTGGAATTGCTATGGCTTCTGTAAGAATCAATCTGGAAGCCCTATCATTTGTTCTGACAATGACATCCTACTCCGTCATATATTTGCTTGGCTGCCTGTCAAATTAAAAACTACTTTGTCAAAGCTTTGTTAAATCTCATTGGTCCCCCGAGAAAGACAGTAGTCAGAAAGGGATTTCATCTTGTGAAAGCAAGTAACCACTGGGGCAGGTTCTTGACAGGTTGCTTGAAGTAAGAGATCATACATGCCTCCATGCACTGAAAGTACTGTCACACAGCATTAAAAAGTATTTTTACAAGAAAAATTTGTCTGAATAGAATTCTTCAGAGCAAATAAAATCAAGGTGGAAATTCGAATTGTAATGTCCCCCAGTACTTTAAATTTGGATGTAGAACCCTGAGCTACTTGGTCCAAATACTCTTTGGAATGTCACAACTGCAATAGAGTTAGAGCTCCTAATCTGACTGCTTTTCCTAGGCATTCCTGGAGCTCCACCATCCAGGGTGGCTGCATGGAAGCTATTACATTTTGCAGAGATTAACTGTGCTGAACATGAACGCGAACTTTCTTCCAGAAAATATTTGGAAACTGTTGTATTTGAAAAACTCTCTCCCTTGCTTTTGAAAAAAGAATTGTTTGAAGGTTAAAAAGTGCATGTCTGTTTTTCAAAGCCACACAGAGGTGCAACAAAGCAGATGCCAGTTTTCAAAGAGATCCAGACAACTGTAGCAGGCATCACTGGAAACAATAATATTACAGAGAAATGTCTTATTATGTAATTAAGAGTAATGATATTATTTAGAAAAATAAAATTCAAAAAATCTCACAAAGCACTCCTTTCTGAAGATGAAAAGATCTTAGGTCTACGATTCCCAGTCTCCAGTGCAAAAGAGTCTTTGCCATTTAATCAAGTAATCCTGACAGAGGAGGCAGGCGTCTTTTTCTTTTATCACAGAATCATTTTGTGCACTGACTAGTGCTGAAGAACAAAGTGTCCACGTGTCAATGACTGAATCACATCTCTCTGTGCAGGTTCAAGATCTTAATTCTCCTCATAGTAAAAATTGCTCTATGTTTACAACTGGAATTTTTTCTGCCTTTAACATCCAGCCACTGGATCTTGGCAAGAGAAGGCAAAATGAAAGAAAGGTCTCAGCAGTTTAAGATCCTATATTCTTAATCAGGTTTTCTCATTGTAATGGACTGAGTCACTGCCCCAGGGACCACATAAGTGGCTATACATTGCAAAGCTTTATTATTCAAAGGAAAAATTATGTTAACCTTTGGGTTTCCCTGTATTTTGGGAAATTATTGTCCATGTAAGTCAAAAACAGACATGGAGACCAAGTCACAACAAAATCCTGAAACTTGCCCTGCAGATATTATATTAATTTGTCCATGACGGGGATAAAGGCTAACCTTTTTACCCACTGTCTCTGTGGGAGGCACAAACTTGCTCCACGCTCTGGTGACCACATTCTTTAGAGATATAATAATGCTTTTTCGCACATCTGTTATAATGTTGGTATATATATACATGCAAAATAGTCTATTGCTATACCACTGTAGTGCAAGAGGGTATCACATTTTCCCTCTGCTCCCTGTTCTTCCATCACAAAGGCGGGTATTTACAGCAAATCTTCTTGCTCTGTGCACTGTGGTAGCCCAGAATAATGTCCAAAATTATATCCTTCAATTCAAGGGATCCAGACTGGGTTTACACCACCCGCCTAATCCTAGGCAGGGATCAGATACAGCACATTGGAAAGAAGAACCAAGCTGTGAGATTCCCAACCATGTGGATCAAAAGCCTGCTGGCCATTAGGATGGTCATACATGAACACAACCTCAGAACGGCTCTCTATTTCACTACATAGGTAGAGCTCACAATTAAATATTTGCATATCATCAGCTTTTGATTCCTTGTAACATACCTTGCATAAGCTGCAAAGAATAAATAGTCTACTTTATGCCCAAAGGCAGAATTTGTAGGGAAAAAAACGTTCTTTACCAAATCGGATATTCAAGTTGTCTACGAATATTGAATATGACATTTCAAAAGAAAACAAGCATACCTTCAAGAACACCTGCACCATAGAGTTTAAAATCAGATCATATGCCACTATCGTGATCATAGTTTGTTTTCCATTATTACTTAAATTTGATGATAACCAATTTAAGGATTGACATAAAACCCATATTGTATTATTCTGAGGCTTTGTTAAGAGCAAAGAATGTGTGACCAAATCAAAGGCTTCACTAAAGCTAATAAACACAGCTTCAGTCATAGATGTGGCCTTTATCCACAGCTTGATTAATATCACATTTAACCTAGAATAAGTCTGAGGTTATAGAGTGCTTTAAACAAAAGCCAGATTTGAAATAGGGTAGGGTGAGGGGAGTAATGTGTTTAAATTAATAAAGCCATTGATCTGCCCATACACCAAACATTTGGAAATGTTAGCTAATGACATTAAAGCAGCTGAAAGCCTATGATTATTTAAATCCAAGAAAACACCACCTTTCTGGTACACAAAAAATCTTCCAAGTTGTTCAGGGTTCAGCAAACACTGAGACATGCTGAAGGAATCATGAAAGAAAATGATCGCAGATTTGAGCTGTAAAGATCAACATTCCCCAGTCTCTTTAAAATGTAATTAGTTGTTTTCAGTACTTCATTAAAATCTCCCACTTTAAAAGAAGGAAGTTTGATTATTGATAAAAAACAAATTAGATTAATTTGACTTCTCAAAGGTCAGAAGGTTTCTAAATCTGTTAACAGGCCCAGTGATGATTATTTAATGCCTTAACTATTTGTTATGTCTGTTACAATGTAGCCCAAATCTTTAATTCATTAATATGAGCTGTTCAAGCTCTGCTAAAAAGTCCTTTCATTCCTTTCCAAATGCTCTCAGATTCCTCAGAGTTTTTAACTTGATAATCTAAATAAAATGCAGTTTTTGCTTTTCTCAATTCATCTTTATTTCCATTTCAAAGTTGACTGTAATACCCGAATCAGTAACACATCTGTTATGTCTATTATTTTTGCCATTTCTTATCTCCCTACTGAGATACTTCAAGTTGTCGTGGGTCGTTTGAGGATAACAGTTCCCTGCTTTAACCTGTGTAGTTGTTACAAGTCTGAACTGACTGGGGATGACCACCTTCCAGAAGTTAAGCATTTACATTCATAGTACATAGCTATTAACAAGCCAAGCAATCCCAAAGCTTGATGTTGCCAGGAGCATGTGTAATAGAGAAGAGAGATTTTCCTACCAAGATAGTGGCTTCCATAATAGCCAGAAGTCATTTCTGCTACAAAAATTCTGTCCTTCATATAAAGATGAAACTAATAGAAGGCTTTTCAATAACTCAGTGAAAGGAATTAGTAATAAATAGCCAGGGATGGATAGCATTTGCTGAGAGCTTGAATATGAGATTTATGAACAAGTGAGAAGAGTTAATCTTCTGGAAGACCCTGGGAAGAAGTAAGATAGAAAGAGCCTAGTTTGCATCAGCCACAGAGAAGGAGGATGGCTGTAGCCTTCAGAAAGGAAGTTTATCCCCAGAGTGGCTTTTTTATTCACAGATGCCAGAAGACACACAAGAAGGGATAACCTGCATGAAATGCATACATCCCACCCAGCCACCCATCACTTGTATATAACTAGCACAGCTTTTTAGTGACAGGCATTTTTATATAAAGCTTACTGACTAGATTTGTGAAAATTTAAATCATAACATAGAAGCAATTAATTAGGAAAAAACAGTCAACATATTAACATGGGATCCAAACATGCAGTATAACATCTATTTAAATTCAATGATCTCGTTGGCAGTCAATGTTTGGCCTTTTTTATTTCTAGCATCCTTCTGCCTTTAGCTACTCAAACATTTGGTGCACAACAAATGAGTAACTGAAAAAAGGCAAAATTCTGCGCTTTTAGTCAAATCCAAACATCACTGGACAGAATTTGTTACTAATGGGAGCCAGCATCCAGAGTGCTCAGATAATATATTAGAAATTTATTAAAAGCATCTCTTCAGAGTTGAAAGCAGAAAGTATTTAATCAGTCCTGACAATCAAAGCATCATCTAGTGAAAACATACACAAGGTTCATTCCAGCAATGAAGAGGTGGGTGGGCAAGTTTTCTTAACTTGAACTGATCTATTTCATATGTTTTGCTGTGAGCACATCTCCATTCCCAGGTCTCTAGTTGAACCTGTGGATACATTGGTAGGTATCAGTGCACAGGTCATCCCAAGTGATTTACTTTTTTCTCTTTTTGGAGTAGTTCTGATTTAAAACCAAACCCAGCAAATTCTGTTCAAATGGAGATGCTAATATTTCGCAGGTAATTCTGTCCCAGAATTGGATGAGGAGATGAAATAGTGCAGTTTTGGGGGAGAGGAAGGAAATGTGAAAACAAACAGTAAACATCAGTATGAAAGTGCTTGAATATTTAATTTGAACACGTCACAGCCACATTTCCAAGCCATTCATGCCAAATGTGAGATGACTTTGAGAATTGCCCAGAGCTTCACAGATCCCAGACCAACGACATGAGAACAGAACATCCAAAGCAATGACAAGCAGCAGAGAAGCCAGGTGTGAGCTCCTGCAAGCCTTTATCAAGAACTTGGGATGCAGTTCTCTGATCAGCTAACAATTACCCCATACCCAGCTATGCTGACATGTTTCCTCTTAGGTTTACTTGTCCTAAAAGTCATGTCTTGTTTACTCCCTGATCAGCTTTCCCTGTTCTCTTCACTCCCAGTGTGCCCTCGTTCTCCACTCAAATAGGGAACTTACAACATCCCCATGAAGTGAACACTGCAGTGCTAAAGAAAATGACAGTGGTGATATGACTTGGATCTACAGATCACTATGGTGGTTCCTGTCAAGCCCTTCATTACTGCACACTTTCGGTTGTTGCACTTAGGAAGGTGTACAGGATGGTTTGATTACATCAGTTCCCACTGCCAGCTGTGTTCCACTCATCCCATAGAGACTGGCACCTCGATAACTTTCCTGCTCAGGCCTTCAGTTCCCTCACGATTCACCAGCACCCAAGAACTGATGAGAACACTGCTCATCAAGAAGCAAGACTATCAAACTAAGACCAACTACATTTACTGTCTCTTCAAACATATTCATATACTGTAGTATTAACCAGGCTAAATATCTTTACTGCAGACGGTCACATATACTATTTTTATTTCTGAAAGATGTTTTGAGTCATTTTTCTGCTGCTGATTGTATAAGATAAAAATACCAATAATATATTTTATAAAAACAATATTGTTAATCAAAACATGTAATGTACGTGGGTGGATTTTCAATTTATCTACAAATAGTGCAGTGCTAATCTGATTTTCTGACAAAATTTGGTTCCTAAGAATATAATTCTACATCATTAGCCTCAAATGCATTTGTGCTATGAACTTCAGAAGAAGCAGGATTAAGGCTTAAATAGAAATCAAAAATCCTATTTCACATAGCTAACAAAGATACATATTCAGCTACTTTGAGAAACAGCTTTATGGTACAGCTATAAAAAATGTTGTGTTGTGTGACTGTGTATGTGCCTCAAAGAGAAAAACAATGAAACAAATTATATATTCTGAAGAAACAAGATGCAGTGATGAAAAGCATTACAAAATTCTGCACATGTAAACAATTGTGGTCACAGGGAAAGTTAGGGGGTATTCTTTGAGGAATAATATGCTAAAGTGTAATTATAGACCCATTGAAGATACAGTGCATCAAATAACAAGCTAAAAGTTTCAGGTTCAAACACTATGCTTCTACTTTTTTATTCCCTGGCTTATGAATGACTAAAGTTTATTGCCATATAGAATGCTCTAATGCTGTTTTCAAATAATAAACTTGGCTCTGCTGTGCATAGATTTACTCATGTTGTGTGCTGGCCTGTTTACTGAGATGTTTTCTGTATGACTGCACTGGCCTAACTCACCAAGTCCTCAGTCTGGAAAAAGACTAATACTCAAAAATCCTTAAGAGGCTTGGCCAGAGCTGATAGCTTTGATGGTGATTCCTCTGGCTCTGTCTGAGAACAATCATGGACC
This sequence comes from Tragopan temminckii, assembly GCA_028571105.1. Lineage (NCBI taxonomy): Eukaryota > Metazoa > Chordata > Aves > Galliformes > Phasianidae > Tragopan > Tragopan temminckii. The sequence goes on from JAOWBP010000001.1 coordinate 148,447,638, forward strand.
CACAGCCATCCAAGGACAGAAGAACAAAGGATGCTGGTAACAGTCTCCATGAATAAGTCCAGAGACACCAAGCTGTTGCTTGAGAGAAAGAACAGAAAAGGAAACTCTCTGGCACATTTCAGGGGTTAGCACAGGACTGTGAAGCTCTAGATAAGTGAAATATTGTGAAACCCACTGCTTAATTTCAGCTCCTCCTGACCCAATCTTTATAGCTACTGCCAAATAAATAGATTGTGCGGTGGTTACTTATTATTTACTTGTGTATTTATTTTTAAACAGTTCTGGATCTCAGAGGCCTGAAATTAAAAGCTCACCAAGCCTTTCACTGCTATGTACTGTCCTGTAAACAATACTGGGTTTGTGTGCCCAACACTCAGGAACAACCCCAGGAACCTCAGGAACAACCAGAACATGCTGATGCCCATCCAGCTAGAAAGCAGCATGGTTATCAATTTTAACATGAGCAAGCAATATGACCTTGCCACAGAGAAAGCAAATGGTATCCTGGGCTGCATCAGGCACAGTGTTGTCAGCAGGTCAAAGGAAGTGATCCTTCTTGTAGATTCAGTGCTGGTGAGGCCACAGCTGGAGTTCTGTGGTCAGTTCTGGACTCTCCGGTACAAGAGAAACATGGACATACGGGAGAGAGTCCAGTGAAAAACCACGAAGATGATGAAGGAACTGGAACACCTATTACATAAGGGAAGTCTGGGACTGTTTAGCATAGAGACAAGAAAACTCAGGTGATTTTATTGGGGTCTACAAGTAACTGAAGGGAGTGTGCAAAGTGGATGGAGTCAAGCTCTCTTCGGTGGTGTCCAGTGTTAGAACAAGAAGCAATGGACACAAACTAGTACATGTGAACGTTAGAAGACACTTTTTTCCTTTGTAGGTAACTGAGCACTGGCATAGGTTGCCCAGAGGCCAGGGAGTATTCTCCTTGGAGATCTTGCAAAGCCACCCAGGCATGGCCCTGGGTGCTCTGCTCTGGCTGTCCCTGCTGGATCAGTAGTTGGGGCAGGTGGCCTCCAGAGGTCACTTCCAACCTCAGCCCCTCCATGAGGGTGTTTGTCATCCATTTGAAGAATGAATAGCCCACATGTAAAACAGGAAGAATACCTCAGCTCTACCTCCTCTTGTCCCAGAACAAACTGAGGGCTAACACTGCAGCTCAACAAGGCCATGGCAAG
>JAOWBP010000001.1:148459297-148486837 GCA_028571105.1 Tragopan temminckii
TCCTCTCCTCTCCTCTCAAGAAAACTCTCTGTTGCGCTATTGTCAGCTCATATAATAGAATCATAGAATGAAAGAATCAACAAGATTGGAAAACATCACCAAGATCATCCAGTCCAACTGTTCCCCTACCACCCATATTTCCTCACAAAACTACCAAAACCCTTAGTACCACTTCTAAATATTTCTTGAACATCTCCAGGGACGGCAATTCTTCTACCTCCCTGGGCAACCTGTTCCAATGCCTCACCACTTTTTTGGAGAATTTTTTCCTAATATCCAACCTGAAGCTTCCATGGCACAATTTAAGGCCATTCCCTCTCTTGCCATCACTGTTACTTGGGAGAAGAGACTGACCCTACCTCACCACACCCTCCTTCCAGGCAGTTGTAGAGATAAGGTCTCCCCTGAGCCTTCACTTCTCCACATTGAACAATCCCAGTTCCCTCAGTCACTCCTCATAAGACTCATGCTCCAGTCCCTTCACAGCCAGGCCCTCAGCGTCTTTCTTGTAGGGCAGTGAAGGGCCCAAAACTGAGCACAGTATTTGAGGTGTGGCTGCAGCAGAGCTGAGTACAATGTAAAGAGCAAGCTGTGTTCAAAGACAAGCAGCACGGGGAAATCATGGAGAGAGAAAGGAAACCAAGCAGATCTATGCACCTCTGTGTTTGATACCAATTTTTGAAAATAGCAGTTAAGGAAGGTGCAGAGACTACACTGAAGATGATACAGATACATATTTTTAACAACTGAATAACTCTGACTCAATAGGGAAGCATTTTTGTGACATTATACAGCACTGTAAATCAAGGTAAGTTTTGGGGACATCCCATAAACAACTTTAGTTATTTCCTGACTCAGTCTTTCCTGGTTTTTCTAAAGGCTTCAGATTGAGCCAGACAGGCTAAATCCTATTAAAGTCAGTAAGCCCGTGTAAAAAGGAATGTTCCCTGGACTACAATAAGCTTTCCTACCAATTTTCCTTTGATTATATTACAGATGTCAGTTTATAATAGAACTGCAGACTATGGTAACACGGAAAAAAACATGAAGTGTAATATATAAATATTTCCAACTCCTTGTCAGACATGAGAAGGATTTAAAAAATTTAGCAAGGAATTTACAGCTTGACACAATCACATATGCAGTAATAATAATAATATAAATATCAAATGTAATCTCCTCTCTCTCATCCTCCTCTCACTCCTGAAAAAAAAAGCAACACTAGAGAAGTATTAAAAAATAGCTTTGACTTCCAAGGTGAAACATAAAAATGACGAAAAGCCACGGGGACACATTTTCTCTCACGGTGTGAAGAGGCTCAGTCAGTAATTCTCTATTATGTCAATAAAATAACTTTCTGAGGAATCTCTGTATAATGTATATTCTATCTTCTTTTTTTCCTTTCTCCCTTTTTTCTTTTTATTTTTTCTTATAGGTAATTCCACCTGTAGTCCAAAAAGCTTTAAAAATAATTTGGGTGCCCTCAAAGGACATAAAAATATTTAAAATCTTTATTTCAGCTGGGGATTTTTCCATGAATCACTCATTAAAGACCATGGGCATAATCACTTCAGTATTGTTGCATGGGAGCGATGTTATGCAGACGGGTTACACTGTTAGATTCCCACAAGAAGACTGAAAAGAATAGTTAAAAAACTGTTTGAAGGATGGGGCCCCAAAACTGAATATTTTCCATGGCACACTCAGTGGCAGCGGCAGTATCATTGCATAGATATCATGAATATTCTTTGGAGTTGAGTCTTACCCAACTCTGCTTTACATGTTCAACACACGGTCCCTTAACTTTCCGCTAAAGTTCTATCAGTTTTAGTGGATATTCTTAATCTCCACTGCTGGAAATAGGAGCCAAACTGTTACAAACACCCACTATGAATATTTTCCAATAAATGTCTCTATAAACATGGTCAGGTTAATTTTATATGTATAGATTATATATACAAAGGTTGCTCCGAAATTAATGCCTCCTATTTTATTATGTTGGCCTGCAACAACAGAGGCAAGTGTTGGTGGTATGGCAGTAGAGGTTGAACATTCCCACAAATATTCTGTTGCATTTTGTTGCCATTTAACAGATGGCAGCAGAGGGGCAGTCTGACAGAATGGCACCTGGCATGGAAGTGCGTATGGAGCAAAGGTGTGTCACTGAATTCGTCCATGAGAAAAAAATGTCACCCAATGACATTCACTGACACTTGCTGAATGTTTATGGTGATCAAACGGTCACTGTGAGCACACAGGTGGTGCATTATGCATTTCAGCAGTGGTGACAGTGACAGTGGTCACCTCTACTGGTGCAGATCTTTTCAAGCACAGTGTGCAGGCTCTTGTTCATCAGTGGTGAAAATACATAGCTCATGGTGGTGTCTATGTTGAAAAATAGTGTTTTGTAGCTGAGAATTTGTTTTTTCAAATATTGTTATTATGCTCTTTGTAGCTGTTGTAGTTTCCATGGGATTAAATAGGAGGCATTACTTTTGGAGCAACATATGTATTATATCATAGTATCATATCACAGCTGAAGGAAAAACAGCTTGGCTTATCTGCTTTAATAATTGATGCTGTCATTTTGTAGACACATATAGAATGATGATATAGTATGCCAAGCAAGATTTCAAGCTAAGACTGCAGCATGTGGGTAAGCATTTTGCTCAGATAAATACAGAGTTAAAAGTCTCATCTGACTGCAAAAAATAATGGTTGAGAGTAACAGAATTACCACAGGAATACAGTTTGAACATGGCAAAAAAAAACCTTTTCTTCTGATGAATCTTATCAGAATCTTTGATGTTCTAACTGCTATGCGAAGGAAATGGTAATGCAATTTTTTTTTACTTTATAAATGCATTTTTTTTTTCAGAACTTTTTTTTTTTTTTTTTTTAAACTGTGTTTTTAAACATTAGATTGGGAAAGGCTTGCCCCGTTCTAGACTAGTCACCTTGTTAAACTCTTGTAGACACTTTCTGCCCCTGGAGAATTTTTGGGCATAAGAAGCTGGGATATGAAAAAAAAAAAAAGAGAGAGAGAGAAAAGAAATGCAGTCTCTTCCAACTCGCAATCCAGACAACGAGGAGCCTGATGATGATGTAGTGAATGCTGCAGACAGGGAACTCAGTTTGAACTCTGTTTGCTTCATACAAAAAAATCTCCACAGGTATGAGAGCAGCTTTACTCTCCAAGATACCAACTATCTGAAAACCAGTGGAAATATTAAGCAATAGGGCTATGTGAATTCAGCTGAAGTCCTGTCTCCTGACAGGGAAGAAAATTTCTATTTCTTGTACCTAGAGGGGATGACTGAGGTTCCCCAGATTCCTCAGCTGTAAAAGCAAATCAGGATAAAATCAGGGGAAAAGTAATCAACCACTGAACTCCTGACCTATCTGACAGCAGGGCTGCATCCTACGGGGGTTAATCCAGAGGAAGGAGTATGGAAAAGCCTCCTGGCACTACATGTGGAATATTAGGAAGCGAGTGTGTTTGCAAGAAGAGGTGCAGTGAGAGGAAATGGAAGTGTTGTAGAGAAAGTGAAATGAGAGCTTAAATCTGTAAGGACTTCATCCAGATTTGGCTGCATGATGGCTTCAGTGATCATATAATTACTGGAGCCAAAGAAAGAGAATGAATCTAGTCATTTACCAGCAGTGCTGGGATGCTGCAATAATATGTAAACCCTGCTAAACTTTCCAGGTGGCACCACGCTGGCCCCTTCATCCTGCACAACCTTGAGAGTGCAAGAGCCATTGTGGCACAGCACGGTTTCTTGGGTCTGGGAGAGGACACTCATGGGAATATGCTGTAGACTTGGGAATACCCTTGAAAATGTGTAAACATCTTAGACTGACATCACCACTGGGTTTGAGGGTGGGCAGAGGGTCAAGGGGAACTAAAGATGGAGAACCCACATCCATCCTAACCAAAGGTGGGCAAATGTGAGGATTCAAGCAAGGCTGTTGTTCCTGTCTGTGAAACTGGGTGCAAACAGGACATAGTGAATAGAACATATTAAGACTCTTATTTGGTTATTAGAGCTCTCATTCCATTCACTGCCATTGCAAATATCAGAAAAGCATGTTCAGACCTAAGGGGATTACACAAGTAAGCAAAATAAATTTTCTCATTTTCTAAATGCCCCTGTTTTTTTTTTTTTTTTGCCTAAGAGCAAAGCAGGAAAAATGGTGAATTAATTCCTAGCAGTTCTTAGAATGAAAGAGCTAATGGGCCACACTACTTTTTCTGCTCTGAAGAGCATGCATGACACTGCGAAAAAAGTGTCCAAGTATCCGTCTATTAGTGTGTGTATTCAAGATTAGAAAACAAATTGCATTTGAACATTTGTATTCATTAATAGTTGATCCAGAATATTTGGGTGATTTTTCGTCCCTATTTTTGGGGGGAATAAAATTTGAGTTTGCAAACAAATGGACACAACAAATTCAATGCATTATATCATTGCGATAAGCATACACAAAAAAACTTGATATTTACTTAAGCTGGCAAAGAAATGTCGGCTGGATTCAAAAACGTGCTCAGTTTTTGAAATCATATCTATGAAAGTATTGTATGATTAGTTCTATCTTGATTTGTTTTCAAAAAGACTGCCAGATCACCACATTGCACAATTAATATTTCAAGTTCTCTGTGGAAACAAACCTTTCAGTTGCTATTTAGAAATACTATTTTTTAAGAGCATTTTCAATGCTGTTAAATGCAGTTTGATAACAAGTTTTCTACTACTTAATTTTCAGGGATTACAAACAACCTAACTAATATAGCTAATCTAATATTTTATTTAATGAAATATATTACACAGTAGATTGTCAGTGAAATGCTTTACATAGTAGAACTACAGTAGTTCCTCACCAACGCTGTCTGCAAAGTATCTTAAATGACATTCTCAAATTAAAACTATGAGATTTATTAGATCAAATCTTCTTTATTAATGTTATTAATACATTAAAAATAAATTCGTCAAGAAATGTTGAGTAAGAAAATACACAAGCAATAAATAGTTGATTGATTTTAGTGTTTATTGTAAACACTCTATAAATTAATGAACTGAAACTTTTGTTAATGATATTTATTTTTTAAAAAAAGGTTATTGTTATTATGCAATATTAAATTGCCTTTGCTAGAAAGAAAAAATACTTTTTTCCTTTGTGCTGATTTCATATAGAGTCATACATCTCAGCTACTTCTGTCTTTTTTTGCTTAGATCTTGTCATTGTAATCCATGAAAAGCTAATCTAATGTTGAAATAAAGTCACCAAAGTAATCAATCTCTGTCCTTTTTGTAAACTTTCAAACACTTTTAAATTTAATTTTCTAAGGAAAATACTGCTGCAAGATAATGAAATAGAAGAAATGCAAGTAGATGTCAGAAAGATCCACAAGGATGGTGAACTAGTCCCCTGCTCAATTATTCTGTCATTATGAACTGAGTGTGAACTGATGGTAATTGAAGCGAGAAAGGCACTAAAACACTTTCCAAAGCAACATCTGCAATGAATCAGAGGAATGAAGATAAAATGACAAGGACATTTAATGACAGGATTGTTCCCTTGCCCGCCTTTCAGCTTAAAAAGGTCTGGCCAAATTCCAGTTAGAAATGATCCCTGTGCAATGAGTATACCATTTCTGTGTGATGTGTAACTGGGTTTCACAGAGATATTTGAAGAATGCAGCTAAGTATCTCTTTGAAATCTGGACCCTTCCCAAACTTTCTGGTACTCATGACACTCTGAGTTGAGCTCTTCTTCCTTCTCAGATATTTTTCCACCCACAAAAATTTTCTATATTACTCATGCAAGAGTATCACTGGTATTGACTGCACACTGGTGTTGGAACTTACTGGGGAAGCAAGTGTTTGCAGGACCATCCTAGGTCCGTGCTGTTCCTCCCCATTCTCACAGTTTCCCTGTTCAACCCTCACTTAGTTATGCCCTCCCTTAACACACCACAGTCCCTCACCTGCACCAGACTCATACTTCTGCTACAAATAAACATTTCCAAGGAAGGCAGAATCTCTTCTGAGGGTAAGCTTTTCTGATGTCCAATTACTATTACTGAAAAAAATGCACATCTTTTTTATGGGCTTCTTCTCTGAAGTCTCCCTCTCATGACTGGAATTCCAGGTCACAATCAATTTATCTCTTAATAAACAAATTCTTAGATAAACACGGAATCAGATGTTCCATGTTTTCCAGACTTCAGAACTTTCTCATAACTTCTTTTTGATGTGGGCAAAGAATTGGACAAGTTATCATTTATTATCAGAATGATTAAAAAAAAAAAAAAAAACAGTTAGAAGCAGCAATATGACATTACAAGAGTTTTCACCAAAAGAGGACAGTTAAAAAAGTATTTTTATCTTGAATAGATTTTGGATTATGTTTAACAGAACCCTCACATTTAACTAGCAAAAAGAATAACTCTGTGACAGTAATGTTATACAAATTCACAGATGAAATACTGGTTCTATGCCTGTTATCAGATTATCTAAAATTAGGGTTGGAAAACATCTGTAATTCTTTGCTGATGTTGAAGAAGCAAACAAATATTTTTCAGATCATGGGAGGATGATGTCTAGCTGGTGAAACCAGACTGCACAAGGCATTAAAGAGATGAGGTGCTTGATCTGCAGTTCCAACATTGCACTGACATTTCTGCATGGAAATGTTTTGGCTTTATGACAAAACTGAAAATATGTATGGGTTTTCAGCTCAGTTTTTTAAAAACAGTCTAAATTTCTGCAGGGTATATTTTATCAGATTTTTTTTCTGTCTAAACTGTCCCCCTCAAAAAACCTGTCCATTCACAACAGTTGCAGCAGAAATTTTGGATCTCCAATTATATGGATTAGTTCTGAATCAGCACAGCTGGTTGTCACTCCGTGAAATGGAGTGCATAAATTAAGTTTTTACAATAATACACGTTTGTAGCTAATTGAAGATGCAACTCATGTATCTATTTATCATTCCTTCACATTGTTTTGTTTTGTTTTGTTTTTGAGTGGAAAGTAGATCAAAATCAAGAAATTTCAACCAACGAATTCCTCTATTAAATATACTGAAAATATGTGGTACGTGCAAGACACCTAAACTGTATCATATAGCAGTCCATTTGGCCTTCTTTCAGTGGAAAGAAGGCTCAAAGCTAAAGGACAGAAGTGTGGAAAGTGTTGGTTCAGAGTCCCCCGAAGACACTGCGACATTTACCAGGCTAAAGTGAGAAGAGATTAGATTCTTGCACTATTCCTTTTCTACTGGTACTTTAGGAAAGTGAAGTGTATTTCCATTTTAGAAAGCCACCTGTCATGTCATGCACAGTCAGTGTGAAGGCTGAGATTAGGAGTGGGGTTTTTTTCTGCAGTAAATATAGCGTTTACTGACGTCTCGGAAAGACCAGAAGTATTTGCAAATTTTGAGTGAATTCAGTGGCTAGTTTTGAAAAAAATAAAAAATAAAAAATAAAAAAAATTAGAAGAGAGTTTTGGAATAGGTTCATATCTTTTGCTTTGGTATTTTTAAATGAGCAACTTCCTTCAGAGCAGTGATATGAAATTTGTCTTGCTTTTCTGAGCTACAGAAATACAGTTTTGAGAGAGAAGGGAATTTGTTAGAACAAGGAACAAGCATAACAAAGGCAAAGGAGAATGGAAATGCAAATGGAGAAGACATGAGAAAAGGAGAGTTGAGAGAATGAGTATGAAAACAGTTGCTAGATCTTGTCTCATTGTGGCCTGGCTCAGGAATAGGTTACTGGGTCTCTGCCTCTGCAGGTGAGCAGATCCAGTGGAACTTGCTGCCCGCTGGTCCCTGCTTCCCTGTTCATGGCATTTGGCAGCATTTCTTTCCATCTTATGCCTCTTCTATATCTGTGGTTGGGAGTGGTGTTGCAGAATTGAGTGAGGCACATATTTAGCTCTGCCCCACGCCAGTGACAGCAGACCTTACTGCGTGCCTTGATTCTACCCCCTCATATTTTGATCTTTCACCCTTCCACTCAGGCAGGGCTCAGCTGACTTGCTCGTGGGAGCCACCAGTTGGGTGGTGGTGGTGGTGGCACACACATTTCTCATGTGGTGCCAACTCACTTGCTCAGAGCAAGAGCAAATGAGGGTACATGACTTCACAGCTCGCATCCCCAGCATGCCTGGTACCATATGATCCCTCTGAAGAGTTGCCTTTTTGTGCCACAGGACTCCACAAGATATTGGGTCATCTGAAACATTGCAGTTCCCCAGTGGACCTTTCTATAGGATTTGTCTAACGAGGCAGCTTAAGCCATAATATAATATAATGTAGTAATTGTTTGAAGCAGAAGCTGACATAATAGTTTTATGAGCTCTTCAAGGAAAAGAAAAAAAAAAGAGATATTAAAGTAGTCAGAGGTTATGCATGCACATTTTTCCATATTCACATTCCCTATTTCTGCACCTGAAATAAGCCGGTATATTGATAAATGAATTTATGTTGTTGATTTCACAAAGATGGACCGTATATTGTTACCATCTGTGCACCAAAACTGTTTAAGAGAGTAATATCAGAAAAAAGAATTGGCATTGTAAACATTCTAAAAATGCAAGTGGGTATTCCAGGCTCTTAAACTTTTTTACCATACTAGGTTTTCATTAGGATTTGGAGTAGGGTGAGCTGGGTGAATTTATAAACCTTAAAAGATCAGGCAAAAGAAAATGATATCAAGTAAATCCCTATAAAAGCAATATCAAATCCAGCAGAAACATGTCATTTTGGTTCTTCCAAATACTTTGAAGAGAATAAAATGTGGTTTGGAAAGAAATGTGGTATGCTTTGAAATTCCAGCTGAAAAACCAAGGAAGGCCTACTTGTTTTCTTTTGTCTTTTCCTACAGCCCTTCTGGATTTTTTTTTTAGTATCTGTAAAGTGTTTTCAGACCACTTTGCATGACAGGTTGAATACACATCGTTATTTTTGTTGCTAGGACAAATGAGATAATCATAAATGTTTTGTCTACAGAAAGGAAGCTGCTATCAATTTTATGTGGAATATTCAATAAAGACAAAGACATGGGCCAATGTAGCTGGTGCACGTGGTGATGGCTGAGTGGGATTAGTTCCACTAGGTGGCAATTGGCAGAAGGAACAAAACTGGGATTTTGTGGAGGAAAGCAGCTGTTTACAAATTTCACTTGTGTCAGCATCAGGCTTGTTGCAGCAGATATCTGAGTGTCTGTGACTCCTCTCTGGATACAACAGGCAGGAGGCAGATCACTGAGCCACAATTTGTGGTCAATGGCTTTGTGCTTATATAATACTGAAATAGGGGGTGACATGCAGTGCTGGTAGTGAAGGGAGAGACACTCCCATCCCCAACATCTGGGCCATGAAAGAATCCTTGAGGTCAAACTTGGCCCAAAGAATTCCATTGAACACCTGTGTTTTGAAAGGAATTTTCCATCCTTTCAGCTCCCGCTTTTCTGCCAGGCAAAGTGAAATTAATGCAGGAACATGATTCAGTGCAATCTTTTCTTAAAGTTATGCACATCCTTCTGTCTCTGTAATCTTTCTCAGAGTTCAGGAAAGGAGACAGCAAAGGACACTGGGTGAGTACAAAGTGCTCCTTTCCCTGGGATCACAGCTCTGGGGGGACCTTCCCACACTAAGGCTGCATTCATACCATTACTGTTAATAACCACCATTAGACGTAGTTCTGATGAACTTGCAGCATTCTTTTTGAATCCCTGTGTACGTTCAGGTGGCACAATCTCTGACAGCAACAAATTCTGCAGCTTTTTTTCTGTCCTGTGTAAAAAAACACTTTTTATGTACTGACCAGTTTTATTGACATTCCCTGAAACCCGTATGAGAAAACATTAAGATTGTCCTTTTTCATATCCTCCATACCACTTAAAATTGTATATTTCTCCCAGCTACCCATGCTCTTCACTTTTCCACGTGGAGAAGTGCTTTTATTTAGTTCCTCCTTGGAAGGGACTCCACTTATATTATCATCCTTATGGCATTTGCCTGTGCATTTTCCAGTCCTCCCACACTCTTTAGGCAATTAGAAGTCATCACAGGTCAATATGATGGTGTAATCATTTTTTTATTTTAGCAGTTTCTTTCTTAACTTTTGCTAACATTTTTCTTTCTCTCTTTTTCCCACTATCACCAGTGACTGAGCTAGCGTTTTTGAGCAAACAATTGCAGTGATTTCAAAGATTTTCTCCTTAGTGGCAATACCTACCCTATCACTGCATATTTGTCACTGAGGATGTTCTGTCCTGCATCCCTTAGTTTGCATGCACTGACCTTTAGTTCCACTTTCCTTTTTATTGCCAAATCTGTTAGCATTATGAAATTCTGATGTAACTTCTGAAACGAACTTTAGATTTGACTTTACTGAATAATTTTATCAGACAACTGTATTACTTCAGTATTTACATACATTTAAACTTCGAGTGTGCCGAAGACATTCTATTGATCTGTAAGCCCTCCACCACAGGAACTGACTGTTTCTATCTATAATTTCCTATGTTCTATCCTGTTATTACTCAAGAAGGACATCTCCTTCCTGTTTCAAGACAGATTAATTTCTTTAAGATTCTTTGGTAAGAGAGTACGTCAAAAGTTTTGGGGAAATCTCAATCCAGTATATCAATAAGTAACCCACCACTTCACATTTAGTAACTCCTCTGACAAATTTGAAAAAGGTTTGAGACACACGATTCTCCCTTACAAACTTTGTATTCATTTCACCCAGTATTTTTTTTAATTGAACTGTATGTCTTCTTTAATATTACTTTCCAGTCAAACAAACCTGAGGCGAATTCAAACGACAAGAAATTGGTAGCTGTTATATAAGTAGAATGTAGTCCAAATAACTCCAACTTTCCAGTAAACATCCCCAGTAGAAGTACTATTATATAGTTTTACTAAGTCCAAGACACTTGGTACTGACTAAACAACACTTTTTACTGTCCCATTACAATCTTTGGCCCTCAAGAAGTTGAAAAGATGCATTATTTTCTTTATTTATAACAGAATATTTATTAATAGAGAAAAAATGTGTCACCTTTGTTTAGTGACTTTCCTATGCCCCATTTCCACATCCAATTATTTCTTTACACTTCCAAGTCCTGTTTCAGGCTTTGGTATTTTGCGTTCTTCTCCCTAATTTGTAAGTGGCTTTCTGTTTGCTGCAGTATCTGTCTAAAACACAATCAGAGTACTTATCCTGCTGCACCTTATTTCCTGCCCGGATACCCTCTCTGCCTAGAGTGGCCCCTACCTCCCACTGCGTCCTGAGGGACAAAGCTGCCTCCTTAGACAACCCCCCCTAATGCAGGAAGTCCCAGCCTTTGATTCTGGAGAAGTAAAAGAAGAGAAACAGTAGCAACACATGCAGATAGAAACTCAGAGTCTGACTTAGTTTGTTAAGGTGGTACATCACCCATCCATTAGTTTTCAATTAACTGCTCTTTAAGTAGATTGTAAATCCAATGGAGCAGAGGAATTCATTTTTCTTATGCTCTACAGCTACGTTAGAAGGGGCAAAATATGTGACATACTCCCTACAGGCATCCAACTTCTTATTGAACTAAAATGAGATATTTGAGAATCAAAGGGAAATTATATGAGTCAATTCTTTATCCATTTGAAGGAGAATGTTTTAAACAGAACAAGTACTCAGATTAGCATGTGGTAGAAACGGGAAGACTAAAGATCCTTCAGAAATTATCCATCTCTAACTCTGCACCACTCAAAAATGCCACATGACAAGGCTCCTTGTTAATGTGGGACTGGCCATATTTTCCCATTTGTCACCGTTGTGCTTGTGCAGTGAACTCCCAGGAGGGTTTGCCTAAGCTCTGCCAGCAGGGGCAGAGGGTCCGGATGGCACTGACCCAGCTGTTGATTGGCTCTGGCATGGCCTTACATTATGAAGCACTGGTGTGTCTGCACAATAGGAACTATAGCTGCATTTCAGTGGCAGTATTTATAGCTGAATTTCTAATGCATTTACTGATAAAAAAAAAAAAAAAAAAAAAAAAAAAACCTTAGGGAAAGCATATATCCATATATCCATTTTGTCTCCTTTCCTTAATGGTAACGTTTATTAAAGTCCTGTAAAGGGATAAAAAAAAAGCAGGCTTAGCTCTACATTTTTGATGAGTTCTTGGATATGACATTAGCAGTACCTTATGCAAAGGGTAACTGCAATTAGAAAACAGACCCCAAGTTAGTTTCTGCCCAGAATCACACAGTATGTGCACCTGCCTCAGGGAAAAGCTGCTCAGCTCATGTGGTTTATACCAGAGCAGTGCTTTATTGATTTATAAATGATGCATAATTAACTAGCAAAGAGTGAACTGTACCTTCAGGATCAATATCAGCAGCACAACAGATAAACTACAGTATTAAACAGTTGCAAATATTGGCAAACATCAGCAAACATCTGCACATTTTCAAGCTCCTTTATATAGTGAATTAGGGAAAGTCATGGGCTGTTCGCATGACCAGGTCACATATGTGCATCACAGAAAGGAAAGTCCCAAGATGCACACACATGGACTCTGGTGCTGGGTCCCTGCTGGTGGGACCATGCGTGTCCTCTGCTGGGTACACAGTTTGAAAAGAAGAAAATCTGTGGGCACATCTAAAGGCAACTTTTGTTGACTAATCATGACCACTCAGTGAGTGATGCTGTGCCAATGAAATCCAGCTGAGAATTACACCCACTGACATGTAAAAATATGTATTTATTAAAAAATATGAAAGAACAGACTTGGCTCAGATATGACACTTCAGCATAAACTCATTTATTCCTCACAGAAGCTTCAAAAGGGAATACTTTGCTAGAAGATTCCCATCAGAAATCTTGGAAAACTTGTAAAAATTCTTAATACTTCAGCTGTCTGCTTTAGTCATAGGTATAGCCATTTACCAGTAATATTCACCTTAAACAGCAAAGACAGAAGAATGCTGATGCCTATCCAAGTTTTATGGGCTTAAAAGCAATTTATTCTGTTTGTCATATATGTAGCTAAAGTATGAAATAGAAAGAATGCATTAAAAAAAAAAAAAAAAGTAAAAGTAAAAATTAAGCTTGTGAATTGGAAGATTAACATTTTTGCTCTTTGACCTTGCACATGACATGTGAAGCACAGCTTCAGCGTGGTGGGCTTGAGAGCATGATCTGGTGTGTGCACAGAGCACACTGCCTGTGCAATGCTTTCTGCATTCAAAGCGAGCCAGAACAGCTACACAGAGCCTTTAAAAATGTTTTAAGGAAGGGAAATATAAAGTAAGGAATGATAAACCATAAAAGTGCTTTCTTCTGTGGCACAGGTACATACTAAGGAGTATTCATGTCATTTAGTGCAGCACCTGAGGACAGGGCTGATAGCAGGAGTCTGCAGGATGGAGAGTACAGCAATTCTCCATCAGACAGTCAGCATCTGCTGAATGTTAAACCATGAGTGGGGCTTTGGAGTTTTCACTGGGATGGTTGTTTCACGTCTGTTTGTTTGTCACTTTGGCCATGTAAATGTTTGGGTTAGGCATGAAATTCCAAATCTCCTTATTGAGTATTTCTGTTTAAAAGGAGATAAGTAATGGAACATAAAGGTTTTATTTTTGACTGAAGTTGCACTAATATAACATGGTCGGAATACAGTGGAAATACCTTATCGTAACGGCAGGGCAGTAAGACTGGGCTATGGATGCCTCAGATTCCCTCTGTATCCTTATTTCAACCATGCTTCACTTTAGCAACTGCATTTGTTTCCTCCATATCATAAATATTTTATTTTCTTTCAGCCTCCAAGTTCATCATTTAAACAGGAAAGCATTTAGCAGTGCTATTCCCACTCAGTTTAAGGACATACTTCAAGCACGAGATAAAATCCTCAACTGATGTAGAACAGCACAGCCCCACTGGGTCAGGAGGAGCTGTTTCCCTCTGCACTGGCACTGTTTCTGCCTCTGCTGCCTCTAGAAGGCTTAAGTCCTCTGAGAGCCACCTCGGCCCGTCCCCTCCCAGCAAAGCTTGGGGATGAGCAGGATCGTCATGCAGTGGGGATGGAGCCAGAAACAGACAAAGGCGGCAATGGCAGCAGGTTCTTTCTGCAGCTGGAATAACCTCCCCCTGACACTGATGGCCAGAGTGTCTTCACCACAAAGAATGAAAGCAGCCCTGAAAACTATGCATCAGATTTACTAGTGATATCCCAACCTAGCAAGTAATCACAAGCTGTAAATGACGAGCTTCACCTTGTGATGGGACTGGCAATGTAATGTGATTGTGAGTTCGCAGCACCCCTGGGACAGTAGAGAAAACTGCAGTGTGTTTCTCTTGTGCATTTAGATTTCATTGTCTCTATGTTGACACCATACAAACTTGCATAACCGTACACCTTTTAAATGGATTCCACTGGCTCAGGTAGGCTATTTAGCTGAAGTATCATTTTAGTGTTCCTTGAATGGATGACCATTCATATGAAAAAAAACACAATGACAAAATTGCTTGCAGTGAGAAAAATCAGACACATTCATCCTGGCTGCAACAAGGTGTTTTAGGGGGAGGCATTTCCCTTTTCTTTTTCTCTTTTTTTCTCTGCCTGACAAAGGCAGGAAAACAGGACTGCCAGGGAAAAAACAAACAAACAAACAAAAAAACCCCAAACCACCAAGTATTCAAGCACTTCACAACAAGTGAGAAATGGTGTATCATAGAATCATAGAATGGTTTGAGCTGGAAGGGACCCTTAAAATCATCTAGTTCCAATCCCCTGCTATAGGCAGGGACACCTCCCTCTAGACCAGCTTACTCACAGCCCCATGCAGCCTGGACTTGAATGCTTCCAGGGAGGGGGCATCCACAACCTCACTGGGCAACCTGTTCCAGTGTCTCACCACCCTTACAGTTAAGAATTTCTTCCTAATATCTAGGCTAAATCTACCCTCTTCCAGTTTAAAACCATTTCCCCTTGTCCTGTTGCTACCTGCCCTTGTAAAAAGTCCCTCTCCAGCTTTCCTTTGGGCCCCCTTCAGGTACTGGAAAGCCGTTATACGGTCTTGTCAGAGCCTTCTCTTCTCCAGGCTGAAGAGCCCCATCTCTCTAAGCCTGTCCTTGCAGGGGAGGTGCTCCAGCCCTCTGATTGTCTTCATGGCCCTTCTCTGGACCCACTCCAACAGCTCTATGTCCTCCTTGTGTTGGGGTTTCCAGAACTGAATGCAATACTCCAGATGGGGTCTCACGTAGCAACATAGCTGGGTAAGACCTATCTAATTCATTGGCAGTCCATGGGAGGTCCGAGCATTTCAGCTCAATCTATAGCACCTCCTTGACGATGAGCATTCCTTGGACTTGTCCTGGGCTTGTGAGCTGCAGAGGCTGGCCTGGCTACCAGCCATGCAGCCAAATAAAGAGCACAATCCAGTGCTTTCTGAGATTCAGACAGAATTGAGAAATATCACTAACCACATTCCTGCTTAACCACCGCACTTTCTCAAGGCTGGAGGGAGCTGGATGAACACCATAACCCTATAACATCACATTCTCTCTAGTATGTCCATATTTCATGTCCAGCAAACTATTTGCTAGAAAGCCAGGGAAATGGCAGTTGTAGATTACCTTTTGCCGCACTATCAAATAATCCGCGGTGAACTGGAAGCCTTTCAGGGAAGATGAAAATAAGACCAGAAAGATAAATCACTTACAATCATGTAAGCATGTCACAGACAATCTTTGGTGAGGTAAAAAGGAGAAGAAGAACTATTTTCAGAAGAACTGGATGCAAAAAAAGGCAATAAATGAAGAAGAATTATTAGTTTTTGTTCTATAAAATGGACTTGAAGAAAAGGAAAGAAAATACTTTTAATTTACTACATCTAAAAAATGGAAGCCAGCCACAGATTATGAAAGGGTTGAAAAATCTCCCTCAACAGCAGACTTTGGAGTTTGGGATATTTTTTCCCACTGTATTTTCCCTTCCATTTTCTTTCTTTCTTTTTTTTCCTACTTTCTATATTGATCCTACTCTTGTAAACTGAAGGCACTTAAAGAGCATTTGAGTTCAAAGAATTATTTGCATGTGTATGTGTGGGCTGAAAAGAGCTCAAAGAAGTGGAGGAAAGAAGGCAGGGCAGATTGCAAGCCTCTGAAGTCAGAAATTTTCCTTCTAGTCTATCTGTAGAGACCATCTTATATGGAAGTCTGCAAGGATAATTGTGAAGAGTTTAAGGAAAAGATTTCAATTGTAAAAATGTGTCATTTGCCTCAGAGTGAGACTTTCACTCGGGGGAACAGCATAGAAGTCTGTAAATGTGCAAAGTATCTAGACCCCAAGGACAGAATACAATTACTTAGGAGGTAATGAGATGAGATTAAGAAGGGAATATTTAGACAGAATGCCAGAAAAAGCGTGAGCTACTTTGAAGTGCTGAATAGTCTTGTGAGGGAATCATGGAAGCACAATTGCTTGAGACCTTTAAATCTGTAAGTACGTTCACATTTGCTGCAGGGAACACATTTCCCTTTGCAGGGAGAGGCTGAGTGATGCAGCCAGGTTCCTACCATTATTTTTTTTTTCCAAGATTCACTGCATATTGCAATCCAGACATGCAGACATGGTAATAACAAATAACTCCAAAGACACTGAGGTGGGGAGCAGCGTGAGGCAGATGGTGGGTGGGCTGCAGTAAGTGCCAAAGAGTTTTTGCCTACTTTATCAGCTAGCTGCAGAGACTGCAGGGTCGTCTCAGCCCAGACCCCCATGTTTATCTATCACGTTACTGGATGTTTATGGATATCACCAGAACCACCAACAAGCACTGTAAGTCTGCATTTCTATTCTTGGCATCTTAGCAGTTGAGGTAAGGAATAGAAAAGAAGAAAATATGCTTCTAGGTCCAGAGCACTGCTCTGTGCTTCCAAATGTAATTCTGATTGGTTTGAAGAGGTGCAAAACAGGGCAGATGGAGCTGATTATTTTGCATCTTTCCCAGCCTAAGGATAAGATCTCAATCTATTCTTGTCCCAGAAATCAACAATTCTGCTGGTCATGCATTTCATGTCTTGTCTGCCATCAACCCAAGGGTGTCTTAGAAGAAGGACCTGTAAAGCTCCTAGCTAACAGACATTGTGGATGCAAAGAGTTGGTATGAACTCTGCGGGAAACTAAAGCAGTACTCAAAGCAGAAGTCTATTGACAATTACTAAATAGAAAAAAATACATCAAGCTCAGGAAATTCCAAACCTGGAGATGGTCACAGGTTGGAAAGCAGTTAGAAACATGCAGTCTATCATGTACATTTGCTCTGTTTTGACTCTTCCATGGGTATCTGTTGATGGTCTCTGCTCGAAACTGTAGGCTAGATGGACTCTTGTTATGAACCAGTTCATCTGTTATTATACTTTCATGTTCTTAATATTTACAGAACCTAGATGATAGGCTGCCTGGCTGTGTCCCCTTTAGCATTTCTGTGAAAAAAAATGGCCAGGGAATTAGAATAAATGGAGTTGCTTTGTATGCTTAAATTATTCCTATACTTTAGATTATCTAAGAGACAAAGGGCATTTAACCAACATGTTTTTTAACTGCATGTTGCTTTTATTCTGTTGCTATTTAAAAAACAAATGGCCAGGCACACCTTATTAGGATTCCTCAATTGAATGAGTAACATTGCATGCTTAATACTACTGGAGGGGAGTATTCCTCCCCCTGATTTTCAGCAAGTGGCAGCAAATCCACTGAGGTTATCTGTACAGTGAAATAGGCAGAAAGACGCCTGCAAAGGGCAGCTGAGAGCAGGAGTGGGATTGGTTAGTTCTTTATTTAGCATTTGGCATTTTCTTTATATAGCATTTGTTGAAAGAGTTTGAAATAAACAATAGCAACGACAAATGGTGGTTATTTTAACACCTTTTATGAAGCTAATGACTAAGAGGTCATTTGATATAGGTTATATCATTAGCTAATATATTTTCCATCATGGATGTGTCATTGTCACCAGTTTCTGACATTTTAACTGGTTACATGGAATTAAAATAGCCTAGCAAAATTTAATCGTTTTTTGCCTCAAAAAAAAATGTTTCTGTGACCATCCATAGGAGAAGGTTGAGTTCTTCCATTTCAACCAAATAAATAAATAAATAAATAGAAAATTAATCGAAATGATCAGTAAAATAGAACGGCAATTAATCTGCAGAATGAACCTGGGTGATTTCTGTGAGGTAAATTCACCAAAAGTTTATAATGATCTGAATGCAGAAAAGTGAATAAAGGAAAAAGTATTGAAAAAATTTAGACAAGATCATTAACAAGAGATTTCTAAATAAAAGCAAACACTTCGCGTCGGAGAAAATCTGCTAATTTTAGACCTTCTATTATTCTGGATTTAAAGAGAAAGAGAGGAGTTAATTTGCGAGGGAACTGATATTTCTTGAAAGCATACTTGAAAGTACAGGTGAACTGCATTTTTTTAAAGAATCAAACCGGTTCAACAAAGGGAAACCCCATGTCCAGGGAGCTGAGCTGCTTTCTGAGCAGTACATTTGTTGAATGATCAACGTGAAGACTTCCTGCAAAATTAGTAAGGAATCTCTTTCTATCAGGAAAAATACAGTCACTTCTGCTATTTAAGAGCAATATATGTGAAAAAGAATTGGCATTAATATTGTTCCTAAACCATCTGGAAAGCAGAAAAGAGCAAGTTAAACGGTCAAATTTCAAACACTTCAGTGTTTGAATAAGATACCAGAAGATAACTCAAGGATCTCAGTCATAGTAAGAACATATGAATCAGAAAAAATCAGCAGGTGAAACTGTGTTAGTTAGGTTGATTAAGACTGGGAAGAAGTATAACAAACCTATTAAAGAAAAAGCTAATGAATTAGGTGGATGGACAGTGTAGAAGAGAATAAATTTCAGTCTTCAGGGGAAAACTGGAATAAATTACACTCATTGTAGACAGGACTCTCAGTTAATTGTATCTGTTTGGAGAAGGAACCACAGCACAGAAGCAAAACAATCAGTACTGTTTTCATGGAGGCAAATTTCAACGCTTCCAAATTTTCTTTATGCAAGAAACACCAGAAAACTATTTGGAGGATGGTAAGTCCTGAAAATGCAGTTTCAGAAAATACAGAATGTTGTCATGTTCTCTTGGTCCATCAGTGATTTGAGATACCTTGTCAGGGCTGTGGTTTTGGCTACTCCACAACTCTGTGCTCTCCAGGTTGACTTTGTAAGCTGAAACTGTGAAAGTAGCCCCTGTGGCTCCCCCCAAAGAGCTGTTGCTCTTCACTGGAAGGAAAAGCAGAGGGTGGAGAAGCAAAAAAATTTTTGTAAGTCTGACCTAAATTAAAGCGTCTTCATTTTCTGTGTCTTCTAAACAGGTTTCATCAATACATTGAGAAGAATATAGCTGTTATTTCTTGACCTTGGTTGCCCCTTCCTAGTGGAACTTGGAACAGTAGAGGTCCTACTCCCATTCTCTTTGAAGGAGAAAATTCTTCAAGGCCTGGTGCAATTCCTGCCAGAGTAGAGTAAAATGGAAGATGTGCTCCAACTGGTGCAAATTCAACAAATAACAGACATTTTTTCTGTGTGTCCGGATTAGAGCTAGTATAAAACTCCTCCATGAAACACAGTGAGTGTCAGTACTAGGGTTTCAGCTCTACTGCTCCTTTCCTGCTGCAGCACACTGTTTGCTAAACATAAAACCTACCAGAACACACTGGCACTGCCTACCTGCCCCTTTAGTGTTCCTCAGGAAAAAAAAATGTGTACAGAAAGTAGATCCAGAATGAGTGATAGGGCATCAAAAGTAACTGAAAGGCAAACTGGTGGCTGTTGAGCTCACCTTAACCATAATGTAGATACAGCATCCCCAGTCACTCGAATGAGAATTGCTATAGGACTAAAGTAGTACTCAGTGGGGTATAAGAAAGATGGAATTTGGTTCTCAATATTTTTCTTACATATGGCGCTACGGACCTGTCTAATTTGCTTGTTGCTTTATATAATTGTGCATTTTGTACTCACTGTCCTCAGCCAAAATGTGAGAAAAAAAGACTTGGGTGTACTTCATATCACGGTCTACAGAACAGGCTCACTGTAGGACAGACACACGTTGCAATGCGTATGTATTCTTAGGGCTTTTCAAGTTTTTTCTCAATACTGTCTTTAACAATTTCAAGGCCTTAGAGAAATGTGAGAATGGCTTTGAAAAAAAGAAAAGTTTGCTGTAATGGCACCAAGCTGATTATACGGCTCATTGAGTAACTTGGCACTATTAGAAAACACAGATTTCCCTACACCCTTCCCATACTCTTCAATAATTGACATGCAATTGAAGACAATTTAGCAGGAACAGTTTGGCTATTTCAGTGCAGCACAGCAACTGTTTTATTTCATACTTTTTATGACTCTAAGTTAAGGAGAGCCATTTCAAAGCAGTATTTAACCTAGAGGCTTTGTAAAAAGGCTGGAATTTCAGTAAATACAGTGTGTGTTGTGTCTGGGGCTGAGGCTGACACCAAGCTGATCATACTTTTCAGCTGTCGCTGCTATGTTCTCCTAGCACAACCATGATTCTGCAAAGTCTTTTCAAGCTGACTTACACAGTTCCCATTCAGAGAGTTTCCATAGAAGTCCCTACAACATTTCCCAAAAGTAGCATATATTGCAAAACATTGTCATCTGTAAGAATCACATCAGAATTGTTTTTATGTTTGTTTGTCTGCGGGGCCCTTGAGAAATGTAGATTAGCTTGTTGCCACAGGTAGACATTCTGAGTTCTCCCTGAACAATCAGAGGAGTCATCTGCCCTGCAGAGTAGACATGTATGTTTCAGAGACCCTAGCTCCTCTCACACCCCACCAACCAAGAGGCAGCTGGCATAGTGTCAGAGTAAAGCTTCACAAACACAGGCTTTCTGTCCAAAAAAGAGATGGGTGTTAGGTTGGTGACCAATGGGATGATCATTGTATTCCATGCTCAGAAATTGCAAAGAAGGTAAATTCTGCCCTCCTTTTTCATACAGACAGCTCTAAACTTAGCCTGTCTTCTCAAGCCAGGTAAAAACATTCATGAAATTCTCAAGAATCTGATATTTTGGAGACTGCTTCCCATTTCCCCAGTGTAGCTAAAATCATACTATGAATTCAAATGATTTTACAAAGGAAGGCTCTCAGGTAAACAACAGACAGACAGCCAGTGTTATTCCCTAATAATCTGTGTGTCCTTTGGAAATCAAGCTTAAAATAAAATGACTTGTTAGTTTATTTGTTTTAAATAATTTGAGAGATTTGATTCAGAAGAAATACATGGAACAGTTTCCAGACAGGAACAACTGAGCAGAGTATGACTTTTCAGTCAGAAAAAGTGATGACTTAAGAGGGGCATGATAAAGGTCAACCCATCTGTACAGCTCTTACCTTGTCTGTTATTGTTGGTTGAAAAAAAGGAGGCCTGTCATTGGGCATAGTGCAATGATTTTTAATGTGGTGCTCAATCAGTTATTCCCTCTATTTTTGAGGGAACATTTGAAGGTATCACTGCGCAGAACCCTTTTATGAACAGAGGAAATAAAAAACAAAAACAGAAGGAGAAAATGGGGAAGACACCCAGCCACAGAGCTGACCTCTTACTAATTATCCACATTCTCCTGTCCCCATTTTTCTCTTTGACATCTTAGTTCTGCCAAATCTCACACTTAATTCCATAGACCAGTGCCCTGCCAAAGAAAAAAAGAGTGAGGGAGCAAGAGGGAAATGGTACGACGTTTAAAACACACAGAATAGAAACAAAAAGAACTCAGCTGTACATGAAATAGAAGTACAAAAGTTCTTGGTCCCTCTTGCAGAACGGCCAGTGATATAAGAGCTAATAGAAAATAAAAAGAAATGGGAGAGATATGGAGATACGGAGAGAAATTAAAAAAAAAAGAAAAAAAAGAGAGAGAGAGAGAGAGATACAGAGAGAATGGAATGGAAGAGAGTAGAAATGGAAGAAGAGAGTAGAAATAATAGCAGACAGAAAATGGCTCAGGTGTGCAGGATAAGAGATTTAGCAAGAAATATCTAAAGACACCAGGTCTGTACAGCAGCACAAGAGGAAAATGGACCTGGAAGAAACCCACCATATACACTATGTGTGAGAAAGCAACAGTGTTTATTTATTGCAAAATACATTCAGCTTGTAAAACCCAGGCCAAAGAAGCTGTCTGCATGCTACCTGCACACTCTGCCTGCCATCTGCACACTGCTTGTAGCACTGACAGCTCTGGCAGAAAGTCAGATGTGTGTCAGAGGAATGTGATCTTTCCTGGAAACTCCTCCTGGGGCTCAGGGTGAGAGTGATTTGTGATTCTCTGGGAGAGAATATATTGATCTTTCCTCTCTTATTACTGAAAGGAGTTAGAATTTAAAAGCGTATTCTTTAGGAGTGATTTGACCTCTCTAAAGAACCAGATGAAATCGATCTCCTTAGCATGAGAGTGATCTGTAATGCAGGGGAGCAAAAATGCTCCATCCTTGCCCAGTATTTCCCATACAGACACACTCATGAGGACTCCGTCCACCTGTGAGTCCACTTGTGAGTCTGTCAGTGCCAACTTTTGACCAGGATGCTTTTGTACCAGGTTTGTGAATGGTTAGTGTTTCTGTCACACAAGAGTTGCTACGCACAGCTAAAGAACAACCTTATCCATCTCACAAGTGTAACTCTCCAGGCTATTTATAAGATACATTTTATTCCAAACATGATTTATCCCAAATTTCATTGAGAAAGGATGACTGAGCAACCACGTACACTAAGTTGCTTCAGACATACCCACCACTTAGTGGGAGCTGCTGAGACTTCCTTGAGATCCCTTAAGACAAATTCCGTAAACTACTAGACATGAGATCTCAGAGGGATGGACATGATAGCAGGTCGTACTGAGCAATCACATGGGCATATTTTTTTTCCAAGTAATAGAGCTCAAAATCAAAATTGCATGGCACAGTGCCTTCTTTCTGGAGACAGAAAACAGAACCCTTACACTTCACCATAAATGTAACTGTGGAAAAATAAAGTGTTAGAGCCCATATGCTGATTGCCTGCTGTGTTTTTGGCTTTCTGTGGTCATTTGTGACTGGCAGGAGATGGACTAGCTTTGGAGTTGCTCTCAACTAGCACATGCAGAGAGGGCTGACCAGCAGCTGCCGCTGGAAGCTGGGACTTAGTTTCTGAAGGCTGCACCATTCACCAGACATATAGCCATATAATCAATCTTTACAAGACTGCTTGAAGAAATTATGCTTTGAAAGTTGCCTTTCATGTTCTCTGAAGAGTTGAAGGGCTAACAAAAATTTCTCTGAAGCTTTAATCACTTGAACTCAATCAACTAAAACAATGACATTCCCCATAGCACAGCCATCTTCGGTTTGTGGTCTGCAAACCTCCCAGGATCCATGGGCTACTTCTGAGGGGTCAGCGAAAGGTAACAAAGAAAGGGCATCCTTTGCTTCACAAGAGTCTTTATATCCGCTAGAATTTTTTAAGTGATTACTAGTGGAAAAAGTCTTGAAAAACAACTTTGTGTCACATTCTTTAAGACGAGATGAGTGCTTCTTCACTGCAGGCTGCCTGAATTCCAAGTCTTCCCCAGCATACAACAAAAAAGAAATTGTATCTCATTGACGCAAGACTGAGTAATCACAAACCAGATAAGAATATTAATTTGTTAACTCTCAGATTGTTGTCACCACATTGTCTGATTTCTCTGAAAAAATTTTCATTTATTGGAGAAATTCAAGGCTTAACAGAAGAGCTCACTTTGCATTGTCAAACACTTTTATAGAAGTCAAGATTTAAAATGCATTCTTTTTATTTAAATGGACTGTATGAAATGAGATTAGAAAATGCAACATCATAGGACCTATCAGAATGAATCCTGGGGGGTATGAAAAAGTGGAAATGTATGAAAAATTATTCCCTCAAAAATAGGAATAATAAGGCTTTCTGTCTCATCTCTGACAGTTTGCCCTGTTCAAATCTCAGGCTTCTTTGCACACAGAATGTGTGCACGTATGTGTGTCTACATGAAGACATGGAGAGCAGCAAGTTCAGAACAGCCCCAGGTCTGAAGATTTTAGTTAAGAACCTCTGGGGGCTACAGTGTAGCAGCGATAAGCCAAAAACCAAACAATAGACCAAGGGTGAGTAAGACATAAATTTCTTTTCTTTCATAGGCATTACCTGAGGCCACTCATCACTTTGCCAGATTAACTAGTTGAAGCAAGGTTTGAAAGACTACAGTAAAGAGAGGGCAGTGGTCTGGGACATCAGTTTTCTGGAGGCTGCTCCTCAACTGGGGAACACCATGGGCATGAGGCAGGACAACACATGTTTACTATTACACATAATGCTTCAATTTATTCAAGCAGCAATGGTGTTGAAAACAAACCTGATATTTTCCATATGCACACAAAACATAGTCTCTTTTCCTGAGATTTTACAGCCTAGGAGAAGATTTAGTGAAAGGAAAGCAGCAAGGCCTGGCTAACCGAGCTGGGAACTGACAGCATTCCTGAGCACGTAGCACTCACATCAGAGTCCTCAACCATCAAATCACTTTTCTTAGGCACCCCACAACTGTTAACACTGCATTCACATGAAGCACAGTACTACTGCTTCTCCCAGCTCTGTGACCTGATGTGTCGGACTCAGCTTTGGCAAGCTTGGCCTTGCCAGCCAGTCATGGCAGAAATGGAGGCCTACAAAAGCTGTGGGGCAGCTTTCATGAGTGCCTCCAGGGATGACCATTTGTCAGGTGCCCTGCTGGAAGGCTGTCTGGCCTCTCTTTACAGTTCTGCAAGCCCTCTCCCTTCTGCAGGATCTGATGCTCAAAGTGCACCTGATGTGGAGACTGCATCTCACATCAAAGCAGAGGAGTTTTTCTGGGTGTACCAGCTGAAATTTTACCCCATTTTTTTAAAACCAAGAGGTTCTAGCAGTGTGAAAGAATAACTGCAAAATAAATCTTTCTTTTCTTTCCTACACTCAGCCCTTCAGAATCCAGCACTTCCTTATTGTTATTTTGCTGCATCACTTACATTAAATTCTGTGATGAAAAAAATAATACATTAATTTCAATATTTTAGAATCAAAGACCTGGAGAGTCGACTCAATTTTTTTTTTTTTTTTTTTTTTTTTTTTTTTTTTTTTTTTTTTTTTTTTTTTTTTTAATTGGGACTCCAAATCCCACTGCTCTGACTCGGAAATTCCTAAGAAGGGAAATTTTAAAGAGCCTTTAGGGTATGAGCCCTCCCACACTGCTTGCACAGATACACATCTGATCTTTCATCTGAAAAGATCTCCGAGGCAAAAGGAAACAGAAACATGGTTTTGTAGTGTAAGCATTAACACACCAGAAGCTAAAATGCACTTTTATCCCACTAGAGGGAGGTCTGGTCACCTTCATGTTATAGCTGAGGTTTGCAAGAAAGCCCTTGCAGTTTGTGTCCCCTTTATCAGCAATTTCAGAGTATTCCTGATCTGAGTCTTTCCAAGTGCCCCACGTCCCTTCATCAACACTGAACTTACTCTCTCATTCAAACGATTAAATATGTTGCACCTTTCACTGACAAAATACAATATTACCACACTCTGAAGTCTTCTATCTACATCCTAGAAATGCATGCATGTATAACTGCAAAGTGAAGCTCACTGTTAAAGAGGAATGCACTTGGTTTGATACAACTTTGAAATCTTCAAAATATGTTTATGTGGTTGTCATTTTCTTCACATTATTTTCACTTGGATTATTACAGGTAAAATAAGACAAAATATTTCTTGTGAGCTAGTCTGTGCTTTAACTACCTGTTGCAGTGAACCAGAAGAGATGCACTGGATGTCCTACCATTGACTTTGAGAGAGGAAGCAGTTCAACTTGCAGCCATTTCTTGGATCAGCTGCATGAGACTCTCCCAAAACACCTGCATTCAACAAGCCAGCTCTTTCTGGGGACATAAACCGCTGCTGCTTTCCTTCCTAGGTCAGCCTTCTCCACTCCCTCTTCTTCCTCCTTCATCTGCTCAAACTCAAATGCACATATCCTCACAGATTTTCTTCATGGCACAATCCCCTGTCTTGTTACTCCTTCTGAGATACTTGTTACAATCGCAGAAAAAAAGTGTATTCAAACTGCTTTCTGGCTCATGATTCTCCTGATGACTAGATAAACTTTAGGACCTTTAGAAGGAAAATAAAGGCAGAGACTTACATCACGCAATTGATTATGCAGCAAGTGTCAACCCCAACACCAGAGGATTCAATCTGAATTGCAGAAAATTTCTTCCAACATAGTGGTTCCTGTGCCAATGCCTACCAACATGGGAATGCTCCCTTTTACTCATGAGAGTGACAGCACAGACACATTACCACGAGGGATAAGCTATGTGTGACCTATGCAAAACTTTCTCAGAGATTTTTGTCCAAACTGAAGCTGGCTTTGAATCATGTTGCTCTGAGGTTTCTTTTTTATTACCTAATTTTCCTAAGTCTTATTTTCAGGCTTAGTAGTAGATAAGTGAAAGACTTAATCGCAAAAATATTTTCAGCCACCAAAATTGGCCACGTCTAACGATGTTCCACTAATGACGGATAAAAGCCTACGGGAAAAAATGTGATGGTTCTGTAAGCAAAGCAGGTCACCATTCACCATTACGTTAAAAATATAAGCTCTCATAATTTGGTAATAACAGGAACAAATGTAAAGTGATTGGGGAAAACATGCTTAATTTGCATGAGTTCGCTTTCTCATTCATTATAGGAGAGGTTATTTACCTCTTTGGTTTTGTTCATTTCACGTAGTTCAGACAACAAAACTGTTAAAGATTAAAGAATTTGTTAATAACTTCATGGCATTTGAATCATGTCAGCAGATATGACCCAGCTGCCAATGATAATGAAGAGTACCTTCAGCTGCAATAAAAATGATCTGATCTGATGCAATAAAAATAATTATTACATCATTCATCTGGTCTGTATAAACACAACATGGCAAAGGAATAAACTATTTTCTCTTCTTTACACTTCAGCTTCTTGAGAGTTCTATAGGATGTGGCAAATTATTTAGTTCCTGTAGTGGGGAAGGCAGCAATATGGGTGGGAAGTGTGGTATTCAAATCTTACAAGAAGCATTTGCCTTCCTGTGCTCCTTTCTGGTGGCAGCAAAAATGTTGGATGGGTGGCATTGTCTCCAATAACTAAACATTATATGCTTAACAGCTAGGATACATATGTAGAGCTGTCTTCCGTAATTGGTTCAAACATCTGGATACCACTCTTAAAGAGGTTTAGGGAGGAACAAGTTGTCCTCATTTAAGACCCTGCAGACACTATCATGATGCAGATTTAAATTTAAAGCAGGTCTACTCTGAGATAGAAAATTAAAGTGAATACCACTCTAAATGATACAAAGCTTCACGAACAGAAGATAAGAAAAAGAACTTTTCTCACAGCACTTTTTAAAACATGGCACT
>JAOWBP010000001.1:148486937-148532479 GCA_028571105.1 Tragopan temminckii
GCATACCTGAGGGACCCCAACATAATCCCAAGGCCATTCCTTTTTTCTCCTGATTCCTCACGTTTCCCAGCAAATGCATTAAGGTTTGGAGTTTCTCAAATGCCATTTGTGGGCAGGGCTGTCACCCACAACGTCAGGCTGCCCAGGGCCCCATCCAACCTGGCCTTGAATGCCTCCAGGGATCAGGCATCTACAGCTTCTTTAGGGAGAAGCCATGCCTTAATCTTTCCATGCTATTCCCCGTCCTAATGAATGGAGTGAGCACCTCTGCCCTCACACCTGTGCCTGTTGCTTGAAAGCCTTTGCAGCCCCTCATCTCATCTCCTTCCTCTCACTGACATCAGCTTCAACAGAGGCTTTGTCAAAGTCAAAATTGAACTGCTTATTTCTCTGGCCAATGCCTTTCAGGGCCCAGAGGATCCCAGAGCCACCAAACACACTTGTGGAGGCCCAAGCCCCATGGCTGGCAGGCTCTGACCTCTGAAGACATGACCAACAGCCAGCCTTGGGGGAGCACCGCCATCCCTTGAAGGAAACCCAGTCCCTGAATCTCAGAGGTGACAGATTGCAGCAATTAGCTGTGAGAGTATCCAGCCTGCTTGTAACCAACAATAGCAGCATCGAGTTTGGAGGTAACAGCAGGCTCCTTTGAAAAAGGCCTCTTCCAAATGCCAGCCTGTCACCTCCTGGCAGGAGAAGGGCTAAAAGCATTGCAAGGGAAGAAAAGCTGCAGCAGGCCTGTTACATACCTCAGGAAGCTCTTTATACGAAGCTGCTTTTACAATTTAGCATTTCATTGTTTGTGTTTATATATGAATTCTGAAAGGTAAACTTTTGCATTGTGGTTTTGACCTTCAAAATGCAATTTTCTCTTTCACTGTAGCAGCTCAGCTTGTACCCAACAATCCACTGAAAAAGCAGCAGGAACATTTTTTTATTCGAAAAAGAACTTCACATTTTTTCCTGGATGACAGTCAGAATTACAACTCCCTTAGAATTAAGTAGGTTAAGTGACAAATACAAATCTGGACCTGCCTTTTCCCCACACTGTTCAGTGTTTTCCCTTTATGTTTCAGCTCCATGATTTTTTCAGTACTCAGACTATGAATATTCTGAATTTGGTCTATGATATATTGTAGCATATCACAGCATTCCAGCACTGTAAATGCAATCACCTGTGAGCACTTAGTCAAAAATCAAATCCTGATTTCACACAAATCTTATCTGCATAAATAAAATATAGTTTGTATGTTCTGTTTTGCCTCACTGCTTGTTTTTTAAAAGGGTTCCGAAAGATTCTCAGATGTTAGAACAGACATTACATTTTTCATTTTAAAATCTGGAGAGAAATTATGAAAAATAAAATACATTTGTGACCATATTCTCACCTGCAATACTGCTTAAAACTTTCCAAATGTTGAGAAACAGGACAGGCAGTGTGTTTTTTTCTTCTTAAATCTGTGCTGAATGCTGGGAATTTTATCAAGGAGGGATGTGAAGAATGATTGTGCCTGAAAAGCTTCGAGGTTTCCACCCCTAAAGATGAGCTGGACTGAAAAGAAATGAAGCAAAGAGGGTCATTATTTCTCTTCCCACATCTATCATACTGATTACTGTACTCTGAAAATTGGACTGCTGTGTCAAAGTACAGAGCTCCTTCTTTCTTTTAACCCCTCTCCATATTATATGAGATTTTTTGTTATCTTACAGTAGAACTAAAAAAATCAACACAAATAAATTGTTCACTGTAAAGACTAGGAAAATTAATTTAATTATTAAATAAATTAATTTAATTATTAAATCACAATTTTTTAAAAACTTAATACAAAAATGAGCAACCTAAATATCAAAGAACATAGGAAGAAATGTGAAAGCTCACAGAAAAACTCAGGAAAAAACAGTAAAGGGAAATAATTTGCTTTCAAAGCAAAAATCTCTAATCATAGCAAGGTATCTAAAATGAAAAAATTAAACCCATGATTTGATCTGAATCCACTACAGACAATTTTTGTTGGAACCAGAATGATTTTGTGCTTTTCTTTAACTTGACAAGTTGGAATTGTGTATTTAAAATTTTTCAATTTTTGTGTCCGCTTC
The DNA here is from genome assembly GCA_028571105.1 of Tragopan temminckii. Lineage (NCBI taxonomy): Eukaryota > Metazoa > Chordata > Aves > Galliformes > Phasianidae > Tragopan > Tragopan temminckii. The sequence continues at coordinate 148,489,035 of JAOWBP010000001.1, forward strand.
TATCCCTGAGTCCTTATCTCCAGATTTGCAAGTACACCCACCTTCACTGCTATGTGTGTGCTTTCTTACTTTACCTCCCATGGGGCAGGTTCTGCCTCATTATCTGAAAGTAAATATTACTTAAGTTTATGAGGTTATTTATTTATTCGTAACTTGTGAATGATTAGTAAATGAAAAATCACAGCCTACAAAAGCTGTTGAAAAAAAAAACCCTGTTGAACATACTGAAAATCTGTGGCCAGGATAGTATGATACATCCTGAAGCCAAACCCCAATATTCTCCATAGTTTATTTATCCCATCTTCTGTCCCATGCTTTAATGACCACACAAACTCTGCTTGCTAAGATGTGAGTTTGAATATGTTCTGCCTTGCATTCGACACATCTAGAAATGCAAATCTTCCTTGTCTTCTCTGGTAAGCCCAAGCCAGTTAAGATACTAGCTCCCTACACTCTCTGAATTCTCTCGTAAATCTTCAGAAGAGTACCATAAAATAGCTGGAGGCAATTCTTTATCACAATCTAAACAAACGAATTGAATTAGATTGGTCTTTTTGAGATTATATACAAAATTCAGAGCTATGAAGACACAAAATACCAACATGAAATTGCACTTACACTTTAAAATACTTATTTAGTATAAAAAAATCACATGCTTCATGAGTTAAGAGTGTCCAATGAATGTTCAAATAGTACGTAGTCCTGCAGAAACTTGTTTAATTAGCAGTTAGGGCTCTTTGCAACTACTGGCCAGTGATTTGCCCAGTTACTGATTGTTGCCACTAACTTTGCACAAGCTAATGAGCCAGTTCCAGTTTCTACTCATGATGGTTATACAACTCTGCTTTTTGAGTCAAGTTCAGGGCACATCTTGTGTATTAATTACTGATTTGTTATGGAATGCTGTTTCCATGTAAATACAAGGACTGCTCCAAAAGTAATGCCTCTCCTTTTATAATGGTGGCCCACAATGTCAGAGATGGATTTTGGTGGTATGGCAGCAGAGGCTGAACCTTCCCACCAACACTCTATTACATTTTGTTGCAGCGTGACTGATGGCAGTAGAGGGGCAGCCTGACAGAATGGTACCTGACATGAAAGTGTGTATGAAGCAAAGGTGTGTGACTTAATTCCTCCATGCTAAAAAATGTCACCCACTGACATTCACTGACACTTGCTGAGCCTTTATGGAGAACAAGCAGTTGCTGGTGTGTTTCAGCAGTGGCAACAGAAACATGAAACACAAGCCATGTTCCTGATGGGTGTGCACAGCTGTTGTACCATGAAATGAAGAGGATCTTTATCAGCTCATCCATTTGAATTGGCTGATGGTGGTGACTATGTTGAAAAATAGTTTTGTAGCTGAGAATTTATACTATCAAATAGAGTTATTGCTCTCTTTGTACCCGTTGTAGTTTCCATGGAAATAAATAAGAGGCATTACTTTTGGAACAACCTACATGCATATAGCAATTTCAAAAGTAGAGGTGCTGAGGAACACTGCAGCCAAAACTTTTTTTTTTTTTTCCAAATATGAATTTTACGGCATCACACAAACTAGACTTTTTTTCATTTGTGAGATAGTACGGCTTAGGTCAACCAAGATAAATTTTGTTATCAAAAGAAATTAATACTTTAAATGTTTTTTGTTTTTTGTTTTTGTTTTTCTCACAAGAAAGATCTGTTCCCCTTCCCACCCCACTAGAAAACGTCTCTCTCATGGAGGTAATGAGTTTCAGCTGTGTGAACCTCAAAGGAAAGCAGAAACACTTGTCCTTCATGATGTAATGTTCATCTCTGGAGAGAGTGAAGTGAGCAGAGCCAGAGCATGTGCCCACTGTTCTCTCCTCTTTTTCTCCTTCCCAAGTACAGCAGGGCATGATAAGTCCAATGATTAGTGGACTCATGGCATAGCAGAAGTGGTCTTACCTCAGAAGTGTCTGAGGCAGGGCATTCTTCAGTACTGATTAAGCATAGTATGGTCATGTACAGGAGTTCCAAGCAGAAATCAAGTTTTACTGTCCTACACATACATAAGAAAAGATAATTTCCAAACTGGCAGAAAGAGACAGCTTTTTATTTAAATAGGGATGTCTGCACTGACAAGCCATGATTTATAGTTTTCTGAAGTCCATTTGGAATTCTCATTCACATTTATCACGGTTTTCACTCTGAGACTCCCTCATTGCCTGTTGAAAAATGCAGACTATAATTTTAATTTTAAATTATCCTCTGTCCAGCAACTTAACTGTAAATTACTTCTTTGCCATGTGGTGGAGCTGGTAGACAACAGTTCCAAAATTTCATTGTTTTCACTGTGGAGGTGGTTGCTATGTTTGGAATCTTTCTTTTTTAGCAATTTTCACAACTATGTTTAGTCTGGTAAACTACCTATAAAACTTAATCTCTGCTGTTGTATTTGTACCGTAAACCTCAACACTGGGGAAAACTTCAAAGCTTAATTTTTGAAGTGAGAACTGCCAAGTCTGATGGCAATCTTTCCATACTGGTTCTTAATGACAACTCATCTATTATTCCATGAAGAGCAGTGCCTTTGGAGGGATCTGTGGAAATCGTTCTTCAGTTTCTAAACAACAGAAGGCCATTGTAGAGGACAATTGTCTAGAAAGAGTAATGCACACAGTGGAGGTAGATTTGAAAATATATCCTAGTCAGCACATGAGGAGGTTTCAAGGATAATTAGCAAATCTCTTCAGTGTTGTGTGCTTGAAGGGACCAGGTACCTCAGCGCTGTGCTAGTGTGGAGGCACAGCCTGGGGTTCTTCATCTCTGCACAAGTCTCAGACCCAGGTGCTCTCCAGGATTTAGGATCCAAACTCCCCTTGGGCTTGAACAGTGTATTTGAAAGTCCTTATAGATTTCTGTCTGCAACTTTTCTCGTAAATCTTTCCAAACCAGGTCCTAAATGAATAAGAAGCACCTCAGAGAGAAAAGTCTTGTGATTTAAAAAGCCCAGTATAATCCAGAATTACTAATTATATTCCCTGCATTCCCATTAACCATCTGTGTTGCCTAAAGCAAGTGGTGTAAAGTCGCTATGCCTCAGTTTACTCCTCTGTAACACCGGCGTAATATTTAGTTCCCTTATAGCACTACATGTGTAAAAATTCATTTTGAAATCCTCAGATAGAAAGTGCTTTGAGAGCATGTGGTAATATGGTCATTATTATACTCAGTTTTTTACCTCATGCAATTTTCTGTACCATTTATTATTTTACACGTCTCCAACCTCTCGATACAGTAGTCAACTGTTTCATTCCTGAAAAACTGAATTTCAGAGCATTTCGTGGAGGTGTTGGTGGCATATGGTCAAATTCCAGTATGACCAGTTTGCCAAATGAAATTCTCCCAGTAGTTTAAAGTGGATTAAGTATGTGAACCAAATCTATGTTTCTGATTGTTTTGACTACAAAGTGGTTTGAATTACTCGGGGAAATGCAAGACAAAATTAATAATACTGACACCATGTATAAAATACCAGTGTTTGGAACCACATTTGTGAATTACTGTTTTATTTCAAATTTCTCATGGGCTGGTTCTTTCACATTAAAAGGAGACATATCCTGTCCAATCTCATTTGTGCATTTTAAAATTATGGACAGAAGCAGAAATTCACCTATTTGTTATTTTTTCCTGTGTTCCCATAACTTCAAAATAGCCTGTTTGTTAAAAGACATACAAAGTTTGTAAAGCAGATTGACTCAAATAATGAGAATCTGTTGCATGCTGGATTTGTTTGGGCTATTTCAGAATGCTCTTTCAAAGTTTATTAAGACAAGTACATGCAGCCATGTTAACTTTTAATGGGACACTTAAATTTTTATGTCTGGACAAGTACAGGGCACTTACATTTAAAAATCCCCAGACAAAACCATACCACAAAACCCAGCAATATTCCATGTCTATTTGTGATCAGTTGTAAGATAAATGAAGAGAGCAAAATTCAGATTTAAAACTGTTTCTGTTTGAACTGTTGAGGAGTTCATTTGGGTCTGCAAGCATTGGCTGATCTCATGTTTACATAAACTGCAGTGACGAAGTATATCTGTGGATTAAAAATGAGGGCCAGATTTTCAGCTAGTGCAAATCGCGGTAGGTCTGGTGAAGCTGACTGAAATAAACTGATTTATGCCTCTTCTAACACAGAAATTATTATTTGCATTGTTTGTTCAGAGAGAGAGAAAAAAATTACTTTTTAAACCTTTCACACATATATTTGCATGGCTTTAATTGTAACACTAATGTTTAAAAACTATAGGCAGTAGTGTCAGCATCACGTTTCAAAATGTATTTATTGTATATGAATCAGCCATGTGTAAAATAAGGACATGCTCATACTGTGCAAGAGCTCTGCAGTGAGATGCATATTTACCTACTTTTTTGATATATACTTAAGTGGCTTCATCTCAACGTGACCTTGAAGGATTAATTTAAAGCAAGTCTTGAATATTTATTTATTTGTTTGTTTGTTTGTTTGTTTATTTATTTATTTTTGCTATTTGGTTAAATTTAAAAAAAGGGTTTTTGTAGGACATGTTGTTCACTTGGTTTTAGATCTCATCTTACAAGGGTGTTCTGGAATGTGTTGGAATAAATCTCAGCAGTCAAATTCCCTGAATAATAGCTAAATGTTTGTGCGTGCAATAGGAGATACAGCTCAAATCTTTCATGGCTAGAAAAAGCAGTGTTATTTTAAGGCTCAAATACTTAGCACTTTCCTGTTTTCTCTCAGCATTGTATCAGTAGGTACATTCTTTAAAAGCAGTCACATCTTCTTTTCTTTAGACTGCAGAAACCCCATTCATGCACACCCCATTCATGCTGATAGAAACCAGATTCTGCAGAGTGGAATCCACTGAAGCGATGTATCTGCAGCTCGCTTGTGTATATTCTTGTCGTCATTTACGTATAAAATCATAGAATCATAGAATGGCTAAAGTTGGAGAGGACCTTAAAGCCCATCTAGTTCCATCCTCTGCCATGACTGAGGTTGCCAACCACCAGATCAAGCTGTCCAGGATCCCATCCAATCTTGAATGTCTCCAGGGATAGGGAATTTCGTAACAGATGGAATAGAGACCACTTCAGCCTCTTCATAATGAGGTCACTTTGGGAAAAGGGGATACGGTCATTCCATGCCCTCCGCAGCAAGCAGGTGATACCCATCAGCCCCAGCAGCGGGCAGGCTCTGCAGAGGCAGCCTTGGCATCTGCTCCCTGGACAGCACTAGTGTGGGGATTTCCCAGAGATGTGCGCTGAGGCAGGATGTGGACAGAGGAGCAGCCTGGCTGCACAGCAGCAGCCATCGCCCGCTGTTGTTCAGGCACGCATTCCTCAGCTGGCACAGTTGCCTTGAAGCCCTTTATATCTTTTTGATCCCCATCTCTCTTCTTAGTTTTAAAAGTACTTCCTTGAGTGGCGTAATCATGGGGCAATTTTCCTCTCATGCCAAGTTTAGATATTGTATATACGACTTACATGTTGACTTAGGTGACATTGTTTCCCAGTTCCCAGTGAGATAGGGATCAGACCACCTCCGTGCAGCTCAAAGACCAAAGCGCTGCACCAGACAGCACGAGATTTCTTCAGAACACTTTGGAAGTGGAAATTGAAGTCATTTGAGGATTAGCGTTTTGTTAGATGGGGAGATGAACCCCAAAACACAACATTCTGAAATGGCTCAGCTGTTGTTCATCACTGAAGGTTTGAAGGCAGAGATTGCAATCAGTTCGTGCTCTATCTGCCTGCTGTATGATTTGAAGAACAAGAAGACAGGTCAGCACTGGCCCCCCTTTTCTCTGTCTGTGTAACCTGGTATTAGTGAAAGAAAGCAAAAAGGTTTGAAATCCTACTTGAAGCGGATACTGGTTACTTAAGTCAGCATTATGTTCAGTAACAACAGACACAGCTGTCTTGACCACACACAGACCATTTTAGCAATTGCCAAAGTGCAACACTCGTTATGCAGCCAAGTCTCAAATTATGGTAAGCAATGAAATAACCAAAGATGTTTTAAAATAAAGCACGTCAGTTCCATTAATACAAAATTTACCTTTTAGATAATTCTTGACTTCTAATAAATGTACGTTTGCCAGCTATGTGAGCAACAAGGCTATGGAAAGTAAATTGCTTCATAAAAATAAGGCAGCCAGGATTTTTTTTTGAGTAGGACTTAATGACTATGTAATTATAATTTCTAAGTGCACGTTATTAAAATAGAAACAGACACACAGTCTTCTGCATCATATATCTTTTCATGGGCTTTTTTTATTTATTACTATTATTACTAGTATTTATTTATTAATTTTTTAAAAATCAGAGTCACAGTGAAAATTTGCACCAAACATAAGATTTGGAAGGAAGACAAATTCAGGCTTCACATCAGTGGAGAATTAAACATCTGCATATAATTAAGCATGGATTTAAGCTCTTTGTTGAGTTTGAATCTTAAGAATTGTACACAGATATTGTCAGGGAATTTTTATCATTTCAAATGTTTTGAGCTGGACAAATCGGTTTGTACATTTATCATGTAGTCTTCAGATAAAAGAAAAGGTAATATTCCGGGTTCCTTCTATTCAAACTCCTTCTACCTTAAACTATAATAAGAATTTCCTACTGGTCTTTAAAATGAAAAGTTCTGGGGATAAAATTGAGATGATAATTTTTCACAAGACCAGGCCACCAAAAAATAAATGAAAGAGAGAATTACAACTTAACCATTTCACAGAAGCATATGAGATCGGTGTAGTGGTTAATATTATCCAAGCTCCTGGAAGCACACAAGACCCTAATTACTTTCTCTAAATCTGACTTTCCTCTCCCAGAAGCCCTTATAATTCTCTCTGTCAGAGTAGATCCAGAAGCTACTTAGCCTTCTGGATAACCTCAAATCCCTGTCAGCATATCAAGGATATTGTAACTTTTGCTCCATTTCCACACCATCCAAGGTCTATCTCCTGCTCTTACCAGCATGTCTGCACTACTCTCACTTGTCAAAGTGCAGCACAAAGCATGGTCTAGCAGACCACCAGGGAAGATGTAATTCACCAAACTTGGCCAAGTGTGCCCTTTTCCTCTTGGCCGCTAGATGGAATGAAAATGCAGCAAAGTAATAGCTCCTGTTCTGAGGTCAATACATTTTCTTCTCTTCTTCTGGGCTACCTATAAGTAGTAGTACAGTGGCAGAGCTGAAGAAGATCATAGAATGATAGAATCATAGAATGGCTTGGATTGGAAGGGACCTTAGAGGTCATCTAGTTACGATACCATGACATGGGCAGTGTTGCCAGCCGCTATATGAGGTTGCTCAGGGTCCCATTCAACCTGGCCTTGAACACCTTCAGGGATGAGGCATCCACAACTCAGCACAAATTGTTTCAGTGCCCTACCACCCTCTGAACAAAAAAATTCTGCTTAGCATCTAGCCTTAACCTCCCCTCTGTTTGTATAGTTAATCTGCATTATGGCTTTTCCCTCAAGAAAGTAGATATACTTCTTTTCTAAACAAAATTTTCTTTAATAACACCAAAACATACAATCTCATTAGTAACTGTCATGGTTTTATGATTTTTTGGTTATTGGTATTCCACATCATAGCATCCGTGTAGTGCACTAGGACTTACAATGTTAATTCTCAAGTTCCGGGTACCTGTCCGGAAAAGAACTACATTCCCCAGGGGACTTTGCAGCCAGAGAGGAGATATAACCCCTGGCAAGGTCACCTGATGACATTGTGAGATCGTGGCGAGGTGATATAATCAACCTGCCACACCTCCCCATATTTATACTTTTGCCATTGCCCTTCCCCCCAGAGAGGTTTCATCTTCTTGGCTTGTTTAATTATGACATGTGTTTCACAGTCATGAATAACCTGTGCAATAGCATCCATAGTTAAGTCCACCCCTTGGTCTCTAGCCCATTTATACGTTGCATCTCTTCCTTGATGGCCCGAGGTCTCATGGGCCCACTGAGCTAGAAATAATTCACTCCTGTGTTGCCAGTCCAGGTCTATTTGAGCCACATCAATTTTGGCAGCTCGATCTACCTGATGGTTATTTTGCTGTTCTTCAGTGGCCCGACTCTTGGGCACATGAGCATCTACATGGCGCACCTTTACAACCATATTCCTTATTTGGGCAGCAATATCTTTCCACAGCTCAGCAGCCCAAATAGGTTTACCCCTTCCTTGCCAGTTATTTTGCTCCCACTGCTATAACCACCCCCATAAAGCATTTGCTACCATCCATGAGTCAGTGTAAAGATAAAGCATTGGCCACCTCTCCCGTTCAGCAACATCTAAGGCCAGCTGCACAGCCTTTACCTTTGCAAATTGGCTTGATTCTCCTTTCCCTTCAGTGGCCTTTGCAACTTGTCGTGTGGGGCTCCACCCAGCAGCTTTCTATCTGCAATGCTTTCCCACAATACAACATGATCCATCTGTGAACAGGGCAAATTTCTTTTCATTTTCTGGTAGTTCACTGTATGGTGTGGTCTCTTTAGCATGCGATACTTCTTCTGCTGGTGATGTTCCAAACTTATTACCTTCAGGCCAATCTATGATCACCTCTAGGATTCCTGGATGGCTGAGGTTCCCCATCCACGCTCACTGCGTAATGAACGCAATCCACTTCAAGTGGCATCAGTAGCATGATGGGTGGAGGAAACCTTTCCCTTAAACATCCAGTTTAGCACTGGCAGTCGAGGTGCCAGAAGGAGCTGTGTTTCAGTGCCAATTACTTCGGAAGCAGCCCGAACCCCCTCTGATTTCCTTTTCGGTTGAAGTGTAGCACTCTTCGGACCCTCTGTACGCCCGACTCCAATATGAACTGGAGTCAAAAGCAGCCACTGCGCACAGACGGCAGTGCCACACTAACAGGGATTCCTTGCTCCCCATTCATAAGTTGATTCGAAAAAAATACATCCAAAGCAGCTGCGGATCTTTCACAAGCAGGGAAGAGTTAAATGAAAGACTAAAAATTCTCGTCACAAACTCTCTGCTCATCTCCACTGGTGGTAGAGAGCCATGACAGTAACAACAACAACAAAAAAGACTAAATCCTTTGCATACATCTTGCTACAGTTAAAAATTTGCGAAATAATAATTAAAAAGTCATCATGATGTGTCTGCTCTTGCAAAAAGTACTGCGTGAAGAAATGCTCAATATTATGTGTTGTGACAGTTGCTATGGTAATAATGCTTTTTCCCCTTATATAGCAAAGCAATTAGTTATGAAAATCTATGGAAAGTGTTAGTAAGTGAGGATTTTGCTGACATTTTTTGGGTTCAGATTTTGTTGCTTTTTCCTCAAGATAAGCATATTTGTTGTACCAAGCGTGATCAGCCCTTAGCAGTCTGAGAAGTGATCAGCTCTGCTGAGAGAGATGGAGAGAAAGAGGTGATGTGGTGTACTGCAGGAAATAGCACATTCAGAAGACAAACACAGGCTTCTATTTTCCCATACTTTCCACAGTGTAACAATCATGCAGCAGGTCCCACCTGACTTAGGGCAATGAATCTCAGCAATGGGCTTCCAAATAGGAGATGTCTGGGGAAGGGAGGCCAGGGTTCAGTGCACACAGAGGGGCTGTCTCAAGTGCACCCTCAACACTGCAGGCTGTAAAACCTACAGCAAAACAGCCCCAGAAACAAATGATTTCAGAATATGATTTTACCAGTTCAATGGGACTTACGCTTTCTATGATATCTGGAACTGAATGCATAAATGCACTTAAAGGGAAACTTTTTAAGCATGGTCTGTGCAGTTTTACCTTTGGGATCCACCTTCCAAGTATGTGTCTTTAAGCCCCCTCATGCAGGTCCTTTGGCTTTTAACTTTGCTTCAGTACAAGTGAACCTACCTTTGTTTCTTCTTTTTCATAGAATCATAGAAGCATATAGTCGTTTGAGTTGAACGGGACCCTTAAAGGCCATCTAGTTCAATTTCTTGCAGTGAACAGGGACACCTACAGCTCCATCAGGTGCTCAGAGCCCTGTTCAGCCTGACCTTGAGTGTCTCCATGGATGGGCCACCCACCACCTCTCTGGGTAACCTGTGCCAGTGCCTCACCACCCTTATTGTAACAAAACTTCTTCCTTGCATCCAATCTAAATATCCCCTGCTCTAGTTGGAAACTATCTCCCTTTGTTTTCTTCAACAGACTGTTGAGGATCCCATCAAAAAAATAAACAACCAAGTTCTACTCTTGTTAGTCAGGCAGTGTTCTGTTCCATTTCCATGTGCAAAGAAATCCAGATGAAATGTCACATCATACCTTTCACTGATTGGTTCAGAATTGAAAAGTAAGTTTGGCCTGAACTGCAGCCAACTTCTAGTCCATTCCCCACAAAGCGTCTGCTATCAAACACAACTTACAAATTACACAGAGCTTTTCCCATAATTAAATTTCTTCACCCTTCCTCTTAGGTCTCTGGGAAAACTTCAGGAGATTTTTCTCTCTTTTTTTTTCTTTTTTTTCCCTAAGTTAGAAGAGTTTATAAAATATAGAGCACTCACATTAAAACAGGCAAGATATTTGACTTTCATTATCATGAAAGGTACCATGAGCCACACGGCACTCCAATAAAAGAGACACTGGCACAGAAGAACCACTGCTGTGTGCAGAAAGACACTGAAGACACCTAAGTAGGTGGGGGTATAAGCTCTGAAATCTATTTTCCATAGAAAAATGCTGCAGAACCTATGGCAAGGTGTTGCAGGGACTGCTGTTGCTTACTGATGAAAGTTTATCCCATTCTTCAGGATTTTTCCTGGAGTGGGGAAATTGAGCCCTTGTATTTTGCATTACAGGCAGCAATGTGAATATCATGGGTGAAACATAAGGATTTTTGTGTTAATGTCATAGCATATAATAGTGATTCTTTGACATACACCTCAAAATCACTTCATGTGCTTGACAATATGGAAGGATCAGTCAATTCCTTGCTATGTGACACACTCACCACAATGGGATTTGGTCTATTTATACCGGTGGGGAATTTCATTCCACTCAGTGAATCTTTAAAGGAAAGGAGAAAAGACCAGGAGATAATATTTTTTTTTCTCTTCTTGTCCATCCATCTCTAATCGTAAACTTGTTTCCTCCCATGCTGAAGTGTTTTAAATCCAGAACAAAGAGCTAGCGAGGGTAAGCCCAACTATGTGCTAATTTATAGCTGCTCAGAGTAAAAGGCAGCTCCAGCTGACAGTAGCTTCAAAAAAAAAAATTGTGCCTCCTGTAAATTAGAGTAAGGGAACTGATCACTGAAGGTAAACAGGTGATGAAATACTTCATTAGTACCTCATTTGTAATTTATGTCTGCTGAAGTAGTTGACAAAGAATCAAAACGTAAGTGGTAGATTTCTCAGAAGTGCAGCCTTTGAGGTCACTGAAGTGGATTAATTATAGCCCAGTGTAAAGCACAGCCTGTCTCTGTGTCAATTACCAGTATTTGATAACTGAAATTATGTCAAGCTCTGTTCTTCTTCAAGATGCAACCACACATTTTAAAATCATTATGACTGTAAGCATGAGCTTTCACGTAGCTAATGAGTTCAGCTCATTTATTAAAGTTCATTCTGACTTAGCAGATAGAAGTTCAGATTCAAAAGGGAGTGGGTGGCAAGGGATCTAATTCTGCAAAAATAAACACCTTTTCTTATCCCCTCTCCCCATCATATGCGAGAGAAGTGAATTTAGTTCACTTGCCAAGTAATCATTTAAAGGTACTGTAGGAGAAAGGGAGTCAACTGCTATTAAATATGACCTCCTTCTAATGGCTATCTGAGCTCCAATTGTTAAGTGAAAATGCTAGACTTAATGGACTACCTGCTGTTCATATTCATAAAAGCACAGTAACTGATAAAGTCCCCCTACCACAGCTTGGGATTTTCTTTCCACTCTTCCTCCCTATTTCACTCTCATCCCAGGAACTCTAAAAGTAGTGAAAGGACTCGGTAGCATCTGGTCATGTGTCACCAAAGCCCACCACAAGCTCTCTGCTGCGTAACTCTATCTCGCCGTGGCTGGGCAATCTGCTCCTGCATTGCCACCCACAGAACTCCAAAGCTGCACTTTGGGTTTGCTTTGGCTTCCTGTTACAGCAAACAGCCAACACACAGGGCTGGCACCAGTAAAGCCATCATCAGGACACCCAAATGCTGTGTGTTTCATGTGCACCTCATGAACCCTGGCCAATGCCAACATTGGCTCCAGCTTCAGCAAAGGTCAACTTTGACCAGAGGCTAGAGAGCAGTGTTTGGTCTAGTGGGATATTTTGTCACAGTTCCCTGCTTTCACCTGAAGGATATCTACAGCATCTGTTACTGAAGTAACTAGTAACGTATGATCTCACTATGTAGGAATTTTTTTTATTCTTTTTTTCTCTAACTAAATGATATACAGGCTGGGTACAGATGGTGTTTTCAACAGAATCTCACATTTATCATGACTGCAACTTTATACAAAGATTTTCGTATTCAAATGTTCTTCAGCAACCTTCTTAGAAATTCTTTGAGGTGGACATAGTATAGTCACAAGATTTCCTACTAAAGAAAGTTTCTTTTTAGATTAACAACATGTGGTGCTAATGTTTAAAGTGTGAATTTTAGTTTGTCAGTGCAACTCATCATTCCCTATTACACATAGTGAAATCATTTTAAGATTCCTTGTGCATCTTTAAGCCAAAAGAATATCTGACAACCTACCAAGACCTCTACTATGAAGTCCAAGTAAGCACACAGCTGTGACACAAACCATAGATGTCCAACCTGAAACTCACGAAAATAATTGTTTGTGTCTCTAATAATACTCTATTTTCTAATGGAATTGATCTTTCTAATTTACACTGTGTTGCTGTCCATATTTTTAACACCAGAATAATAAGACAATTAATATCAGAAACACCTAAATGGATTAGGTACGTGTAGGGATGGATTGAGTGGAATATTCACCACAGGGTGGCTTTCTGGCCCTACTGAAATCAACAAAAGTTATAGCATCTGTGTCAATGCATATGGGATTTCAAATCTCATATTTTAACCTCCACCATTTCAGGGAAAATATTTTATTGGATAAACTGCCAGAATGTTGAAACAATCCCGCCCTAAATATTTTGCAGCAATAATGACACTGATTTCTCCATAGCATCAATCAAACTGGAATGCTTAAAAATGCTCATTTCAATATAAGTAAGTAAAAATACGCTACAGATTGGAAATGAGGGAAGAGAACTGGTATGTAGGGTATTATAAGCTGTGTCTAGACTTACCTGCTAGGAAAAATGATGGATCCCGTCCAGCCCACACCTCCAGTTTTCTTTTCTGTGAAAACCAGATTGTAGGAAGGTGGGAGGGAAGAAGGAAGGACAGCTGGTGTGTGCCTGCATTTTGTCCCAGTAGGGAGCTGAGAGGTGAGAGTATGCAACTGGAAAGTGGAAAATTCTCCACACATCTTTCATTTAGATATGCGCCCACAGTGACCAAGGAAATGACTTTTTTATAGGAATTAAAAGTGTTTCCATCTTTTCCATTCATTCTGTTAAATATAGACTAAGACTTTTCAGAAAGCTGGGCAATAGATGTATTTCCTTCTGTGCTACCACTGTGATGGTGCTCCGTTTGAGATGAGCTCAGTAACTCCCATGACTCTGAGCCAAGCTTTTACACAGGTGTAACAACAGATTTGCAAACTCCCTGTGCTCCCGAATGAGCTCCTACATGACACCAGCGCACTGGCACATTTCCCAGAAATGCTCATCATCTCCCAGTTCTTATTCTGCCACCCAAGCTCACTTTCAATGAAATGTCAATGACAAAATGTAAAAAAAGACAAAAAAGCACAAAAAACCAACAGTGTCCTATTCTCAAGTCAGAACATGAACACTGGTTAAGAATCATATATATAACAATTTGTGTTTCTTTTTTTTTCTTAAGTCTGCTGTTCTTGCTTTCTGCCCATTTGAGCAGCTATGTGCTGGGGCTGGCAGAAGCCCGTGCACCTCCAGGCAAGGTGTGGGGCCAGACAGCTGGCCCCAAGGGACAGGACGGGGCAGGCACAAGCAGATGGCCCTGAGCGGCCGGGCTGGCGCAGGGACAGATGGCAACTCGGGACAGCTTGAGAAGGGGACATATGGCAACACGGGCTTGGCACATCCTTTACGCTGATCCCAATTACAGGGCTGGGTTCGCCTGGGGGAAGGCAAAGGGCTTTAGAGTCTTCCTGTCTCTCCTCAGGCTCATGTGTGCTGTACAGTCCGCTGGGGATGTGGCCACTGCTGAGCCTTTCCAAACACTTTTCTCTGCTGTTTTTTCACTAGCTAACAAGTTTTCCCCATTCTCACGTTCACTTACCTATTATGGTTTTCATCAGCACGTGGGCCATCAGAGGTGGAGAAAGATGAAGGACAACATGTGCACCACCGAGATTTAATGGACTGGGATGGTCCAGCACAAGGCAGTATCCTTTGAGACACAGAAGACAAATGGGTTTTCCTGCTCATCAACTTATGAGCTGGCCACATACATATCAAAAACATTTAGCAAGAAGAAAACCACAAAAGCTTGCAACATCAAAATACGCATATATAGTATACTCCTCCTCCCACTTTCCTTATTTTTGAGATGGTAAAGGCACTAACCAAGAAATCTGCTTCAGCTCTGGGTGAGCTTTTAAGCATAAATACTACTTCACTGCTAACCACTACCACAATGCATGTGTAGAGCATAATAAGGAAGAAAATGAATTAGGAGTTGGATGTCTTTCTGTGTTGTTTTGAATATGAATGGCAAAATAAGAAAGCAGTATGTGCTGAATATTATGGAATCTACTTATATAAACAAGACTAATATTTGTCAGTATATCTCCTATTTTTCTTTGTCTTAATACATGCTGTCCACTTAGAAATGACGTCTTCGGGGACTATTTTAAATAGGCACAGGGGAAGTCATTTTGTTTGGTCGCATTAAACTGCTGAAGGAGTCAGTAGATGGCACATACAGCGCAGTCTGCTTCCCTGGTGTGAACAGGATGAGATTTTTTTTATAGAGAACATTAAGTGTATTGAGAAAATTGCATTCACCATTAATACACTGTACCTTTTATAACTATTGCCGTTGCATGTTTCACTTTTCCAGCACACTTCATCAACTCTTTCATCATCTTTTTTATTGAAAACACTATTAACGGAGCAACATCCATTACAGAGATATAGGAATTAATTAACTTGCAGCACTTGTGATCTCTGAACACAGAATATAACAGATTTGCTGGTCATATCTCTAAGACTAATTTCCTGTCCACAGACAAGAGCACATAACCACGGAATACCGTAGATCGAGGCTCTTGTCAATAGGATTAATTTCCTCTTTTTTTTTTTTTTAAGAGGGAGAGGGGCAGAGAATTGGTGTTAAAGTTAAAAATCATACTTCAAGCTTCAGAAAAGATTTCATTTATTCTAAAATAGATAAATCTATACTATGAAATCCTTTAGATTTGGATCTGGACTGCTCCAAGAACACTGTGCAGACATGGATTTTTGTGATCATATCTTTGCTAAGCCAAGTTGTAGAACATTTGCTGTTTATCTCTAGAATATAAACTAGCAGGTAGAGAGTTAATGTTAAGACACAGGTTTGCACTCTGAATTCCTCTGATCCAGGTTTGCATGTGCCTATTACTGTTGTTTTACTTTTTGTGAAAGAGAACTTAGAGAAATATTTTAGCCATTCAAGAAATACGAAATGATTTATAATGCCTTTATTATTATTTTTTTTAAAGACCATATATTTGTACTGTGACAAATATAAAAAATATCCTGGAAAAATAAAAAGTTAATCTTGCTGCATCTACTGTGCCAAACAATTATGAAGAATATAGGTGAATTTCCTGGTAGTGAAACTACAGAGCAAAACTCCTGTACTTATCAGTAGCTTGATTCTATCCAATCCTTAATATTAACTCTAAGATGATACTTATCTGTATGAGTACTTGATTGCCTTTTCTTCCCAGGCTGGAATCTGAGCACTGAAATATCGGTCTCAGAGGATGTGTGTTGGAGTAGTGACACTGGTGCAGATGGAGCTATGCTAACTGATAGCCACCATTGACCCAATCAAAGATTAAAGTTTGACGATTATTTTGTCTAATACAATCTCTTTAAAAAGTCAGGTAGACAGATTTCTTTAAAAATGTCTGTTCCTATTGCCTGCTTTCCCTTTATGCTTTAATTAAGATCTCTCCAAACTTTCAGAGACATACATATATATTATTTATGTGCATATATTTTTGATAGAAGATTGTCCTTTTATTTCAGAGCTGTGTGTGACTCTTAGGATCGTAGTCCTTCTTGTTACAGACATATGTATTCTACTCCATTCAAGTGACCTTTGGATGATACCACAAAGTTATAGAGCTTGTAAGATAGAAATCCCTCCATACAAACATACTGAATCACTTTTATCTGGGAAGAGGGTTTCCCCACCTGCAGTTTCAATAGGATGTTGTTGCCTCAGGAGAATGGCTGAGAAGATCCACAGTTTATTTTAGTAATTTAAGGCAACATTCTGTCCACAGCATTTGAAAGACCCCAAATCCAGAAAATATAAGAATGAAAATAAATGTTTTGATAAGCAAAGCACCATGGTTAGTCATGATGCTTCCAATTTGCAACATCCCAGAAAGATAATATATTTGTTATTTTAGTTTTTCTAAGGGATGTATGATGAATGAGATCTTCCAAATATGTTCATGAATAATAATGTCATTTTAATGGTACTGCATCTTTGTATACAGCAGATGATTATGGATAATGCCAATGGGGACTGATAACCAGGTCCTGTAATTGAAATCATGTCTAGAAGAAATGCTATACAGTGGCTTTGCATGTTTCAGGACTACCCAGGAACTAATCTCCCTCCTGAAAATGGTAGACTGCCTACAGCTATCATTCCAGCTATTTCTGACTAATGGTAATAGCTCTGGAATGACATCTGACTTGAAGCAGTCAGGTCTTAAAATACCAGACAAACACAGCCATCCATACCTGACTGTACTACGGGAGCAGGGATCTATGGCAAGTTGCCATGGCAGTATGTTTCTTCAAGATGTAACCTCTCCAAAAAGCAAAAGTTCCAGTACGTTTGATATGTGGTAAGCTATATTCTGACATATCCATCTTTAAGTGGAAGCTCTTTGCTGTTTTTTTTTTTTTCTTTCTCTTCACAAATAATGGTGAAATAATGGAAATAGGAAGGTAAGAAAAAGATATACAGACTCTGTTTAGAGCATCAGCAAAGTGTACAAACAGTCCTAACACCTCGTGTTTCTTACATTAGAAGTGCAGACTAAAGGGCTGATTTCACCAAAGGTGATGGTGAAAATCCCAGTAATGTTTCATTCAGACAATTCTGTCCTCTTGGTCCTGGATAACTATTGAGCTTCTTTCTGGGTCTATTTTTTTAGAAATAATGGAAATAACTTGGGTGAAATTAAAGCTTCATTTTCTTGGGCATAATCCACAAGCCTCAGGAAGAGCTGATGAAATATCTTCGCATTTTTAACCAATTGCACTAATCCAGTCAACACCATAATTGCTGTCAGAATCCCTTAGGCCTAATTTGAGTGTAAGGAAAAGCTACTGTGCTATTGTTAAACTCCTTGGGTTTAATTTTTTACCAGCCAATAATTACAAAACACAGGAAATGACATGGTGAATGATGGAACTATTTTGAAGTGCAAATTTATGAAGCAGCTGCTGCAAATAAAGTGGTAATTTAATTAGGCTTATGTCCTAAAGCTGAGGTGTAGTGAAGAACATTTCTGAGATACAAGCTAATTCAAATCTGGAATAGTAATGCCACATTTAGTAATTTTAGTGCTATAGCTCAGTTAATTACAGCATATTAGCGAAATAATGAGATAATTAATCTTCAAATGCAGTTCTTGTCTACATGCATATTACAGAAGAATTTGACTTATCCTTTCTTTGTATGTTTTTCCAAGAACAAGTTATGACTAATTTAACCTAGAGAAACCCTTCCTCACCAAAATACCTGAATTCTTTTCTTTTCCAAACCTATCAGGTTTCGGACAACTGGTTCTTTGTTTAAACTAGAAAATTCCTTCATACACAATAGGAGCTGTAAGAAGAATCTCAAAAGGTATTAAGTTCATCTTATTTGTCAGCTAAAGACTATTGCATCTACTGCTTTCATGTGTAGAACGTATGTACTATGACTGAGATATATAATCTTTTCTTCTACGCTATTTTTTTGGGTGTAGTACAGTAGTTTTTATCCGCACTTTGAAATCACATGCTTTTACAATCAGATAACTGTTAATATATCGCACACAGTGTGTTGTATACCACAAAATACATGCCACAAAATGTGTTCTACAACACAAAATATGCCAGAAGGTTAATAGTCAGAAAGGTTAATAGTCATACCTTTAACATTTCCCATTGAAGTATTTAATGATTTCAGCTGAGCCTTCCATTCTGTCCAAAGAAAACATCACCATCAATAAATGCATACTTTCTTTTTCTGCTTCTATGTATGCTCAGCTACAAAAGTCAAGTGGTGTGCTTCAGAATTTTCACAGCACATCCAAAATACTCCACATTAAGAATGCTAGAATCCTAGAATCCTTAGAGTTGGAAGATACCTTTAAAGGTCATCTAGTCCAACTCCCCTGCAATGAACAGCAACATCCACAGCTAAACCAGGTTGCCCAGGGTTTGATTCATCCTTGTCTTGAAAGTATCCACGGGTGGGGCAACCACCATCAATCTGGGCAACCTGTTCCAGTGCCTCACCACCCTAACTGTAAAAGTTATATCCAGCCTTATATTGAACCTAAATCTACCCTCTTTAATCTTGAAGCCGTTTCCCTTTGTTCTATCACCACAGACCCTGATAGTCTGTCCCCTTCTTTCCTGTAGTTTCCCTTTGAATACTGAAAGGCTGTTCTCAAGTCACCTCACAGCCTTCTCTTTTCCAGACTGAACACTCCAGCTCTCAGCTTGTCCTAGGAGGGAGGTGCTCCATCCTTGGATCATTTTTGTGGCCCTCCTCTGGATGCATTCCAACAGGTCCATGTCCCTCCTGTACTGAGGAGGATGCAGTAATCCAGGTAAGGCCTCACCAGCACAGAGTAGAGGGGCAGAGTGACTCCCTTGCCTTGCTGGCCACACTGCTTTGGATGCAGCCCAGGGTATGGTGTCTTTCTTGGCTTCTTAGAGGTTCTATCCATTGTGAAAGGTACATTTTAATCATTTGCTTCATTGTGTTATTCACTTGGCTTACAAGTCTGTATCCTTTTGCTTCAAGTAATTCTGTGACTGCAATAAACTCTGAGTTTTCAGTATTTAACATTTCATGTTACTTCACTGGATACAGAGGAATCAGCTTTTCACGTCCTGGTCTTACTGTTTCACTGGTTCCAGAAGTGCTGCTCAGGCCAGGTGAGTGACGTTTGGCTCACTGGGCACATAGCTATTAATATCACATATAAAATCATTATTTTTAGTGTCACAAAGGCTAACGTGTGAAGTAACTGCATAAAAGAAGATTTTTATCCTCCATGGTAAATGAAAAAAGATGTAACACTGGCAAAACATAAGAGGAAGAAAAACATCATCTGTGAAAGAGCAAGTTTTTGTATCTTTTGTTCCGTCTTCCATATTTGGTTGGCTCCCCTTTGAGTAGCTGATGAGATCTGCTGGTCCTAAAAATGGTGGCCCAAATTCAACAGACTGGAAACTATGCACTTCCTCTCTAATAATAGATAGTGGCATAGGGAGCATGTGTCTTTAAATCATTTTACCTAAATGAGAATCACATAGTGTTTGTCTCATGTAATTGTTGGCTTTGTAAAGTCAACTAGAGAACTGCTATCTGTAGAAAAAGTCTAGTCCAAACAGTCCAGCTGTTTGTATTCAAATCGTACTTCACTGGAAATCTTGGAGGATGATAAAAACCCTTGTATCCCTACTAAATATTCCTGTGTAACTCTGTAGAAAGACATGAATGAATATATGCATATATTTTAGGATGAAGGAGGAAATGGTGAAATAAAAATGCTGATTGCTATTTTTTTACTGTAGCCTCGTGGCCAGAGTCACAGCAGGCGTAGGAAAGGGATCAAATGCTTTGTAACTGCCACTATATCTATGGTCTTTTCTCTGCTGAATGAAATACATGGTTTTAAGCTCCAAGCATAACCCTGACAATGTATAGAAGGAGTAGCTTTCCATGACAGCAAAGGGCTTAGAAGAAATCAGAAGACTTTCCTCCATTGCCTATATCATAGAAATTAAACCAAATAAAAAGTAAAACAAGGGTGAGCTAAAAATGTCAATTTGGAGATATTTAGTGAGTTGTATTTTTTTTTCAATTTGAGATCCAATTGTATTATTTTTCAAAGCTTAAATTTATATTTGAGAAATGAAGACCCCTGATTTCCCAATATCATATCTGACTGTAACATGGCTTATGATGCAGAAAAATTCTCTGTGTTTTTCTGATTGTAAATGGTAATTTTTCCTTTGCAACATTAAGGTCAGTAATGAAAAATCTGAGCCATAGTAACAGTCAGAGATCCAGAGCAAGAGAAAAAGAATCATTATTAGAATCATAGAATCATTAAGATTAGAAAAGACCACAAAGACCTCTCAGTCCAGCTGCCTGCCGATCACCACCATGCCAACTAACCATGTCACTTATTGCTCTCCTTAGAGAAAATGTGCACAAACCACTGTATCCCAGAAGACAAAAATTAAAAAAGGCCTTTCCTCTACCTTTTTTTGCTTAGCTGAAGTGTTTAGTGATAGCCTTGGTACAAAAAAAGCAGATGTTTTTGGCAATTTCCCTTTTCTGACCTGTTGGTGTACATGCTCATGCCAGCTGCTGGCAGTGGGCAGAGGGAGAGCCTGGGTGCCTCCACAAGATGATTTTGAAAGTGGTTGAATTAGGGACTGCTACAGGACACAGTTGCCCCATGTGGTAAGAATCCTTCTCAACAGAGCCTCTTCTGTAAGGATGAAAATGGGAAACAGAAGCAGGAATTTTTACTTTCCACTATGCCTGCTGCTAACAGCCTTTTTATAACCTTCGTGCCTCCCTTTTGTCCACGTTGACTGGTAGATTGAGGAAGGAAAGGCAGGATTTGGGGGACACCTTCCTTTAATCTGTAGCTTAGAAATTACAGTGTGAGTTCAGGAAAGAGACAGCTGAGACCTCATGTCACTGTTGTGAGCTGAGGCAGCATATGAGTGTATCTGTTCTTATCACTTGTCTGAGCTCAGTGGTGGACTGTGGTAAAGTGAAAGCAGCTAAGTTGAATGTGGAATATTTTTGCCCAGTGGCTGAAATTAATTCTAAGGGAAAAGCATTTGTTTTTCTTCTACATAAATGTTATGGTTTTTAAAATTCTTTCTTTCTTTCTTTCTTTCTTTCTTTCTTTCTTTCTTTCTTTCTTTCTTTCTTTCTTTCTTTCGTTCTTTTTTTTTTTTTTTTTTGAGTGATGTTGATTCTCCCAGAGACTGGCAACAGGTGACAGGAAAATTGTCTATCGGGTGTCATTGACATGGGGCAATTTATGATAACACCTTCCCCTCTTAGCATCATATTTTTCCACCAAGCCAACACCTGAATCCCTCCACCCTATCAATAAATATAGCCCTATGCAATAGAAACATTACAAATTGCATTTTTTCTCCAAAGGCACTGTAGTTAGATGCAACATTTAGTGACTCCCACCAGCATGAAGAATTCATAATTTGACTCATAATCCCAAAGTCTTCAAACAGGTGTCAAACTGTTGTAGATAAATCACTATTTACAGTCATATGCTGTTTTTTATTAAAAAAATACCTGATTTCATAATACCACATATCCTGCTAATACTTGAACTACATTTTCAATATAATCCCACTATTATGCAAAGGAAATACTTAATGTCATTTTTCTTCAGTACAGTGCACCATCTTCATTATTAACTTTCCCTTAGAGATATTTAATGTAATATTTGAAATATTTGGGGAGAGAGCCAGTCCATGACTGAGACTTTCAAACCTGCCATCTGGTTTCCATTTCAAAAATGAGGAGGGTCTCTAATCTGGTTTACACCAACTGTCCAAGATTCACGCTCTTCATCACTGAGGCAGCCAACTGGCGACATTAACAGAGAAAAATGTCTTAGTAGGAAAGTGTTTACAAGAACTGAAAGGTTGTGTCCCTTAAATACACCCTTCCTTTCCAGAAGGTACTTTTCAAAATCCATAATCCTTTTTATACTCTGGGATCATTTTCAATTCTTTCTCCTCCATTGCCCCACGCATCCAATTTTTTTGTCTAGTTCTCATTTTTTTCCTTACTTCACAGACCTTTCTACCTGAGTTCAGACTCCCTTTCACTTGGCAGCCAACAGGCAGATGTAGTGATCTCAGGAGACCTTCTTCTGTCTCCCTCTTTCGTCGACCAGCCATGGCTCTCAGATGTGCTACTTTCAGCTCTCTGTGACTCCATTTCTTCCCCTGTACAACACAAGTGACCATTCATTACCCCTTTGAGAACAATGTGAGATCCTATTGTAGCTGATATTATACTAAATGCACACAATAGCACATACTAGGTGTTAGCCCTTCCCTCCCCTTACAGGTGGGACATGACATGAGGAGATAAAAGATACAGAGCTGCTTTGTAAATGCCTTTCAAAAAACTATCCAGAAACAAAAGGAGAAGCACATAACACAAACCAAGGTAAGCAGTCAGACATGGAGACGTACTGTGGGATTAGAGTTTGGTTGTCCAGTGGCATGGTTGGCTTTTCTTACAAATTCTTCTACAATTAAAACACTTTCAGTCACATTATTACAAGTAGGGATTGATTTTCATGACGTACATTGATTTTTCAGGAAGGCTGGGAATGGAAACCTGATGCCAATGAGATTACTGTGAGCTGCTTTCTCTCCAGGGGTGAGGCAGCAATTTAGCAAAGTATTTAAGTACGTAGCTAATTTCAAGCATTTAAATTGTCCCAAATCAATTTCTTGCAGAACTCCTCCCAAACACAATGCTGTGGAGGCCAAATGTCATGAAAATGTGCCATCCGAATCCACTTTATTTTGTTTTATAAAGACCAAGTGAAACTGGAACAGCTGGGGCTGGTGGTAAGACTATGCATGTAAAAGGTTGTTCATATATGTTTGATTTGAATGAGCATGTGTCAGTTCCCACAAGTACAGACAGATGAGCCAGGGCACCAGGAGGTGGTCCATGTGTATAGGGACCTGTGATTTGGACAGGAACTTGGCAGTGTACTCAGCTCCAAGGCAAGTGCATGGAGGCTTTATCCGTAATGTGTATCTTATGTCTGACTGGTTTGGATGACCCAAGAAGCAAAGCCAGAATGGAAAGTGAATTTTAAGCTGTCATACCAGCAGATAGGTTCAGCAGTAGACTCCAATCAGTCCTCAAAGTTCATATTCATACAGAATTAAGCACTTTTAAATGCAGGAGACAAAATAACTCTCAAAACTTCTTTCAATTATGTCAGCATAAAGGAAATTAAATGACATAGAAACTAGCAGAGCCGTATCGCCTCCAGCAGATGGCTTTGTGTGGGTGTGACTAGGGAAAATCCTGTGCCTATATTTTCCAAGCAGATGCTTTGGCAAGACTTGTGCAATCCAGAAAACAAAAGACTACTGCATCTTACTTTCATCTTTTATTTTCATTTTCAATTTTCCTAAAAGACTAAGGACTCAAATGCTTTCCTCCCATCTCTTTCTTTCTCCTATTCTTCTTCTTTCATACTATATTAGTGGGTTTTTGGTGTTTTTTTTTTGTTGTTGTTGTTGGTTTTTTTTTTGTTTTTTGTTTTTTTTTTTTCTTCTCTTCAGTAATATAAATATGTGACACTTGCTGGAACTGAGCAATGATATATTACGATACATCCTGCACTAAGTCCTCATAAGCCTGTGTGCCTGGGGGTGTATTTTCCAGCATAGCCATTCTGTTAACACAAGAATCTGTGTACTAAACTCTACTGCATGATTTAGAGAAGCCTTAAGAGAGTTTACACATGAAATAACAAGCATCATAAGCACCAAAGATGCTTGGACAGCAGCTGCCTAATGGGGCTGAAACCCTGATCCAGTCAATAACTACAATATTCTCATTAAAGCTTTGTTTACTCTGCTCATAAAGAAGTTTACCCACTTACACAGAGAAGAGAATTCCTTTCCAAAAGGGAATTAGTGTGTGAAAACCTGCTATGTATGAGATTGGAAAATGTGGTCTCTATGCTCCTTCTCTGAAATAGGGAATCCAAAGATGCTTGATTTGCTTCTAATCATGTTTCCTCATGGATTTGCTTTTGTGTGATGCAGGTAACATGAGCTGCTGCTCCAAGGCAACCTACAGCCTTAGAGAGTCTCAGAGGACAGGCAATGACAAAACGTCCCAAAAGGACGAAAAATCCAAATGTATCACTTAAAAAAATGAGGACTCAGCCCTAAAAAGAGTTGTATAGCAGAACTCAGCCCTCTGCTTCTCAGTCATGTAGAACAGACCTTCAGTACCTTAGCCAAAGAAATATCTCACTGCACGGCAAGTGCAGAAAGCTGCTCTCCTCTATTCCAACCAAGCCATGGAGAAGATGTAAAAAAAAGCTAAGGCTGTGGCAGGAGCATAAGCATGAGCTTAAATAGAACACATCTAAGCATTCAGCTTATTCATATTTAAATGGAATTCTTCACTATAGAAACATTTTCTTTGTTTTGATGTTTAAAGTCTCTAAACATACAGAGTATCACTGCTGGAGAGTCAATAGAAAGGTGAGCAATATTTTGTCAGGTAAACTAGCACACTGGTATATAAAGAAAGCCAACTGGAGTTGGAAAGATGCCTTTGGATTTCATTTTGCTTTCAATGACAAAATAAGGTTTGGGCTTACGCTGAAATTGGATGCCTTGCCAAAGGCTATTTTTACAGGGAGTTACTGTGGAAAGAAGCCAATTAGACATAAAAGAATATTTAAAAGTGAAAAAAAATGCTTTCATTGGATAAGGAGAAAGTGTTCTCTTGAGAAAACAAAGCACATGCCTAATCATTCCAGCCATATTCTTCCCTCAGTTACACAAGTGTAAAACCAGATTCTTTCCAATGGCTTTGAATGAATTACTCTTCTTTCAGCTGTAGACAGAATCAGGCCTATTTAGTTCATTGGATCTATTAAAAAATGTAACAGACATGAGATTTATTGCCAAATATGAATCTGCACTAGACCACCTTCTACGTTGGCTTATTCTACGTAGGCAGCAGAAACCATAACCCCTTTTTACTCCACCCTGGTTAGTTTCTTCTTAATTGAAACTTGAAAACTGTAGGTATGCAAAATCTGGTTGTATGTGGTGGCTGTTTCTGTACAGGAAAGTCCTTGGTTTTTCTTCTGTCTTTACATACAGTGTGATTGCTGCTCTCTTCACTGTTAATGCTGCTATTTTTTGCATTGTTTGGAGCTGGATTTCTGTAATGAAGTTTATGGTTGGAAAATATATTTAATGTATTGTGGGACACAATGTGAATTGCTTGCACGTTTTTGTGAGTGTGCATATGTGTAGGCACACAACACACATTAACAAGTAATAAAAGATATCTCTCTGGTTCATTTACGCAATGGAGATCAGATTATGAAAGGTTAAACCATTAAACAAATGCTAATGCACTCTGATGCCTGGACCTTGTCCAATAGTACCTGCAGCAGCTGTCAACCTAATTAAGCCAGATGTGTGTTAAGTGTAAACGGACCTCCCAGGAGAAACAATAACAGATTTTAGGTCCGTAGGGGGCTCAGGGCACCAATGCATATAGTGTTTCTGAAGGAAACATCACCCCTACCTTGTGAGTTTTCTGCTCATTAGTACCATCGTGACTGTACTCCTTGGAGACCAAGCTTGGGGGAGAAGTCTATTTTCATTCCAGCTAAGGCCAGCAAGAATGCTCATTTTCAATTGATTCTGGTAGTCATGACATTTACTCAACATTCTAATCTCTTCTTTTTTAACCTTCACTTTGCTCTGTCTGTAGCATATTTTAAAAGTGACATTTATCCTATGCCAAGTTTGCCAGCCCTTTAAATATATGCACAAATCACATTTAGATAGAGAAGATCCTAATAATCCTTTTAATATTAACAATCAAGAGAAATCAGAGCAGGGAAATATTAACTAATTATGAGCGTGCAGTGTGCCATAATGTATTACAATAAAAAAGAAAATCTTTTTATGGTGTGAAAATACTATGGGAAATTCACAAAAATCACTTAGCAATATTTCAGAGCTGCTGAAATTTTCAGCTGAATTTTTTCTTGTGTGTTGTTAACTGTGATATGTCCTGGAGAAAGAGGCTAGAGAAGGAGACCTACAGACCTGGTCTAGTATTAACTAGCCTAGGATTAAATGGCGGGGCTGGTGGCCCTGCACGTGGCAGGGGGGTTGGAGATTTATGATCCTTGTGGTCCCTTCCAACCCTGGCCATTCTGTGATTCTGTGACTTCAACACTTGGTCAAGAAAAAGCCAAGTCCCACAGAGCTCCCTTAGGCACTCAACTCAGCACCTACATCCTCACTGATTTCATAGCCAAGCTGTGGCATCTCTTTCAAAGAAGCAGAATAAACTCATAAAGCAGTATCACAGAATAAGATGCACTGTGGTTTTTCTGGGCCAGATCAGCTGTGATTAACAAGATGAGCTCTACTGATTTCCTGGGAGGTCTGTCCACCTACACCGTCTAGCCTTGGATCTAGCCTTCAGATCTCCTCACATCACCCGTGATGCCTTAAACAATCCTTCACCTGCAAATTTGCAATAGTTTTATTTCCTGGTATTCAGCATTCACTATCTACTGAGGAATTAAATCTAGCTACAGCTTTACTAAAAAAAAATTATCATGTATTGGCTAGATCCCTAAGATTATTCATGTATTTTGATGCCCTATCCATAATAGCTTTCTTTTTTTCATGTGTTTTCCTATAAGATTGCTTGATTGAGATCAGAACATATTCCTCATGCTATAGCTGAGCACACTGGGGTGCTAGGATATGAACTACTGAGTCAAAATTCCTATTCAGTGTTGCAAAAGACAAAATGGTGTAGGAGATCTCTAAAGATGGCATTTTTCTCCTTTTCCATCATTACTGAATGGTTTAAAATGCACGGTGTATTTGTACTTTTAATATTACATTTCCTTGGTACACTGACAATTGGATGCCTAAATGAGTGTGCTTGCTTTACTAACTGGATATTAGGATGGTATTGTAGAGTAGATGCTTTATGATCTGTTGAATCTCCATGCTGCTCTCAGCATCCCCAGTTCCAGCACAAGGATGCAGGATTTGGAACCCAGCTCCATCTGTGTGCTATGGCTGGTGTTAACCAGGGCCTAGGTCGTGTTCTTCAGCCAAGTGCCAAGGCACAGGGTCAAGCGCTTGCTGGCAGCTCTTCTGGACGAGGATTCTTTCAGACTTCACTGTATGGGAAGGATGGGTGACTGTCAGCAGCTGTCCCCATTAACCTTTTTCTGGGAAAGAGAGATGTAGTCCAGAACACCTCAGGCTAAAGAGAGATGTTCTTATTGCATGAGCAGTGGTGGCAGTAAAAGAGACTGAGAGAACACACAAGTACCTGAGATAGTACCAAGATCTGCATCTATATGGTTGCCCTTGCTAATCTTCTTTGAGGATTCATCTTTACAGTGCAAGCAACTGAACATGAAGCAGTCTTCCTAGCCATCCTGTACTGGAGAAACTGCAGTGCCTTGTGTCCTGATGCAGACAACTAAAATAGACCAGAGGGGTCGCACCCTGGCCATACCTGCTCCTGCACACTCTGCAGATGTAGCCTAGCTCAGCCCTTCCAATGCTCTGCAAGTATCTAAGGTTACGTGAGAAGAGATGCCCTTGCAGTTTCTGGAATGAAAATATTTTGGTAAGATGGGATCTAGATGCAAAGCCATTCAGCCCTGTCAGAAATAGGTCAGCTCCTGTAATGCCCAGAACAATAGCTCTAAGCAATTAAAGAACTGCAAGGTCAAACACTTTGGTGCCTTTGGAGTCTGGTGAATACAAGGCTGGGTAGCAGCTGAAGCTGAGCACAACAGTTTGGATTGTAGATTTGAATCTACTTTGCCAAATCCCACAAAAGGAAATAGATGTCTCTTTAGGCACCTAAATCCTTTATTTAATGAGGCTCTGAGTCCTTTAGATACTGCTGGTGAAATGCTTACTAAAGTTGCACATAATTGCAGTGTGTATATAACAGGGTTTGGTCTCTGAGCACTTTATTTTCAGTTTTAATGCATCAAATAATTTTTGATACAATTAAACTAAATGGAAAAAATGTTACACAACATAGTGATAGAATAAAGACAATAATTTTTCCCATTCTGAAATGATAAATTATAGTCTGGGAAAAGGAATGGCATTTATTTCAAGCACGTTTAATCCAGAAAAGGTAGGCTGGTGTGATACACTTTCCAGTAACCTCATTTCTCTCCTGTGAAAAGAAGAGTAATATCAGTGGAAATGCTGAGTGTATTCAGAAGTCTTTGAAACCAATTAATCACCTGCGGAATTTTTCATGAAACCTGATTTCATTTGGGACAAAGTAGGAGCTGAAGTAATTTATAGATGTCAGATTAAAAAAAAAAAAAAAAAATCAGAGGTCAGGTAAACACTCAATGCCATGAGCATCATAATTAATGATTCCTGCTTTCCAATGGATGTAGCTCTTTTGCCTGCAAAGCAGCACACTGTTGTAGGCTGTTCCTGCTTTCATGGCTGGGGCTCCTTGTCATGGGGATTTAGAAAGGAATCCAGGCTAGCAAACCGAGTGGGAGGCACAGTGCACTTCGGCAGCAGAACTGCTCTGGACAACAGAGGCTATGAGGCGGAGCAAGAAAATGGCATCTGTCATGTGTTTTAATGCTGGGAGTGCATTATGTGAGATTGCGGCCATTGTAATTCTCTGGGACAGTGCTGTCACAAATGTGTGGTGTGGTTTAACTGATCTGTTTTTCCTCACAGCGAGGATATAAAACCTAGCAGAGGAGCTCCTGCATTCTTCTGGCCATGGTAGGTAAGTGGCCTTGATATCAGGTGGGAAATATTTAGTGTCCTTGAAGCTGCAGTTTCTGAGCTGTTTCAATCTTCACCCAGGAGAAAGATAAACTGGGATGCATTCAATTTATCATCCGGACTTTTTTTTTTTTTTCAAGATAAAAGCACAGTATCTCACATCCATTTCATCTTGCAGGCATGTAATTTAACTCAGTACATGTTTTCTAAGAATGAGCTCCGGAGATTTACAAGGTAGCCATGTTGATGTGCTGTCCCTGCAAGCATTCCATACCCAGTGAGCAGGGTGAGGGCAGCACGCCTTTGTATAGTGTTCGCAAAATGAGCCGGAATAGAAAATGCCACCATCAGTGCACAGTGTCACTGAATGTCCCACAGTAGATGTTCTGAATAAAACAGAGCAGCTCACTGATTGACACGTCTTTCTTAACGAGGATTTTAACTTTAGGATTATGCTTAAGAATTATTGTCACTTTGCTGAAATAGTATTAGCTGTAGCATACTGGGCAAGTAACAGGAGTGGATGAGCAGATATAGAGGACTTCACTGGCTGCTTTGCTAAAATATTTCCAATTTCAAATCCCGTACGCTGGTTCCAAACTTGAATATATCTGAGCTTCAGACCTTAAGGCTACTAATAATATATACATATATAAAAATTACATTTGTTTTTCCCTCCAAAAACAAAGCTTTTTTTTTTTTTTTTTAAGTTTGATTCAAATTTTTCTTCACTTAATGCTTCATTCCTTACATGCATAAGCTCTTTGTAAAATATAAGGGCTTTATTTTTCAGTAATACACACATCTGAAGATGAGGGGAACAAGTAAGCTACATTAACTCAGGAAGAAAATACCCAGTCTTTAAAATCCCGTCCCTTCTCTCTTTGATCAAAAGATACAAGGGAGAAGTATGAAGACAAAAGAAGCTATTAACAACTTAGTTTACAGCTTCACTGATTTCATCAGTGTGGTACTGGCTATATAACTGGATTACATGTGCAGGGAAAATATTTTTTTTCCTAAGTGTCAAGTGCAAGGCTTGGGTTACAGCTGCAACTGCAGCCCAGTTGCTGCTTTATGGAATGCAGCTGTTTTCTGTCATTTGATAGCTAAAGCCAATCACAGAATTAAATTCTGAGGAATATTTTATTTTATATTTTGCTTTTAATCTCCCACTGACATTGTTGATGTGCTTATCTGAGGCCCTTACAGCACAGTAACACACATTATTTCAGTTAGTCATTTGATTCCCCCCTTTCAGCCACGTTCTTCCTACCTCACTTTTCTCCTTTGTGCTCCTTCATATCTCCCCTCTCTGTTCCCACCATTTCTTGAATCACTTGTGTTTTCTGCTCTTCTCTGTCTTATTTTCCAAATCGTAGAATCCTCGAAGCTAGAAGGGGCCATTAAAGGTCATCTAGTCCAGCTCCCCTACAATGAACAGAGATGTGCACAGCTCGATCAGGCTCCCCAGAACTTGATCCAGCCTCACCTTGAAAGTCTTCAGGAACGGGGCATCCACCACATCTCTGGGCAACCTGTTCCAGTGCTTCACTGTAAAAGACTTTTTCGTTATGTCCCTTTCCTCTTGTTCTGTCATCACAAACCCTGTTAAAGAGTCTGTCCCTTTCTTTCCTGTAGCTCTCTTTTAGATACTGAAAGGTTGTTCCTGGATCACATTTTCTTCTCACTCCGGTTGCTGATTTTCATTTGTTTTCATTTCCAATAATTAATCACTTGGCCTTGGCTGACCTTGTAAACTCACACTTACCTCCCCTTCCCTCTCCCTCCTCAGCCCTGTGTTTGGCCACCACACCAGCCAAATCACCAGCCAAAGTAATGTCTTTCATTCCCCAAATCCACCTTTCCCAGTGGTTTCTCCATCCTGCTCACTTCACACCTAGCTTGGCACCTCTTACGACAGGATATATTTTATCTATGTAGTTGGCTGACATGTGAGCTGTCCTCACTAGCTCTGGGCAGCTTTGGGGAAAGTCTCTCTGGTTTCCATCCAATGTATGTGAAGGCACCAAGGCCAACACCACAGGGATGGCAGGTACATGAGGACTGTGGGTGTAGAACAGCAACACAACATGTGCTGGTGAGACCTCACTTGGAGTACTGTGTCCAGATGTGGACTACTCAGCACAGGAGAGACATGGACTTGGAGAGTGTTCAGAGCAGGGGCCACAGAAATGACCCAAGGGACGGGACACCTCCATACAAGAACAGGCTAAGAGAGCTGGGGCTGTTCAGCCTGGAGAAGAGAAGGCTCCAGGGAGACCTGAGAGTAGCCTTTCAGTGTCTGAAGGGAGGCTGTAAGAAAGAAGACAGACTCTTTAGCAAGATGTGTTGGGATATGGCAAGGAGAAGTGATTTCAAACTAAAGGAGAAGACATTTCAATTGGATATAAAAATTTTTTTTACAGTGAAGATGGTAAATTGCTGGCACAGGTTGCCCAGAGAGGTGGTGGATGCCCCTGTTCCTGGACTCAAGGTCCAGCTGGATGGGGCTCTGAGCAACCTGATGGAGCTGTAGGTGTCCCTGTTCAGTGCAGAGGAGTTGGATCAGATGACCTTTAAGGATCCCATCCACCTCAAATGATTCTGTGATTCTATGATTCCATGATTTCACTGGCACTTTCCAAGCTCACAGAATAAGGAATGGGACAACACGGGATGAGAATGAGAAGTGGCATACAGAAGAAAATAGCCAACTCCTTTACAAGATAATGACTTTTTTAAAAATTTCCTAGCATAAAAATATCTAATATTCTTTTTATTATTACCTGTCTTGATAATGAAGAACTGATATTACCCTAGTTTTGTATGACACTGCTTTGTTACACCTCTATTGTTTTATATGCACAAACACATTTAGTCCAAAATCTTCTGTTGAGATCCTCATCAGCTAAGAATCATTAGAACTTCCACTACTAGAATAAAATTTAACAATTTAATCACCGGTGTTAAAATTGGATTTCCCATTATAAAAACTACTGATCCTATGAAAAAGGACTTTATAAAATCTGAGCATTAAAAAAATAAACACCCAGATACCTCGGAAAATGGTAATGGGTTCACTTCTGTCCTTGGCTGCTTGTCTCATTTCCCACCAAGTTGTCTCTGTGGGACCGAGGGCAGAACAGGTCTCCAGGAGTTTATGTTAGAATAATGCTTAGATAAATAAACTAAACTTGGGGTCTCCAAATAATCAAAACCGAACCCAATACTGCAGGAAAATGGAGGCTCAGATGTACTTTAGCGCTGAAGACAGGCATAGCCTGCTCTCCTGGTATGTAATCTAATATCCTCTTCTAAAGCTTAACAATACCGATATGTTTATTTAACCGTTTCACCAAAGTCTCTGCTTCCTCATCAAGAACGACATCCTGACAGCAGCAAACTGAAGGAATTCCAAGGAAACAGAGTGATCATCCTCAGACTCACTATAAGATATGGTATGCATTTTCATCATTATTCACAGACAGCACTGAAATTCTTTTCAGCCTGTACCTCTCAAGCATGTCTTATTTTGAAGGCTATTGGTCACTTTTCTATGATGCCTCCTCTGTATTTGAAGCCATTTAGTGCACCTTCTACTAAAGAAAATGTTCTGGTCCAAAGGAAAGGATTAAAATGATTTACTTTCATTTTGCTGAGAAACAGGTAATTCATGGGGAACACTGCAGCTGTGAAACTCCTCATTGTCTCGGTACCTTTGTAATCAGTGCACTCTCCAATAGGCACAATTTTCCCTCTGTTTAGCTGGTCTTAACCTGAAATTTCTACATCTGAGGGGAAAATACAGGTGGGATGTTTGCTCAAGTTACATGGTGGACAAATCCCTTTGTAATTATGCTACACACTTGTACTTCCATCTATGGACAAGGGAATGAAAAAATAATTACAGTAATTTTCCAAACAGGTTTACTAGGCTTTTGGAAGTAGGTTCTAAGAAAAGAAGGCTTGTGTTTGAAGATAAATTCCTTAGTTTTCACTCTGTCAACATATAATAACAAGCTACCATAGTATGAAAGAAGGAGGGTAGCAACCCACATTCATACAAAATAACATATTGTCCCTTTACGCTGTAGGTCAGAGTGCTGACATCAGGCAGTCCTCCCCATGAGCCAACCCAAGAGCGCAATCAACCATGATTTCTGAGCAGCTTTTTGCAAAAACAAATTCTGTCAGAATAATTTTCAGGGTAAGTTCAGAAAGCAAAATACTTTTGAACTAATAGGTACGTGCAATAAGAAAGAGAGCAGTGCTGTGTTTTTTTCCTCCTGAGCAGAGTATCCTGACTTAAAACCATCTCAGCTGTGCAATGAGGCAGAGCGACTTCAGCCCAGCCACACCTGTGATCTGCAGGGGCCATCTCTGGGAATTCCGGCTTGAGGATGGAATGGGCGCTGCAGGAAGCACCCAGAAAGCATGCTAGAACATTAGGTCATTTTTGGATTTAAACGTTTGCTTTCCGTTGATTTTTCAAAGCCTAACTGACTTATAAGTATTGTCACAAGAACAGGAATATCTTTAATCATTAATTAGTCATTGAGGAGGTGTGGCTCATAGAGCCATTAATAGTTCTTTAGCCAGGTAGGACTACCAAGCTGCATAATTCACAATCTCATAGTTGTACCTTTGGTGTGATTTTATACAAACAGATCACAATATAATGTTTTCTCTGAGAATTACGGACAGTCTGGTATCTGCTACAGTTAATCTTTTAAGTGCAATGAAGACTTTAATGAAATAAAAAAAAATCAGGCACTTTTTCCATTCTGACATTTTGAAAGATAATAAAAAAGTAGTTTTCATACCATTATTAGTAATAATATCCATAAAAGCATTCAATGAACACTTGGAAAGTAAAGGGTTTATGCTGGCTCTATGCCTCTTGTTCCAAGCTGACATTTTATCTGAAGGAACAGAAATGTCACTGTAGGACCTGGTAAAATAATTTGCATTGTTAAATATAGACATATATACCTTTGGCTGAAAGCTGAATCCCAATTCATTTACTCTTCCACTGACATGGAATCTCACAGTCCCTGGTGAAGAATGCACCATGATGATGTGTATTATGGCAGTTCTTCCAATAGACAGATAAGGAATCAGCTCCCACAGGCAGTGCTAGAATAAGGGACACAAATCGAAGGTACATCGTATCTGGTGGAAATGCCAGACCTGAGGCACAGCGTGAAGGCAGGGAGGGGGGTGACAACAAATCTCCACAGAGGAAGCCCACTCCAGGCCTGACCACAGGTCAGCCAATGGCCTGGAGTCTGTGGCCACCTGCCCCATGCAGTTTTCCATTTCATAGTTAAAGTTAGTGAGTCTTCATGTCTCCAACCCTCAGTAAAAGTAATCAGGATCACAGGGTCCCTAGAGGAGACCAGGGAGTCTCTTGCTCTTCTGTTTTCTAAGAGCATATCTAAGAGCAAAGAGTTAGCCCCTCTTTTGTACCCACCCATACAGAGCTGATCTTAGAATCATAGAATCACTAAGGCTGGAAAAGATCACAAGTTCATCTAGTCCAACCATCAGAGTATCACCACCGTGCCCACTGAACCATGTCCTTCAGTGACACATCTCTGCGTTTCTTGAATGGTCACTCCACCACCTTGCTGGGTTGCTTTTCCCAATGCATTACTACTCTTTCTGAGAATAACTTTTTCCTAATATCCAATCTGAACCTCTCCTGGTGCAACTTAAGGCCATTCCCTCTCATCCTATTGCTGTTACCTAGGAGAAGAGGCTGATCCTCACCTCACCACAGCCTCTTTTCAGGCAGCTGGAGACAACAATAAAGTCTCCCCTGAGCCTCCTCTTCTCCAGACTAAATGATCACTGTTCCCTCAGCTGCTTCCCATAAGACTTGTGCTCCAGAACCTTCACAGCTTTGTTGGCCTTCCCTAGACACACTCTAGGGCCTCAGTGTCTTTCTTGCAGTGAGATCTCTCATGCATGGTATCCAAAAATAGGTAACCAACATTTGTTTCCTCCTCCTAATCTCTTTTTTTTCTAACTTCATCTCATCTTTTAACTTAGAGACATGAGACTCTTAGGAAGGACATGTGCTCTGCATAGAGGGCTTTATAGCCTTGAATCCTGCTTAACTGAATAATGCCAGAAAATTTCCATATCTGCAAAGGCTCCAAGTTGGCAGCTCATTATAAAAAGGTGCAAAGAGATTTTCTGTCCAGCCAGCTGCACCTTGCTCTTCCTCTGCCCCTTTCCAACTCCACCTCTGTGGACAACCGCCATGATGCAAGGAAAGGGCAGGTGGGTCAGCAGGTAGGCAGTGGAAAGGCCATGGTCTCAACAAGCACCTGAAATACATCAAATATTCACACATTTTGGTAGCATAGCTGTAAAGCTGTGGTTGAATCTGGCAGTGAAATATTTTGTTTGAACCAAGACCACTTCCTAGTAGGCTTAATAACAGATATAGGAAAGGAGTGATTGATCTAACTGGGATGAATGATGAACTATGTCTTTCCAGACTCTTTTTTTCTTTTTCTTTCTCTTTCTCTTTCTCTTTCTCTTTCTCTTTCTCTTTCTCTTTTTCTTCTTGCTGTGGCTATGATTAATAACAATAATAACAAAAACAACAACAATAAAGTTATTCCTCAACTTTTCTTCACATCTGTTGAACAATTGGCCATATCATAGGTTAAAATGAAATCTGAAAATGTCACAAAAATAAGAAGACTGGAATGCAAAATTGTAAAGGCATCAGTGATTGCTGACAAAAGCCATTTGCTGTAAAAGTTTATGTTTTATTTTTTTTTAAACAAGTCAACAGAATAGTCACTGAGAGGTCAGAAAAGAAGATCCTGTGTATTTGGTACCAAATAGGCTAAATACACAAGAGGGATTTCTGTCATCTGTGCCCATCCTCTCCAGGCAGAGACAGAACAATGCTATGTCATGGGCCTTGGCTCTTAGCAAAAAAAAGCCTATAGAGTGCTATAGAAGTTCCTCTTCCCCTTTCCAACCCGATGCTCTGCAACGGGTGTCCTGCACCAGTAGTGGCAAAACGGCATATGGACTTTCAGTTGTTTATCTGCAGTAGCAACTGAAAAGCAAGTAGTGCTTTTTCCTTTAAAATAAAATTTCAGGAATAAAATGCTCCAGCTGTTTCAAATCTTCATCTGTGTTTCTGTTCATTTTGAAGGCACTTAGTGACTTCTGCTTTTGCATTTATATTCCCTTTCACCCACCCCATATCTTCAGGCTCCACACTTTTCCCAGACTCTAAGGAAACATGAGTAATTACCTCTTGTCGTGAAGATCAGTCCCTGACAAAAGCTCTAAGGCTTTCTTTCTGTGGGCTGTGCTCTCCCTTTTCTTGCCACTTGCTCGGCTACTTCAAGCATGTGAAAAGCTCAGGTGCATTAAGGGAAAATATGCATATCTTAACTTGGAACTTACAAATTGTCTGGCTTAATTTCAATCGGGATTAATGAAAGGTCTACATTTTTTTATGAAATGGGCCTTCAGAATACATGGATTAGCTGGTCACTTAGGTGAGCGGACATGTTTTTGGATGTGCCTGAGATCACAGCAGCTCCCCCATGAAAAAGAGAGATCATAGAATCACAGAACAGTTTGGGTTGAAAGAGACCTGAAGTGCCAACTTCCTGCCATGTCAATTTAACAAGTACCTAACCTTGGCTTGCCCATTTGTTTGTTCCAACAAATGTCGAGGGTACCCTGTGATGTCCCCTTCCCTAGCATGGTCCGGCATAATAGTCACAGGAAAAAAAACTACCTCCAGATAACCCTGGCCATGAGGGAAGGCTGTGGACTTTCTTGTTGGGAACTGAGCATGCATTTTCTGGGTATTCATAGTAACAAGAGTAAATTTAAGTGTCCTCAAGCTCTACAGACTCTGCTGAGAATCTTATGCTAAGGTTTATATCTCTCCAGGGAAAATATGGAGCTTACATGGCTTATGGCTCAAGAAAATGTGGTGAGTTACACGAAAATTCTGACATTGCCTTAACAAACGTTAAGGTTAATGTTAAGTATTTTTTTCTGAGCATAGATTCAAGAAAGAAAGAAAAAAAGAAAAAATAATAAAAACCGCACACACCACCACTAACAACAAAACCCAGAATCATTTTTTTTGTTGGAAAATATATTTTTCCTTTACCTTATTTAAGAAAGGACTTAGCCAAATTCCAGGCCTGAACTAATTTTCAGTTTGATGCCAATACCCACTGCAAACAGATATCAATGGTAAAGTTTTAAGTAGATTAAATTGTATTGCAAAATGACACAGTGGATTCAGAAAAGCGTGTTGTCTTGCATCTGTTCTTTGGTTCAGTGTCTCTAACATCTGGAACATTAAACTGCCATTCTGATTTTTTTGTTGAATTTTTGTAAAATTAGATTTCTATTTTTTTTTAAGATCTCTGAGGGAACATTCACAGTTTTGGCAGCTTCTGCAATCTCAGCTCTAATAATGCCCATATTTTGAGAGACAAAATGTGCGTTGATCATGCCATGGATTCCTGTTTCACCAGATGCATTGTTTCAGGCCTTTATGATTTCATACTGGATTTCATCTCTTCTGAAAAGAAGAGAGACACACAAGAGAGGCTCAGGAACATTTTTCCCATGAACATGTTTGTCTGAGATGTGATTAAAACGGCCTGCTAAGAAGAAAATATAGTATTTTGCTTTCAAAAAATTAAATGTGTCATAGCTAGGTCAAAATTCATTTTTTGCATACCCAAATTATTACATTTCTAAGCATTTTATTTTTGTGCTCATTATAGTAACAGAGCAAAGTGTTTCTGGCCTAATTGCTCTCTTTCTTTGGAAGAGATTTGGAATAAGAACCCTAAAAAGTTTCCTAATGATCCTGAACTGCTTTTTTTTTTCTTTTTTTTTTTTTCTGTCTAGACTAAAGACTGTGCACACTGAAGATGAATGAAGTTGTTGGGGTGAGCAGAAAGCAAATGTAGTGTCTCTACTTTGTATTCAGAAAACTCAGATATTTGGAGTGCTATTGCAGAAATGAGGGGCAAAAATGATAATGTTGCCCTACTGACCCAGAACCAATGGAAATCTGTCTTGTTAGTCTTCTCATATAGAGAATAACCTATCTGTCAACAAAACCTTACTTAATGAAATCCTCATTTTGTGCTCCACATTGGATTTTATATGAAAGTGATGACTGACAAGCTTACTTGGTTTTAGTGGCATTTTCTGGAAGGAAATAACTGCATATATGACTTCTAAAACTTAACAAAATACAAACCACCAACAGCCAGTGTCAAGGCTCTTTGAGCAGCCTTGTTTTGGAGCACACTGCTGTGGCCATCACATCAAACCTCCCTGGACAATGAGCGAAGAAAGGGAGACAGTAGGAGCAAAAAATATAAATGTTGCATGTTAAAAAAAATTCTCTCCCCCTTCCTTTCCCTTCATTTCCTCTTCTCACATGTACTTTGGCATTTATCTACCATGACAAGCCTCATTACTCCTTTTAAAAGAATGCATAAATGAGCTATGAATATTTGATCCTTTTTTAAACAAATATTTTGGCTTGACAAGTCACAGCAGATAAGACTACCCAAGATGGTAGCCAGCTGCTCTGGAGGAAGGAGCATAGGTAGGGTGGGGGGCCAGTGGTGCAGGCATCACCTTTTCCAAGACACTGCACACAGGCTGCTTTGTACAACCACTCATAGTCCACAGGTGTAACACTTTGCTGCTGCAAACCTTCTGCTTTTATGCAGGTTACTTCAAAGCAATTGATACTTCTGCATATTTTTTGCAGAGGACAAATTCTGCCATGCCTGTGCACCACTTCTGTCCATGCATGAGCAGCTCAGCTGACTTCAGTTTGAGTACTCACAGTTTATAGTCCAACACCTCAGTGCGTCCTTCCAAGATGATGGCTTAAACAGTGCATAATTCTTTCTGTCAGGGCTTTTCAGAGATTTTTCTCTGTGATGCTGGACAAATTGATTCCCACTGTAGCCAATCCAAATTAGCTGCTTTATTGAGAAGATGTCAGCCTCACATGACAGTGAAATTCAAAAACTGGAAAGAATAAAGGTTTTTATTGGGACACCCATTTATGGATTTGTCCGTATCATATTTCAGGATTGACTTCCAGGCATTTTCTAATCAGCAGAAATTCTTCTCAGGTTTTTATCGTACTATGTTGATATTTTAAATCGGGGATCAATCAGCAAATTTTCAAATACCTTCTTCTATCTGTTTTGCACTAAATTTTAGAGCATGTAAAAGGAGCATTTAAAACTAAACAAACCTAGATGCTTGTGTGTGAACTTAACTGAAGTGTTCTTTTACTCTTTAAAATCTATTTAAGCTATGTTTTTTGATAGGATAACACAGATGGCTTTGGGGGGATTTTTTGCTTTGTCAAAATTGTCTATTTAGAAGCAAACTTCTATGTGAAAAATTTATCCCTTTTCACTCATGTGTTTACTTTTCCTACAGTTGTCGCTATGAAAAATTAAAAAATTACATGCCCAAATTGTCTGAGTGTCTTCATCATTTACCTTTTGTCCAAAAATAAAAGATCAGCTTTATTTTTCTCAGTCAGAAAAAAAAAACAAAAATAATTCTGCATTAGATGAAATTACATTTTCCAAAATTTAGGACACACCTCTCTGTTTTACTTCACATTTACATCATAGAGATATAACATGAAATTCATTGGAGTCAACACATGAGGTCCTTGAATTCTGAATTCTTCAGCAGAATTTCCATTTGGCACAAGAATGTGAAAGTAATTGTCATTGTGGAAATCTTTTTGCTGATGAGGCTCCTTTCAAACATGTTTATTACAGCTTTAAACCAAGTAGCATTTTGAAGATTGGACAATACTGAAAGTTACTGAAAAAAACAGGAAGAGTGAAAAATTTAATTTCTTTTTCTGGTCCAGGACAGTTCTTAACCTCCTCCTGAAGGCCTAGCAATAGATTCGTGTCAATCCAGGTTTCAAATACTGGAATCCCATTGTCCTTTCCAGCCCCTAAGGTGTGCATGGTGAAGAGCAGCACTCTTCTGCAGATCTCACCTCTAGGGTGCAATATGGACACCTTCCTGCACCAGCTGATGGGAGGCATGGCAAGGTCAAAGGCCTTCGGCCGCTCCTGTTGATCATTCATCATGACAATGCTACAGGTATTTTACACTTTATCTCCAGCAATTAGACCTGGACAAAGTACTGAAGGAGCAAATTCCTCTATCATTGCATTTTATGTATAAATCCAAGAAGTTCAGGCCCAAGACTCAAATATTCTGCCGTGCAGAATATTTGCAACCTACAAACAGTACTAATGTCACAGAAATACACTTTTCCTCTCTGCTGTTTGTGGGGTGTCCCTGGAAAGACAGTGGGATCACTGAGAGAACATGCTTTTTTGAATATGTCATACACATTCTTTTGTATTAAGCTTCCACAGATGAAAGTGCTCATGGTAATGCACCCTTCTGACACTGTGTTTGAAAATATTACTCCTTCTTCAAAGAAGAGAAAGGGAGAAGCTGTAGCTTTAAATTGTATGAGCATGGGAAAATCAGACATGGTAATAAAAGTGGATGTTTGAGTGTGTCAGATAAAATTTATTAGATAGGGGTCTCCAGCTCAGTGCATTCCTATGCAAAATTCTTGGTAAGCTGCCAGAAAGTGAGCATTAGCACAGTAGAAAATATTTATACTGGTGTAAGGCTGCTGGCTGTGATATGTTTCTGCTCTTTTAAAATACTTTGACACAAATTCAGAGACATCAATAAAGGTCAAAATGCAGGGAGCTACACAATTTAATGAATCAACTGTATGCTTACCAGACAATAAATAATACCACTGTAGAAAAAACAAAACAAAACAATTA
Organism: Tragopan temminckii; assembly: GCA_028571105.1. Classification (NCBI taxonomy): domain Eukaryota; kingdom Metazoa; phylum Chordata; class Aves; order Galliformes; family Phasianidae; genus Tragopan; species Tragopan temminckii. Next base: position 148,530,084 of record JAOWBP010000001.1, read on the forward strand.
TTAACACGCGAAAATAATTTGTGAGCTGCAAATGCACATGCAGTAGCAATCTAAAAATCTCCAGTCAATCTAATTGCTTTCTCAGTAAAGCCAGCACAATAGGTTTCTTCTGTTTTATGCTATTTTTTCAAATGTTATCTCCTATAAGAATGAATGTGTGAATACATTCCTCGGTGCACTGGCTTTCCTTACTGCTGCTGGCTCGTATTTCATTAAAATTGATCCCATGAGAAGGACTGTTAAGTCGTTTTCAAAAATATCCCATTACTTTTACTTTGTTAAAACGTAGACTTTATGTTAGCGATAAGTTCCATTTGAAATGACTAGGGCTATCTTGAGATAATTTTTGACTTCTTCTGAATTCTGGCCCAAATTTGGATAGTCAGCATCTTTTAAAAATTTCAAAACTGCCCCAGGTAAAGGAGGCACCTCTTCTTTCCCACACAACATTGGCTCAAAGAGCTGCACTGAGAAACATTTCCCTATGGTAGTCCCCCTCTTCCTAAGATGGGCTTCTGCATTAAGCACCTATGGAGACTTCCCTTTTCACTCTAAGGAAAAAAAGAATCACAGAATCATAAAATCATAGAATGGCCCGGGTTGAAAAGGACCACAATGATCATCTAGATTCAATTCCCCTGCTATGTGCAGGGTTGCCAACCACCAGACCAGGCTGCCCAGAGCCACATCCAGCCTGGCCTTGAATGCCTCCAGGGATGGAGTGAGGTGTGAAAAACATCCTCCTAATATCTAACCTAAACCTCCTCTGTTTTCGTTTAAAACCATTCCCCCTTGTAAAAGACCTATAATTCACCCTCCTGCCCAAAGCTGCTTTGTTTTGCCAGCGAGCACCATGTTTCATCGTAGGCCCCTGGGGTCATAGAGGACTGTAGATACCACACCAAGTGTAGTCCCTCCAAAGTCACCAAAACTCTGAAACCAAGAAGGAGACTGAGCCTAGGTCTGCTGAATTGTAGAGAGTTTTCCTCTCAAAAATGAAATCATAATTATGCATGAACCACCTCATAAATATCTGAGGCTTTACTATTTCCTAATATTACATATTTTTAAACAATGATCCTGCAAGCAAAACAGCAAAATAATTCATTGGGCTTTTTGCAACACTCGAACCATAACATTTTGCCTTTTAACGATAGGAAAAAAATATAAGGTCAATGTAAGGCCATGATTACCATTTTCAGACAGGCATGCTGACTTTCCTTCAGCTAGGATTGTCCTAGTTTCCTGTGAATCCGTGCTCCTGCAGGGATACAAAAATGCTCAGCTCAGACCTTGTCTTTCCATTTTATACTAAGCAGGGCACAAAAACATTTCACAGCATCAGTCCCAGCTTCTACAGAGTACATCAGTCAGATGGATACTTGTTTGCTGAATTAGACTAATTGCAATTTCCCATTTACTCAGAGCCTCGACTTCAAGAAAAAATGCATCAAACCCTTAGTTAAATCTAACACATTTGTTCTGTAGCATCTTCAGAAATATGCAGGCCAAACACAGAATAAAGTTCACGTCCCACATTCAGTACTCAAATTTTAGGAGAAATATGTACGTTTTTACTGACGCTGAAAGGGCAGTCTGAAAATAGAACATGGAGGTATGTATAAATAGAGAAATTTGGCTGAATGATAAATCAGCTACTCTCCTCATGTACTTTACTAAGTCAATATTAATACTTTGGATGAAAAATGGAGCTATAATACATCAAGTTCCTGAAAAATAATGTCACTGATGGGAATGGAATTCAGATCTACTACTGCCAGACTATACTGGACTATCAACAGTCACAAAGATATTTTCTGTTTTAGCAGCAGCACATTTTAGTTGAATACATGTGGTTCCTTAAGCTCAGTCAGGAGCAGAATACTGTGAAAAAATGCACATGTGAGCTGCCATATGTATGCTGGCTGGCCTGCTGCAGTGGTACAGAGCTCCCAGCAGGCAGAGAATAAAGTGCCTAAAGTCAAACTTTTGTCACCAAAGTTTAAGCTGACGCATCTTAGCTTGTAGTTTTATCTGGGAAAACAGCATGCATTGGGACTACTGACAACTATTTTCTTTGTGGTAATGTTAAATGTACCCAAGCCATGACTTAAACAAAACAAGAAAAAATTCAAGTAGAAAATACACCGCTACTCTGACAATTGCCATATTTATCTACCTTCCTTTTCTTTACTCTCTCCCAATTTTCAAAGCTGCAATTATTCTGTTATCCCTCCTCATAGGAAATCACAGAATCACAGAACGGCCAGGGTTGGAAGGGACCACAAGGATCATAAATCTCCAACTCCCCTGCCACAGGCAGGGCCACCAACCTCCACATTTAATACTAGACCAGGCTGTCCAGGGCCCCATCCAGTCTGGCCTTGAACACCTCC
>JAOWBP010000001.1:148532579-148548005 GCA_028571105.1 Tragopan temminckii
TTTAATGTCCATGCAGCTTCACTCTTCTAAGTCTCTTTCTGCCTATGGGATTGCTGCTTGCCTGCAAACACTCCTTCCGAAGACAAGCCACATTTCATTAGGTTTTGCTAAAATCTGATGTAGCGAGCACGAAGACTGCAAAGAAAATAGAAAAGCAAAGGTGCTTGTTCCCTAAGCTGAGGATCTGATGCAGCTATGTTCCTGGTCACAGCAATGAAAAGTGCTATGGTTAAAAGTGATGAAAACAATGTAAGAAGCAGTGAGGAACAGAATCTAGCTTACAGAAATGCTGAGCTCAGCAGACCTTGTTGTTGAGATAAAGGCAAAAGTTGACCAGAAGGTTAGTGAAAGGATTGAAAAGGTCTTAGAATATTCTCATCGGATTAGGTCTTACAACTGCATTATATTAATATAAAAGCTTTAAATTGAAGAATGCCACTAGCAATTCACTGTTGCCACTTGGCAGTAATATTTCAGTGGAAGTTTTGTTTTACACTGTGATAAGGCATTAAATGAGAGATCAGACAACAGAATGATTGCATTGTCTGGGTGATTCTACACTACATAACTCCTGTTATATATCTGTCTGTAAATAATTAGGCCAATACAAAGAAAACTGTAATAAATTTTACGTGCAAAGATGAAGAATATGCCACAGTTGAAGCTTTATTTTCACAGCTGAAGGGAACAGAGATATTGTGAATAGCGCTATAGTGCTCTCTGGTGGAAGCTGAGATACATCTGACTCACAAAAACGGGAATGTGAGCCACTGGGAATCTTATACTCTGCAGAAATATTTTGTATGCTGGACTTCAAATAATGTGAGCTACAAAGCACTTTCAAAGGGTGAGGGAATTTATGGCTAGACCAGCACTTTTATGTGTGCACCTTGTGGTCTAGAGGAGTAGAGGGGACTGGACAGTACAAGAGGATGTCTTGTAGATGGTAAGCTTAAGTTTAGGACAACGTGTGACAGAATTTTCAAAATGTATTCTTTCAGAGGCAGGACTGATGTACTGGTTATACATTACAGCACTTGTTAAGTGGTTTCATACAAAATTAGAGACAGAGATATAAATATTCCTGGATTTGTAGCTTCTGTGCTCTTTTCTACTATTAGGCACATTAGTCAGCAATCTATCACCTGGTCGTAAAAAGGCCTTACAGTTGTTAACTATTTTTAAAACATTCCTAATTTCCATCAAAATGCAGAAAGATACTAGTTAAAAGTGATGTGAACTCTATTTGTGCTGACACATTGATTGGAAAGCACACCTCTAAAAGGCTGATTAAAAAGCACAATCTTGGCCTTGTCAGCAGGAAATACTGCACAGAGACAAACATATGAGCTAAGCATACAGATGTATAAATTTTATATCACATATGGAAGTACATATGTAATTTCTTATTGGAATCTATTTTACAATACTTCACATTACTAGTGCCTACAGGCAGCAAAAGAGACAGATCAACGCCTCATTTCTGTTCAGCTCCAAAATAAAAAGAAAGATCTTTCCAGTGCCAAGGAGCTTAAAATCTAAGTAAAGAAGAGAAAAAGAGATAAGCATGAAGTAGTATTATCCCCTTTGACAGAGTTGAAATTCGGGTATAAAGAGCCCAAGTCAGCAAAACACATAAGCACATGCTTAATTCTATTCAATTCTTGAAGTTTTTAATGTATTCTACTGAGTAGATACAGCATTAAGTACATTCCTGTGGTCTTCACAGGATGATGGTTCTTTGACTCGTTTACGCTCAGAAGTATCTCCTGTGGCAAAAAAAAGAATTTGTCTGGGAGCAGCCCATTCTAGTCCTAGTGCCCCAAACCCCTTAATGTGAAAGTTTTAATTAGGAAACCTATGCAGTTACTCTGGATTAAGGGAAATTACATATAAGAAGGTCAACTTACATTAAATATACACCGGGAGGACAGTTGGTAAATGGCAGAGGAGGCATTTAGGAGAGAGGGATATCACCAAACTGGAAGTGATCTCTAGCAGAATGCCATAGTCCAGGTCAATATTTGCTGCACAAGTTAATGTTGGCTGAGCATTAGCATGAAATAAATCTCACAGTGATACCTGCCAATACTCAACAGAGAGTTTCCACAAACATTTCTCCCTCAGCCTTTCATTAACTCTGTTTCAAGGATCTGTGCACCTGAACACAAGAGAGACAAGGTGATGGAAATTTTGGCATTTGCTCTTCAGATGAAGCCAGAAGACGAGTCAACACAAACTAGCAATGTTATTCTCTTGTCCCATAGTATGCTGATAGCCCAGGGCAGCTTATCAGGGCAGCAAAGTACACCTGTACTTAGAAAATATGAAAGAAATTAGCATTTCTATGTGTGTCTGGAATTATTGGGCTTAATATTTGTATGATTGTTTTTATGATTACAAAAGCTAGTGAGTTCTAATGTGGCAACACTGGAGAAGTTGGAATTTTTAGTATCAAGGATATCATTCCAAACTTACTTCTATTTTTGGCGTGTTATTTCTAACTGGACATCCATGCCAGGTTAATTCATCCATGGTCAGGTTAATTCACTAGAAATGAGGATTAAGTATCACCTGTATGAAGACCAAGTCATCATGTGGATTCTTAACGTCATTATTCGTGATCATACAAAGGAATTTAGACGTGGGATTTTTCAATTTATGCAAATAAGAAAAATTATTTCCAACTGTTTCAGTGCCTGTTACTCTTCGTAGGCATCAAACACCCCTCCACTAATAATATGTGTTTTCCATTTCTTTTCCACATCTTTTTGAGATCACCTTTTTCTGTCTATAAATTGAAGTACAGGTCTTGGTTTTGACTGTTTACCCATCAGTGTTTTTCATAGTAACACAGGATTTTTTTCCTCCTAAATGAACCTTTCTTCCAGATGGATACAAGGAATCACATTGCAAGGATTATTCCTATACTATGAATCAGGTCCTGCAATATGAATAATCTAATGTTTTACTGACTTGATTCTGTAAATGAAGAGGAAATTATTCAAAGAATGTCATCAAGAGAAAGGACTGTGTACATTTCAGCAGGTAATGCACAGAAAAACTAGAAGCAGCAAAATCCAGTCTAGCTCTTCTACGTGTCACCACATGGTGGCCATATAACCACAGCAATGTGGGCTGCTGCTGTAGTAACGCTGACAACAGCAATAATTCCAGTACTGTTCTCTATACATCCAATGCAAAGAGATTTCATCTACACTAAGGTCTCCTGCAAATAGTTAGCCCCTACAAATTTGCTACCGTCTTATAAAAACTCAGGCAATCATAGAATAAAAGAACCTTAGAATTGGAAGGGATCTTTAAAGAGCATATAGTCCAACCCCCATGCCATGAAGGAAGAAACCTACAACTTCATCAGGTTGCTCAGAATCCCATACATGACCCTGAATATCTCCAGAGAGGAGGCATCACCCACCACCTCTCTGGACAATCTGTGTCACTGCCTCACCACCCTTATTGTAAAAAACTTTTTTTTCTTCAGTGAAATTCCACAAACTACACAGGACACACAGCAGCCACAGGTTGGATCTCATCACCATAAAAATATTAGCAATACAAATATAAATTGATAAGAACCTGGAAAAAACATGTAGATTTCATTTTTCAAGTTCTTCTGAAAATGGGTGAGTTTACTGTAATGATGCATGATATATTAACATGTATGTTTTGTTGTTAATAGCGATGATAACTTGCAACATAAAGATTACTAACATTTTAAGAATTCCTTCATTACATCAGTTTCAGTATTGAAAGTGGCGTGCCTTATAACAAATACTGTGTTTGACATATCAAAACTCTTCTACAATTAAACAGGATTCGTGTGGGCGTATCTTCATCATTCCCACGTTTTCTTGATTCAGTCACCAATACAACATCCAATGCCCACTCCTCAGCTAAGGTTAGGTGGTGTTTGGGTACTCAGCACAGCCCACAAGAACAGGGCCCAGAGAGGCTGAAACACTTCACCTGGTCCCCTGGGATGCCTGAGCGATGCTTGAGAGTCTGACTTCAATCAGTTGTCAAAACACATGTCAAAATGAAGAAAGAATTGCATTTAACAGTCAAATACTCAGAAAATAGAGGGGAGTTCATCTGTCAGACTTTTAACTAGAACTGATCAGAGATCGTTTTTATTTCCCCATGGAATAATTGAGTGTTATTGGAAAATAATCAAAATTTGAACTCTTCCCAGAGAACAGAATAAACTGCGAATCAGAAATGCTACCATGGGGCCTTGTAAGAATTGTGATGGTCATGCCACACGTGTCTGTCACTTGCTGTGAGTGGTATTTCCTGCTAAACTGCATCTTGGTGAGGAAAGAGGACTGACTCACCAGTGGTTGCCTACTGCAAAGTGAAAGAGCTCCTTTGGCCGAGGAGCCTGTCCCATAAAATGATTGGAAACATGAGGCAGCTGAACCACATGAGACACTATGACAGTTTCTTCAGAACCAAATACTATGCCTTATGACCAAAATCCGGAATCTTTTCAGTTTTAGTTCTTTTCCTTATCGGGTTTAAGTAAGTATTGAAATTTTCCATGGGAAGCAAATACTTCTGACAAAATACTTCCTGTCTCAATTTTTTTTTTCTTTGGAAATAAATTGTCAGCAATGGTTCTTTTAATGTACTCACAAAATCTGAGGAATCATTTCAAGTAAAATGGAGAAAAATTGGTGTTTAAAAGTAACATGATAGAAAAACCCTTACCCTGCAACACTGTAAGTCATAAACAGTTTCAGTGGGAAGACCTTTTTGAAAGTCCGTCCAGCTTCATTTTTGCCTGTGCAACATGATGGAGATGACACAGCTTTCATAGGGCTGCCTCACATTCCAACAGCAAGATGTTGCCAAGACAATACCTACCCTGGACTAAACTGGGGCAATGGCACATTGATTTGGCAAACCATGTGTTCCCCATGGCAAAGACTCATCCCCAGTGGTGTAACCTCTTTGCATGGTACGTTTACCCTGGTAATCACTGACATTTTATGCTGCAATTCTTCCCATCTGATTGCAACTTTTATAGGAAAGCACAAACTGCTCTGACATGGTACGTTTTCCTTCCCAAAGAGGACAACTTCCAGATTAGGTTGAAGCAAAACTCAGGTTTGAGCCCAGGTTCCCAGCCAAGCAAGACTGGAGAACAGCTGGTGGGGACACACTGGCAGGGGCACTGCAGATGTATTATGTTGTATAGAATGTCAAATCTAAAGCATTGTATTTCAAAATCTGTTGATTACTCCCCAGGCGAATCAGATCATGCACAGAACAAATTCCCTTACGGAAACAGATATTCCACCAAGGAGGGGGAAGTGCAGGCAGAATGTGGGCATGGTGTTGAGACTGTGAGTGGCCAAGTCACAAGGCTAAATTCATGGTGTCAGAGAACTTTGTTTGAAGGACAATCACCCCATGGCTTCTCACATCTTTTCTCTGGGATGTCTGCGCTGGGGTGCAACATCACAGGATTTAGAGTAATGAGAAGTTCTAGTTCTTTCTGAAATGACTTTGTAACAACTAGACTTATCTCAGAAAACTGGAAGCATGTATTGAATATTCCTAGGAAAATGTTTTTACTGACATGCATTTTAACAATTATTGTGCCCCTTTGTGTGTTCTGTAAATCTTCAAAGTGTTTGTGATTATCATTCATCAGGGCCATGGGCAGAAGGAGACACTTCTCCTGAAAGAGGGACAGACTATGCATGTGTGTGGTCCAAGAGAAGGCAGCTTTAGTCATGTGCTGAGAGTAGTCAGTGTTGTATTGTGACTAAACTTACTGTGCATTGCAGCAGATTCTTTCTGCAGGGAGAAGTGGTGCATTTCAAACCCCAATTTTGTTTTGTCTGTAGACTTTCTATCCTAACTTGATTCTAAGAATCTGATCTTCACAAAGTATGGCCCACAGTCAGCATCTGCTTTTGCAAGCTTGAGTACCTACCAAGTGCATGTGCCTGAGAGCCACTCAGAAGTGACCCACACTGAGTTCTGCCCACATGGGTCTGGAAAGTCCCTTCTCGCGTCCATGTTCATTAAAGATTTTGTACCCCCATAGTTATGTTTATGAGAGTCAGGTGCTGTCTGGTTCACTCAGAGATAAATTTTATCTTCATCTTGCTGTCAGAAGCAACTGAAATGTTGAAATAAAGCATGATGCTAACTTAAAACTTAAAGTCAATTCCACAACTCAGCTTTTTTACAGATTTAATTGGCAGCACTACAATATTTTCAGAGCTTTTCAGATTTTGTCATTCTCTCTATCCAAAACTGAGAGGGTTGTGGCCAAATCCAAGCACACAATAATGTCATTAGACCCTCGCTGTCCTCATGAAGTAGACAAACATGATGTGCTTGCTCCAGTTTGATTTACACTATCAGCATTTGGAAGCATAGTCATTGTTTAGCTGAACCCGCCAAATGTTTTCTGTTTAATTACACAGTGCAACCTCAAACTCTCCAGTGAAAAGATTTCTTGTTTGTTTATTTATTTAAGTTTATGAGATATTATCAAACAACTGGAAAGCATTCTCAGGAAAAACAACAACAACAATGACAACAAATCATCTCAAAGAAGCAGTATTTATAACTAAGCAATATTTTTTGGCATTTATCTGGGCACAAGAAAGAAGAATGGAAAAGCACCAATGCTTTTTAATTTTAATCTCAATAAGTACGGAAAACTGCAGAATAAGGGCACAAGGTAAAAGAGAGGACTGTATGGAAGTTGTGTATATTTTTATGCTGCAGAGAGATGAAGCCTTCTCCTCCATCCTCCACCCTCCTCCTCTCCTCTCCCGCTGCCCTTCTCTCTGCCTCACAGTGAGCCCATCCTTGGCTCTGATGTTTGTCTTTATTTAGCTCTGAGGAAAAGGTGTCTCATTGTCACAAGATATAACTAGAGAAAAAAATTCTTTCAAACAAAGATTATACTTTCATAAACAAAAATATCATCTGAAACTGAATTATCTTGAGTCATAAGTATAATCCTTTGGGGCATAAAGTGATCACCAACAGGCTTGACAAAGGAATGTCTTCAGGCAGTGTATTATTACCAGTGATGAGTGATAAGTTATATTATTTTCCATACAGAAGTACTGACTTGCAGTCAAAATGGTCTTTTTAATTTATTACAACAGCACGACAAGGAAGAAAAAACTGTAATGTCTTTCCAAGAAAGACAGTGAGCAGCCTCGTGTACACAAAGTATTCAAGCAGCATGGACGAGGCACAGACACAGAGCTGGAGCTGCTTTTCAGACAGCAGATGGTTTTCATATTTAAAGGAACATTATAAAGAAACCATAAATTCTTCACTAAATAAAGCGAACCTGCTGACTGGAGAAATGAACTCTCTTCTTCCTAAACGATGTATCTCAAACTCTCTAGTTTGTATCTCCTGAAAATTTGGGAGGTATCTCACAGAATTATAGAGTGGCTTGGGTTGGAAGGGACAATAAGGATCATTCAGTTCCAACCCTCCTGATGTGGGCAGGGCTGCCACTCTCTAAAACAGGCATTAGATCAGGTACTAGAAAAGGTTGCCCAGAGCCCCATCCAACCTGGCCTTGAATGGCTCCAAGGGTGGTGCATTCACAACTTCTCTGGGCAACCTGTTCCAGCGCCTCAGCACTGCCTGACTGAAAAATTTCCCCCTAAAATTTAATCTAAATCTACCCTATTTTAGTTTAAAACCATTTCCCCTTGTCCTACCACTATCAGACTGTGTGAAAATTCATTCTTCCTCCTGTTTATAAGCTCCCATCAAGTACTGAAAGCCATGGTGAGGTCTCCCCAGAGCCTTCTCCTCTCCAGACTGAACAAGCCCAGCTCCCTCAGCCTGTCTCTGTAGGAGAGCTGTTCCATCCCCCTGATCATCTTCATTGCTGTGCTCTGGACCCACTCCAACAGTTCCACATCCTTCCTGTACTGGGGGCCCCAGGCTTGGAAGGAGTACTCCAGATGGGACCTTGCAAGGGCAGAGTAGAGGGGAACAATCCCTCTCCCTGCTGCCACCCCATTTTTGATGCTGCTCAGAATGCAGTTGGCCTTCTGGGCTGCAAGTGGATACTGCTGTCTCATGTCAGGCTTTGATTTCCGTATTTTTTGTGACAAGAAAGGCATCTTGACCCTTGTAATTTATCATCACACACTGATGTTTCACAATTCTCCATGGTCTTGGAGTGAGCAGCAGCTCCACTTCTGATTGCTATGACACTCTCTGTCAAACCAAGAAGCTCCTCAGGGGACTGAGAGTAGTTGTTCCCCCTTCCCTGAAGCCCCTCCCAGCAAGAGGAGAAGGGACTCATGGCAGCTGCCAGAGGCTGTTATGTACCCAAACTGTATTTGGGTAGCAATAGAAAATCAGTATTTTCAAAGCAAAAAAAGGGATCTGCATCATGCTGTACCATGGCTACCAGTCCAGAAAGGGAAGGGTGGCTGTCAAACTGGTTGCTAGTCTTCAGTGATGGGAGAAAGCACTGGTGGAGATGGTGGTGTTGGGTTGCCCTCCAGTCCCCACAAGCTCTCCCCACTCCTCACGCTGACAGCAGTGGTAGGCTTGTCCCCCAGCAGTGAAAGGGCCAAAGTCCTCAGCCTGGCATAGCAGTGAGGGTCACAGAGGCTCTGAAGGTGCCCTGAGGTGGCACCGTGTGTGGGGGAGAGATCAAAGTTGAGGGGGCAAAATGGACCAGGCCCCCAAAGTGCAGACTCCAGTGCTCTACCTTCCCTGTTTCCTCTCCTTCATGTGCAATTTCCTGAAAAAGGGTGTATCATTCAAAATGTTTTTAAATAGGGTACACATCCCTCGTCATTATTTTAATTTTAAAATGTTCAGCAGAACTAATTATTTTTAATGTGGCTTAAAAAAAAAAAAAAAAAAAAAAAGGTGTGGTAAAATAACATTTTAAACTTTTTTTTTTTTTTTTTGTTTGAACTTAGAAAATTACTAACAGTCCTTTGAATTGCAGCTCAGAAAAAGATATTTCCTTTTATGACTTTCACTCCCTTCTTTATATAATATTTAACCCATGGAGCTGTAAAGGTTATATGAGCTGCATACTTTGGGAGGTTTATTCCCCATCCCGCAGTTATGACACACAAATAAGTGACTGAGTAAGTAAGTAGAGCTAAATAAATGAAGCTGGAGAAACACAAGTCAAAGTGAGGTATTGCTTATTCTTAATCCTGCCTCATTTGAGGCACTTCTTTGTGAGAATCCCAAAGTAGCTGAAGATCCCTTCAAAGCAAAGCTAGTTATAGAAAACTTATCCTCAGTGCTCATGTGATCAGGTAATGTACTCGATTCACACAAACAGGTAATCCACGGGGCTGCACTCTAGACAGTTAAGTGGCTTTAACGTAAACTCCTATTGCAGAGGGCTGGAAAGCAGATAAAAGCTTCATTTGTCTTCTGAGCCCTCACTGAAAATCTGCCCATTATAAAGTGCAGACCTGTATGAAGACTCCTGGTGCCTTTTTGATGTGGAGGACGGTGCATTCTTGCTGCAAGGATGCCTGGCTTTTTCCCACCATAGCACTGGATGCAAGCGTCTGTGGGGTGAGCGCATAGTCCAGCCTCACTCACCTGCTTCCTGTGGCCTGATCAGGGCAGAGTCTTTGCTCTGTTCTTGCATCAGCTGGCCCAAAGGTATCGCCATGGGAGGCACGTTCCTTGGCTCAGAGTGAGAGCAACAAAGGTTTGCTTATGGCTCTCTTGCCGCCCATGAGAAATAGCTTTTGTGTGAGGATATTTATCATCCACTCATGTCATCATTGCTGGGTTTGTGGTGACAGTTGCGGTGTGGACAGCATACAGAGTCTTTTATCTGTGAATGTTAACATTTCTTTGAAGACTAAGCACGAAATATATTACAAGTCTACTGATAGAAGGGTTGGAATGACTTCATAAGAGGAGAGGATCACAGAAACAGACACATGAATGTTTGTGCCCTGTTTAGAAAATTAAGCTGTGTTTAAAAGTAGGAAACTAAACAAATTTTGCATTTGTTTCAGAGGTCTAAAACTGGGACCCAATCCACATCTCAGTGAAGTCAGCAGGAGTCTTCCCATTGACTTCAATGGGCGTTTCATCCAACTTCTGCTTGGTCTCCAGTTTCTGGTGATTAAACTTCTTTCTTCCTTACTGACAGTAAAGACAGGTTTCAGTGTGGTTGGCATGCAGTACACGTCCATCCCACCCTTAGCATGAGATTTTAAGGGAATGTATATACCAAAAGCACCTTTCCTGGGAGAAGGGACTGCTGTGGAATGTGACATTGTCAACCTCTTCTTCTCCCCTGCCTCACACAGCTTTTGTTATGCTTCTTAAACTCTCATAGTTCAAGGAAAAACTGCTTCAAAGCTCTAATTTTTGCAAGTCTTGCTAAAATTTGTTCTTTTCTTTGAGTGCCAGCTGTCCTAGGATTAAGTAGGTAGACTATTTGATTGATAAAAAATAACAGGCTTGTACCCAGAGTTTTGGATGTATCTTGTAAGTGGTATGCTGCAAACCAGATTGCAATTAATTAATAGCCCATGTCTTCTAACAAAGCCAAATCTAGCAACACCAGTATCTAAAATCTCATTCTGGTAGCTCACAGTGATCACTAAATGCGTGTTCAAAACCCAAGATCTGGAAATCAGTTTGCCTTAAAAAATGTTACCCTTCCACTAATGTACTTGTTAAGTTTGGGGCCATTTGTGCCGCTGCTGATGCCATTAAAACATTGAAAATATATTTCTGACTGAAGTTAATTCATTACTCTGCAATTCTGATGTTCTGGAAGCAAATGCCCGTGTAGGCTGTTTGCCCCAACTATGCTGCACCAGCGCTGCTTCCTTCAAACCCTTCATAATCTCTTGTGTTGGCTGGTAGGTGCAGCCCACCCAGCACAAAAAGGCAGGCAAATGATTTTAACAGACAGGCATTGTGTTGACCAAGGTTTCCAGCGTTAAACTATCCAGAAAGATTTAGACAAATTTTTCCCTATGGTAAAACGCATATGTTAGTTTAAAGATGAAGAGAAATGAAATGTGTTATTTATAGCCTGAAATATCCTTAATATTACACACGTGTATTTCACTTAATCTTTTTTTCTTTTTTTTTTGATAAATGCCCACACTGCTAAACACCTAATGCACAACAGGATGTGGCTCCCACTTAAATTAGCAGATGCTATAGTATCCAATAGTTAATGATGGACCTGTTTGCCAATAAAAACAACTGATGGATCAGCATGTGTGAGCTACTGAACCTCAGCAAAAGCCCAAACTAATGAGAGAGAGAGAAAAATGCTTCAGGTCACAGTCAGCAGATGGGAACTGGCCAGATGTCTGTCTGGGGCAGGGAGAGGGCAGCATGTATTTAAATACATATCTATGTTTTTATATAGCAGCAGCCACTGGGAAGTTCAAATGCTTGAACTAACTCAACCTATGGTTTTGAGGTTTACTTGTGCAGCTGGGGGATAAAAATAAATGAACAGTGTACTTCTCTAAATCTGAAACTTCAGTTATCAGATGGCCCTGAAATGGTCACTATGTACTCAAGAAATAAACTCAAAATATTATGAGTCCAGTGAAAGCTGTATTAGGTGATTTTGTCAACATTAAGATGCCATCTATGAACAGCTGAAAATAGCATTGTGCTTCAATTTTCTTCTATGTATTTATTAAGCAAGGCATACTATAAAGTGCAACGACTAAGCAACATTATTTTAAAAACCGTGACACATGTAAAAGAATGGAGAATATAAGCTGAAAAGATTAAAATTGTGCCATTTCAAGAAAAGAGCTAGTTTATGCAGCTACATATTAAAAGCTGAGCTAGCTAATTTCCTAAACATGCAGGCAATGAATGCATGATTGAAAACATTAGGATTCTTTTAATCACAAGCTACTGCAAAAATATAGATATATTTCTGACTAACATAAATAAGTTTTGCTTGTTTTACACTAAAGAAAATCTTCATTTGTTCCCACATTCGGCAGCCTGGTCACACTGTCTGAGAGATTTATTCATCAGCTAAAAGATACGCAGGTGCTTAAGTGCCTGACTGGAGTGGGGCCTATAAGACAAAATTCATTACAAATAGAAATGCAATTTGTTCGTGGATTGAAGCAATTTGAGCATTTCATTTGACTCCCCTAGAAATGAAATTTCCCTGTAAGCATTTCATGGCGAGCATATTTTTCCACAGGGATCTGATCCCGACCTCACTGGAGTCAGTGAGAATCTTTCTACTCTCTCTGGTGGGCCCTGGATCAGTCCCTGGCTGTGAACAGGGTACATATGCTGGCCAGCCCCAGGCTGTGCCTCCATGTAAGTCAGTGTGTACTCAACCGATGGGTGCTTTGGGTCACACTGAGGAAGCCGTAGTCCTCAGAAAGGAAGTTGCTGTGAGGAAAACACTTGTCTTGCACTTGTTGATATCAACTTTAAATATGACATTGGAGAATCTTTCAGTGGAGAAAACACCCTAACCCCGTAGGGCATTTAGTTCAGATGAGCCCTAGCAAAAGCAAAATGCATCAGGAAGCAAATGGCATTTTGGCCAAAACTCTGCCTCTTGCAATTGCGTCTGGAAAAATTGGCTCAGGTACATCAGAGCAGTGGTGAGAAAGAACTGTCTGCAAGTAGGGACAGTGTTGGAGGGCAACAGAAGTAGGAAAATTGGAGATAACTGGCAGATTGTGTTTTTGGCTTGTCCAAGAAACATTGGATGTGACTCTACACCTACACTTAGAGGAAGAAGATAGTTGGCAGACAAATGGCCATTTGCATGGCTTTTCTCCTGATTTTACATGCTCTATGCCCAGGCAACCTCCTTGTTATTCAAGATCTTCAGCTAAGACAGCTGTAGGTCGTGCTGTCTTTCAAAACGTTTCAGGAAAAAAACCCCACCACCCTGTGAATTCCTCTTGTGTCTGACATGGTGTGCATGCTTTGTATTGTGCACAGAATTGTGTCTAAAACATACGCCACTCACTCATTAAAATGTCAGAAAGAAAGGTAGAGGTTATTCAGGCACAAGAGAACTCCTGTTCAATGGTTTGACTGAACAACAATAGAAATCTGCACCTGCACAAGTTTCTGCCAAAACTGATCTCACACAACTGTTGATCTTGATTAAATTCATTAGGCTGGGAGAGATGGATTTCTATACATCTTATTGTGCATGTTTTATAGGTTATGCTCCTGGGTGGAATATAAGGCAGTTTTTGTTCAGGAGACAGTAGGAAAATCATGCTGAGATGCAGGCCTGCTTTAGAATTCAACAGATTCAGCAAAATCTTTGGCCAGGACTTATTTTGGACTTCAGTAAAACTCTATTATAGGAGTTTCCGTAAGTTTAAAGGAACTGTCTGAGAGTTTGTGTATATTATAAATCCCATTCTGTACAGATTTTGCCTGCAGTAGCAAAGCAGCAACATTTTTCAACAATTCTGGCTTAAGTCATAAAGCTTTGTCCTGGAGCGATGAAATTAGAAAAATATTTTACAAAACCAGAACACATATTTTCAATATCTTTCTTTAGCATTAGCTCTATTTGAAAGAAGTTTTATGTCGCAGCTGCACAGCACACATTGACTGGTTGCATCCAAAATATGGAAAATAAATCACAGGTTTGTGATTTGATAACACGAGGAAAGCCAAGAGGTTTTCCCTACTGATATTTATGCCTCCTTTCTACCTCCTCTGTGGGGATATGTCTTTGTATGTTTATATACAGACGCACAGAAACATACAGATCTGATTTCTGCCTTTTCACTTTCCTTTGATTTACTGTAGCACAAACAAAAGGCCTGAGACCTGATTATAATCTCACTACAGTTAATCAGCCTGTTTATGTCAGTAATTAATCAATGTTGTGTGTAAAGACCCACAACCTGCCCTAAGGTATATAATTTACCCTTGCCTTTCACTTTGCATCGCCATTTGCATCAGTACAAAGGCAGTGCAAACAGATGCTGCTGTATTCTCTGTTCATCCTTCACTCATTTTGCACAGAGGTATACGATAACCCAAATGAGTGAGAACATGAAACTTAAGAGTGCTGCAGCATAAGGCATTTGGATTTGTCTGATGTCAAACGGAACGGTGGCTTCACCCAAGTCTTGTTGAACAGTCACCACCCCACAATACTGCCATCCCTGCACCTGTCAGCAGAATGTCAAAAAGAGTGAGAAGAGGTGACTCAGAAGCATAATCTCCCCTTTTATCTGTGTGGGGTACATCTGTATGCTGCCAGGAGATGAGGGTCTATGACAGCACAGCCACTAGAGAGATCTGTCTTGTTGCAATAATGCTGAAGTTCATCTGTGGAAAAGCAGAACAGCTCTCCAGGGCATCTTGGGGTTCTGGAACCCTAAGAGGACAGTTGCTTGGTTTTTGTTCGTTTGGTTTTTCTTTGCAATATTTTAAGAAACTGACAAGGGTCTCTTTTAATATAAATGTTTCCTTCTAATGTTTTCCGATAGGCTCAGGAAGAGAACTCAACATTGAAGCAAAGTGTGCAAGAAGAAGTGTGAAAATGCTTTAGTTGTGATATGTTGAGTGGGTCAGCTGAGCAAAGAACCTGAAATAACACAGGACTGCACAATAGCAGGGCAACTTTTAAACCCGAGTGGAAAAGTGGCAAAGTGGCACAAACGTCTTCACATAGACTGTGATTGAGGACTTGTTACTGAGGACTTGTTCCCAATGTTAACGATTCCATCTCCAAGAATTAAAAAAAAAAAAAAGTTTTTAAAAAAGAAAAAAAAAAAACCCTCACAAAAATTCCATCTCAACCCATTAAGCTACAGTATGTTGCCTTATTTTTGCCCACCTAATAGTTATGCACTCTCCTATTGCTATCTCTGAATAACACCATATTTCAGGATTTTGGCTCTTCAGTCAAGGCTTATTATCCATCCCTTTTATGGGCTTTTCTTCAGTAGGATTTGAAGTAATTTCTGAATAACTGTGCATCCAAATGATAATTTCTTTGTTACATTCTGTTTTTCTTTTAGAAAGACAGGATGAATAGTCATGAGCTAATGCTTATTTCTCCCCGCAGAGAGAACTGCACAACTGACTCACAGAGGGTGCTTAGCTTTCCTACAGTGAAAGTGAGCTGAACAAAATTTCATCTTGGGTGCTGAATTACTTTGCCTGGGATGCACCTGATAAGGCCACAGATGGCATTTGAGAATGACTTCACTCCAAACCTTAATGCGTTTGCTGGGAAACATGAGGAATCAGGAGAAAAAAGGAATGGCCTTGGGATTATGTTGGGGTCCCTCAGGTATGTGGAGATGACCCTCCTCTGGGACATCTAATCCCAGAGGAACCACAGGTCTATGAACACCAGCCTTGAGCATGGGTACTAGAGGCAGCCAAGAGCAGCCCAAGGTGCAGTAG
>JAOWBP010000001.1:148561263-148578707 GCA_028571105.1 Tragopan temminckii
CAGTGCATGAAACTGCACTTGGTCAGCACCAAGTAGTAGCTCAAACATAGAGACAAAAATATTAGACTACAGAATTGTGCTATTTAGTCTCCCAGAAGCACAGTTATTCATTGACAATAATTTGAAATTCAAATACCTGTGTTTTTTGCTTTTTTTTTTTTTTTTTTTCCTGGGGAAACTTATATGTGCTCTAAATACAAAATAAATGACAACATTTTACAACAAAGCCAGCAAGAATCCTACAGACTTTGAAGCTTAGTATGTATTACAGATCATTTTTGCCAAGGAGATCTCTGTGCAATAAATACAGATACAAATAAATATTCTCTACAGTTGTCAAAAACAAACAATAAAACAGACATCAGACTGATCTTAAATGCCAAACTTTTTAAAGTGGTTCACTGTACATCTAATGTAAGAGACACAGAATGCCTACTATGCAATGAGCCCAGAATATATCTGCTCATCTTTGCCTCTACATGGAAGTTCATCAGTATCTTCAAATATACTCATAATTCCTGTAAACTATGGAATATTACAATCCATTGTTCAAGATATTCTCAAATTAAGTTTTCCTACCTGATGTTCAAAGAGAGATGGACAAAAATGCTAAAAATTCATCCAAGCTTTGGCTATTTTATAATAAAAAATAATGTTCTTCCTGATCTTAAACGAAATGATCTTTTAGACTATTAGCACCACTAAAAACATCTGAAAATGCAGTAGGGGGAATAAAGACGGGGTAGTGACAGGGAGCTTTGTAAAATTTTGACAAATATTTTAATGATGGAGGAAGTTGAGTCTACAAAACCAGTGTCTTTCTTTTGTCAATCTGATAACCAAAGCAGAGAAACCACATTATTAAGTGCCTAGTCCTTCATTTTCACATGATTTTCCCTCCCTGATCTATGTTTTTGGACAGCCTTCTCTATCTGCTGTATATTTTCAAGCAGCAACAATTAATTTAGTGTCTCGGTTTCAGCTGTAATAGTTTTGATTTTCTTCCTAGCATCTGGCATGATGCTGTGTTTTAGATTTAAGTTGAGAATAATATTGATAACACACTGACGTTTTAGTTATTGTTGAGCAGTGCTACAAAGAGCCAAGGACTTTTCTTCTTCCAGTACTGTCCTGCAAGAGAGGAGGCTTGGGGTACACAAGGAGCTGGGTGGGGACAGAACCAGGACTGTGGACACAGAATGGCCTGAAGGATGTCCCATACTGTATGGCGTTATGCTGAGCAATGAAAATGGGGGAGCTGCCTGGGGCAGGCAGCTGCTGGCTGGGGACTGGCTGAGTGTCAGTTGGCGGGTGGTGAGTGACTGCACTACGCATCATTTGTTTTGTACGTTCTTTTATAATTATTAAAATTATTATTTTTCCTTCCTTTGCTGTCCTATTAAACTTTCTCTATCTCAGCCCATAAGTTTTGTCTTTTTTCCAATTCTGTTGCCCATCCCATTGTGGGGGAGGGAGCTAAGAGCTGGGTGGTACTGAGCTGTATGCTGGATTATACCACAACATTTTGATAGCTATTTACCTCAGCTGAACACTTAACATGATACACAGTTTTAAAAATATTTTATGGGATGTCTTAATGGTGATTCATACTTTAGCAATATGATTCATAGCTATATATTACACATTTGTGTCAAGGTAATAAAAACTTTGAAAAGTATATTGGAGTTCTAAACACTGCATTGATGCATTTATGTTTCCTAAACACATATTAAAGACTGTATATTCAAATTCCACGTATAAAAGTGTATTATCAAAGAAATGAGAATCAGATTGGATCTCTTTATCAAAGATCTACCCAGAAAATATACTAATGTCCCACTGCATTTATGTCATCTGTTACTGATGTAATTCCATTAAACTTCGTGTATTTCTCTGTAATTTTTATATTTTCAAAGAAAAGGAAAATGAGACTCAAACTCAGTGAAAAGAGCAAGTCAGTGGTAATCAACCAGGAAAAGGTTCCACAGACTGCTAATTCACACTTTTTAATTCAAGACTATGTAAAAAATCCCACTAGAGGTACAAACAAAAATTGTAACCTGGCAGGGAAAAGCCACTTACTCCTGCTTCAGTAGATCTAGTAAATAATGTATTTATTTGTATACATACACAGTTCTATCCTGTAATCAGATAAAATTTCTTGCAAAATCTCTGACTTGCTTTGTGCTTATGTTTTAAATTTTGGCTCTTTGATGTGACTCTTTGAGAGTTACATTTGAAAGCTCCTCAATACAAGAAAAGTTTCATTTAATTGCACAGGCATTCCAGATGTAGGATTTGATTTCATATCTTGGGGATTTGTGAAGAAATGTGATGGAGAGGACATGACAAGAAAAGAATTCACTATCTGCACATTCATCAAAATCCAAATTGTAAATAATTGCAGAAAAAATAAATCTGAAAGCTCAAGTTGCAATCTGTATGACAGCTAATTCTCAACAACGATATTCACTATGAAAAGGGAACCTTTGGCAAACTGATCAGTTAGTTTTGCAAATGTTAATAAGAATATAGGGCATTCACTCTCTATCAGATAAAGTTTACTTTCTTACCTAACATGATTTCAGATTAAGCCATTCTTGAAGTTACATACATTTTTGAAAAGATCTGATGCCCTTCTGCAGTGTTTCCATAGAGCTTTGAAGATCACATTAAATTTAAAATAATTTAAACACAGTCATTTATTTAAAGACTAATTTTAACATTACCAGTATAATTCCATTTAGGAGGCCGACTATTATGCATCCTAAATTCAGACAGTATTTGATTTCACTTCAATTGACTAACCAGGTAGATCTGATATTTAAAAGATCACAGAAACATAAATTAGATCATTTATCTTTCTAAAATGGTTATATGTCATGTAATTAAATCCTTTAAGCATGTTTCTGAGCTAAATGATAATTTTTTTTTGAGTATTTTTTTTAAAAACTCTTTACATAAGCCTCCAACATTTTAATACTCTTGACTTTCTTTTTTTCTTTTTTTTTTTCTTTTTTTTTTTTTTTTTTTTTCAAACAGTGAATATATTATTGCTTACCTAAAATTGTATCTGTCAACATCACAATATGATTGCATTCAAACATTTGTTATCTGTAAATGCAGAACATCTGCTATTTTGTCACATAGCAACACTGTGCAATAATTTTACCCATCCTTTCTCCCTTTATTTTTATGCAAATTGTATTCAGAACAAGAAACATTTAGAGAAAAAAATGTTCCTGCGGTGAGATATTTTGACACAAAAATCTTTTCTCATCAAGGATGAAAAGCACCTTGTCATTCATTTCTAATTACAACCTCTGTACTGTGAGTACAGAAAGATGCCTACTCCCCATGGTGATGTCATACACTGACATTTACAAAACTACATTGGACTTTGCCTTCTCTTGGTGTTTGCCAAGATCAGTCAGAGTCAGCACTGATAGACTCTGATAAAGGAAATTTATTATTATGAGCATTAACTGTGTTTAAAATAAAAAAGGGCATTATACCTTCTGATACTAATAGCTGCTGAATCATCTTACAAAACAATAGAAAAAATTCATTTCATATTCATGTTCTGAAATGCCAAGACATTAAATGGCAATAAAAACAGAGATTTCACACTCCAAGAATCAATTTGAAAAGATGCAAACTTATTAAAGATTAAAATGAACTATTTAGTGTTCTGCAATTAGTGTTAACATCCAGTTTAAAACTACCAGCGGGAAAATAGCTAAATGGAAGTGGTATCCATGTGAGAACGCAAAGTCTGTGAGGAATTCTAATCCTGACCACCAAACAGCATTAGATGGTCTAATTCAAATAAGATGTGCTTATACTAGCATAAATCTGAAGGAGAAAAAAAAAAATCCTCCTTGTTAGTTCCACAGTAGCTCTTATTAATTTTATAAAATTATCAAAAATACTTGTAATTACATGAGTACAAGCTAGAAGTTTATTTTACATCTTATTAGATATTATTTACAGTTGTCACAACAATCACAGTAGCAGATAACTTCAGAATTCTTGACATAATTGTCAAATAAACATTATTGGTAATTTCATTATGTCAGGATTTAATTAAATTAAAAATATATATTGTTGACTTTCTAAGTCAGTAATAAACATAGTACAGGCATTAAAACTTCACTGAGTTACCTATACTTACAATATTTTGCCTTAAAACTTAGGGAATAAACTTTTCACAAAGAAAGTATGACGTAGTATGCTTAGACACCTTGCTCTGAAACAAGCTAAGACTTTTCCTAGCCTTGTTTTAGATATAAATGTTCCCTCACATGGAAGTCAGTCCTTTATAAAATTAGTCTCAAACAGATGTGAAAGCAAAATCTATAAGGAAAAATCAAATTTCAGTAAAACCAAATGTTTTATAAAGGATCACATGTTTAAGAGTCTCTTTGTATCTTTATTCTACTATCTATCTACTCTTGCTCCAACAAGAAAATCAACCTAAAATGCATAGTAGTTTTTAACCTGTATATGGAGGACAATTAAATGCAAATCCAGGGTATTCTTTTTTACCCAGTAAAGTTTCACAGTCTCCCAGTGTGCATGTGAATCTGTTGTGCAGGAGGGTGTCCTTGCCAAACAGCCATCACAGCTGAGAGTGAGCTGAGATAGGGGTTATCGATAGACTCCTGCTGCTAACCTCTTCTTTTGAAACTCACTGCAGTGCTCTCATCCTTACTGCTGGCATTCTTGTGCTTTGAAGTTGTCCAGTTAGCAGCTTCATCAAAGCAAATATTGTTGATAGCTGCAGGGGACCTGATGTAGACATCTATTATCAATAATAAAAACATATGCAGTAGAGTATTTGCTACTGCAGTCATCTTATGTTATGTCCTTATTACAGAGGTCAAATGCTACAAAACCAGTGCTTATTCCCAATAAAGAATCCAAGGTGTTTTTGTAGAGTGGATATTTTCAAGGAGCATGTGCAAGCTCGGTGTCTGGCCTCTGTTGGATTTCCAGAAGTTAGACAGAAAAACTGAGCTCCACTCTTCAGGAAAAATTACAGCTACCTAGCATTCAAAAAGTTCAACTGTGATCTTCCTAATGAACTTGAAACAATTACAAGAAATCTCATCTCTCAAAGATTTTTATGATTTATTGCAGCTAACTTGAAATGATACAAAGGGACAATATGTACCAACAGGAAGTATCATGAATTTCAAGCACAGGAAAGTATCTCCAGACCTAAGCAAAGTCAGAATATTCATATGGTAGATGCATTATCTAAATTAGATTTTATTTTTCAAACAGTCATTGAAAACAAAAGAAAACAAAAAGAAAACAAAAGAAAAAAAAAAGGTGCTTTGCATCGCCCTCTGGAGATACTTTTAGAGATGCTCTGAAATTTCTGTTCATAATTGTGGCTTGAAAAATGTATGGATGGCACTGTGTAAGGATAACCTTGAATTTTATATTTTAACTTAAAAAAATTAAAAAAGAAAGAAAAAAAGCTTAAGGAAGGTGGGGAAAAATAGGAAGATTTCACAGAAGTTACACAGTAAATATAATGGGAAACGTCTGCTGAGATTCCCACAGACCATAGCAGTTAGGAATCAATGACACCTCTGGCACCAAGAATGCTTTCTGTTGGTGCAAACAGCAGTGAAAATACCTTTATAGTGAAAATATTTTTTTTATTATCTCACAACACAGATTCTGGTTTGGGAACATAAATGTAGCATATTGATTTTTCTAATCTCTGCAAACAACAATTGTGTTATAGGATATTTCATTTGAAAAATAAACACAATTCTCACCTTAATTAAAATCTTATGCTTTTCTGCCAGTGCTACGCAATCTGAAAGTTCTATTGAATGGACTTTTTTCACCTTTAAACTTCTAACTTAAGTACCCATAATGTGCTAAGTACCAGAACTTCTTAAATAAAGTATCATTACTTTTTAATTACTTTTGGTTAAAAAAAATACTCCCAAAAGAAGTGCATATTGGAGCTCTACTTCAGTTGTTGAGACAAATGCCAAGAAATACGTATCAGTTTTACTTCGCACCCAAAATAATCAATAATGGTCACGAATTGCAGGGCAGAAGGTCTGTTGTTGTAGGGGGGCAAAGCTGGTGAGCAGTGATTGTATTACAGGAAATGGAAACCTATCAACCTGAACTAATACAGGACACTCAGATCCTCTTTCCACCTTCATAAATTGATATCTGTTACATTCTACCTGTGAAACTCAGTTCTAAGATGCAGCTCAAATGATAAATGTGCAGATTATAATAAGAAGTGAAATAAAGGCACATATTAGCGTAGGAAAGGAAAGGTAATGGATAACTCTAGAGAACTGACCTCTTTAGTGAACTTGAGCATGTTTTGTTCTCTGAACTAAAACAACAGTATAACGTAAATGCAAGTCTTTCATCCAGACTTTACACAGAATTAAAGATCTAAAGTTACATTTTCCTGTGTGCCATACTAGAAAAAAAAAAAATATTATCCTCTGTCAGTTTCTGGCAAGAAGCCAGGCTCTTTAAGCAATCATGGAAAGGAGAACTTTGCTCTTGTTCTAGTAGATTGAGCATTCAAATAGCCTGTTGCAAGGTCAATTTTTGTCCCCAGTGTTAGGTATTGAAGGAAGTACCAATGAATTTCATCACGACAGCAGTTTTGTTATAGTTCATGGTCAACATTTGCCTTCTGGATTTCCTAGCACTCAGACTGAGTGGCTTTTGAGGTGGAGATGGGATATGAGGAAAAGTTGTTTACTGGTCAGGCACTAGAACAGGCTCCCCAGAGATGTAGTCACAGCCTTAAGTCTGCTAGTATTCAAGAACCATTAGGATGATGCTCATAGATTAGATTTAACTCTTAGATTGCCCTGTCAGGATCCAGACTTGATGATCATTATGGATCCATGCTGACTTGGGGTATTCTATGACCTTATGTAAATAGTAGCTGTAAATAATATATGTGTAAAAGTAGAATACTGGAGAAAAAAGGGAAACCTAAAATATTGGGTTGAAATTATCACCATGATTAAATGGAATCTGAATTGAACTTTGAATTGAGTTGAGAACTGTGCTTGCATCATATTTTAGGTATTTATTTTATGGGCTCCAGACATAAGTTTCTGCTCTGTCAAATATGACATAATTGATTTCATAAAAAATGGTAAAAATCAATGATCATTTCCATTTGGCAAGATCTTTCAAGATATTGGGGTGAAATAATACTAAGAGAGATTAACATTACAAGGAATCATCATAACAACTAAGGACAGAATAATAGATTTTTGTATTTATTCTAAGGTGAGAATTGAGTTACTCCTTTTAATAAAATTCAAGCTTCATTTTTTTGAAAGACAAGAAAGAAAATTGTGAAAAACTTCTTTACATCACAGTGGATAATGCAAGAAATTCTATGAAAAAATGTTTCAGAAACAAAAAGCAAGTACGTGTGTGGAATATAAGCTCCTATCCTCTTTTCCTCAACAGGACTTCATCTTTTGGTGAGATCTGACACCAAATGAAAATCTAATTAAAAAAGGCTACATGCTGATGATTTCCACAGAATTGCCATTGCTTTACTGTGGTGTGCATTAAGCAGAATTTAGGCCACAGTGAGATAAAGTGAAGATACTTTGTACCAATCCAAGTAGACACTAAAGCTTTGAAAAGGAAAAGACTGTAAAGACTGAATAAAGATTATAAGCATTTTCTTTTCCAAATACTATTAGATTATAAGTTTTTATATAACTTTTCTAATACAGAAAGCTCTGGATGCTTACTACTAGCTCCTAAGTGCTCTTTCCAGCACTCAGCTATTACGGGTTTTAGTTTATATTTCAAAACATGGAATTATTCTATGAACCTTAAATATATTTTCATTCATTTTTAAAAGGCATTTTTAGACGTACAGAAGTTGACATCAGTCACACAACAATTCTAAATTCAGATATAATGTTTTAAAAGTGCCCTACGTATGGATGTAGATTTTTTTTTAATTTTTTTATTTTTATAACAACAAGTTCCACAAGCTGAAAGATGTGTAAATGTACAAATATTCAGTTTGGACTAAGCAAAATCAATAGAGCTGACCTACTATATATTATTTCTTTAAATAAAACAACAAAAAAAATCCCTTCCAAGATACAAGGCTACAAATTTCAAAATATTCATAGCTAGCTGTGTAGTCAACTATATTTGATTTCTTGTTGCATCTAGCTCTCCAAATCCCTTGTCAAACAAGCTATCCACAGTTACTAACTAAGGCTTGTACTAAATCAAGTTCAGGATTTTTTTTTTTTATTTGAAAGGAAACATTGGCTAGATATTTATTACTCTATTCTTGAGCCACATCCAATTACTTTTACAATATATAGCATGTCTCAGTATTTGACAGAAAAATAAGCTCCAGTCAAAGAAAGAAAAAGTAAATAAAAGTTCTCTCACATCTGAAAGCAAGATGACAAAAAGTTCCAATTACACTCCAGTGTAAATACTCTTGATTAGAACAATGACTCAAAGGAAGGATTTGTTTCTCAATACAACATGTGGTCAATTTACCGCTTATTGGAATATTGGTAATCACTGGTTGAATTACATAAAGAACACAGAAATTAGAAGAACGATAGAAGCTAATTATAACAGAGTAAATAAGCTGTAATGAATGACTGTCCTATGTAGGCAGCATTATTCCTGAGCAGCCTACTTTGTACTTAACCATTTACAGAACTGACTCGCATATTTCTCCTGTGTAGGAGAACCTGTAGCACCCAAAACAATATGAATTGTTTCTCATTTCTTAACTATAGTGCTAGGATTTGCCCCTCATTCACTTTCAGCAGATTCACAGTCAACAAACCCATCTGCACATTTAGGCTCTTCTCTTCCTTTCTAACTAGCAACAGAAGCCTGGTACAGAAGAAACAGAAGACAAAAAAAAAGAAAACAGGATTGCAACTATACACAGTGCCCACACCATAGCCTCACCATGGCTAAAAGGGGATGGGAGGGTAGTGATGGAATTGCATGACGTGTGAAAGGATTTGAGATCCTACTTGCCCAAACATCAGTGATGGCAGAGGGGAAGAGGCCAGTGGCTCCTAGATTAATTGCTAACCAAGGCATTACCAAGATTGTTCTGTAAACAGGAGGGTCAGCTTGAAAAGCAACATTAAAAGATCGTGGAAATTTTCAGTGTGGTGCAAGCTGCAATATAGGACATATACCTTGGGTGTGTGCCTGTTGGTGCTATCTCACCATGTAGCCTGACGTGGTGAGTGCAAACAAAGCCAGAGCACATCTGCAACTGTGGGAGTGTGTGATTCATATGTCTGGTTTAGTTATAAAAGGGTGTTCAACAATTTAAGTATATTTATTAACATTTTTAAATGTCTAGCATTATGGTTTATCTTCTGCATTGTTACTATTGATTATGAAAATAAGATTAATTGATGGCTGGCTAATTATGTGTCATTAGTATAATCAATAAACCACTTTGAACATGATTGCAAAAAAATGCTCCACATTGTGGGTTTAGTTATGGCCCGACAGTATTGCAGACTTCACGTTCAAAGAATATATATTCATTCTCTAAATATACAGCAGAGAAAGAACTCTCAGGAGCCAAAAAAGGGGTACACATTCCATACCCAAATGTTATGCAGAAGCTTTCAATAGTGGATTCAATTGTTGTGGTAAGAAGATGAAGGGTGTTGAAATCAGGATATTGCAGCAGAGACGACAAATATAAATTTGCAATAGCAGATACCTCGTATGTGTGGTTCTGCAGGTGGTTACAGTCTCTACCATAATATAGACCTTTACAGTAGACTAAAGTTCTTTAAGAGTTAAGTAAGATTCTGGATAGATCAGTTGAGTTATGTCAATTGTAGGTAACAGACTTTTACTCCAAAAAGAAAAGCCAAATTATGAAAAAATGCTTTTATAATAAGAACTGCAAAGCTCTATTTTGCTACCCATAAGGATGTAATTTCATCAGCAATTCAGAATAGGGCAAGGACTGAATGCATAATTCAAACAACAAATACTGTGAAGAATACTCTTACACTAAACATAGATTACATTTATGTATTACAGTTAAAGTTTTATTAAACCTTTGCTGCATGCATTTTGCAAAATCTTAACCAGCTGACTTCTGTAACATGACACTGAAGAGTGTTATCAAACAAAATTTAATAAATAACACTGGGTTCAGATTCCTTCCACCTAGCCATGCCAGGTTCCTTTTATTGACAGATACGGCTTATTTAAAAGGAAATAAAGTAGTTTATTGGAATGGCTATTTTTGAATGGCAAGATTTGTACATGCTAATTTGAAGATAAAGAAATCATACTCTCTAAATAATACATGCATTTTTAACCTTGTACAACTGGCATTAAAAAATGAACACTGATTTATAAAAAGTATATTTTCACTATATGCAACATTACAATATATATGTAAACAGCTAAATAGATACTAGAGCATATCCATCTGTTAATTCAATTACTATGATCTGCACAGTTGCATTTATTTTAATGTGTAAGTTCCAGATTCTTGTTTAAGTGAATATTCATTTGTCTGGAAGACCAGATTTATGTGGGAACTAATTTGTTATGGAAAATGAATGCATTATGCAAGAAAAACACACATTTCTTCTTCATCAGTCAAATTATTTTTAAATTTAGCAACATGACTGATTACTTCTGTATGACAGCTACAACATTTTCAAATAGAGCCACTTCATTGTTACGTATACTGAAATACTAAGGTTTCATTTGCTTTTTACTATGAAAATCTATAAATAAATAAAAAAAAGAAATAATATTGGTAGATTTCATGCAAGCATGAAAATATTAAAGAAAAGAATTTGGATTTAAAATGGAGTCATTCTTCATCCTCAACTACTATTCTTTTGTTATATTCACAAAAAAAAAAAGTCTCTTTTGTAATAATTGTGATCTATGTGCTGGATTTTTAATAATGTTAACAACGTAGTAGAAACTCAGTGGGATAATAAGTTCATTTTCCTTTCTACAAAAGGAAAAATAAAAATAACTAGTAAAGCCAATGTTCACATTCACTCATTCTGCTGCTACTCAATTATGTATTTCCTATAAAGAATTGGAAATTCAAGCCTAATTCCTGATAATTCAATCTTATTCTCACACAGTGCTGTCTCTTGTTTTCACCCACGTGGTTACTTAGTGGCAGTTAAACAGTCACTACTTATGCTATGGATATTAATTAACTGTTGAAAACAGACCTCTTTGAGATTTCCATCTACAACTTCCTTCTCACTAGACACATTTTTAATAAATAATAAAAAAAAAGTTTGACATGATTTTGTACAATGAATATTCTAGTTTCTTGTCTTTCTATTTAATTCTTATGTTCTGTTCTCCACACAATGCTAGCATGTTACAGGGTTGCAATGTGTGGCATGCCTTTTATTTATTAAATGATTTGTGAAGTTATTTGAGTGTCAGAACTATTATTTTTTTTCACATTGTCTTCACATTTTTTCATTCTGGACCATTTGTCTCCTTATAGGCATTGTTGCCTGTTTTTTTCTAAGAGGTTCTTTCTGTTTGTCTTCAGAGAATGAATTGTTGATTTATCTGCTTAGATTACTTCAATAAGGTGATCCTCCTCTGAGGGCTTTCTGCCACTCTGCCTTTCCTACTCCACTTCTAACTGCTGAGATGTATTTTAGCTTCTAATTAGTCACTGTAGAATTTTGATGTGTATGTTCTTTATTTGTTTCTTGATACAAAAACACGACAAAGGATATACTGCAACTTCAACATTTAGTTCCATGCTACCCTGTGCCTTCTGGCTTTCTGCGAATCTCCACTCAGTTCCTATTCTAACAAATTAAGTCTCCATTTCCCAAACAGAGAGCAAGGTGTAAATTTCCTTAAGTTACGTGGGCTGATGTAGCCTTTGTCAAACCTTCTGCCAGAAGCTTTTCTGTTAGGTATAGTGGAATTTGAACCAAGTTTTTAGTTATCTATTCCATAAATTTTCTGCCTTCCAGATCTATAACCATACGAAAACTAGTGCTTCAGATTTTTCAGATACTTTGTCTGTTGTTCTACCTTCCCTTCTTTAATTTCAACAACTCAGATCACAGATTCTGTTATATAAATAAACAGAAGATTGGCCTATAAGACTCTGTATGCATTTTCATAAAATTATAGAATCACAGAATGTCTTTCATTGGAAGGAACTTAAAGATCATCTTGTTCTAACCCTTTGCCATGGATAGAGTTGTCACTCAGATCAGGCTGCCAGGGCTCCATCCAAGCTGGCTTTGAATATCCACAGAGATGGGGTATCCACAACTTCTTTGGGAAGCCTGTGCCAGTGCTTCACTGCCCTCGACATATAGAAGCCAGTAAGAAAATATTTGTCTCCCCAAATGGCACAATACATCCACACCTTATGTACAAGGGTTATTGTCCTGACTAACAGATTAAATTCAACTTTTTCTCTGTAGCATTAGCTAAATTTCATGTGTCTGTGACTTACAAAGTAAAAGAGACTTTTAAGAAAAAAGAGAAATAAGTTTAATTTTTACCTTATAACTTGCTGTATTTATCTCAATAAATAATATTCATTACTCTTGTTGTGATTTAACCAGGAAGGCTAGATTGGCTTGCAGGTCGAGGAAAATGGTCCTCACCATCTACTCTGCCTTTCTGAAGTCACATCTGGAGCACTGAGTCTAGTGCTTGGCTCCCCGGTTTAGAAAACACAGGGATCTACTGGAGACATCTGAGTAGAGGACCGAAAAGATGACTAGGGCTTGAAGCATCTTCCTTATTAGAAAAGAATGAGACCTAGACAGTTTAGTTTGGAGAAGGGAGAATATCGAGAGGGGATTTTATCAGCATTTACTAATATCAAAATGGTGGGTTTCAAGAGTATGGGGCCAGTGTTTTTTCAGTGGTGGGCAGTGACTGGACAAGGGGCAATGAGCACAAACTGGAACACAGGAAATTCCATCTGAACATGAGAAAGAATCTCTTTATTTTGAGAATGACAAACCACTGGAATAAGCTGCCCAGAAAGATTGTGGAGTATCCTTCTCTGGAAATATTCAAAACCTACTTGGATGCTATCCTGTGTAAGCAACTCTAGGGAACCTGCTTTAACTGGACTAGATGACCTCCAGAAGTTCCTTCCAACTCTATGATTCTGTGATAAAGCCATATCTTTTTACTAATCTATGGATAGCAGGATAAGAATCTATCTGAAGTTTAGTATTACAAAAATAATTAACTAAGATCTACATATCAATGTATACATAAAAATGAACAGCATTTCTGAAGTATGCATTAATTATCAAAAACCAATTTAATATAAAAAGAATGGCAATTGCTGATATGTGATCTTGGATAGAATGTTATATAATTTCTTGAGGGTTAGAACTAGTATAGAAACATCAAAGGAGGGTGGAGGCAAATGAAGTGCTCAGAAGGATGCCTTGAAACTGAGTTCAGAAGCATTTTATTGAATTTTATGTAGCCAATTTTATCTTTACAAGAAGTTCCAAAATGAAGATTTGCCTAAAGAAGAATGAGCTGTACCCAAAACATTTATATCTTTATCAAGTCCTTCAAATAGGGATGCTATCTCTACACTGTGAAGTAGATAAGGGAAGCTGGCAGATAAAAATATACTTTTCCACGCTGCAGGGTCCAGTCAATCATGCTATTGAAGATGGATTCAATACATGTACAATTTCAGATGATCACCCCCCTTTTATTCCTGAATATGAAACTAAAAAGTAGATTTATTTCACTCTGCAGAAATAAAACAATTACTTAGCTCACGTTTATTACAGAGAACTAAGCAGTTTTCTTTGTATGTGTCCAATTGAAATGAGTTTTGCAAAGTAGTTGCCGACACTTGCAGTGCCATTCTGTTGTTCTTCTACTTATGGTTGCATCTCATTAATATTTTTACATTTGCACAAATCACGACTTAGAAAAGAGTTCACTTTTGCTAATTTGGTGTGAAATTTTGAGACTCTTAATTCTGGAAATTGAATTTTGCTGCTTGAAACATCACAAGCAGTTACT
Source organism: Tragopan temminckii (assembly GCA_028571105.1). NCBI lineage: Eukaryota > Metazoa > Chordata > Aves > Galliformes > Phasianidae > Tragopan > Tragopan temminckii. The sequence goes on from JAOWBP010000001.1 coordinate 148,575,352, forward strand.
AGGAATGCACTTATATCATTTAGATGCTGCATTTTACTTATCAGAAACAGCAATTTAACTAAACTTAATTTTATGTAGCGTAGTGCTTACAAATTATCCAAGCATGAATTCTGTACTGTTTTCCTGGTACTTTTATTTAGTTAACATGTTTAAAAGTTTATGATTAGATTTTTTTTTCCTTTCTCTTCCATTAAAGCGTTTTCTTATAAAACAGTAGCCTTGACAGTCTGGCAAAAAAAAAAGAAAAAAAAAAAAAGGGGATAGTATCCCTTTCAAAAGCCTTGATTTCCAGCATTCAAGAACACTTTTTTTCTCTGCTGTATGTATTCACAAAAACTTTATTGAAATCCAGAACACACAAAGCCCACTGAGTAAGATTTCTATCACAAGCATTCTTCAGTGTATTTGCTTCTTTCCACATTTTATAAATTAGTAAAGAAATCAGTGATTTCCTTCACAAATAATTTTAAGACATTGTGATTATAATGGCTTTGATTATCTATCCAGATTCTAATGCTTAATCATACTATTATGTTCAACTACTCTGTCTGATAACTCATTTACTTGTTTGTTCTTAAATGAATACAGACCCCAAATCTCTCAAGCCACCAACAGAAAAGTAAATCACTAGATGTAGTATCTGAAATGGAATGATTTTTAAATGAATATTCAATTACAGTTGGTTCAAAGAAATGAGGTTAAAACTGAGCTTTACTTTTTACTTTAGCAAAAATTTAGGACAATTTCAGCACTCTTTCATTTTAAACTATGATTTTTTAATAGATTTTGGACTTAAAAAAGAGAAGCATTGTAAAAGTGTTGTGTTTCTATTCTATTCTAGTCCAATAAGTGATAAGTTAAAATTTTTAGTTACTGAATCCTACAATAAGATTATGTACTATTTTTATTTATTTATTGGAAAAGATCATGCTTTAAATATTTATTTAAGCAACAACACATCAACAACAAAAAAATATCAAACTAAGTGCAGGATTCACTTATGCACAACATCCATTGACTGTATTTTCTGTGTCTGACGTAAATACTGAACTCCCTTTCTGTTTAATAGAAGGAAACCAGAGACAAATGACACTACGAATATTTCTCGTTCTCAGATGTTTACGGTTGAAGGATTTAATTTTGTCATTTGCATTTTTCTCTCTTGCCTCTAGAAAGAGCAACAGTATTGTAGATGTATTTTAATATCTATAATCAAGAAAATAGAATTCCATCACTTGCAAGAATCAAGACGGAGGTCAAAGCCTACAAGAAAAGTGACACACTAATAAGTAGATCTAGTAATACATAAAAGGTTTCAAAACAAGTCATATCTATACTTAAATGTATCAAAGAGAAAAAAAAGATAATAATCTTCAGATTTATATGTAAAATCAAGTCTTTAATTTGCCCAAGCATGTGTACAATGCTAATTTATATAAGTTTCTTACTGAGATTCTCAGGATGTATACTATCTTGAAAGCTGCTGCAAAGACTGATGTGTTCTTGATCTGAGGATGGGGCTGAATTTCTGGGAAAGTAGAGTTGTACATGAGCACCTGGTGTTGACCACCATTAGTGGAGCAGAGCAATTCAGCTATTCTGTTTCATAGTAAGAACTGCTATGGTTCCCACTCATTCAAGAACAGTTGTACGAGTATGCCTTTGGCATCAGTTAATTTTTTTTTTTTTTTTTTTTTTCAGTTAGCTTTATCCCTTAAAGATAAAATCTGATGTTTACAGGAAACTGTAAAAGTACAAATATCACCAAAATAAATAAGTAAAGAAAGTCCCTGAAGAATTAAACTGGAGCATCTCATTCCAAGAAATTTTAAGAGAGTAGGATCTTGAGTTTCAATAAATTGGATATACTCTTTGGATGCATATGTCTGAAGGCCAAATTCTGTTTTTGGTACATCAGAGTCTGATTCATGCTTGAAGATTCATGATTTTAAATTAAATTGGCTTCAGATTAATAATACAACACAAATAGTCAACTCAATAATGTTTCTAAATTTCTGTATGCAGAAAAATGTCCATATTTTTTCACCCAGTACAAAAACGTTTTCAAGTTGAAAAGATGTCAGAGCAGACCACCAAGATTGTGTGGGCTGGAGCACTTGCCATGTGAGGAAAAGGGACCTGGACATCCTCAGCCTCAAGAAGATACCTAACGGGGGTCCTAACTGCAGCTCCCAGTGGGACGTTGACTGAGAAGTCAATGAGGAGATGGAGCCAGGCTCTCCACTGCAATGCACATTGGGAAGATGAGAGAAGCTTTTTCACTCTAGGGACATTCAGGCAGTGGTACAAGCTACCCTGAGCAACTGTGTGTTCTTTGTCCTCGGACAATTTGATGTTCCAACCATATATAACCTTGCACAGTCTGACTTGATCTCAGGGCTGTCCTATTGTGAATAGGAGGTTGGATTGGAGAGATCTTGAAGTCCTTTTCTATCCAAGAATCCATTGGCTTTATTTCTATATGTAAACACTTCACTTTATTTAATATGGTTGAAAATTCAGACACAAACTGGTTACAAGTGCTTTTACAGTGGCACAATCAATTATACTGAAGTCTATAATCACCAAAAAAAGCCTCCTCACAATCCTATAAAAAGATGTTAAAACCAGACCATGACCAATGATGTGTGACTGCTAAATTCATTAGCATTAACTAACAAGACTTTTGATTTCTAAAATTACTTGTGTCAGGAGGTAATGACAAACTTGGTAAGATATTACTTGCCAGATGTCATTAAATCTTTTGCAGCTCTTTTCTATCAGTATCAAATGTTAGATTAAAGCAATAACAATATGCATATGAATTTGAGGGAATTAATTACAAAAATTCTAGACAAATCTCACTGTATAGGATATTAAAGTGATGAAAATAACTTTCAGTATCAGGAATTTAAATACGAAAATTACTCCTACTATTTTTTAGTAAAATGTCAATCTATAATAGTGAGCTTTAGTACTCCTCATCATGCCAAAACAAAAATTATTATTTCCCTGTCCTGAAAGTACTGATAAAGGAGCTGTAGGAGCTGTGATATATACTAGAGATATTTGATGTTTATTTTTAGATTGTCATTTTATACTATGAAATATTTGAATTTCTATGTGAGACTACGGATTTCCTTTTATTTTCATGAAAGCATATCAGAGTCCAGAAATATATTCCATTTGCCATTCTTGCCATTCTTCTCCTTTTTCTTTTTTTTTTTTTTTTTTGGTTACTACTGGTACACTAGAAGAATCATACAATGGATTGGGTTGGGGGAGATAAACACTCATCACCAGCCTCCACCTGGACATAGATCTGTTGACAACAACTCACTGATTGCGACCACCCA
>JAOWBP010000001.1:148579983-148596664 GCA_028571105.1 Tragopan temminckii
GGGGAGATAAACACTCATCACCAGCCTCCACCTGGACATAGATCTGTTGACAACAACTCACTGATTGCGACCACCCAATAATTCCTCATCAACATAGTTTGCCTTTCAATTCTACATCTTTGCATTATAGAGACTAAGGTGCAAATAACAGAGTCCATTGAAAAAATCTATTGTACTCATCTCCAATATTTTGAATAATTTAGGGGTTATACAAACAAAGCTAACTCTAAGTCATGTGAATATTTATAAGACTGTTATGAGTGTGGATTTGGGTTTGAAACCTGAGACAAAAGCAATCTGCTGACAACCTCCTTCTCCCCTACTAGTCATAGAAAATGCAACATGGTATAAGCATTCTCATAGTATTCTTTTATTATTATTATTATCATTATCTCATTATTATTATTATTATTATTATTATTATTTGAGTTTGGGAAAATAAAACAACCGTAAATTTTACAAGTGTTTCTGAAAACTTGGAATTTATATAAATGCAATTAAAAAATGGAGACAATTTTGTATGAAACCAATTTGTCTGAAATGTTATGTCTCTGTAAAACATAGAATTGAAAACCTACATAATATTTTATTTTTTCCAATGTCTTTTCACTATGAATTTCAATCCATTCAGTTTGCTGAACTTAACAAAAAAAAAAAAAAAGAAAAAAAAAAAAGAAAAAAAAGAAAAATATGGGCAGCTTCTAGAAATTCTGAATTCTGAAATTGCCTTTGTCTCAGGCATTTCTACATCTGACTTTCACCCAAATACCCATGAAAAGTGTAAATATAGAAACATAGAATAATTTAGTGGAAAAGATCAATCTTGGAAAAGATTCAGCATCAACAAGTTCATCACTGAACAACATTCCTAAATGCCACATCCACATGTCTCTTAAATACCTCCAGGAATGACACTTCACTACTTCCTTAGGCAGTATATTCTAATATCTAACCATACACTCAATGGATAAATTTCTCCTGATATACTCTCTAAGCTTCCCCTGGTGCAACTTGAGGTAATTTCCTCACATGCTAAAGAAATATGATTATCCTAAAAGATAGTCATACAATTGAAAAGACAATCATTGAATAGTCTTCAAGACTGAGATCCTTGATGCTCTGAAAATTTATATTCACTGTACACAAAACGTATATAGCTTACAATGTAAAACTTTACATTGCTCATTTTTTAAGGAGGGATTAATACAATATCTTCCCCAATATCTATCTGCCCTAGAGCTACATCTGTCTCCATTATGAATGAGCATCTGCCTAATTAGCATCTGGCAAATTTCAAGCTGGCTGCTGATAGTCAGTGGTACAATGGGCTCAACTAGTTATACTGTGGCCTGGTTTGAAACTAAGCTTTCATGCTCACCCTATGAAAATATGGCATATTTAGTCTTTACAAAAATCTTACAGTGGTCTGTACAAACTCTGGAGCCTGTCTGAAACTAAATAAATTGACAAGCTGGCCCCATTGCTGTTTTCCTGAACATGGTGGCTTCTCGAAATCAGACAAAAAGCAGGAGTGAGGCCTTTTACCCCACTTCACTTAATTTTGCATTTGTTAGATTTTCTTCTTTGCACTTATCTTAGTTGATGCAGTCACAGTTCCCAGGTAAAATCTATATTCATCACCCTCTGAGCAACAGTTATTCCACTTTTAGCAAAGAGAGAGTTAGTCTGGCTGCCTTTGACTAGATACATACAGCAAAAAAAATCAACCAACCAACCAACCAACCAACCAACCAACCAAACAAACAAACTAAAAAAAACCCAAACCTTGTTAGATTGGGGGAAATAAAATACCCCTAAGTATTGTGTACTACCAGGAGGCCAGATTCTCCAAGAAAAATTCTGAACCAGACGCAGCAGAGCAGTAACCCAGATCCAAAGTATCAATTTTCAAAATAACAGAATCATTGTTCAACACATATAACACTCAATAACGCAATGTATTATTTTATTTGCCCAGAATACATTATCATAACCATTAGAAATCAATTCAGTAAATACCTTTCTTCACCCATAGATTTCAGTGAGTAGAATTTCTGGAATCTACCCAAACAGGTCACAATGAACAGGATAATGTGACAATCTGTTATCATTAGCTCTGTTGGAAAGGTTCTGAAGACAGTAGAGAGAATTAAATGACCTGGAAAACTCAGTCTATGGAAAAGTCTATCGTACTCATCTCCGTTATTTCCACCTCTATGCATCACTGGAATCATGGAACAACATGATTTGCAGTCATGACAAAGATAAAGGTCATTTTCCCGTTTTTCTTTTATCTAGCACAAGCCATTTAAGATTTGTTTAATTCCAGACATACACAAAGTAATTTATTCGTGTCAGGTCTTTCCATTCACTCAAGATGTTAATCTTTTGAAATCTCTTCACATTTGGAAGACAGTGTGGAGTTGTGATTTTGTAAAGCACTGATACTTTATTCCTAACTACATACCAAAAATTCTATATAGTTCATTTTAGCAACTCTTTTTTTCTAATAGCTGGGTTGTTTTTTGTTTTTTTTTTTTCCCCTTCATGTAAAAGCTGAAACAGAAATCAGTTTTGAAAATATGTATTAAATGTAATCATTATGCCCAAGTCAACATGGTAAAGACAGATACAATGAAAGGATTGACACAGTCTATTCAAATATATGCATCAAAGAGGTTTTTTTTGTTTATGTAAGCTTTGCTTCTGTTCTACATAAATTATTAGCTTAAAATGAAGAAGTGAACTTTGAAACACATCAGCTATTCTGATTTAACACAATTGTGCATGAAGCCATTATTCCTTGGAAATTTAACCAATTGTAAGTCCATAGAAAAGGAAGAACAGAAACAGGTTAAATATCAGAATTTTAGGCAAAAATTTGGAAATCTTGTGCATTTCAGGAAAGAAGATATGAAAGCATTCTTGTAGCTCAGAGCTGGGTGAAAATTCAAGTGACTGTAGTCAAGGGAATAGTGTTTTCCCTAAATTTCTTTTAGGGAACACTTTTTAGTACACACTCAGTACTTACTGAGAGTTTGAGATAGCAAATATACCATTTTAAGGGCATGTTTTTCACCAGTAAATAAAAAACTCAAATTTGGGCACAAAGTTGTTCCAAATCATCTTCCATCTTTATAGAAGTGGAAAAAAAAATGCAGCATGATTTGTGTTTAGCCTATTTAGATTACTCGTTGTCCTAGTTTCAGCTGCAACATAATTACTTTTCTTCCTAACAGTTGTATGGTGCTGTGTTTTGGATTTAAGATGAGAATAATATTGATAACACATTGATGTTTTAGTGGCTGCAAATCACCATTTGCACAGAATCAGGGACTTTTCTACTTTTTTATACTGACCTGCCAGCAAGGATCTGGTAGTGCACAGGAAGCTGGGAGAGAACAGAACTAGGATACTGACTCAAATTGACCAAAGGGATAATTCATACTGTATGTTGTCATGCAGAAAGATAAAACTGGAGGACTCTGGGGAAGCGAATGTTGCTCAGGGACAGATTGGCCTTGCATCACATGCTTTTTAATTCTTTGTTTTGCTGCTTTTTTTCTCCTTTCAAAATCCTTTTTTTTTTTTTTTTTTTTTTCCCTTCTTACTAAATTGTCCTTGTGTCAACCCAGGAGTTCTTTCATTTTACCAAGCACTTTTCTTTCTCATTGCACTGGAGGATGGGCACTGTACAAATGACTGTGCAAATCTAGCTCTGTATCAGGTTAAAACACAATATATATATTTTTTTTTAACGTAAGGATTTATATAATTGCACACCTGAAGATAGCATTTATTAGAAATGATCTACATGGATTTAACAAGAAGATACAAGACTCAGAGTAACAGAGCATGAAGTTAATATCACACACAAAATCTGGCAGGCCAGAAGTTGGTTCTGCCCTCAGATATTATAGATTTACATAGAAAGAATATATAAAGAAATGATCCTGGCATATTTGTCTATGTCAAACAATCAAAAGCCTCCACTCTAAATCATAGAATCATAGAATTCTCAGAGTTCAAAGGAACCTTAAAAGTCATCTAGTCCAACTCACCTGCAAAGAACAGGGATGCCAACAGATAGATCAGGGTGCTCAGAACCTGATCCAACCTGGCCTTGAAAGTCTCCAGAGATGGGGCATCCACCACATCTCTGGGCATCCTGTTCCAGTGCCTCACCACCCTTATTATAAAAGACTTTTTCCTTGTATCCAACCTAAATCTACCTTCTTTAAGTTTGAAACCATTTCCCCTCATTCTAACACCTGCTAAAAAGTCTGTCCTCTTCTTTCCTATAGCTCCCCTTTAGATACTGAAAAGCTGTTATTATGTCACCTCAGAGCCTTCTCTTCTCTGGGCTGAACAGTCCCAACTCTTACAGCTTGTCCATGTAGGAGAGATAATACTTAAATACTCATAGAATTCTGAAATAGAGTACGCAGCTTATAGCTATTATTTTGATAAACAGAAATTTTCAAGGTGTTAAATTCTCAAATAAAATTATGACTTAAATTTATCTCTATTGTTCTTTGGACAGAAAGAGAACAGAGAGTGGATTTTCATTTATATTTGGAAAAACCCTTCCTTCTTCTCTCCTTCTATGATCTCTTGCTACTCATGGACATTATTGATAACACTTTGATTCCATTGACATAAACTCAGAGCAAACCCACTTTTTAATGTAAAGATTATCCTTCAATAAATCAGCTATTATAATAAGAATTATCCAGAGAATGTAAGTTAAAATTTACCTGCCAGTCTTTCCTATGGTTTTAGTGGTTGCAATAAGCTGTCAAGGGCAGGAAAATGAGTTAAATTCTGTTATATTTAAAATGACACTCTGAATCTACTCACATCAATTTCATCAGTTCTAATTCAGTTATGTCTGGTTGGACTGCACTGTCTCATTTAGTCTTCTGATATGATTCTCAATTAGTTGTGTAGGCAGGTAAAATGATGACATCTAACAATGAACTATGTGTTTCCAAATATGTTGGTACAGCCACACATCACACTTTAGCAGGCTCTTTATGCTGACCTATTAATAAACCACAGTTTGGGGTTGAGAATAAAGACTCAACTTAAAAATTAATTAGAGGTATTCTGAACTACATGATCATAAGTCATTCAGCTATTATATGATAAAGCACAGCTGCTAACAGACAACTGCTGAGGCTTACTCCATCTTATTTCCATCTGCAGCTGTATTCATGATAAATTTAAACTGAATATCCATCATTCATCTGGAAAATGAATATTAGATTCAGAAGTCTCATACCTGCAGCTGTTTCATTGCACTAGTTTATGTCACAATAGGCTGTTAATGAGCACACCACATTTCACTTTCACCTGCTTCATTAATATACATTTTTATTTATTTCAAGATGCTAATAAAACATGTGCTGAGCAACACAAAACACTTAAGATTATTTAGGAACAGACTTTGACTAGCTAACAGGTTAGATTAGCCTTGATCTTAATTTTACCTTCATGAGAACTTGCCTATGAATTCAGACTCTGATAAAATAAGCACTGTATTCTTGAACCAGACCAAGCCACGTTGAAGTACATGGAGATTAAAAAAGCAATATAGATTTAGTATCTAATTCTTGTTTCCAGAATTTTCCAGGGTGAATTAGATATAATTAAGCATGAGAGAAAGATTATTTTTTAAAAGCTGTTAATTTCTCTCAGGTTCAGAGAATACTGCAGTTACTATTTTAAAACATTTACATGGTTTGGTAAACTCATTCAGGAAAGAACCTTCTACAAACCTATTTATGGTGGGAAGTATTTGAGTATTATCCATAAAACTGGTTTATTTATTTGTTTACTTTTTAATCTGAGTTCCACCAGTAGGCTTATTCAAGTTGAATTGCTGGCAAGAGCTTCTATGATTGATCTTGATTTTATAAATTAATAAGTGCAAGTCATAAAGGTCATAAGCATATTCCAAATGTAGTTTAGTTTAAATATCCAATACCTTAGCTTTCCTGTTGTCTGTACAGATGTTGTTCTTTAAAATGAAGATTATCTCCACAGAGTGGTTCTTGTATGGGTGGAGTGTGATGACGCTCAGGAGCTGAAGTGAATCAAAAAGTGTTAGGGTGCCTTTTCAATAATCTGTGGGATCAAACAAACAAACGGACAAACAAACAAACATATATAAACGTATTAGTTTCCTATATTTAGATCCTTAAATCCTCAAACTATCTTGTATGTAGAGATCTATTCTTTTAAATATTGTGTTTCATTCCATGTATATTGCGTGATATGGCAGTACTGTTTGGGTCTTTGTTCAAGACCAGATTGGATGTGGCCTGATCGAGTGGGTAGAAACACTGACCATGGCAGGAGGTTGGAACGAGGTCTCATGGGAGACCTTCTTGCTCTCTACAATGATTTGAAGAGGTTGTAGTAAGGTGGAAGTTAATCTACTCTCCCAGATAAATATGATAGGACAATGGCCTCAAGTTGCACCAGGGGAGATTCAAATTGGGGAGTAGGAAAAATTCTCTGAAAGAGAGGCCAAGCATTGGAATTGGCTGCCCAAGGAAGTATTTGATTCACTGTCCCTGTAGGTGTTCAAAAAATGTGTAGATGTGGCACTGAGAGGCGATGGCTAGTAGTCATGGTAGTGAGGGCTGATGGTTAGACAAGATGGTCTTACTGGCCTTTTCCAACCTTAATGATCCTATGATTCTATGATTCCATGATTTGCTATCCTATAAATAAGGAGTAGTATTTAGAAAAAAGAGAAAGGAAACTTTACATGTTTATTGTGTCACTTATGACACAATGAAAAAGATTTAAAATATTTTTTATTTGGATTTTAAACTATCTCATGAGTATTTTTCTAAAGATGATTTTCCATATCATCTTAGTATTAATAAGTAGCCTTTTACAGATAACATGGAATTAAAACTATTATTAATCTATTTGTTTTCAAACGAGCCATTTGAAATGATGCTATGGGCATGTGTCACCATTTACCTTATCCTCCTAAAAAAACACAGCATAATACTTCCTTAAACTAACTACTGTTTCAATTAATATTTTCTATCCCAACAGCCAGCCATTAAGTTAAAATGGCAACACTAGAGAAAACACAACTGTTTTAGTGAATTTGAACAATTATTAGCATCTTCAATTACAAAAGACAAAAAAAAAAAATCATCCCACTGTTGTGACAGCATGTGAGCTCCTGGAATAATTAACTTTCATATGGAGGCCAAAAAAGAGGTGTTTTTTTTTTTTTTTTCCTGCAGCAGCAGCCTTAACTAACTAAACAGTAAATACAGCAAAATCATCTAAAACAAGTTGTTTTTTTTTAATTCTGTTTTCCTGTGCCCTGACTTTCCCAATACTTTATCCTAATGAAAGGAGTTACAAGGATGTTTTCCTGTTCCAATTATTCTCTACATAAACCTTTTTCCTGGGAATCAATCAGCAGCTGGGAACTGTATCTATTAAATAATTTTAAGCCTAATAAAAATAAACAAACAAATAAATAAACGTGGCAGACGTTCTAATTACCTTACTCAGTCGTAGATATCTATGTTATTATTAGGTATCACATTATATGTCTAAAGTTCTTCAACCAAAGACACTGGTAGAAGTAACTATCAATTTCATAGATATTACTGAGTCCCGTACTACTTGAAAGATTCAAAGACATGTCTGCAGTCCAACAATTTAGATCTGTGATGAAGGCAGGCTGCTCACACTTCTGTGATGCTCATCATGTAGAAAACAGTCAAGTTTTTGTAGGATTTTAGTCACTGCACGTTAAGTGGTAAATTCAGATAAAGAGATCGCTTGAAAACCTGTAAAGAATTAGCAAGTTGTGTACATGCAGGCAAACACATAAAAATGCCTCTAAGCATCTTTGATGCAGAGGAAAAAGTAATTGAATCCTTTTGGAGGGACAAGGTTTGTAAGAACTAGCCATACTCCTGAATGAAATCAACCTTTGCATTCAGGTGATGTTAGAAAACTGCACTTAACAATATAAAAGGGGTAGATATCAAGAGAGTGTGCAGGGCAATTTCAGCTTATTCCTCCTAATAGTCTTCTTTTCTTACTTTTTCTGTTTAAAGCATTAACAAGGACTAAGAAAGCTTCAAGGAGACAGTTAGGATTTAAATTATATAATAATAATAAATAACAACAATAGAACAAATATAAAATTTACATATAAGGCATGTCTCTTTTTGTTCTCCATAAAAATCAACTGCACATAATAATTTCACACTCTCACAATACCTTTTGGAACTAATTCCTATATTTTATTAATCTGATTAATCATTAATCTTTCTCTTACATAAATTACAGTGGTATATATCCAACATCTGTGTGTACATGCATGACATACACTTTTATTGTGTATTTATGTATAGCTATATGCCTAGATATTAATATTTTTCACTTTTAGACTGATTTAGGCTGAAGAAACAGGAATAATTCATCTATTTCGTTTTTAAAATAATAAATCTGTGTATATTATTTTCAGCTTTGAACTGAAGGTCACAAAAATCATTGTGCAAAAAAGGTTGAACAATGACAGAAAAATATGATGCATTAAAAGGAAAAGGAAAATGACCACAATTTATTCAAACTTCCTATTAGATATAAGCATCTTCACATCGTTGAATTCCACAGAAGGTGGGCTGGTCATTAGGTTTCAGTAACTGGAAGAAACTATAAATCACAGCTTTTACTTTTACAGCCCATTACACTCAAAGGTCTCAAACCTTTCTTTGGCTATTTGCAATCCTTAGAGTACTCCAGCTGCAGAGTTTTATACTTTCCCACATTCTGTGACAAATAGATGCTATGCTGTAGAGTGAACAGGAAATTAGAGCAGAAGAAAGGTGTGGAATCAGTATCCACAAAAAGGTTATGCAGGAAGGCCATGAAGAATAGCTCACTGTGGGGCTGTGCAGTCTGCCAGTGAACCTCAGACAAGACAGATTACATGCCTTTTAATGCCCATTTAAGAATCAGTGAATTTTTATATGTTACAAAGGGGAAGCAGTGATAAATTTATTACATATTGTAGAAGGGCAAGATAGGAGAGGGATATGGAGAGGTAATAGGTTTAGGGAGACATTTGATTGAGATCTGCTGTAGGTAGCTAGAAAAATATAGCTACAGTTCTAGTTACTGCACTAAAAATAGTACAGTTCTTTTTCTTGCTTTTGTCTTCTCACAGGAAAGTGATTCCTTTCTACAGTTTCATTCCATATATAAGCACAATACCCTTCATTTTTTCTTAGCACATTCTGATGACTGACTTGCCCTTTTCCATCTATTAAACAAATTTACTACTTCTGATGCAGCACTGTTCAGAAAAATAGTTAACTTTTTCTCACCTGTCTATTCAGTAATTTCACTTTGCTTCTCGAAGTAGTTAAATTAAACCTTCCTCCCACTTCATTTAGCCTCTCTCCTATTGAGTCAAGCGAGCTTGCAGATACTGACTAATTTGAAAACGTGTCAGGGCAACACCAGCTATGCATGAGAAAGAAGCCTCTTAAAGAAATATAGTTTCTCCACATTGTTCTAGAGGAAACTTTGGGAATAATTAGACAGTCAAAGCAGGTCTCACTGTGTCTGTACTACAGGTGAGAAGTACTCCATATCCTTGTCCCCGGAGCTCTACCAGGCTACCCAGTGAACTGCAAGGCAGATAGCACCCTCCTCAGCAAATACAGTTTCCATTAAAATCAAAATAACTGTTTTACTAAGTGCCCTCTGGGATTCCTTATATTCTAGGCTGCACTGAAGAATATGCTTGTTCTAAAAAGAAAAAAAACAGGCAGTTCCATCAAGAATGTTTTGACACTGTCTTTGAGTTCTTAGTGCAGTGATTTCCATGTAATGTCTTCCATGTTTGGTTTTTGTTGTGTGTTTTTTTGTTTTTGTTTTTGTTTTTTTTTTTTGCTTTCATCTACTGCTGATACCACACAGTCTTCACAGGTGAAGATTAAAAGGGAATCTCAGAAGGAACACAGGGGTAGTTACACCAAGAAGTCTTAAAGGCAACAAATTGCTTCTCAGACTCTTCAGCAACTGCACTGATTAATACACAGGCTGTCACATTTCAGTGATTTAAAAGATGAAATATTTTGCAATAGAACTTCAGCACTTAAGAACACACTATGAGATTTTTCACAACTCATACTATCCTTTAATTTCTGCTTTGTGTTTATCCATACAGGAATTAATTATGTAATTATGTATTTTCATGGAGCTTAGCAGAGTATTTATACTTGAAAGTGTGAAACCAATTCCATACTTGTGTGGTAGGCAGTAGTTTGGTGGTCTCAAGGAAAGCTTAGTATAATTCCAAACTTAAATGCATAAGAAGAAAATTATTCCCCTTAGAAACTAAAAGCCAAATCCTGCAGTAGCTAGAATTTGTTACCTATGGATACAAGTCAAGTAAGTGAAAGGGGATAATATATGCCACATTCGGAGCAGCAGACTATGATCCTGAGAGTGATTTTTGGCCTTCTGTAGTTAAAAGACTCAATATCCAGGAATATTTTTTAAAAGCCTGTGAATCTAAGAATTTAATTCAAACGCATGCATTATCCTTGGTGATAAATAATATTTAAAACTATTTTTTTTAATGCACTGCAGGAACTCATAGATAAACTGAAAGGAAAGAAGAAAGTCCATGAGATTTGGAAAAAGGGCCTGTTCATCTGGGAAGAATATAGGAATCTTATCAGGGCCTATAGGGATGCAACAAGGAAGGCCCGGGCCCTCTTGGAACTAAACCATACAAAGGAGGTAAAGGATGACACGAAAAGTTTTTAGGAATTTCAAGAGTAAAAGGAAGATTAGGGAAAATTTGGGTACTGTACTTAATGAAAAGAATGCTTTGTTAAGAGAGTATGCTAAGTAGGCAGAGATATTGAATGCCATCTTTGCTTCAGTCTTTATTGCTAAGACTAGCCCTCAGGAATCCCAGACCCTGGAGGTAGGAGAGAGTGTCTGGATAAAGGCGGACTTTCTGTTGATCAAGGTGGAACTGGACAGAGAGCATCTAGACAAAATCAGTACACATAAGTCCATGGATCCCAATGGGATGCACATTTGCTGGGAGAATTTGCAGAGGTGATTGCTAAACTCTCCCTATAATTTTTGAAAGGTCCTCACAAACTGGAGAGGTGCATGAAGACTGGAGGATAGTCAATGTCACTTTAGTCTTCAGAAAGGGTAAGAAGGAAAATACAGGGAACTACAGGCCAGACAGCTTCACCTCCATCCTAGGAAAGGTGATGAAACAACTTGTTCTAGATGCCATCTGAAAGCAATTGGAAGAGAAAAAGGTCATCAGGAATAGTCAACATGGATTGGAACCAAAGGGAAATCATGCTTGACCAAACTGATAGCCTCCAGTAGTGTCATCAGTGGCTGAGTAAATGGGGGGAGAGCAGTGGATGTTGTGTAACTTTACTTCAGCAAGGTATTTGACACTATCTCCCAAAACATCCTTGCTATGAAACTTAGACAATGTGGGATAGATGAGTGGACAGTGAGGTGAATTGAAAACTGTCTGACTGGCAGAGCTCAGATTGTTGACAGCAGTGGTGCAGAGTCTGGTTAGAGGCCTGTAACTAGCAATGTTCCCCAGGGATTGGTTCTGAGTCCGAATCCGGTCTTGTTCAACATCTTCATCAGTGACCTGGATAAACGGATAGAGCCCAACCCCAGCAAGTCTGCTGATGATTTAAAGCTGGGAGGATTGTCTGACACACCTGAAGGCTGTGCCGCCATTCAACAAGACCTGGACAGTTGGGAGGAGTGTAACCTGATGAGGTTCAAGAAGAGCAAGTGTAAAATCCTGTACCTGGGAAGGAATAACTGCATGCATCAGTACAGGTTAGGGGCTGACCTGCAGGAGATGAGCTCTGCAGAGAAGGACCTGGGTGTACTGGTGGACAACAGGTTGGCCATGAGCAACCATGTGCCCTTGTGGTCAAGAAGGCTATAGCAACAGATTCATCACTACATTTACAGGATGTCTTGATGTCCACAAGCCATGTAAATTTTGCCTCTTGTTTCAGTGTCTACCAGATATTTCTTATTAATTTGTTGTCACACATTCAGCTCCAAAAAAAGATAATCTAGATAATCTGTCCAGTGGGCAAATGTTTGTAGCTGGTTTCATGCTTAGCTTCTGTTTCCTGCTTCTCTATCCAACCTACCTGCGGAAGGTTTGATGAATAAAACCATGCAGTGTTTATGGTTTATGCACACAACTAAAGTTTAGGATTGTATTCCTTCAAATCATAATTTACACTATAACTTTTGTACCGAGTTTAGTCTTTTTTTTTTTTTTAATGTGTTTTCTTGTCAGTTTAATCTCCCCTAAATGTACTATCATGCAACTATGTTTGCTCCGATGAAGTGAAGTGGTCACAGTGATGACAGAAAGAAACTGTGAGCAAGTTTGTTCACTGCTATCAAGCTTCACTCCAACAAGATCTTCACTTTCACAGACAAGGCCACATTGCTGCAACTTGCTACCAAATATGTTACCTAAAACTGCTGCTGCTGTCACTGTCAGTAAACCAATACCTTTTGGTAACCAGCACACTGTCATTGCTGGTTGCCAATGTAAGTAATCATATCATGATGAGCTCCTCTGAGCACAACTTCCTTTACATCTATTTGCTTGGATTATTTTAAATTGTGGCGAAATACTTACTTTCAACTCTATTTAACAGGAGTCTTTATTTCCCCTTTGTAACCACAGATGATTTTTCACAGATGTATGTCACTTTTTTTAGGAAGAAAAATAGGTTTATAACTAATTAACTTTTTGTTTCAACTCATAAGGTACCCAACAGCATGAATCCATGTGCAGCGACTGACTAAATTTTGTTTATCAAAAGTCCTGGCAAATGGCCACAGTCTAATAAACTGAGTCAAAGTTTCAGCTGGATTATTTCCATCTGTTCTTGTTTGAAATGTTTCCAGTACATGTAATTTAATAATACTAATATGGCTGAGTAAATGTCTTGTGCTATAACACAAGCAACCCTGAAAAGTTTTGCAAAAATTTGCAATCAGCAGACCTTGTGAGGGCTATTATTTCCTATTTGCAGATATGGGAAATTATTCAAGGCAACATTAAAAATATATGCTTGAAATCACCTGGTGTTTTAAGATGCTGACTTTGAAACACTTTAATGTTATCATGATTTTTGAGTACATCAAACACCTCTGTTCTCTGCACTGAGCACTCTCAGAACAAAACTCTGTGGTAGGTAAAAAAAATGGAGACACCCAAACTTTGTGCAGGTGCTTGTAAATTTGGACCTCCTAAGTGATTTGCACGAAGTCAAACAGTGAGTCATTGTATAAACATTACAATAAATTAAGTCTCCTGCTTGTCACTGCACTTTTATTTGGGAACATGCTGCTTCTCAGATAGCAGAGTACCTTCAGTTAGAGAAGAGTGGTCTATTAAAGGTGCAAGGAAAATAGCATTGCTCAGTAAGCCACTACAAGAGAATGAGCAATGCGGGAGTAAAGATCAGACAATACACAGTGCTTGTAACTAACAAAGGACAAAAAGAAACTGAAGCGCCCACTAATCTAGAGAAAGTTGCTTTGCAGTAGCATTGTAACTGCAGAGGGAAGAAAGTTTCACAGTGGTGTCCACTGTGGCTTTGTTATGTCATTTACAGCACTTTCTCCTGAAGTCATGATATGAGTAAAGTACACTGAGTATTGACACACAGATGCTACAGTTCTATGAAAATTAAACAGGTGGAGTAAACGAGATACAAATCAGAAATAAACGTTAAGATCAGTTGCCTAAAAATCTGAGGAAGATCAAGAGAGTACATTTCTTTATTCATTAACTGAAGGCTCAGGGAGCAGATACGTGCTTTGAATGCTCTAAGCACAGCAAAATTTCTTGCTAAAAATACCATTTTAATTAAAGTTGTGTTAAAACTGTGATAGACAAAATGTGCTGGTTGGACCAGATCCTAGGTTTAAAACTACTGAAGGATGAATGCCAAAGATATTATTTAAAATAAATAATAAAAAAAAGAAACATTACTGCAACACACATTAGTATTTGCACCCAGATAAATCCTACATAGGTTGCAGATAGGGCAACTGTCTGTCCCAGAAAACTGTTTACATCTTTCTTTCTCCTCATGCATGGTGTTCTGAATATCTTCATCTCCATTCCCCTTCCCTTGCTGCTGTCCATTAACCTTAGAAGTTCACCTGTGATTGAACCTGAAGTAAATTGGAGGGAATACTGATACATCTGGAAATGCTTTATAAAGTCAGATGAAAATGCTGGCCCTACTAAGCACATACTAGTGTTTCTGTGTGCTTTTCATGTTTTTCCTTTCTTTTTAATTTCTTCTCAGTGTCCCTGGGCACCCTGCTCTGTGCGTCCCTACTGGAACAAGGGTTGGACCAGATGAATGTAGAAGTCTATGTCACAGAAGTCACTTCCAACCTCAATCATTCTGTGATTCTCTGATTACCTATTTAGAAATTGTCAATTCTTCATTTTTATATTCAAATCAATACATTCACAAAACCACAAAATGAGAGAATCATGGATCATAGAACGTTCTGAGTTGGATGGAACCCATAAGAATCATGGAGTCCAACTCCTGGCTCCACATAAGACTATCAAAAAATTCAGTCATGCCTTCCAGGAGTCTTCACTCCTCCTAGCTGAACAACTCCAGCTCTCTCAGTATTTATTCAGTAGAATAGGTGCTCCATCCCTCTCATCATTCTGGCAGCCCTTCTCTGAACCCACTCTAACTGTTCTTTTGCTGGGAGGCCCAGAGGTGAATGGAATAGTACTCCAGCTCATTTCTCAGGAGAGAAAAATACAGGAGAATCACGTGCCTCAGCTTCATAGCTACATCTCATTTGATGTGACTGTGGATATGACTGGCTTATATTAAAAGCACGCTGTAAAACAAACAGACAGAAAAGGAGGATGACCAGGCTATTTATGTACATCAAAACTGTGCTAGCGTTTTGAGTCAAAATGTCTTTTCCCTGCTTTTCTCTTCCACTTTGTATTTTCCTGTGCCTTCCATTTTCCCCTTCCTCTCTCCTCTTCCTTGACAGTGGCTTTCTTGTGATTGATTGAGATTTCCCAGGGAAGAGAATTATCTCCTGAGTAGCTGAGCTGCTAACATGGAACGCTATATCATGTTTACCAATTATCATCAATATTTATAACACTGTTATGTACAAGTTGAGTCACACTAGCAGACAGAAATGAAATCTACAGTAGATTAATTAAAGCAGCAGCAGCAGCAGAATATCTTCTTAAAATTTGTGTTGAACCCTTCTTGAAAGGATTTGCCTCTTTTACCAGTGTCTTATTTTTGAATGACAGACTCACTGGCTTTTTACAACATCATCATATTACCTTGGAAAAGTGAAAATATTTTTTTCCAAATTTTAATTTTGACTTTGATGAGAAAGGAGAAATAAGTTAGATTGGATTTTGAATCTGATTACAGGAAAAAAATATTCTAACATTTCTAGGAATTTTCAAGGAATTAGCTTGCTGCACAGTGTAGAAAATATTGTAGACAGAGCAGACTTATAAGTGAATTAAAGAACTCAGAACTGCAACAGTTAATACGTTCCTATAACTAAATATTTGTATCATAATGCTTTAGAAAATCAGCGTTCTAATGCATTGTTTTCCTTAAATTCTTTATTTTAAAATATTGATCCATCATCGTTACGTAGGATGAGCACATCTTTTTCTTTTTCCTGTGTAAGTGAAAAAGTGAACTACTGGGTTATGACAAATGAAAATTATTTGAATTTATATTGACTATGCAAAATAGCACAGTTACAAAGTGAGCAGATGTGGAAGTGTGCTTATGTGTGTGCCCATGAAGGCGTAGAACTAAAAAGTTCCTACAGTTACTTTTCAATGGAAAGCTAGTACTAGTAAAAAACAGGAAAAGATACAATAAGAGATTTCCTGCACAGATCTTTCTATAAATCCAAGAATATCCATTAATAACCAGTTCTCCAGAACACATTTTATCTAACCAAACTGTTCTATTTATGACATTCCTTTTTTTTTTTTTTTTTAAAATAAAATCAATATTTAAATACATGTGGCATATATTATCACAATCAATATATATATATTTTTATGTGAAATTCCATTATTGCAGGAATAAACACATATGCCATAGTACCATTCAGGTTTCAAGGTAGCTAACAATAGCACTGAAACAAGTAGATGAATTATCCTGGATGTCCTTTTTAATGACTTCAGAATATACTTTACTTATGTGCTTTAGCAAATAGCAGCAATATAATGTACACCTATGAAATAAATGTAAGTGGTTAAGAATCTGAAATACATTCTAAAAAGTGAATTGATTTTGTTATTCCAGTAAAAGTAACCTAAACTTTTCCTAGTCTTTTCAATTAATTCTACGTGAATTAACATATTTTCATTAGATGAGAGTTGAAGCAGTAGAAGAAAGCAGAAGAAAGAAGTCTTTCAATGGCAGCACAAATTCCTGGATGAAGGTATGATTTACTCAAAATTACGCCCATAAATCTGTATTAAATTACTATTACCTTTGTGATGTGTGAAGAATTTTTCCTCTACTTGTACTAATTGTACTTA
>JAOWBP010000001.1:148597004-148615961 GCA_028571105.1 Tragopan temminckii
AAGGAGGTTGTGGATGCCCCATCCCTGGAGGCATTCAAGGCCAGGCTGGATGTGACTCTGGGCAGCCTGGTCTGCTGACTGGTGTTCCTGCACATAGCAGGGGATTGAAACTAGATGATCACTGTGGTCCTATTCAACCCAGGCCATTCTATGATTCTATGATCATCAACATTTAGCATCACTAAGTACTGTGGATAGAACGTAAAAACTACTAGATTCAGGCCAGTCATGCCAGTTCTAATTTGAAAGCAAAACTTTTTTTGTCTTGTCTATCCATTGATCTTCTTTCATTCTGTAAATTACCACAGCAAATTCTCTGAATTCATAAGACTCCTCATTTTTTAGGTTTATAGCAGTAAGAGATGTTAAAATGCAGATAGTAGCATATATTTTTTACATTTAAATATACACCATATATCTGTAATCTGTTTTTTTTTCTCTTTCAGAATGTCCTGATACATTTTTAAAAAACATTTATTTTAATGAAAAAACAACTAAGAATAAGAGATTAAATTTTATTTTGCTATACAAATTGAATAAAATACCTTTATATTTAGACAGGAAATCTTAACACTGTTCTCAGTTTATTACTTCTCAAGATTTATTTCTTCAACAGTTTTTGAAAGTCAAAGGAGAAGTGAAAGCAATTAAAATATCTCAAATTTTGACCCTTCAGTAACATCCAAGCAAGGTAAGCTTTGAATTACTCTTTTCTGACATTATCTGAGTTGGAGAGTGGTTTGTAATATATGCTTCATGTTTTTTTGACTGTCATTCTCAAAACACTTCACAAAAAATAGGGATAAGCATACAAAAATTTATTTTCCAATTAGTCAAAACAGACAGATTTGATTATCTTTACAGGAGTTTCTGAAAATTAATATATATTTAAAGATAGTGACAGCATCATATTTTGTCAGATTATCAATTTTCAGTTCTACTGAGAAAACTATTTACATGAACCTAACAGAAAAGGCATTTAATTAGAGCAAGCTCAGTGTATATATGCTGCCAGTTATCTGGAATACAAATTTTGAGATAAAAATCCATGGAAAATATAATACTCCAGTAGAAAATCACACCTGAATGAATAATGGGAACATTCAGTAAGCTCAGTTTTACAGTTAGGGGACATTTTAATAATACTTATACTTCTTGTAATGCTTATTATTTGTCAGTTGTCTTCAAGCTTTGCCAAACTTTTCTGGTAGCATTAAACATGCCAGGTTTTAGATCAAAGGAGTTTGCCAAGACAAAGAAAATGTAAGTAGAAAGCAACAGTGATAAAAATTGGCAATTTTAAAAAATTCGAATAACAGGTAATGCACTTCTGTAGTACTACTAAATATTTATGGCGAAACATGCAAATTTCTTGCTTATCATTATAGAGATCTATCAATCTATTAATATACTTTCTCTCTGCATATATCTTTCAAGACTCCAAAACAGTATTAATTGCCCAATAAATTTAATGTACTATTATTTAAACTGTAAAAGTTTCTGCAAGCAGCTAATGAAGTAATTCCTAAGTAATTTTAATTCCTTTTCCTGTTTTCAGAAATGACCTAGAATTCTACTGGAATATGTGTTTTAAGGCAAAAGCGCTGTTGAGAAAAATCTTTAGGATATTCTAGTACATGAACGATGTTATTACAATACAATGTCATGAAAATAGGACATTTCCTAAGAAATAAATAATTTAAACAAAAGCATTCTACTGAATTCAAAGAAATTTCAGTATAATTCCTGAGAAAGCTATGCTAAGAAAAGTTGTGAAAATTGAAATGCAAATGACAAGTTCCAGAAAACAAAACTTTTAGGGTAAGACGTTAAATGGCCTGTTATGTCAAGAAAGCTCTGTGTGACCTTGGACAAATGAAGAAAGGCCTGACATCTACCATCCTCTCATCTCCAGACACATTATAGAAAGTTCAGATTTTACTGATGTGATGTGATACTGGTATTTAGTGTCTTAAGACTTCAAAACATATTGTATTGATATTTGACATTTTCTGGTAATTCCTGAATGTGAGCTGAAGAACACTGAGAAGCTGAAGCTAGTCCTGATTTGAGCCAGAGATCGGAATAGATGATTTCCCTTCAAAAATAATTTCTTCATATGACTCTGGGCTAAATATCTCTGTGTCTCTTTCCCTATTTCAAAGTTCAAATTTATTTTTATTTATCAAGTTTCTCCTTTACTTTGAGCAAATAGTTTGCTGAGCCAACAGCTCCTTTACTGATTTACTGGTATGTATTTAACACATGAGCCGTAATTTGTTGTTCAATCCCATAAAAAGCATTTTCACAAGATCAGGAGGAGAAATCACTATAACATTATTAAACAATTTCAAATCAGTTTCTGTATTTGGAAATTGACAATAAGACAGAATTCTTCAAGAAATCAGTATATTTCTCCTAAAAATTATGCTACCTGTGTTAAATTATACATTAAACTGCATGCAGATAAGAGCTTTCTAGAAGTCAGTAGCACATATTTTCACAGACGTCCTAAACATATATTAGCATGTATAGGAAACAAATGTAGTATTTCAAGATGTATGATGAAAAAAAATTATTGGTTTTGAGGTAATCCATTTTTCTGCTTTCATAGATATGCATGCTTCTGTCAAATGCTCTGGACATAATTTAAAAATTCTAATTCATGTTACTTAACACAAAAGTGAGTTGGGGCTGATCAATACTTGGTCATCTTTGAATGATAAAGAAAAGACCTGTTGAAACTGGTGTATTTATTTAAAAATGTATTTTATCAATCACTGTAATTAACAGTAAATGAAGCCAGATCATGCAATTGAAAAAAATAATTCGTAAAATGTTCTGTTAAATTTTTAAATTCAGGAGAAATAAAAGGATATCAGCTTCCATATACAGTGAAATGATAATTATCATGATTAAAGCTTCAATGTAGTCTATAAAATAAATTAAAAAAAAATAGTGCATATATCTCCAGTACCTCTGTACCCTTCATTTTATTTTTAATGTAGGTAGAAAGATTGCTTTACTTTATGATGAAAAATATGGCACTCTGACATTTTCTTTAATTACAAACTCTGGTGTGTCTAATAGCACAGAACTGGCCTCCAACTTGACAGTTCCCTCTCTTAGAATCAATGGTCAGACACCAGGGCACCAGTTTGGTCATCAAAGTCAATATTAGAAAAAATATAGCTTGTCAAGACCTCTTGGCCCCTTATTGATTCCAATAGGGTACTGCAGAGAATTTAATTGTGATGCTACAGTTGTTGGACAACAAACAGGAGCGTCTTGCATTGATTTCAGTGGAGGGAGATGAATATCACAAAAACACAATTACCCTACTAGGCACAGTAGTAAGACCTGTTGCATAGCTTTCAAAGCATGTAATTCAGTGGTGTGGAGGCTGGATGGAAGGACTTTCAGACAAACTAAATTAGATTTATGTTTCAAAGAACATGTCTTGCTGAAACTGAATCAAGTGTAGTATTTTATGCCATTTATTCCTGCTCCCTTGGAAATTTCAACTACAATTTTGAACCTTTTGCATGTAATGAAAGATTCTATAGGCTCTGGGAAGTACTGAGATTTTCATTATATTTAATTGTTGGAAAAGTGCTTGTAAAAAAAAATCTCATGAGTCAAAGTATCAGCGCACTCAAAATAGAAACGCCCCTTTGGATTTATTTTTATTTAAAATTTAATTTATATTTTTTATTATAATAGTTTAAGAGGAATTATTTAACACAAACACCTCTGCCTCTTGGTTCTGTGTTCCTGTGTTCTTTTTACAGATATTGCTTTCTTCCAGCTTCATTTTCCTTATACTGTGACAAATTATATTTTTAAGGGCTTGCAAATAAAAAGTAGATCACCAGTAAATTCTTATCTGCATATATAAGGCGCATCCCCTTTTCACTTGTAACCAGATTTGGACTGTAATATATAAGATATTTTTCTTGTGAATACAATGATCAGATTTCTACGTTATGTCGCCCATAAAAGGAACCCTGAGCTTTTGGGACCTCCTGTTCAAGGCAGTTTAAAAAACACCATTTGTAATCTATGTTGACACACATTTTAGCTCCCACGGATGCTAAGCAAAAAAACATGAACTTACATTAAGATTGTCTTGAAGTATATCCTCATCTGTAGAGCTTTAAAAGAAAATTGATTCTTGTAGTAACTTGTCGTGTGTGACAATGAGTAGGTAACACATTAACTTCTGTTTGATTTTGATTTCCTTATCTCCAAAATAGGTATAACTTCATACACTTTATAATTGGAGATAGCAAATCATCACTGAATTTTTTTGACTCTTAAAACGTACAATTGCATCTAATAATAGTTACCAGTAACTGGATTTTGCATGTCTCTATTTTTTGTTATTTTTATGTTGGTATCTTTGTTACATATATGCAGTGACAGCTGTCTTCACTGTTTTTCCAACTTCATGGTCCTTTACATTCTCTACTGCATACAATTAATTTTTACTATTTTTTCTTTTATAAATACACTGGGGATTGATACAGTATATTATTTAAAATGTTCTCTCCTTTTACTGATAATTTGAAGCATAGGATAGTAATCAAATAAAAATCAAGAAATGGATCAAGTTGAACTGCTTGTAAAAACTGCAAGCTTTTGACTTTTGGACTTCCAGTTTACCAAGGGAACAGCTAGGTGGGATGAAACCAAAGCTCAGCCAAGCTTGGTAACCTGTAGGAAAATTATCCAATAATACAGACTTAGAAATAATAAAAACTATTGTTGGGAGCTTTCAAGCTTAGCAGCTTCCAAGAATCTTTGATGAAGACATCTTTCATCAGAGTTTCTCCTTAAAATTTGCTGTGGATGAAAAGCCAAAATATACATAAATATTTTTATATTAGTATTCATAATAAGGAATGAATGTCTGAGGACAGAGCGGAAATCATTATTCAGTTAAAAATGGATTTAAATTATATCTTCAACATTTTGCACCTCAAGACCGTATAAGAGCATGTGAAGGTGTCATTTGAATGTTAACAATTGCCTGAACATTAGAGTTAACATTGAACTCATTTTCACAATCACAACCCAATTCAGCACATTTCCATTGCTATTTATCTCCATTCTGAAGTTTCACCTGCCTTTTTACTTAGTATGAATAAATCATTAGAACAGATGGTTAAAGCTTACAAATAAGACACTGTCATTCTCAGCATAAGTTCACCACACTCAGTTAACATGTATTCACTAAAGTATTATACATTTTGGGAATGTATTCTTTTAGAATTGCTGGTCATATTATTTTAACAATTAGCCTTAACAGGAACCACTCACTTTTTCCTCAGAACTAGATCCTTTCACCGCAGTGTTCAGTTAATTACAGCTGTCTTGTTCTCATTACATTCACTTCTTTGAAGACTATGCACATACAAACCACATATATCAAATTTCTATCATGTGGTGAGAGAAGAGGATTTACTGTAAAGCAGACAGATCTTGAAGATGAGACATTATTAATATGTGGTGAGACTATTAGTCAATGATGTTACTGATATATGTCCACAGATGTGTTTAACTGCTGATCAGACTAGTAATCTTGCAATTGTTACAACTTCCTGACAGTTTAGCAAAGTCAAGAATGTAATAAGGTATTTTCTGCATTTCTTTCTTCCTGTAAGCTATATGAATAGTCTAACTTTACTACTGATATAATCATAAAATCATAGAATCACATAAGTTGGAAGGGACCTTAAAAATCATTTAGTTCCAACCCTTCTGCCATGAGCAGGGTTGCCACCTACTAGATCAGTCTGTGCAGAATCCCATCCAACCTGACCTTCAAAGCCTCCAGATATGGGACATCTACAAACTCTCTGGATAACCTGTATCATCACCTCACCACCCTCTGAATATAAAATTACTTCAATCTAACCTAAATTTCCCCTCTTTTAGTTTAAAGCCATTCCTCCTTGTCCTATCACCATCAGACCATGAAAAATGTGAGTCCCCTTCCTGCTTATAAGTTCCCTTCAAGTACTGTAGGGTCACAATGAGGCATCTTCAGAGCCTTCTCCAAGCTAAACAAATCCAGCTCTCTCAATCTTCCTTCATAAGAGAGTTGCTTTTTGTGGTCCCCCTCTGGACTCACTCCAGTGTCTCTGAATTGTTGCTGTACTGGGGGCTCCAGGCCTGGATGCAGTACTCCAGACAAGGGCAGAGTAGAGGGAGACAATCACCTCCCCCTCCCGCTGACCACCTCTCTTTTGATGTAGCCTTGCATGCTGTTGGCTTTCTTGGTTGCAAGGGTGCACTGCTGACTCATGTCCAGTTTTTCATCCATCAGGATCCCCAAGCCCTCCTCTGCTGGGCTGCTCTCAGTGAGTATTTTGTATTCTTAGTTTGTATTCTTTCGTGGGATTTCCTTCAGCTGCAACGCTTTGCACTTGGCCTTGTCAAACATCATAGATTCTCATGTGCCCATTTTTCAAGTGTGTCCAGGTCCCTCTGGCTAGTGTCCTTCAATTCTATTGTGTCAACTGCACCACTCAGCTTGGTGTCATCAGCAAGCTTGGTGAGGGGTGCACTCAATCCCTCTGTCTATGTCATTGATAAAGATGTTGAAGAGCACCAAGATGGTGCCAAGATGGAGCCCAAGGGGACACCACTCCCGATTGTCTTCCATCTGGACATAGAGTTGTTGACAACAACCCTCTAGCTACGATCAGGAGCTGGACTTGATAATAATTTCATATTTCTTTCACCTTGGGATAGTCTATGTTTCCATGATTCCCCTGCCAGGATAAGGGAGATATGGACCTGTTAGAGTAGGTCCAGAGGAGGACCACATGGATAATCAGAAGGTCGGAGCACCACTTCTATGTAGTCAAGCTGAGAAAATTGAAGTGATTTAGTCTACAGAACAGAAGGCTCTGTGGAGATCTTATAGTGATCATACAATACCTAAAGAGAACCTAAAGGAAAGATGAGGAAGGATTTATTTTATTTTATTTTATTTTATTTTATTTTATTTTATTTTATTTTATTTTATTTTATTTTATTTTTCCAGGGAATGTTACAGCACATAGTTATAGGACAAGGCTTAATAGATATGGTATAGTGTGAATTTATGAAGAAATTGTCACCAAGTTCAAAAAAGATCTCTAAGAGCACCTAGTCTAACTGCCCACCTACCGCCAAGATTCCCCACTAAATATAATAAATATATTCTGTCAAAACTCAGTGTACCCACTGAGGGGAAAACACTCAGGAACTACACAACTAAAAGTTGTGTTTAGAAGGAAAGGGGTATTATTCAGCACAAGAAAGATGTAGAACTCTTGGAATGAGTCCAGAGGAGGACCAGTAAGATGATCAGAGGGCTAGAGCACCTCTCCTATGAAGAAAGGTTGAGGGAACTGGGCTTGTTTAGCTTGGAGAAGAGAAGGCTCTGGGGAGATCTCATTGCAGCCTTCCAGTACTTGAAGGAAGCATATAAACAGGAGGGGAATGACTGTGTACAAAGGTAGATAGTGATAGCACAAGGGGGAATGGTTTTAAACTGAGACAGGGGAGGTTTAGGTTAGATATGAGGAGGAATTTTTTCATTCAGAGGGTGGTGACACACTGGAACAGGTTGCCCAAGGAGGTTGTGGATGCCTCATCCCTGGAGGCATTCAAGGCCAGGCTGGATGTGGCTCTGGGCAGCCTGGTCCAGTGGTTGGTGACCCTGTCATAGCAGGGGGAGTTGAAAATAGTGATCTCTGAGGTCCTCTTCAACCCAGACCATTCTATGATTTATAATTATTTCTCAGTTTTTCTCCAATGATATATTTCTGAAAATTGTGAACAAATTTTGACTACAATTAATAATGTTACTACCCCAAAAGTATCTTTAATATAACTTTCAGAAGGCTTTTAAAATGAATGTAGTAAGGGATTTAACAACCTTAGAGTCCAAATTGAATTCTTAATTAGCATTTGCATTAATCATGGATGAAGACATACTGTTTCCACAGCCTCCAGCATTATGATCCTGCTAACTGAAACTACATCAATGCACATGTAGAAACAAAAAACACGTAATAAGGAAGCTAAATATCCCCTATCCGGAGCAAAGCTGATTAGGAATATATGAAAGAATAACATAGTACAAAATGAAAATCTCTTTTATTAATACATGAAATGGATAGTTATTTATTTCATCTACTAACATTCTGCCACTGTATTATTGTGCAGTTCCAGACCTCTGTGTTTTTCAGTAAGTTTAATTAAGTAAGTATAATTTAATGGTAAGGACCATTAAATTATAAAGTTTGACCTGTTCTATACTACAGGCCATATTATTTAACCCAATTACTATTGCAATGAATGCAACAGACAAACTGTGGTAGATTGAGGACTGGCTGACTTGCAGAGCTCTTGGGTTTTTGGTCACTGCCACATAATCTAGTTGCAGCACTGTAGCTAGCAGTATTCCCCAAGGATCAGTAGAGGGTCTAACATCTTCATCAGTGACGTAGATGAAGGGATAGAGTCCACTCTCAGCAAATTTGCTTATGATATAAAGCTGAGAGGAGTGGCGGACACAACAGAAATCTATGCTGCCATTCAGAAAGACATGGACAGACTGGAGAGTTGGATTAAGAGGAATCTCATGAAGTTCAACAAAGGCAAATGTATAGTCCTGCACCTGGGGAGGAATAACCACATGCGTCTGCACAGGTTAGGAGCTTTGCAGAGAAGGACCTGGGTGTTCTGGAGGACAACAGGTTGGCCTTGAGCTGGCAATGTGCCTCTGCGGCCAAGAAGGCCAATGGTGACCTGGGGTGCATTAAAAAGGGCATAGCCAGCAGTTCGGGTTTCTTCCCCTCTACTCTGCTCTGGTGAGGCTACATCTGGAGTACTGTGACCAGTTCTGGACTGACCAGTTCAAAAAAGACAGGGATTTCCTAGAAAGAATCCAGCAGAGTGTCATGAAGATGATTGGGGTCTGGAGCATCACCCTTATGAGGAAAGTCTGAGAGACCTGGGTCTGTTCAGTGTGGAGAAAAGACTGAGGGGGATCTCATCACTGTTTACAAATATCTAATGGGTTGGAGTCAAATGATTGGAACTAGGCTTGTTTCAGTGGTGTGCAGTAACAGGACGAGGGACAATGGACAAAATGTGGAGCACAGGAAGTTCTATACAAACATGAGGATAAACATATTTATTGTTAGAGTGACAGAGCACTGGAGCGGGCTGCCTGGAGAGGTTGGGTAGTCTCATTCTTTGAAGATATTCAAAGCCCTCATGGATGCTATCCTGTGAAATCTACTGTACAGAACCTGCATTATCAGCAAGGTTGCGCTATATTATTCCCTGAGGTGCCTTCCAATTTCTACAATTCTGTGATTTTATATTGTTATAAAGCAAGATTTTCAGAAAGATATTCCTTTGAGAACTTCAAGAGATGAAGAATCCATGACTTCTAATTTCTGATCAATTATTAAGAAGTTACACCTTATTTCTGAGTTGAATTACACTGGATTTAGCTTCCCTTTATTGGCTCTCATTACAACTCTTTTATCAAATTAAAGAGCCTATTGGTATTTACTACTTCTCCTCCACGAGAGCTCAAGTCTAGTAAGTGTTGAAAAATGTTCTTGGCTAAGACATTTAATACACTATAAATGTGGTTTAATGATAGCATAATCTTACTAAAAATGCTTATGAGTACTGAACAATTACTTAGATATCCAACCAGTTAATTACCCATAATCACTTGGCTCATTTACTTACAAAGCAATGCTTGTGTTTTAAGCAGAAATATCAAAAGACGAACAATTAAATCTGTTTCTTCTAACCATTCAGACATTCACCTTTACCTGAGTGGAAGATTTTGGGATAGGATTCTATGAACGGGGAAAAATGAGGATTTACAAAGTGCAGAATCAAACACGATACAAGAGTTTTTGGACTCATAAAGTGAAATTAAAGCAGTTTAACAGATGAGCGTCAACAACAAAAATCTTCGATGCTCCTAATTTCTGATTTCATTATGAGTTAGAGGACTGTCTCTATGCTTCAAAATTGATTAAATGAGCAATTGCAATGATCTGAGCCAAAATAGCAGATAAAATATTCTGAATTTCATTTAAAATACTTAAATTCACCCAGAAAGAAAGAACTAGTGTAAGTTAGTTTTGGCTGTCCAGAGACTATTTTTCTGATGCCCTACAGCAATGCATAAGCTATGTTTGACTGTAATCATCACATGTCCCGGGCTGAGTCTGTATCATGGTTTTGTTATTAAATGAAGCATATATGACGAAGGTTAATGTGTGTGTGTGTGTTTGTGTGTATCTGTTTTCATGCCTGTGCTCTGTCCCTCTCCATTCCATGGTCAATATCTACTAAACATAGCAGGAAAGCAGAAATCTCAATACTACCAGAAAACCACAAATTTTGTTGAAATAAGAACTCATTAGTTGAAGAGATTCTTTGTCAGTGGATCTAATAAGAGAGCCTGTGAGCTTTGTCTTTTCTAGGTTTCAAATAATTCACTGAGTGCAATGATATTATTAATGTTCCACCACCAGTAGTTGTCAGCTTGAATGAGTGCCTTAATAAACATTCAAACAGAATGGAATTACAGGGGAAAATAGATTCCAGTGTCACTGATCTTCAAAGAACAGCTAACGTTTCTTTGGAATTCCTTCTCACAACAATTCTGAGTTTATATTTGTAGGCATTAATTATGTGGTTATGTCACCATTAGATTTAGTTAATGAACTCCTACACACATTCTAGATTAAGAGTAGCTTTTTCAGCATTTCTCATTTTTTCTCATTTTTTTTACAAAGATATTGAAAAGATCGTACAATGTACTGTGTTACTGTACTACAGTTGTTCATGTGTCCTTAGCACCCATACAGGCAGTTATACTGTGTAATATAGCATTTAAATCCAGACTTTTGTCACTCCTAGTTCCTGATTTACTTTGACACAGACCATGTTACACAAGAACTATGTCTCATACCTTCATTTACAAGAGTTTGAATTAAATTTTTTACTCACCTTGAAGAGAAATATGATAAAACATTTTTGTATGGCAGAGTAAAGAATTATTGATTACTGAATTTAGATGAATGCTTTCATCACTGTTTTCTTAAAGGCTTGCTGTTGTTGCTGCAGGTTTTTAATCTGATTCTGCGCTTACTGAAATTGATCTTATTTAAACTGCCTGAGAGCTAGAGTCTCACTAAGGTTCCCTGGAAGACATGTTGCTTAACTCTACAAATAACTGGTGACTACTAGGAGTTATAAATTCTATTGTCTAGATAAAGTGAAGGCTAAACCTTGTTTTACTGAAATATTTATAATCAAGGAGAATTCTTTGAATGGTTTCATGTTTATAAATCAGATTTTTTTGAATGAGCCTTAATCAGAAAGCTCATTTATGTGTGCTATAGCTAATGAGGAAAAAATGATGACTGGCTTTGATAATGAGACCTTACTCTCATTGCGAATATCAGAAGTGAGATTTGTTGAGGAGATTGGAGGAAGAAAGCCAATGGCTTCAAGAAATTTCACTACTCAGTAAAATCCCAAGATCACAGACACAAATAACTGTTGAAATCATTACATGGGACAGGTAAAGATTATCAGAAGCAAAAAATACAGAAAGAACTGGTAGTCAGTTGATTTTTTCTTTATACTTTCATTATTCTTCTGTAAAAAACTTTTGATGGTAAGATATTTTTTTCCTTTTTTTTTTTTTTTTTTTCACTTTGGCACATCCAATTGATCAATATCTGTAACATTTATTGAGCAGTCCAGGAGCCATTCTCCAAGATTACCAAAGATTTTATAAAAATAAAAATATAAATAAAAATATTTCTTTTTGAGTGGAAGCATATTGTCTGCTGACATAAATTTTCTTTTTTTTTTTTTTTTTCAGCCAGTAACCTATCAGCAGAGTGTACAAACTTTGTGTCTCTTAGAAGACGTCATGAAAGTATCCGGCATCATAAATTCAAAGATACATACAACAAAACATTAGAAGACCAGGGAACAAATTACTGAAATTAAAGAGTTAGAAAAATTATCACTGAAGTCCAAAGACTGAAAAAAAAGATTAAATTTGAAAAATACAAATAGCTTTCTGTTCTATTCTATCATAAAACTTTCGCTGTAACTGTAATTCCACCCATGCCAAAAACAGTCAAAGAGGTTCTCTGTCAGTCTCTTGTCTTCTCTTACAGATTACTTTTCCTAAACTAGTTTATGCTTTTATCAATTAGAAAGTGATTTTGGTCATTACTTTGCTTGCTCTTTTCCAGTCATGGATTTTGTAACATATTATACAGAGTGTTCTTTTACTTTTCATCATACATATACTTGCTTCTATTAAAAGGCAAAATTGCACTCCATTTCATTAAAAATATTGCTTTCTAATAACATATATTACTGAAAAAAATGAGCCACTAATCACAGATTTTCTTTTCTGGTAGGAGTTTATTTTCTTTTTTTTCTTTTCAGTTTTCCCACATTTCTCCCAAATCCTTCCACTTAGCTTATGCCTGCTCTGAGCTTCCAGCCAAACCATTATTCATTATTCATTGTCATCTTTCCTGTCTGTGACTTTTTTTTTAAGCCCTCATGTCTATGACTTTAATAAATTGAAGTTACATTGATGGAGTATTACCCAATGCAAATATATTGTCAGTGTAAAATAAAATTTGATGAGTATTCCATAGCAGAATATTAAGTTATAAGTGAAAGTTTTATATCTAGGAAATAAAAATGTTTGAAGATAAGCTTTTAACTCTTCAAAAATTATCAGCAATTACCTGAGTTAATTGAGCGTCTCTGTAAATCTTCTCATTACTTTGTTAAATTTAATCTTAAAAAAGAGAAACTTTTATATTTCTAAAGAGCAGCTACAAGACTAATGAAATTTTAGACTTCTCATGGGGAACAGTGACTTTTGATAGATCTTATGGTTACCACTAATACAAGACATTTTTGTTACAAAATGTATTACATATATACAGAATTGTATAAAAATACACAGAAGTGTAAATTACACTTCACTTTAATTTGTGAATGCAATTTAATACTAATGTTGCTATATTTTTACTATTTAATTCTGAATTATGGTATTCTTCCACCAAAAAAAAAAAAAAGAATAATATGAACTATAACATTTCCATACATAAAGTATTTTGCAATTATTTTGCAATAGGAACATTCATCCAACAAGACTACAAAAGTGATTTTATTCCACTCTGTGGAAATGTAGAACCACATACATAGAAATATATAAATAAATAAATAACCACACTGAAATCAATAGCCTACTTGTGCTTAATCATATTTAAATTCAATGAAGTTCAATTAATTATAATTGAAATAGAGCAAAACACAAATATAAAACTCTGTAGCTTTTCAAGTTCTTTCTTGATTCCTGGTAAAAATAAGTTCCCTGCAAATTTAAAATTACTTTATTTAAAGGTTAGCCTTGATATTAGGTGAGATTTTCATTTGCTGCACATGGTCTTTATATAGACACACTGTTATACTTTCATGCTAGACAAGGATTTCTGCCTCAGAATAGTCAACATTTTAGAGTTTAAACCACGGAAACAAATAAGCTGAAGGTGTCAGTTGGGACTTTTCTGAGTCGAGGCAGGGAAAAAAACAAACAAAACACCAACACAATTGTTTTAATTCAGGAAAAAAAAAAAAAAAGAAAAAAAAAGATAGAAAAAAGCTCATCATTTTTCATGAGATCAAAGTTTTGACTTCTAAACAGGAATAGATTGACATATTGTGACTGAAAATGACTGAAAATATGATCAGAGGCCATATATAAAAATATAGAATCTTTGAGCTTTTTTGGTAAAATAAAATTACCTTCCAGAAACTGGATTTAATTAGCAGAGCTCCAATTAACGTTTTCCTGATTTAATTCACCTGAAGACTTGATGAAGGGTTTTTCTTGTTACAAGTTCATTGAAGTGCCTTATTCAATTTTTTTAACAGTTTCTTAAGGCTACAGTCAGACAGTATTTGGAATTGCAATGGGAAGGCATTACATGCTAACACTTCACAAAATCCTATCTTCAAGGACATATACTAACACAAAATTGTAAAAATGAAAGAACTCATAAGTACAATCCAACAGTTCTGAAGCACTGCTATTATACTTCCGCAAATCCAGAACCCAGAATTAAATTGATTCCATTTGTAAGTTACCAAGCAGAGATTTCAAACCTAGATCTTTTGTGATTATTACATACTCGAATCTCCATGATGCTACTGAACTCTTTTGCTATATAATTTGCATAGTTACTCTGTTACACTAAGCTGAAGCTTTTGTGCGCTAAATGAGAAGGAATTATTTTAAAAAGACAATGATTCTGTTATCCAATGGAAACTAACATCTGAATAAGCCTGTTATATGTCTAAGAAGTGTCCTGGTTTTATCAGTATTCCACATCATGGCATCATGCAGCAGGCTGTCTGATGCTTAAGCACAGTGCTGGGTGCATTTACAGTGTGCTGTGCTTTCATAGACTCAGTTATTTCATGAGTTCTGCCTCAGGGAGACGTGATCTGATTCCAGGTGAGCAAAAGCAAAAATTATAACAAATGTAACAGTATGTGATTGTTTTCAGTATAATCATTAAAAAAGAACAATAATCCAGTAACCAAAACCTTGAAAATTAATACAAAATATAAAATAATTCTTAAAGTGTGACTAAAATCAAATAATGGTTTTGGTGGTGTTTTTTAACTTTTGTTTGTTTGTTTGTTTTTGTTTTTTGTTTTTTGTTTTTGTTTTTGTAATGACTCTGTGTTCATCTCATATCAAGAAAAGGAAATAGAGGCTGGAAAGTGTCAAAGAAATATTAACAATATAGAATAATAAAAATATAAAAAGAAGAAAAACAAAAATACAATTATGAGAGAATAGTTGTAGAAGTTCAAGTGAATATCTTTTAAGCCTCCATCTTCTTAGTACAAGACTGAAGAAAGAATATATACACTGAACCTTTCATAATAAGAGATGCTACAAATCACCACTCACTGCTTCCAAGAGCCTATTTCAATAAAAAGAACTCAAAAAATATTATCAATTCAGTTAATTCAGGCACACTGCATCTCTTCAGCTCCCCTTTGGTATACGGGTCCATGTTCTTCTCAAACACTCATCAACTTCTTTCTTGACTTCTCTGTATTTTGGACCACCATCATTTAGGGCTTTTGACAAAATCCCAGTTTAGTCCCAGTAGCTCAGTGATTGCTCTCACTAATTCCTTTCCAAGGAAAACTTTGACCAATTTTGACCCCCCAAAACGCTTTTTTACTGACATAACTACTATTGTTTTACATACATTTACACCTTGTACCAGACTGTTCCTCATACTGAGATTAATTCCCAGCTGTCTACACTTATGACATTATTAAAAATGAGAGTTAAGAATTTTCTTTGATTACAGAATCAACAAAAGAAATTGTGTAACCCAAAGATGTATTTGCATTATACAGAACATTATGGCAATAAAGTGAAGTCCCTGGTGACTGGAAGAAAAGCTGAGGGATGTAAGGATGAAGGACAGCCTTGCCAAAAAGGACTTGAGGATACTGGTGGGTACCAAGCTGGACATGAGCCAGCAGCATGCTCTCACAGCCCAGTAAAACCAAATGTATCCTAGGCTGCATCAAAAGAAGTGTGGTCAGCAGGTCAAGGGAAGCACTCTGTGCTGGTGAGACCCTCATCTGGAGTACTGTATCCAGATGTGGAGTTCTCAGTACAGGAAAGATGTGAACCTGACTGTGTTCAGAAGAGGGCCACAACGATTCAAGGTATGAAACACCTCCCCTATGAGGACAGGCTGAGAGAGCTGGGGCTGTTCATCCTGGAGAAGAGAAGGCTCTGTGGACATCCGATAATGGCCTTTCAGTATCTAAAGGGGGAAGAGGGGCTATAGGAGGGAAGGGAAATCCTGTTTGGAAGGGTTTGTTGTGACAGGACAAAGGGAAATAGTTTCAAACTAAAAGTGGGGAGATTTAGGCTGGATATAAGGAAGACATTTTTTATGATAAGAGTAGTGAAGTTTTGGAAGGTCGCCCAGGGTGACGGGTGCCCCATCTTGGAAGGCATTCTAGGTCAGGCTGGACAGGGCTTTGAGCACCCTGATCTATCTGTAGGTGTCCTTGTTCATTGCAGGAGAGCTGGACTCAACAAACTTTAAGGATCCCTTCAAACTCAAAAGACTGTATGATAACTCTATGACATTTTTCCAGGTTTGATTATGTCTCTCTTTTTCCATTTGGAAGAAAGATCAAAGAATCAAAATAGTACAGAATCATAGAGCTTGGCCGGGCCTATGGAGATCATTTAGTCCAAACCCCTTGCTAAAGAAGGTTTCCTAGAGATACTTACATATTAAAGTATCTCTGCATAGACATATGTAAAAAACTACATAAACCATTTTACACTGATATTCTGTTGTTTTTGCACATTTCAGACAAGCTCTGTCCTATTTATAGACAGAAACTTGTTCTCAAACTACAGTTGAAAAGAGAATGTTACCTCAAGTAACTCTAAAACTCTTCCATACACTGCACTTCTATTCCTTACCAATTAATTGAAAAGTCTGCCTATGATTTAAAAGGTTTTCAGACTGTTCCACACAACAGGCTTTAAAACATGAATATGTAATTTCAGACTGCGGAGCCCAGTCACTGAGGCTTGGAAATGTCTCCTTAATTTCATCCTAAAGGAATCACAGACAGAAACAGGTTTTAATTGTTTCTGAGCAATATACATATTCATTAAAGGACTGTGCTAAAAAGAGGACTTTTTTTTTTTTTTTTTTAATTCATTACAGTGAATATCTAGCCTGAACAACACTGATATTTATCTATCTACCTGACTATATTACCTACATTTATTTAGTCCCTTTGTTCTGGAGATAAGATATTCTAAACACATTCCATATGATATAATTAACTAGTAAATGAGCACTCTGAAGCTGACATTCACCACTTCATTTGCAAAGATTTCTCTTTTTATGATTGTCCTGTTAAACTAGAGGAAGTTGCAAGGTCACCTGCAGAAGATATAAAGAAGATGTCAGCTTGGGAAAATCTGGGGAAAACAGGAAATAAAAATAGGAACCTCAAGACAAATCCCTTTGAAACCTAAAGCGTTTGGTCTCCAGATTTACCATACTGTGAAGTGTTTGGTTATCTGTTCTGTTGAATCAAAGAATTGCAACGTGTGCTACAAGATACAGCTTTATGCCACTTATCACAGAAATATGTTAGCTTGAATTTTTGCCGCAGTTTTTAACTTGGATTATAAATGTGGTTTCAACATCAACAGACACATGAGAAAGAAGACAAGCAATAAGATAGACTGGGAGAAGAGAGCTAGCAAGATCTCTCTGGCAGAACAGCTAAGACTGTAGCCAGCTCTCTAGAAGAGGCAAGCAACTGGCATGTCTCAGTTTCAGCTGGGACAGAACTGTTTTCTTCAGAGAGACTGGTATGATTCTATGTTTTGGTTCTAGGAAAAAACAATGTTGATAACACACCAATGTTTACAGGTGCTAGTAAGTGGTGTTGTGCAGAGCCAAGGCCATTCCAATTTCTCAGCGAAGTGCTATTGGGTGGCCCAAGGAGCTGAAGGGGAACAGAATTAGGACAGCTGATTTAAACAGGCCAAAGGGACACTCCATACTATACGATATCATGCAGAAGGAGTTTTGAAGGGAGTGGGAGTTCATCTCACTCTTTTCTGCTGTTTGGGGGGCTAAATGGGTTGGTGAGTGACTGCTTGTACATCACTTGTTATATATATTTATACATATATAGAGATCCTAAGTATTTTCCTTTTCCTTTTTACTATCTTAATGAATAGTTTTAACTCATCCCATGAGTTTTACTTTGTTTTTCTTGGTTATCTCCTCCATACCACTGGGAAGGAGAGGAATGAGCAAAGGACTGTGTGGCGCTGAACCATCTGCCAGGTTAAACCACAACAATGTGGAAACTATGGAAGCAAAATAATGACAGACTTCAGGTCATTTCAAGTCTTCAAATGGGATATGAGTAGGAGTATGAGTTAAAGAAACAACTTCTTCCTCAAGTTGGAAAGCAGAAGGCTTCCAATGATTTTTTAAAAGAAATTAAATTTTTAGTCAGTTGATATGTAGATAGCAAACATAGTTTACAGATGGCATTAGATTGCCCCAATGGGAGAGGCATGAAGTATATAAGAAAAAAAAACCAAAAAACTAAAAACAAACAAAAACACAACAAACTGGGGCTGTTAAAATAAGGTGTGAACTAGACACTGTACAAAGCATTTATTATTGTTATATTAGTTGTTTAACATAAGATTAATGTAGCAATTTTAAACCCTTTGTGCCTCTGAATCTTCAAGGAGGGAGGGGAACGGAAATATCCAGGAGAAGATATATCCTGTAATCCTACCTCCATATAAAACAGAAAAAAAAGTACCAAAAATAGATGTATGTGTGAAGATAACAACTGAAACTTTGTGTGTGTCTCACTTTTATTACTAATGAGCTTAAGAAAAGCCTGAGAAAAACTACATCACCATAGGTGGCTATTGTCTGTTTTGCGCACAAAGAAGACTGTGAGACACATGAGTATCCTGGTTTAGAATGCCATTTGTGCTGTAGCCCTAACACCTGCATGATATTTACAAAGTAAACCTAAACTAATGCACCTTGCCTTCCACTTACATGGTAGGGGTGGGCAGATGAGAAAAAAAAAAAATCAAGAGAAGTATTTGTAAGATACATCTGTGTGCATTCCGTACAAGGGCCACAAAGATGGTGAAAGGCCTGGAGCATTTCTCCTATGAAGTAAGGCTGAGTGAGCTGGGTCTGTTTAGCCTTGAGAAGAGAAGACTGAGAGGAGACCTGATCCAGGTCTATAAATATC
>JAOWBP010000001.1:148620070-148631704 GCA_028571105.1 Tragopan temminckii
CTAATATCTAACCTAAACCTCTCCTGTCTCAGTTTAAAACCATTCCCCCTTGTCCTATCACTATCCACCCTTGTAAATAGGAATGCTCCATCTTATTTCATTCAGCAGTGGAAGCAGTGCTACAGAGTATTCTAATAAGCCCTAAATTCCTACAGCATTTGGAGAGATTAAATAGAGATGTTATTCATCTGTGTAAAATATGTAAAGATGTAAGTAATTTATAACACTAGCTCAAGTGAGGTAAGTCTTACTAAAGACACATAATTAATTACAGTGTTTGTGCTGTTTTCTTGATGTTTAAGAATTGAGAAATTGTAAAATAAAAAAAGCTAGTTCTAGTCTCAGCATGCTGTTAATGAAGATTTTTTTGTGTGAAATAGAAGTAAAGGATTAAAAATAGACGTGTCCTATTTTTAAATACACAAAGAATTTTAATATATCTGCAGAGAAATTCATTAGAACTGCTTTCCAATGCTTTGATTACAACATTCTCATAACTCATTTTGAAAGAAGTTTGTGTAGCGTTTGGCTTAATTTATCAAAGAGTAACCAACAAAGCACTACCACTGAAAGTAGCAACAGATGAGTTTATTTCTGGTTGGGAGCCTTGAAACTTGTCTTTTCTGTGATTGTGGAAATGTTGATGCAACATGTTATATTTCTGCTCAGATGAGTACAATGCTGTGGAAGGATTGTCATGCAGTTATGGGTGTTTATTCTGGGACCATTTTGGGTTGGCAATGCTGGTAGAGGGTTGAAGATTATTTTAAAAGCTCTTACAGTTGTACCTAGAGAATGTATTTTATTCTTTGTAGAGTTCTGTATTTGGTTGGTTGATTGGCCTTTAGTATGGCAGCTGTTTTGCTCTTTTTCACAGAATCACAGAATCATAGAAACACCAAGGTTGGAAAAGACCTACAAGATCATCCAGTCCAACCATCCACTTATCACCAATAGTTCTCACTAAATCATATCCCTCAACACAAAATCCAAATGTTCCTTGAACACCTCCAGGGTTGGTGACTCCACCACCTCCCTGGGCAGCCCATTCCAGTGCCTGACCACTCTTTCAGAGAAGTAGCATTTCCTAACGTCCAGCCTGAATCTCCCGACGCAGCTTGAAGCCATTCCCTCTAGTCCTATCACCAGTTACACGAGAGAAGAGGCCAACCCCCAGCTTACTACAACTTCTCTTCAGGTAGTTATAGAGAGCAATAAGGTCTCCCCCGAGCCTTCTCTTCTCCAGACTAAACAATCCCAGCTCCTTCAGCCGCTCCTCATAAGGCCTGTGCTCCAGACCTCTCACCAGCTTTGTTGTCCTTCTCTGGACATGCTCCATGGCCTCAATGTCTTTCTTGCAGTGAGGGGCCCAAAACTGGACACAGTACTCGAGATGCAGCGTCACCAGAGCTGAGTACAGGGGGACAATCACTTCCCTGCTCCTGCTGGCAACACTGTTTCTGATGCAAACCAGGATGCCATTGGCCTTCTTGGCCACCCGGCACACTGCTGGCTCCTGTTCAGCCGAGCATCAATCAATACCCCCAGGTCTATTTCCTCTACGCAGTATTCCAGCTACTCTGCCCCAAGCCTGTAGTGTTGCCTGCAGTTGTTGTGGCCAAAGTGCAGGACCCGGCATTTGGCCTTGTTGAACTTCATCCTATTGGCTTCAGCCCAGCTATCCAGCCTGTACAGTGTCTGCGCTGTCTGCAGTGGATATCTCTTAACAGCAGACACATCTACACAGGCAATCATTTTCTAAGTTTGTTTTGTATATAACACAGGGTAAGCACAAAATATTCAACTGGAGGTCACAGTTCAGACATTTTTATTATTCACCAAACCTCTGTCCTTGAATCAGGCACATCAAAAGCCAAGTAAGCCTGAAGTGGAAGTGATGTCAGCATGAAAATAAGATAAACAATGAAGACCAGAAATTAATTAAATCTTCTACTGATCCTTCCTTTGAGGAAAGTGTCAATAATAAAAGACATACTACACAGCCCACACTGAGTATATAGAGTACTTTTAGATATTTTTCAGGAAGTGTCAGTGGGTCTAATTTTAAAAGGGCAGGTCAGACTGTAATGGTACAGCTAACTTTTATTTCTTCTGTAAGAAGGTTAATACAGTTTTTAAAGGTAAGAAAAAAAAGAACATGCAGTAACCTTTTATCCTTGTCTTTAATCTGACAGTAACAAAAACCAAGGAAATGCAGCCTGCCACATCCTCTCACATCACCACATACTGTTGCATGTGTGGAGTGTCCAGAAAGCAGTATCAGTCATAAACACATGCGGACAGGTGGACAGACGCTGTTAGGAGACAGCCATACACACCAGTACCATTGCAGCATGTGAGCAGTGAAAGAAAAAGAGAAGGTTGCTGTCCCATGATTTTAATATCCACTATTAGTGTTGATAATAGTCCTGCTATTTGGACTGAAATCTTCACTGTGCCTGAAAAATCCTATGTAGGGTGACTGCAGTGTGCTGCTGTGCCAGTGATAATACTGCCAGTGTTATCCTGCCTGTATCTCATTATGCAAATTATTCCATCTGCACGGTGACATTGGAGATAAGCAGGTGTCTACCACAGAGGCATCACTGCTGCAAGAAACGATAATGAAAAAACAACCTAGTGTGGAGAAGGAAGAAGCTACTTTACATTGGTAAAATGACTGTTTTTGTAGACACTTTGCTATGCCTTATGACTAGAAATTGTGGCAGAATGAAACTATCAGTTACTGAAAAGTTAAAGAAAGGCTCTTCAAATGGTGAGAGGCAGGGAGAGGCTTGCTACCATGTTTGAAGGAGTTTCCTTGAAATAAGAAGCCACATTGCTGATTAGAGTGATCCCTGGGATGGAGTAAAAAGGTTTTATGTTGTTGGAAGATGGGTGTGATTTGCTGGCAAATCAGCGAGGACCTAATTCACAGATGACTACTGCTTTTTTTTTTTAATCCTTCCCCCCCCACCCCTACTTTGAGTGCTTTAAAAAAAAATAGTGCCACAAATTTCAATTATTTTAGGCAATTATTAAACCCTTAGATAAACAGCAATTGTAAAATTATATGCAGTAATGCAGCCTGCTGACTAGACACCTGCCCTGCCCAACCACATCTGGTGTAAAAATAAAGAGATAAAGGCACACAGGGAAAAATTAGGAGGTGTATGTGTAGGGAAATTCATGAAGTCAACTCCCAGAATGCTTATCAGCATGTTCACTGCTTCTTACCTATCACAGAACAGTGGAGCTTTATTGTTCTTTACTTTACCTGGACATATCTCTATTTGAAAAAATAACTATAGACCAATACGACTGGAGAAACATAAAAATGCAGCAAAGATTCAATTAGGAAACTCCAGGAATATTTAGGAAAACTTAATATGCAGTATTTATTTGGCCTGCTTAATGTTTGTGCATTTAAGTAAAATTTTGGAAAAGTCAGAAATGTGTAGGGGGGGACTCATAAAACGATACTAAGAAAATATAGTCTTCTTGTCTGCTACCTTCTTGTTACTTGTCTGTGCTTCCTTAGAAGGACAATAGAGAACAAGTCCCCCTTATCCAGTCTTTTACATTTCTTCTGCTCAGAACACTGAGCAGACTGACTGACTACAAGCCACTTGCCAGAACTGCTAGGAAGAAAATGAACAAAAAAGCATTGCACTAACTTCTTGAGAACTATCCTCCCTCATCTTGTATACTGGTTTCTTATAAATGGTGTTAGTAGAGATAGAAAAGGCAGAAAAAGACAAATAGGAAAATAAAAAGACTAGAGTTCTTCAGCTTTGTAAAGAGTTGGGTCATAAATTGTACGGAGACACTGTTTCACATAACACAAAAGCTAAATACTCACTGAAACAAACAGTTTGCAAGGTTAAAAGAAACAATAGGGCATTCTTGTGCCCTGATAATTGTCTTGTGAAAAGTAGTTCTCTATGGTGCTGCAGAGGTTAAAAAAATGCAATAGCCCCAAAGAGTATCAGATGCATTCATGGGTTTATTAAAGGTTTATTGAAGGATAAAGGCTAAGTGTAACTTTCAGCTCCAGAAGTGCTTAAAACACTGAGAAAATACTACAGTGGAAAGTATCACCCTATATATATACGTGCTGCACTTCTGAACTGGTATTGGCTACTGCTGGAAACATTTTCAAGGTGCACATCGACTTTAGCTATAATACAGCATTCATTTGATGTTATTCTCCAAGGAAAAGGTTTTTTTTAGAAATCTTAGATGTCCTAATGTTTTCAGAAGTCTTACAAAGACATGCTAGAACATAGACAATAAGCAAAAAGTAGAAATTTTCTAGACAAGTTTATTTGAGATACAATGTGAAGAAAGTCCTGGGATAATGTTCTGGGAGAAGGCTTTTAGCCTTAAGAACCATTAGAGCAGTTCTCTGCAAGCAAATTAGATTTGATTTCTGAAAGAAGACACTGTAATAATTTTTGAACAGTTTATGTAAGCTGTAGCTCTTTGACATACTCTATGAGAACTGAAAGCACTCACAGTATAGGCTCAGATTTAGAAATAAATAATTACTAAAACAAAACAAAACAAAACTTATTTGAAACAATTTTTACACCAGACTATAGAAAGGACTTTTTATATGATTCTCAAGGTTTTAATAGGTGGACATTAGAGACCTTAATGTACTTGAATATTATAATAAAACAAGATGAGTACTAAAATAAATGTACATTACCTCATTTGCTAATGATCAACATCAGCCATAGGAACAGCTGCCAGCAGTTTCATGTCTTTATATCAAAAGGGACACAGAACCTATTTAAATGTTTTAATTGTTGGGAAAGAAATGGATTTGCTTTTAACCAATCAATATTACTTTGACCAAGAATCAATTAAACTGACAAAGCTTCTGATACTGAAGCAAGTACGGGCTTTAATTAGATTCCATTCTAGAGTTCAAGTTAAGCATAGGAAGAGAAGGAGCATGTAAAGGCTAGCTTTTATTTAGTGGTACCATGATTTTAGGAGCAAATCATAAATTAAACTACTGATACATTAACATTTTACTTTTTATCTTAACATATATCAGCAGAAAACCACAGATATATACAGGTCCCATCTACTTTAATGTGTATTTCTATTTTGAATGAGCACAAAATGGAATGCTATGTATGATCTTTGATATTATGATGACATGGAATGTAAAAGAGCATCCATTTTCTATTTCTTCAGATATCATTAGTTTTAAACAGACTTT
The DNA here is from genome assembly GCA_028571105.1 of Tragopan temminckii. Lineage (NCBI taxonomy): Eukaryota > Metazoa > Chordata > Aves > Galliformes > Phasianidae > Tragopan > Tragopan temminckii. The sequence continues at coordinate 148,625,307 of JAOWBP010000001.1, forward strand.
GTATATTTTCTGTAGAAGATCCCCGCACAGAAATAAGGCATTGTAAATTAACAATAGTTTCCATTTAACTGGCGCAAGCCTTCGCCCTGCCTATCAGCAGCACAACGCGATATTCACTCTGAGGCCAACAAGTTATTAAAGCATTTCAAGTGATATTTTCAAAGGGAATCTTCCTTTTTTTTTTTCTTATTACCTTTTCAAATCTGAATCATTGGATGAGAAGGGAAGTCACAGGGGTGAAAAAAAGTAAAAGCTTTATTCTTAGGAAATTACAGAAAATGATGTCATGAAATCAAACATCACTTTGGTATAAAAAGCGTTCAGAAGAGAAAATACACTTCAAGCAAAACACCTAGAATATAAAAAGTCTTTTCACAAATGACAACACCTCAGATCACTTGGCCTGAAGCTCCTGTCATACCAGACTCCTGATTTGGTGCTATTCCCATTTATTTTCCTCGGGCTATGTAGGTCACTAAGACAAGTAATTAGAGAGGCAAATAATAATGCCAGAGTTCCAAATTAACTTTCAATAATATCATATTGTTGCTAGTGGCTAAAAAAATGTTAACATTGTGAAATCTATATAGTGTCATGCTAAATCGCTATTAAAATAAATGATTGAGTTAAAATCATCTTCAGCTTCCTTGTTCTATAATATGCCTTTGTCAGAAAATCAAATTGCATTCTGAGTGATTAGTAAATGGTTAAATATTGTTAACTGCTTAGCATTTCAGTCCACATGTGGTTTCATCGAAAGCATCTCCTACATCATAAGGTGTCCCCAGCTTGTGGCATGATGATACTTTCTTTTGATGTTTTGATGTCCTTTTTGATTTTATGTGCATTTTGTTTTGTGATGAAAATTACAGACCTCAAAAAACAATTCAAACATTTCTAGGGTAAGTTTTTTCTGCTTCTAGATTATTTTAAAAAAGAAAGGTTAATTATTGATTGCATAAAACTTTTTCAGACAATAATACAAATTTTTACATATTTAAGTGCTCCCTATTTTTAGTGTTATGTATGAGCATACTGACATATTTATACTATTTAACACATGAAAATGATATAAAATGAACCAAAAATGTAATCAAATTTTAATTTGTTTCATTTTAGTCAGCTTTATCTTATTTACAAATTCTGAAATGTTGACATTTCCTAAAGATAAATTACATTTTCTGAACATCTTTAAGCTATAGCTATTTGTACAAATTACTCTGGTATAGGTAAAATCTATGTCTGAGGCATAATCCCTCTATAATGTCTAAACAAAGAACAGTATTCCACAAAAATTAAAATTAGAGGGGAAAAAACACCTTCAAAATTAGGCTTACCTCAGCTCTTTTCACAAGGGTTAATAGTTACACCAGTAGGACTGGGTAAAGAATTCTTGTTGAAATCTAATGCTAATGCTAAACTTTTGAAATTGAATTTTAACGTTTATTTTAAATTTGGGTAAACTCCTGAAATTTTGCTATGGGCATGAAAATAAACTTATGTCTTTGTTGCTTCAACAGTTTTCACGGTGGTTTTCATGAATTCTTCAAACATTTAAGTTTCTTTGTGTCTTTCTGTAACTGTATGTACATGACATAAGATTGAAGTTCTCTCTGGTGGAGAACTGCTACTGAATCATAGTGATATAAGGGGCCATAATCCCAAAATGTTCATGAACTCCTGTATTGAGTCTATTTAGTTACAGACTTCCTTAGTGAAGAGTTGAATATTTTGCCACTAATTGCAACAGCTATAGCATGGATTTTATACCCAGAAGAAATTATTACATGCAGTTTTCTGAATATATTTTCAGAAGAAAAGATTGGTTATGCCTTGACCAGATTTAGTCAAACTCTGAATATCTAGTTTTGAATTGATAACTTGCTGGTTACTTATTCAAGCAGTAAATAACACCCAACATTTTGGACCTGGTGGAGGCATCGTGCCTGGAGGTGTCCACAAACCATGGAGATGTGGCACTGAGGGATATGGTTAGGAAATGGGCTGATGGTTGGACTAGATTATCTATAAGTAAGTGATCTTTTTCTAACCTTAATGATTCTATGATTAAGCATTTCTTTCTGTCCACAATATTTGTGTGCTGACAGCAAGGTAACAGCTTCTTCAGCAACTTTGAAATCTTTTTCTAGTTTTATAAGTGATTTCCTGCATACATCATAAACTGTTTTGGAATAAGTGATATTTTCGTATAAATGCATAAACCGAGCTGCTTTTTAGTACCTTGATTAATTTTGCCAGAAGTGCATAAACACAATAGAATGTCTGTTCTGCAGTCCAGTAGTATTATACAAATTAAAAAAGAGCACCCTATAGTACTCTTGAGTCTCACTCCATTTGTTGCTCTATTGTCTAGATAATGGACCAAAAAAAAGCACTGATGAGGATGTAGAATATATCTCACGAAAGAGAAGATCATCTTTTTTTAACAGAAATGCTGAATTACTTAATATTAAATGTTATATATAATCAACTCTTTTCCAAATGTGCCAAAGTATTTTAAAAATTCTGAAGAGGCTGTTTTCCACATTTTTGGACTTCTCTTTATGAAGGAAATTGTTTTGAATGTGTCTTTAAAAAGAAAAAAATGAAGGAATAAATAAATATTTGAATTTTATCAAAAAAGGGCTGTTTTTATCATCTTGATAAATATGCTTTTCAGAATTTTGCTTTATAGGAAAGATAGAAACTATGTTTGAGTATTATCTCAGAGCAAATCTTTTCAGAACTGTAGCATTTTTTGCATAATTAACAATCTATGCTTAAATATCTTTACTTCTTTAACATTACAGAAAATTGCTTCCTTTCTACAGCAATCCATTCTTATGTTGAGATATAAAACATTTGAAAGGCTTACAGTATTGTATAATGGCAGTATAAGCATTCCCTTTTTCTCTCAAATATGTCAGTAAGATACCAGTATCATGCAAAAAGAAATTTCTTTCTTTTCCTTATATGTGAAGTTTATAAGAGAATAATCATCTTCTGCTGCCTCCCTCTCCAGCATCAACTTTCAATATTCAGTTTAAGTTCTTTAGGCTCATGTGTGTTCAAGGACATTTTTATCCTACTATAGCTGTAACACAGTTGTATGGGCAGTTCTGAGTTCATTTTTTCAGATTAGTTTTCTATCTAAATTCTTCCTCCAAAAAGTTGCAAGGAAAAACCACCAAAGTCATTTGCAGCATCATAGTTGCTTCTTATAAAGGTCAGGGTTACTGTCAGGACCATATAGGTAAACACACATATTTTTCTTCTTGAACCTGTTTAATAACACCAGTTCTACAAAGAACTTTGCAAGGAAAAATCCCTCTTTGATTAGTAAATGCTCTGATACTGCTTTTAAATTAACATCATGTTACACTTATTCTGGAGCAGTCATAATTTGTTTTAGTAATTAGATCAAGATTTCATGCCCCTACTTGACTGCTACTTCCACTTCAATAACTCACATTAAAGGTGTTATGTCAGCCATATTAGAAAGAGATACTCAGAGAGGTGTTTAAAACACCATAATTTTATGTCATGGATGATATCCCAACCCTTACAAGGCTTTGCTAGATCAAGGTACTGTTCTCTTCCTACATGAGATAGATCTCATAGAACTGGTGATCTGCGAAAGCTAGATTACCTGCCTTGCACCCCGGGACTAGCAAGCAGTGATGCATGGGGATAGAACACAAGCCTTTGCAGAAGTTATTCACTGTGTATGAGCTATTCTAACTCAGCTGACTAGTGTAGACTACACTGATTAGTGCAGTCTTATTACATGCAGACATTCTAATATAGACTTAACAATGAAGAAGTATTCTCATTTAAAAGCCAATTCCTGCTTGATGGGGGCAGTGTCTAGAGCAGGTCACCTATCATTTATATCTCCTGAGATCTGTTCTCTAGTTCATCGATCATTTTGCCATGATTTAATCATTTTGATAGATGTCTATAAAACATCTGAGGATGTTTATCCACTGAGGATAAGGAGAAGGCTGAGGTCCTCAACGCCTTCTTTACATCTGCCTTTAATTGCTAGACCAGTCATCCTCCGGGCATTTTACACCCTGATCTGGAAGCCTGGGATGCTACTCAGAATATACCCCCAGCGATTCAGGTGGAGACAGTTAGAGAGCTCCTCCTCCATCTGGACTGCCACAAGTCCACGGGACCAGACGGGCTACACCCTTGGGTGTGGAGGAAGCTGGCGGGGGTGATTGCTGAGCTGCTCTCCGCCATCTATCAGCGCTCCTCGTTAACCAGAGAGATCCCAGAGGATTGGAGGCTTGCCGATGTGACTCCCATCTACAAGAAGGGCTGTAAGGAGGATCTGGGGAATTATAGGCCTGTCAGCCTGACCATGGTACCAGGAAAAGCTTTGGAGCAAATCATCTTGGGTGAGATCACACGGCATGTGTGTGGTGTCTGGGGGATCAGGCCCAGCCAGCACGGGTTCATGAAAGGCAGGTTGTGCTTGACCAACCTCATCTCCTTCTATGACTGGGTGACCAGACTGGTAGATGAGGGAAAGGATGTTGATGTATTCTACCTGGACTGCAGCAAAGCCTTTGACACGGTCTCTCACAGTATTCTTCTGGGGAAACTGACTGCCTGTGGCCTGGACAGGTCACCCTTCTTTGGGTAAGAAGCTGGCTAGAGGGCCGTGCCCAACAGGTAGTGGTTAATGGAGTTAAGTCCAGCTGGTGACCAGTTTCAAGTGGTGTCCCCCAGGGATTGGTACTGAGGCCTATCTTGTTTAATATCTTTATTGATGACCTAGATGAAGGGATTGAGTGTACCCTCAGTAAGTTTGCAGATGACACCAAGATGGGAGGTGGTGTTGATCTGCCTGAGGGTAGGGAGGCCTTCAGAGGGATCTAGATAAGCTGGATCACTGGGATGAGGTGAATGGAGTGAGGTTCAACAAGGCCAAGTGCCAGATCCTGCACTTTGGCCACAACAACCCCATGCAGCATTATAGGCTTGGGGATGAGTGGCTGGGTGATTGTGAAGAGGAAAGGGACTTGGGGGTGATGGTTGATGCTCGACTGAACATGAGCCGACATTGTGCCCAGGTGGCCAAGAGGGCCAACGGCATCCTGGCCTGCATTAGAAATAGTGTGGGCAGCAGGAACAGGGAGGTAATCATCCCCCTGTACTCAGCACTGGTGAGGCTGCACCTCGAGTAGTGTGTTCAGTTTTGGGCCCCTCACTACAAGAAAGACATTGAGGCCCTGGAGCATGTCCAGAGAAGGGCAACAAAACTGGTGAGGGGTCTGGAGCACAAATCTTACAAGGAGCGGATGAGGAAACTGGGATTGTTCAGTCTGGAGAAGAGGAGGCTCAGGGGAGACCTCACTGCACTCTACAACTTCCTGAAGGGAGGTTGTGATGAGGAGGGGTTTGGCCTCTTCTTCCAGGCGACAAACAGAACCCGAGGAAAAGGCCACAAGTTGTACCAGAGGAGGTTTACGTTAGACATGAGCAAAAACTTTTTCTCTCAGAGAGTGGTCAGGCACTGGAATGGGCTGCCCAGGGAGGTGGTGGAGTCACCATCCCTGGCAGTGTTCAAGAGGCGTCTGGATGAGGAACTACGAGATATGGTTTAGTTTGTGTAGTTTAGATGTGGTTTAATTTGCAGTAGCAATGGTAATGAGAGGACGGTTGGACTAGATGATCTTACAGGTCATTTTCAACCTTGTGATTCTATGATTCTGTGATTCTATGATCTAGAATAATAAGCATCTAGAACAATAGGGTTGAAGGAGACATTAGTTCTCATCCTGTGAAGGAAGGCTGTGGAATCAACCTGAGCGTTTTCATGTTCAGGCCTAACTAAAAACAGAATGCTGCTTGAATCTTTTGGTCACTGGAAAGAAATCAGAATTTAAGCACTACATGAAATTTAGGTAGTGAACCAGTTGCACCTGTTCTGAAGCCATTTTCTGAGGGTTTGAAAAACAATTTTCTGTAGGTTTCCTTATTAGACACTTGGCGTCTTTGCCAGTGCAGAAAGAATCTGTGTGTGTGTTAGTTACGTATAGAACCTTTTATAATCACTTTGCAGGATGTAATCAATAGAGTTAGCAACGTTAGCCACAGATTTGTAGTTAGGAAAAGAGGAATGTGTACTATATTAAAATCAAAAACACAGTCTAACAACAAAAACAACAAATTTTTTAATCTCCTATGACATAAGCATAGAATCATCATAGAAACACAGAACGGCCTGGGTTGAAAAGGACCACAATGATCATCAAGTTTCAACCCCCTGCCATGGACAAGGTCTCTAATCACTAGACCAGGCCGCCCAGAGCCACACCCAGCCTGGCCTTGAATGCCTCCAGGGATGGGGCATCCACAACCTCCTCGGGCAACCTGTTCCAGTG
>JAOWBP010000001.1:148631804-148669259 GCA_028571105.1 Tragopan temminckii
GTCACCACCCTCTGAGTGAAAAACTTCCTCCTCATATCTAACCCAAACCTCCCCTGTCTCAGTTTAAAACCATTCCCCCTTGTGCTATCACTATCCACCTTTGTACACAGTCGTTCCCCTCCTCTTTATATGCTTCCTTCAAGTACTGGAAGGGTACAATGAGATCTCCCCAGAGCCTTCTCTTCTTCAATCTAAACAAGCCCTCAATCTTTCTTCATAGGAGAGGTGCTCCAGCCCTCTGATGATCATCTTAGTGGCCCTCCTCTGGACCCACTCCAAGAGTTCAACGTCTTTCCTGTACTGGGGGCCCCAGGCCTGGACACGGTACTCCAGATGGGGCCTCACAAGAGCTGAGTAGAGAGGGGCAATCACCTCCCTCTCCCTGCTGGCCACCCCTCTTTTAATGCAGCTCAGAATACAGCTGACCTTCCGGGCTGCAAGAGCACACAATGCTGGCTCACATCCAGCTTCTCATCTACCAGGATCCTGAAGTCCTTCTCCACAGGTCTGCTCTCAGGGAGATCTTCCCCCAGTCTGTATAAATAACTAAGCAAACATAATCTGTGCTCCCACTTCCAGTGTAAAGACCAAATCTTGTTTCCACTGTTTCTTGGATACTATAGGACATATGATTTTTTCCATCATTAGCATTGATTTTGATAGCTTAGGAGATTGTATCATGATGTTCTTTTAATTGGATGATTACATCTATGTCCCAGGCAAGGTACTATCCTAACATCTGATGGTTAACTGATCTTATTTTACTTATTTATCTATGAGTGGCTGAAACATTTTCTGGTCTTGATATCAAAGTGCAATTTTCTTTGTGAATACAGCGTAGATTCGAAGCAACTGGGTATTGGAATTAGTAATAATGATAAATGCTTTTAGCAATGGCAAAACAACATGTATTTTGTTTTGGTTTGTTTTTTTAGATCTGTGTGCTTAGCAGTTGTACTTGGTTCTTAACTTTAAAAAGCTAGGGTTAAATGCTTTTGAAAAACTACAGTAAATTTTGTATTGAGTAACTACTGATTATCTTTTATAGAGAAATCTGAAAGATCTGTAATCATGTTCCATAGATGAGTTGCAATGTCAAGATGCTACTTCAGCTTTCCTGTGTCAAAGGGTTCAAACTACAGTAAAGTTTTTCAAATTAAAATGTAATTGAAATTATAACCAAGGTTTGGGGGATAGTATAAACTTTGTTAATGCAGTTAATATTGAATGGTAGTTCCAGGTCTTGTAAGACATGATAGTTTCTTGAATTTATTTGTCATTTGTTTGTAAAATGTACAGATTCTTCACATCTAGACTGTTTGTCCATGTACATTTAATCTCTCAACACACAGAATGCTCAAAACAAGCTTACTTCTTGGCTTTTTTTCCCCTTTCCTTTGAGAGCTCTCTATTACTCAAAATTTTCTAAAATAATTTCAACAATAATATTGGTAGGCAATTAAATGGATATAGATGCATAATTAAGAGTTATTGATGTGCCACAATGAGAAAGTGTGTTACTGTGTCCCCATTTCAAATTGTGACATGTTTTTTTTTTAAACTAATTCTTTTACACGAGGAAAAAAATTCAGTTATATCTGCCAAAAATGAATCTGTAACCATTTTGCTAGAAGAAAAACTCCACCAACTCAGTTCCTGTGAGGATAAAAATTACTGGATTAAAAATATAAGTTGTTCTTGATGTGAATGAGTAACTATTTTGTGCCAATACATAACTGCTTACATAAAGGTTGCACCTATGCTCTTCTTTATTTCATTTGATTAGAATTTTTTTCCCCATACAGAAAACTATCTATGAAGCAAACATGCTTGACTGAATAGTAGGGAATATTTAGATAAGGTAGTAATGGCTGGAGGGCACCTGCGATATTCAGCAATTATATGCATACTACACTATGCCCCAGTGGAATTCCTGCTGAGAATGTGCTTTGCATTGTGTAGAAACAATCAAGGACATAAAAGATCCACAAATAATCATGTTAGGCAGTTTAATGCTTGGGACTGTTTAACAGGATAGGTTTAAAGTAATAGATATCAGCGGAGTAAGAACTCTGTGAAGAATCCGAGACATCTATTTCCTGAGGATTAGAAACCCTTCTGTGCAATTAATGGCATCTGCCATTTCTGCTCTATTGGTTCCATATTGTTTTTTCTCCCCAGACCTGAAGGAGAAAAAGCCTTTCTAGCCAGAATGGAAAAAAACTGTTTAAGTCAGCAATAGAAATCCTGCTTATTCCAAGTTCCACTGGGGTTACTTGACCCTCTGGTATAGCATAACAAAATAGTAAGGAACACATATTCAAAGAACAACTTTATATCTGGGCCACACAGTGTGAGGCTTCAAGGAAATGGCAGAAGGATTTTAGCCACCTGAGTTAGAGAGGAAATTAATCCCTTGAAAAGGGCTTGTCTAGACTCTGTTATTGCTGTTATGAAAGACACATTTAGTGAAATAAATAAATTGGTTATTGCTTGTACATTTAGTGATCGGCAAAAACTCAATGAAAAACACAGTTGCTTAACAAAAAACGAGATCTGCAGAGAGTATTGGGTTGATGACCCCATTACAGTTGATGACCTTGAACACCATTCAAACTTAATTTAATGCTCCAAAACTTGTCGGGCACTACTCTGTTTTCAATTTAATTAATTCTCAACATTCTTCTGTGCCATAGCATAAAAGGCAAAAGTAAATATCTCAAGGCTTTCAATTTCTTTTAAGGACACTCAGGATTTAGGAATCTCAGGCAAGATTTGTGGAATACTGATATGACACAGAATACTCAATTTTGTTATGACAGCTGGGATTCACTCTGAAGGCAAAGTGATTGCTTACAGCTCAGTAACTATCCAGATATCTCTGTATTATTAAGGTATGTTTAACTGTGAACATTTCTTCTTGCTTGCTTGTAACTTCTTTCTCACCATCTAACAAATAGATGTCAGCTTCGGCTAAAAGTTTTGCTCAAGTCTACCCTTATCTGATTCCTAATAGGTGCAATTTATGTTAGCCTATCATGGGAGCTGGATTGAATCTTTACTGTTGCAGTGAAAGACAGAAATCAGCATTTAGTTCTGCTCAGTTAGCCAAGTTCTGCTCATACAACAAGACTACGAAGTGCAGATGGCCAAGTTGCAGCCTAGATTTGGCCCAGGGGGTATGTTAACCTACATCCTTGAAACAGAACAGAAAACCTTCAGGTCAGAAGTGGAGAAAGAGACCTGTTCTCTATTCTGTTGAAATTTCTCCAAGGAAAGAAGAAAGAAAGAGAAGAGAGATAGGACACAGTACCAATGGTAAAGGTCATGCGGCAGTCAGGTCAATTCTGTGGACCACTGGAGAAATGAAGTGACACTATCCCCTCGTGATTAGAAACATGGGAACAAATTATAGAGAGGTGAGAAAAAGTAAATAAGTGCTGAAATAGAAGATCTGATTAATTAAGGACTACTCCAAAGTGACGAAAGCCATTTGCCTCTTACATTGCAAGAAGCATTGCATAAAGGCGTACAATGTCTATAATAAATACATAAGAGGAATGGAGAAACTATGGTTAATATTACTTTTCATAGAATTGAAAAGTTAATCTCTAGATGCAAGTTGTGTTACTTCAAAGTAGCACAGTTGCCCAAATCCCAATTATATAAATACGAATATAACACAGCTAACAAAAATATAGCTTATACCTACAGGAGTATGTAATAAACAATTTTTATTGAATATATGCAAGTGCATGTTTAAGATTTTACCATAGTAAGAGGGCCAAGGACAGGAAATAGTCTGACTGGGGCAGGGCTCTGGGCAAAATGTGTGAATGTGATGCTGAGGAAAATATAACCTGGAATGAGGAGATAAGGACACACATAGAAAATTAAATAATGTGAGGATAATGGACATGAGATTGGAGATGTGGAGAGACAGGATAAGGAATACTGATAGAATGAACATAGGTATAAGGAGAAAGATTTAATAGAGCTGTATAGCTCATACTCTAGTCAGTAACAGTAACTCCAAACTGTCCACCAAGAATTTTTCTGGATTGCAGTTTAGTTAAACTTGGATGAAGAGGACAGACAGAATCAATTCTTGCAGTGTTTATTATCTGATATGAATAATGTATGATGCCAGTTGAACAGAGTCATGCAAATTCCCAGAGCCAAATGGTAATCTAGAGAGCATAGATTTACATGGAGCCAGTTTATTTTTCTCCTCACATGATGGCATTAGTTTGGCTGCATGCTGGTGATATACTCACATGCTTGAATAGCTTCTCATTTATTAACATTTTTCCTTTCATAGAGCTATCTCAGACTGTCTTTACCCCAATACTAGAACAGTGATTAACTGCCACATCTCAGTGTATTTTATTACTCCTAAGCATCCAGTCTGGGAAAAAACATCCCTTTAAAATAAAAAATAAAAAATCAGCAACACTAATAGACAGCCGTGTTTAACAGAATTGTAAAACTATCTTTCAGTTTTAAATATGAGCTACTTAAATGAGAGGAATTTATGTGTAATATGTACTCATAGAATGAAGCAGTCCTTTAAAATCTCTATTGCCATCCTCCACCAAAGCCATGATTTACATTACTTGTTAATGGGGCTTTTCCAAATTGCAGGAGTAAGTATTAAAAGTAGACATTTCTCCAGATAAGTCTCTCCAAAATACCGCAGCAATAGGCATCTCCCTGTGTTACTTGCATACAGTTAACATGTCTACATACAAAGGCCAAAATAATCTTGCCTTACTCTTGACAGTAATCCTTTTTGAACAGATATGAGTGAGCTGGGACCTTAGGCTGCAGTCATATTAATCTTATCACTCAGTGAGACATATTAACTACCTAGACAGCAAACACAAATGAGCAGAAAGTTCAAGCTTCGTCTTATTCAAAACAGATGATTAGTTCCACATTTTCCATGAAATTATGATGACGACAGTAAAGTACTGTCACAGATAGGTATCATGCAGTGATGTTAGTTTGTACTGAGTCAACTTTAAAGCAGTACCATCAATTTAAAAGTCTCTTTTCTGTGCAAGTTTTAAAAATATTCTATTGTTACATAGGACTTTGTATATTGCTAGTACTATAAGAAATTAGAAAGGGAAAAATTCCCTATTCAGTTTTGCTGCAGAGTGTACAGTCATTTTAATATATAATTAGTGATAATGCCGCCTTCTGCATGTGGTTTTCTCCATTTTCTGTGTGTCTTTAAAAAGGCAGGAAATACATACATTTGAAATACCAAGAAATGTATGAGCTATTGATCTACTACTCATGGTTGCCATCTCTATTAGAGAATACATATAATAACAGTTAACCTGGGGTCTTGCATCTCTGGACTGTTAGTACATTTTTATCAGGAACAAAACAAAACAAAAAAAAGCAAAGCTGATATTCAAACTAATGTTTTGGTCTGCTGTCTGCTAGCTGGCTCTCTTAACCACTTAGCTATAGAATCAAATTTCTATCTGTTCGTTCTTCTTTAAGCTTCCAGAAGCTATTTTACCTTTCACAGTAAAACAAAACCTTAAAACTCAAGTCTCCTAACTTGTGGGTTAGAGATGTGGACTTTGCTCAAAAAATAAACTGATTACAACACCTCTGCCTTTTCTGATACTCTTCAATAAAAGTAATGGTGATACTGTATTAGATAATGAATTTAACTATGCTTCTATTATATAAGCATGTAAAACTCACCAAAGACATTTGCAGACAAGCCTGTAACTAATAATTCTTCTGTCAAGAGACTTAAAATCTGAGATACTTGTGAATGGGCTTTTAAGGAAATCAGTGATCTCAGAACAGTCCATCCAAGGAAAAGCTTTATGTGGAACTGCATCCTTGGCTGCACCAAAAGAGAGGTGGCCCAGCAGGGTGAAAAAGGTTATTTTCACCCTCCAATCTGCCTTTCTGAGGCCTAATCTTGAGTACTGTGTCCAGGCCTGGGACGCCCAGCACAAGAAAGATGCAGAGAGTTTGGAGCAGGTCCAGAGGACAGCTGTGAAGATGATCAAAGAGTTGGAGTATGTCTCCTGTAGAGAAAGATTGAGGGAGTTGGGCTTGCTCATCCTGGAGAAGAGAAGGCTCCAGAGAGACTTCATTGTGGCCTTCCACTATTTGAAGTGAGCTTAAAAACAGGAGGGGGACTTTTTACACTATCTGATAGTGAAATACAATGGCTTTAAACTAAAAGAAAGGAAATTTAGATTAGATGTTAGGAATAAATTATTTTTTTCAGAGGACGGTGAGGCCCTGGCACTAGCTGCCAAGAGAAGCTCTGGTGCCCCATCCCTTGAGGGGCTCAAGGCCAGTTTAGATGGGGCCCTGAGGAGCCTGATGTGGTGGGGGGCAACCAGCCCACGGCAGAGGTTTGGAGCTGGCTGGGCTTTAAGTTTCCTTTCAACCTAAGCTATTCCATGGTTCTGTTATACTATGAAGTGTACAACAGTTACTTTGTCAAAGTAGAGTCTTAGCTACAGTACAGAAGTGTAGGTAAGCAAATGCTGTAGCAGCATCTTCTGGACAAGTAAGGCAATCTGCTCAGCTAGACTGGAGTTTGAAGATAACTTTAAAACTACCTCTGTAGAATCAGAAATTATGGACAGAGCTCCATGAGGCTATCAGCTCTGGTTGACTGACGGACAGATTCTTTCTAGAGACTCTTGGTTTATATACCTTAAACAGATTCTATTTTGGAGTATGTGAATGGATGAAGACAACACTTGTCAGACATGGGGGACAGTAATGGCTCATATGTAATTCCGTACATATTAGAATCCTACCCTAGAATGTCATGAGGAGCTGTGAGATGGTTCAGAATAGTGCTGAGGTGAATCTGCCTACACATTATTGTTAAACAATAGTAACACAATTGGAATATCAAATTCTAGACTATGAAAAATGAGACCTCCAGCTTGCCACAATAATAAAAAAGGTGAGTAAGGAAATATCCCACTGTACACATCTAGGTCCCTAGGAGAAGTCTTTCTCATTTGTTCCTCACTATGACTTTCAAGCACATCTGTTCCCTGGCCTTCTCCAGGGTCACTCTGTGGCTGCCTGTTCAGTCTTCTTGCAGTTTTCACTGTGCTCTTTTCTTCTTCCTGCACATCTCAGTGCAAACTTGAGAAGTCCCTCAAGCCACTTATGAATTTCTAAGCTCTGTCAGAAAAAGTGCAATCCCTACCTGCTTCAGTTAAGTTTTCATTTGACCCTCCCTGGTAACAGGCTGCCTCCCTCTCCACAGTCTGCCCTCTTAGCAGAATAAAACAGGGCATATACTGCACATATCAGACAGAGAACAAACAAATCGCTCACTGTAAACTCCTACAGTGTGTGATATTTGCTGGTCAGTGTCAATCTCTCCACTCGGTGAACAAGAATATGCCTTCTGCAAAGAACATGCAACCAGTAAGGGAATTCACGTTCTTTTAAAAAGGGGCAAAGTCCCCACAGAGCCATAATTTCCCCAGCACACTGAGAATCATTGCAGCCCTGAGGAGAAGGATTTGGGGGTGTTGGTGGATGAAAGACACAACATGAATCAGCAATGTGCTATGCAGCCCAGGAGGCCAACTGTATCTTGGGTGCATCAAGAGAAGTGTGACTAGTAGGGCAAGGGAGGTAATTCTGCCTCTCTACTCTGCTCTACTGAGACCCCACCTGGAGTATTGTGCCCAGTTCTGGAGCCCCCAACACAAGAAGGACATGAAGTTGTTGGAGCGGGTCAAGATGAGGGTCATGAAGATGATCAGAGGACTGGAGCAACCCCTCTGCAGGGATAGGCTGAGAGAGCTGGGGCTCTTCATCCTGGAAAAGAGAAGGCTCTGGGGGAACCTTATAGTGGCCTCCCAATACCTGAAGGGGGCCTACAGAAAAGCTGAGGAGGGACTTCTTGTAAGGACAGGTAGTGACAGGGCGAGGGGAAATGGCTTTAAACTGGAAAAGAGTAGATTTAGACTAGATATTAGGGAGAAATTCTTTACTGTGAGGGTGATGAGACACTGGAACAGGTTGCCCAGTGAGGTTGTGAATGCCCCCTCTCTGGAAGCACCTGAAGGCCAGGCTGGATGGGGCTGTGAGCAACCTGATATAGAGGGAGGTGTCCCCATCTATAGCAGAGGGGTTGGAACTAAATGATATTAAAGGTCTCTTCCAACCCAAACCATTCTATGATTCTATGATTTTCAGAAAGAAAAACACCATATTCATTTTTTTGTGGTTAAAAAAAAAAAAAAAAGTATTTGTGGTGAGGTGTCACTGTTTCTTTTCTCCCTCCTCTTTGTGTCTCTGCCACTCCTTGACATCTGCACATCTAAATAATGAATTTTCTCTTTTGTCTAAGATTGTGATGAATTTTTAAACTTCCAAATAAAAAATTAAAAAAACAAAACTCACTAGGAACAAATAACCTGTCTTCAAATTGCTCTGCCTTTATCCACTTGTGGTACAAGGTTATTTAAGTGTATGTCTTTCACTCTATTAGTTAATGCCAGAGAAATTATTATTTCCTCCCCTTTCAGCTGATGCACATATTCAGCTTAAAATCAATTGTGTGCCACATCCGCAAACATACCCTCAGTTTTATTTCCTGTCCTTTATATTTTCCACTCTTTGCTTGGATAGTTAAACTTCCATTATTACCACTCAGGACATCTAACTTTTTTTTTTTTTTTTTAAAGTTCCATCATTTCACTGCCCAATTGCCATTTGTGGCAAAATGACCTCCTGAATAGCATTCATAGAGCTGTTTATCCAGCAAAGCTCTAACCTCAACCTATGAAGTCCCTTCACTCTTAATTTCATAAACAGATTTTGATAGCTGTCTCCAGCTTAGGTTCAAGGGATTTTTTCTTTGGAAGTTATTTTAGAATTGATAGTTAAGAATAAATAATGTGTGTTAGCAGATTTGGAATCCACATGTCTATGTCTATTTATTCGCATACAAGAAGTTGACACTCATTACAGGGAATATTAAAATACAATGCTGAATCAAAATGCCATTAAAATTTGGTAAATACCTAGTAACAAGTAGCTATAATTTGTTAAACCGAAGGCAGATATTAACATCTGCACTGTTACTGGTGATATGGAGCTGGATTTATTGAATAATAAATAGAAGTACATTTGCTCCCTGCAGTGAATTTATGTTACATATATAGCTACAGTGCAGAGCAACAGATTCAGCTAATTACTGATGTATCATAAATGCAAGAGAACAGGTAAAACTAAAGTCCATATGGATTTCTTTGTTGATGAGTGACAAGATTTACACCTACTGTCAGTTATTTTTTAAAAATCCTTTTTTTGTCTTGTACTTCTTCAAAAACATGGTTTCTTCTTATTCTTTGATGCAAATATCCCAGGTTTAGTCATCAATATAGATTTCATTTCAGCCCAGATTTTTACCTTTTTTCTTTCTGTGAATGACACTTGGATGTATAGGCTTTTGCTGAATATCATGCATTTATATATAGGCACCTTATAAATCCTGCAGTAGAACTCACTTTTCTGTAAACAGCTGCTCATACATCTCAAATTTAGCTGTGTTATATAGCTAATCTCCATTTCAAGTGTGTTTCTTTACCATCACTCCTCAGGAAAGTACTTTACATTTTTATACGTCTACCTTTCTCTTTTTCCAGGTGTAATGTTGCTCATCTGCTTTTCCTCATAATGTTAAATTCAAACTTCTCTTTATTTCTTTATTTCTTCTGTTTGTCTCAGTAGTCATAATTCCTTGTTCATTGACTCATTGCTGCTTCTCATGTACCCTAAAAAGTTTGGGCTTTTTTCCTGGCATTTAGCAAAACAAGCAACAGAGAGCCTCTCAGTGTACTGTAACTGGCTTTAAGGGCAATAAAGAAAATGTACATGTTAGGTAGAACTTCCTGACACATTTATTTTTTTTTCCTCTATTCATTTCAAAACTGGAAATGTTCTTTAAAAACCGAGTAGCAAAATACTTAAATGCCTCCCCATTTACTTGCTTTACTGAATCCATATATGTGTTAAGAAATGCAAGTTCACATAGGGCAAACATCTTATGAATATTTACATATTTACATGACAATGTCCTTCTAATTTGTGTGAATGGATTATTTAGACACTATTACTTAAAATGTAGGTACCAAAATCTGTTATTTATTTATTTACTTATGGAGTATCTTCTGCTATTTCCTGCAATTATTCCCCTAAACTCAGCTCTGCTTTCTATCAAGATAATCTTTTATTTCTCCAGAATAGATGTACTCTTCTTCCTGAAATTCCTGCATGATTTTCTGATTTTTTTAATTTTTTTTTTTTGGATAATCTTTCAAAAATGTACATTGCTCCTTTTACTTCACTCACATTCTTGGAGAGAACTGGAT
Organism: Tragopan temminckii; assembly: GCA_028571105.1. Taxonomy (NCBI): domain Eukaryota; kingdom Metazoa; phylum Chordata; class Aves; order Galliformes; family Phasianidae; genus Tragopan; species Tragopan temminckii. The sequence continues at coordinate 148,642,205 of JAOWBP010000001.1, forward strand.
ACCTCCACATGCAGTTAGATTAGGGAGGCAGAAATGGATTTTCTCCTATAAAAGATTATATAGAGCCCAAGGAAACTGCACTTTTAACTTAAGCATCTCTGTCAACAGCTTAAGCTGATAGTTAGGCAAGATGAAGCTCAGTCCAAAGTCCAAACCCATCCATTGCTCAAAAGCTGCACTAAGACACTTGCTCACCTCTTTATCTCTGCAGAAGAGCAGCGGTTTTCAGACGTACTTCAGAGAAGAAAAAAAATAAGACGTGAAAACTCAGGGTTTCTTCTTCTCAGTAAATCTACACCCTCATTACATACTGAATTAACATCTGTTATTTGTCCAGAGTTTAACTGCCAAACTAACCAGAAGATATACTGAGAAGGAAGCCATGACTTTTCAGTTCACTAAACAGAGGAGGGAAATTTAAGCACTAAATATTGTGCAGTACGTACATAAGGTACTGTGTATTAAGATTCAAAATAGCTGACTGTATCCAGGAAATTGTTTCCAACTAGCCTTTAGTTTTGATAACCTACGCTTTTGTTTCAGACCTGAAGATCTACTTAATTGTTTTGAACTAGACTAAAAATCATAGAATCAAGTGGTGGATATCATCTAGTCCAATCCTCCCTGTTAAAGCAAGTTCCCTGCCATAGGTTTATTTTTCATTTTTCTGAAACTGTATTCTTAGGATGAAGGTCTATGTTTCTTTCTAGAACTGGCTGTGTGAGAAGATACTTGTCCTTCTCAGGGTGCTATTTTAATATTATGTCCTTCTGAAGACACTATCTTACGTAAATTCTGAGACAACCGTAGTTACAAAAAAAAAAAAAAAAAAAAAAAAAAGCATTATTAAAGTGCTACATCAACTTGAATTTGATATCCTTTATTTTCTTACCTTCAAGCTGTACAAGGCCAAGTTAAGAGTAGTGAAGAAATTCATGTTTAGTATGCCTTCTGACTTTTATCATTGTATTAGAACTGCCTTACGTAAAGTGGTTAATGGATTTATCAGTAAGTTTATGTACCAGTGTTTTTATGTAGCACTGCTTAGTTTCTGGTATCAATATTTTTACAAAGGAGAATATATACTCTATGCAATTAACAGCTATGAAGTCTATTCTATACACATACTGAATAAAATAATACCCAATGTGAATAGCTCACACCACTGCATAGCCTTATTAGCCCAAACACTGAGTCTATAAAGGAATTAATTCTCCACAAGGGTATCTGTCTAGCCATCTTCCTTTGAGTATATCAGGAAAACAGCTGTTTAAGCCAGGATAAAAATATTCAACTAATTCACTTAATTAGCTTATTTCACTAAAAGAGATTTTTTCTTAACTTGCACTTTAATATTTCATTATTACTGATGCTTTTTAAATTATTTCCTGAAATTGTAAAAAACATCACAGCAAGTGAACAAGTTCTGTAATTTTACTTAGTGTTAGATATATTGTTTTCACTCAATACATCTAGACTTTTTTCACTCAAAAAAGCAAAAAAAAACAAAAAAGCAGCTAACAGTTGCAGTCAAAGCAAAAAACATCTACAATTTATCCCTGTGACCCTTCAAACAACCACAATAAAGGATTTAATAATTTAACATTCTACAGAATTCTTGTCTCTCTGCCTAAGTATGGTGGTGTTCTCCTTGTATCTGTCAGACTCAGCCAATTCCAGGTGCAGCTATTCCTCAATTACTGTCATCTAAGAAAGAAGAATTGTATGCAGCCTCAGCAAATAGCGTCTCTCAGCCATTTATATTTCCAGAAATTCTCAAAAGTAGAAGTTTCTTTGATAGCAAGAAAAGCAAAAATTCTTTAAAAAATCACATCATTATAGGGGCAGTTAATGTACCATATATGTGGAAGGCATGCATATGTTATAAATAAAAAATATAATAAATAATAATAAAAAGCTGCATTTTTTTAAGTAGTACTTTTTTCTCTTTCCTTCATCCCCAAAGAGTTTCACTTTTATTTTTTGTAGACAAGAAAAATAAGAATACAAGACAAATTTTGTACTGAAAGAATCACCACTTTCATGATTTGCCTGTATTTTATTAATTTTTTAACATTGTTAATTATCGCATAGTAAAATTGGGAAAAAATTGTCAAGCAAGGTTTCTGTTATGTGTTCACAGCAGTTTTTTATTTACTAGAGACTGGATTTTTTCCCGTACTCCAGGAAAAAATTCCATTAAATCTTATACAAAATCAGAGAAGGAGAGATTGAGTCTGTCTTTGAACAATAAGGTACCACTGTAGCTTTGTAAAATTCTGAATTTCAAACAAGAGGGAGGCTTTATCCTACTGACTACCTGCACATATTGCTAAGGCTGAAACTTTTCCTTAATGTACAGTTAATGGAACATTTTAATCTCTATAGAAAATATGGGGGAAAAAAAACAACCTCAAAACCTTTATGTATTTTCAAATAGAAAAAAATGTCACCAAATGTTGCTACCACATTTTTTTGTTCAGTGAGATGTTCATTAAAATATGATAATGTCTGCTTAAAAACAGTGTTTGTAAGTAAAACTAATTCTAGATGCTGAAATAGAAAATAAGGAATCAGACATTATTTCTCTGAAAGAAGAATTTAAATCCAGCCAGAAATATAGTTCTTTTCCAAAATGAAAACCTCCTGAAGAACTTTTAAAAATGTGCAATTAAATTGGTTTTCTTGTGTATTAGGCTTGTTGTACTGGAAGTACAAAATTATATAATTTTCTCTGGAGAAAAAACATTCCCTTTTCTGAAAATTATAATTTTCATTCAGTAAGTTATTTCCTGCTCCTGAAAAGGTAAGAAAACAATGTGATTATTAAAATTAGACCAAATTATGTGTATTTTTTGAAAAACTATAAAAAGCATAAAGCTGTTCTATTATCTGCTTGAATGTGACTCAAAATAATATGGCTGAAGTCATTAGACTACAAGAATGGGTTTCCTTTCTTTACTGTACACCAGTAGATGTCTCAAACTGTTAATGTGAATCTCACATTGTGCTATTAAGACAAATTTTGAGTAAATTATTCATAGTACTATAAACGTAAGTTCTGGAAAAGTTGAGATTGGAAAAACTTCTGAAATGCTTGTGGTCTATATCCACTGCTGTAAACATTTTTTCCCCATTTCATAACCTCCAGGGGAGGTAGAGACTACATTGGCCTGTTAGAGGTAATAAGATCTTCTGAAGGGTAGTACTGGCTTTATTTCTTGAAATTTGCATGACTCAGTTACAGTTAGAAAAACTGTAGTTTTGATTCTGCCTATCAACCACAGCTTCTACTTCTTAAAATGAGAAAACATTTTTGTTGCCAGGTATTTCTAACTGAGCCGTTGTACAAGGTGCTGATGTCCATAGTTAATGAGGAAACAGATAGTGCCTTTCTGATTCAAGAAATCCTGAAAGTTTACTGCTTGATATAAGAAAGTTATTTTGTCATGCCTTACTTGTGAATAGTGCCTATATGAAAACAAGACCCTTTCCTTGTATTTTTTTGGTGTAATAAGGTAATGTGAATATATTAGTATATGCCATTGTTTCTTGAATGCTTGCAGTCCAAGACAAACAAACTTGCTTTTCTTCAGCCTTACTGTAATGTAAACTTTAAATTACTTAATTAATTACTCAATTAAAAACAAACAAACAAGGAAACAAAAAGCAGAAACACATCCAGCTGCAACCCTGTCTTAAGTTCCCTTAAGTTCCCCAGGTTTCCTGTTGTTCATTATGATTTGTGCCACTGGTGGATAATGCTAAGTTATAGAGATTGCTCTCTGCTACTTACAATGAAAGGAAAAGCTGGATTAACTTCCTAAACAAAATATTTGCTAGGTCTATATATACTGTAGCTTGAATAATGCCACATATCCAATGACATTAAAACCATATTGAAAAATTATCTGTGAATCACAGAATAACTATATGTAAGAATTTTCTGTCCAAATCCATATATTCCTTAACTTTGTATGCCACAAAAGACTCTGCATCACAACTGATTTTGGGATATTCCACAACAAGCAGAAAACTAAGCTGGAATTTTTTTTATTGTGATGTTTTCATTCTTGTAAGAGTCTTCTAGAGCAAAGATCACATATATATAGTCAGTGTTCAGAAAAAAAAAGCATTATTAGCATTTTGCCAAGCTCTTCTCCCTGTGGTGGCTTATCTATCTCTTTTCCAGCTAATGTTGATAGTTATACTTTCAAACCATTGCGAAAGTAGCCCCCCCCCCCAAAAAAAAAAAAAAAAAAAGTATTGATAGTACATGACCGTGAAGCTACATGCTCATATACCAGTTCCCATGAATTCATACAATTTCTCAGCATCCTGCTGAGGGAATTTTGGCCTACAATAATTAGCATTTTACCAAATAATTCCCAGCCCCAAGGCCCATTCTAGATAGGATACTCAAAACTGGAAGGAAGGGAGTTAGTTCAGAGATGTTACTGGCAATGTGCCTTAACTGTGGTATTAGGCTGGAATGTACCCATAACTCTTCAGGAGCAATACAAAAAATTAATTTTATTTAGTACTAAATTGTTAAATTTAGCTAAGAGACAACTGAAAATAGACAGTTATTATGTGAAGACCTCAGTACAACAAAGACATGGACCCGTTGGAGCGCATCCAGAAGAAGGCCAAAAAAATGATCCATGGAATGGAACACCTCTCCTATGAGGACAGGCTGAGAGAGCTGGGGCTGTTCAGCCTGGAGAAGAGAAGGCTGTAAGATGACCTGAGAGCGGACTTTCAGTATCTAAAGGAGGGCTACAGGAAAGAAGGGGACAAACTCTTTAGTAGGGTCTGTGGTGGTAGAACAGGAGGAAATGGTTTCAAGCTTAGGGAGGGTAGATTTAGGTTATATATAAGGAAAAAGTCTTTTACAGGGAGGGTGGTGAGGCCCTGCAACAAGTTGCCTAGTGATGTGGTTGATGTCCCATTCCTGGAGACTTTCAAGGCGGGGCTGGATCAGGCCCTGGGCAACCTGATCTAGCTGTGGTGTCCCTGTGCATTGTAGAGGAGTTGGACTAGATTATCTTTAAAGGTCCCTTCCAACTCTAAGGACTCTATGATTCTATGATTATGATCTGAAGTATAAGAATAATTCACTAATTTAAATAAATACTCAAAAACATTAGAAGTAGAAAATAAGTTTGAATAATACGTGATGTATATTCTCAACAGGAACACCAGTGTCCATAACCTTCAAACATAACCTGATGGACTTACAGAGTGGCTTATGAAAAAAAATTAAAATAATACTGGAAGTGATGTAGTTAATAAAAAACTGTATTTAAAATGATATAACAATTTTGTTTCAGTTGATGCTTATTTATTTTCCATTTACTTGGAGTTCTCCATGAAAATGACATTTGTTTCACGCAGTAATACTTTTAGTACTTTATGAGAAATCAATTAAATGATGATTTAGTCTTTGCAGGGAGTTAATGGATAGCAATTTTAAGAACTATTGCTTTGCTTCAAGTAACATCAAGTATCATATTCTCCCTACATAAATTTTGTCCTTCCTATTGCTTAAGTAGCTATTTGGAAGTGCCCCTGACACTGTCTTATGCTGTGTATCTGCAGAATTCCACACCATATCTTCTGACCCAGATGTTTTATATTGGTTATCATAGAGTTTAAGAAAAAAGATAAAGCCATTACAGAAAGATAGCGTTTTTGCATTTGTGTAGGAACACAAACAAAAAAAGGAAGCAAACAAATCTATGTGAGATAACATATTCTAAACCGAAAAGCTACAAAAAAGTCAGGACCAAAAAGTAGTAATAATATGCTAAGGAAGCACAGGAACAGAATTCTGAAAAATTTAACCTGGAATAATCGTATATCCGAGGGGGATCAATGTCTTAAAAACATGTCATCTGAAGGAATGTGTAAACTGCACAGAAAAAAAATCACAGTAATGATTAGATGCAATTTGTGAAGAAGTACAATAAGTAACACTTGCTATGCATTAGGGCAGGGATACTGAGACATGTTTTCTGTACAGCACTGCTCTGGTGTCTCAAAGCAGCAATAAATGTCACATATGGCTTCATCAACATGATGATACTATGGAATCTGACCCCTCTGAATATGAAGTTGTTCCACGTTACATTCTATTTGCTATTTAAACTTACTTGTGGGAAATGTAAGCATTTTGTGGGATTTGCACTTTACTTCTCCTGAATTAGGGAGGGCTTTATCTTTGTCCAAGTCTATGACTTGTAATGTGAACACTGAAGAATGACTATAAATGGAAATATCTTCATTAAATGCCTTATCAGTGTTTCTTCCATTGCTACATTTGCCGTTGTCTATAGTCTATATAAGCACTGTATATGGCCATTATCCTTTTTTCATATCAGTCAACTGCTAGCTTACTTTCTTTCATCTGCAAAAATCTAAATCATGACTCCTAGCTTCTCTACTTATAATAAATATTTATTTATTTGTATATCTAAACTGAACAATATTTTTCTGCTTTGTAACTGTTTCAAAATTAAGTGAGCTCTTTAAAAATGTATCTAGTGTGTGGGTTGGGGCATTTTGCTTTGTCAAGCTTGGGCACAGGTGAACAGGAAGTTTGAGACCAGAGCAGTCTGCTTGAGCCCTGATTCATAACGCACGTGGATACGTGGAATTCATCACCAGCAACTACTCTTGGCTTCTATATGATAAAAGAAACAAGCAACATCATTTTGAGACATCATGATTCCCAGCTCCCCTAGTTGTCTGGAATAAAGATAAACATTTACTGTATTGGAAACATTAATTTATCTGAGATACAACAATAGAAAAGCCCTTCAAGAATGCTTTACTGTTTATAAATGTTTAGACGGGTACTCTGAGTTGTTCTGAGTAGTAATTATTTAATTTCTCTGTGAAAAAGAGGACCTTACACTAATAAGCTTCACACTGCATGCTGACATTTTAGGAGGTTGCTATATTAGTTCTATCATTCAGAGCTGTGAATTATTGATTCACCTACACTATTCTCCTTCAAACTACTGAACTACTCAGCATTGTACTGATGCAAATAGCTAATAAATAAGTAGAATGTAAAATGACTTTATTCAGCTTTAAAAGAATATCATAAAGTTTTAGTACAGCTTGTACTATTACTAGTGCTAGCCAGGTAGTAAATATTGTTTGTAGCTTTCAAGCTTTATGCACCAGACTGCAATCTCCAAATTAATTTCGGCTTCATATTTCATGGGGATTAGACACTCATTAGTAAGGTAAAAAGGCTTCAATTCTTTCAGTGGTTCTTCACTAACTTTCCATTCACAAACCCCAACGCACTTTTGCAGAGGTCAAAGCTTTCCTTTCCTTCCCTTCATTTACTGTGAGATGTAACCCTTTTTTAAGTTACTTTTGTGTAAATCAAGAAAGATTGTGGCAATATGTAGAGCAGCACCATGGAGGGAAGAATAGTGTCCTGTTTATTTTCCAGGAAAGCATTTGTTATTAAGATGAATAGCTTATATTGACAAAGTGAGATAACTATAGACTTTCTAAAGCACAGCCCCTGACATTAGCTTTTAAAGACATTTACAGTCTGCTGTAAAGTTTGGGAATGTTATACTGAGTATTACAGGTATTTGACAAGTGCTGTATAGTATTCTATTCTATTAGCTTCAAAATACAGATGATCTGAAAGATTTTCATTGTAAAGCATCCTGCTACAGTGTTGTGTTGTTTTTTTGTTTTGTTTTGGTTTGGTTTGGTTTTGGTTTTGTTTTTAGCAAAAAGCTCAAACAGGTTTTGGTGAGCTCATCCTATTTGTGTTTTTTGGCCAAAGAAATATAATTTTTTTCTTTTGTTGTTGGAACTATAACAGTTTGACTACTGGAATACCAACGCAGTGTATGCAATACAAAGATAGCATTGAGATATTTCCCCATTGTCCAACCTCACACAGAAAAACATGACAAAAGCACTGATTAGTTACACCTGGACTGTCTTCTCCGAAGGTAGTCATTATGATGCAGCGCACACTTAAGGCTTTTTCTGACGAGCAAGACAAAGCTCTTTCAATCACTTTAGATCCTCCATATACTTTCTTTAATAAGAATTTTGAGTTATTTCTGAGACAAACTACGTTTTTAACCTATAATTATTTCTGTTAAGCATTTTCTATCCAAACTAAAAAAATGAAAATGAAAAAATAAAAAACCTTATTGTTTTACGGGAAATCAGGCTGAATAGCAAAAATAAAAGTAAAAAAATATCATTTTCTTATTTTAATACATGAAAACAAAACGGCTCTAGAGAGCATGGTGGAATCTTCTTCCTCCTGGAGATAGATATCTCACTTCATAACCAGAAGCCATCTAACTAAACAGATGAATACAGACATACCTACCCAATATGATGCATACTTACACCATGGAAACCCCCAGAAAACATTAACAATTCCTTTGTTCTAACTTCTTGGAAAACCTGGATGTTAGTTCAACAAAAAATGGCACTATGGGGACATCATGCCCAGGAGTGGAATGAATGCTAATAAGAGCAGTTGCCAGACTCCTGAGGGCAAGCAGGTATGGTGCTAATCTCTCCTTTTGCATTGCACTGGAGTGCGGCAGTCCTGAAGTGGCCCAAAGCAGGTTATGCAGCTTCAGTCCTTGAGGCCTGCTTGTGGTGTGGCTGTGCAAGTCCAAGCATTCAGTATACTGCAGCCATTTCAATGACTGTAGTGCTGAAGTACTTTTATATTTACCCATTGCACAAAATGTTTAAGGTTTGCTTGTGACTGGGAAGGAGAAATGAATTACCTTATCCATAGATGGTAGGTGCCCTAATTTTTTACTTCAGATGAAATGATTTTTTCCAGAAAAATTTCAGGATAGCTTTAAAAGCTCATATCAGCTTACAACTAAAGCCAAATGTAGAAGTTACAATTCATTTACACTTTGCAAAACTGTGTATCTTCTAAATGAGTTGATTCCACAGATAATTTCAATATGGTGTGGCCCTACTTAAACCTCATAAGAAATGTCATCTAAAATATTTCATATTCCAGAAATTTGTTTCACTGGCATAATTCCAACCTGTAACTTCTCTTGTTCAACTCTTGATCATTAGCAAGCTTCTTCAAAGAGCACTCCACGTACTCCAACTGTTATATGTCTAAGGACTAAATGTAGCTTTAGTGTTTTATGTCATTGCTTTTCCTATTCTACAAACCCCTCTGTTCACTTAAACTGTAAGATTCTGATTTTTTCGGTGCACTTTAACAACCAGCCAGCAGTAGGTATGCACCGATAGAGAGATTTAAATTCTTGATTATAGAGAGAAGAAATATATGAAGAATATTTGTTGAATGCTATTTTTATCCAAAAGATTTATAGGATTCCTTTCTTCTTGATATTATGATAATCATTAATTTTATGATAATGTGGGGCCTTTTGCATGTAAGATCCTTTGTACTGAACTTCTTAATGCTTGAGTTCTGCAATTTTCAGTCTTAATGTAGCTTCAAGGTAGTAGAGTGGAAGGAACTTGTATGATACACTACATTGAACCTACGTTATGTGTAATTGTTTTCTCCTCTAATTTTTTTTGGAAATTTTATTGATTATTTTTTTTTTTTCCACCTGTGCAAGCATAAAGCTAAGAAAAGCTACATAAGATAGACACTTTATTGTTTTTATACCACAGCTATATTTTAATTCCAGCTTTTATTTTTCATGCTATTTTTAAAATGTCCACCCTCTGTGATAATATTTCCTATCATTCTCCTATTTTTTCTTTTTAATACAGGTCACTATTTTTTCATAAAGTCAAGCAGAGATGGTCATCAGTTAAAGAAAAATTAATACAAATACACATTGGGTGAAGTAACTTCAAACCTAAACAAAAAAGCAAATTATAGAAGCCAATTTTACAGTAATGATATCATAGCTGATCTCCGTCTCTTAATCACCACTCTAGCAAATCCCTCTGACATACACTCCTATGTCAGATATTGGTAGTATGGAATGCACTGAACTACAGATATTTCCAGCTAATTGAAATGCTGGGGAGAAATATGGAGTTTCACTATTGGCTCTATAATCATTTAAGTATCTGTATTTGTTCATGCTCTAAGTATTCAGCACTGTTCACACACACACACACACACACACCCACACACACACACACAACACCCACACAATAAATGAATACATTTCTGAATAAATTAATTTAGCTTCATGATGCTGTACTCATGCTCATGAACAATTTACATATGTTGTACAGAAAGTTTACTAGTTTACTGCACAATAAAAGTAATATGAGATCATTCTCAAATGTTTAGATATCATTATGTGTTATTTATCCTACTGCTTGGATACAAAAAATAATTCTGAATATTTTCTAGTACAATATGTGATTTTTTTCCCCTTTTCTCAGGAGCAAAGGGCCAAAAAAAAAAAAAATTACTAAATCAATTTACACTTTGGAAAAGTCCTACCTGTGTGTGCTGTAGAGCATTGCATGCCTCATTAAGTATTTTCTCTTTTCTTTTTAATTCTCATAGTTTGCTTGAAATTCATAAGGTGCTCTGGAATGGAGCCAGTATGGAAAGCAATGACATGCTCTGTAATAAACGTGCACAAAGTCTTCTACATATGCTGCCTTTGAGATACACTTTTAAATTGCTCCCACTGAGTCAGTACAAATTTATCTAGTTGGTGCATGCATGGTCATTTTGTGCAGGCAAAAGGAAGGGAATGAGTAGAGTACTCTGTGGCTGGTACTGGCTGCCCATCACCTGGCGTCAGGGGCTCTGCCACATGTGTCACAGGAGTCAGCAGTATTTTGATAAATAAGCAAAGGAAAAGTAATGATTCTTTGCCTTGTGAATAGTCTGAATCTGCATGCCATTTTCCAACATCAGAGAGAAAATATCTCTCAGCACAATGATTTGGTAATACATCATAGTACAACTAAAATATTCTGAAAACAGTAAGAAAGGTGCTCTGAATGTCATCCAGAAAACTGAAATAAGTTCAGACAACATTTCTGATTTTTGACCCTTTACCTATAGAGGAGTGTAATCAAGAAGTAGATATATGGTTCTTCTGGAAATCAAAAGCTTTCAAAGAACAGCTAAAGAACAGTGCTGGATTTGAGTACACGAGACAAGACAAACTATTCCATACAAATGCTTAAATAAAATGTGTGTATCAACTCAAAAGGCAGACTTTAAATTTAGGCCATGGGTTGCAATGGGTGCAACTAGATATTTTTATGATGCATTAGGCCAAAGCACTGAGTCAAATTAAGAGAGTGACCACAAGCCTAAAACAGATAGACACTAGTGCAACAAGGTTTTTTAACTAACAGATCTCTTGGACTCTGGAATATGAGACAGTTTAACAGGGAATGAATATTAGTTAACTCTTATGCAGAAATATGTTTTAATTACTTCCTGAATTTATTATATAATCACCTGGAGGTAAAATAGAATTATAGAATCATAGAATCATTACAGTTGGAAAAGACCTCTTAAGATCATCTAGTCCAACCAACCGCCTACCACCAATATTTCCCCTCTAAACCATGTCCTTTAATCCTCAAAAGCAAATCAAGAGGTTGGCCTCTCATTTTATTTCAGTCTCCCCACCACTACCTGCACTCAGGGTAGATAGTGTGTCCAAAGCAGCCTGGCCAGGCACTCTCTGCTGGGAAGTCAGCATGAGATGGAACCCAAGCCTTGTGAAAGAGACATGGACAGTAAACAAAGACTGGCCAGAGAAGGTCAGAAGTAATAACTTTATGATGGAGCCGTAGTACAGTATAGTGCAATACAAAAACCGGTAAAGGCATTTGGAGAAGTATTTCATGGGTAACCCAGCAGAATATTCTCTACAATCAGCCTTCAAAATGTTTCAAATTTGCACACAGACCCACAGGAAAGGAAGTCCTAATGGGGAAATAAAGTCATCTTTGCCTTTTCACAAATAATTAAAAAGTCGAGCAATATTTTCTCTATTAAGCAATGAGAATGCAACAATTACTTGTGATAGGATTATCACATTTTCTCTATCAGCTCAGTGGTGATGGAGTTTTTTGTCTGCTTGTTTGTTTTTTTTAATTCAAATACTTTGTGTGACTGAAAACATTTCATGGAAATTTTAGGTCACTCTTTCTCAACATTGAATCAAAACAACTTTTCTATATCAGTTTGAAGCACAGGTCATGATGAATAATTTTTGAGGTTTTAGTATGATTTTCTTAAGATATTTTATAAAAATGAGGTCAGCGATGTATTAGCAATCTTCAGGTAGCATGTTGTATGCTCACAGGGAGAACGACTCAAATCCAATAGTCCTTTCTTGCTTAAGCGTACCAAGGGAGCTGACCCAATATCTTTTAATTAACTTACTTCAGCAGTTCATATCCAGAGCAGAAACCAAAACCTGCTATGACAGCTGACAAGAAGGAGTGGATAGAAGTGAACAAAGGATCATTTTGAAGCACTCTAATTGTTTTTGGTCAGAGATTCTTATGGAATTGTAGTTCACTGGAGTAAAATTGACCCCAGAATTTGAGTTTTGCATTTGCTAGCAATGACAAAGAAGAATATAAAAGTTTTAAGATAAGTAATTCTCTACAGAATTTTTGGTTTAAAAAAATATGTATATATATATATAACTTAATATTGTTAAAACAGATATGAGAAAGACTGAAAGATGCTGAGTTTAGTTACCTCACACTGAGGGCATTCCCTGCTTCTCCTGAACACGCTCCAGTAACCTATTGGTAGGAGTCATGTTTTAAAGAGCATTTAATAGCAATTTCTAAAATAATAATCATCAAAGTACAGAAGGTTAATCTTTTGGGTATTAATTTAGCTTTATCACAAAGCAGACAGAGTGTCTGTATTCATCTCACTGCACTTAACCTATTAGCAAAATTAAGATCTCTACAGGCAAAATAGCTCTATTTCAAAACAATCCAGATGCAAAAACCCAATGTTTACTGTGACCACTTCAGTACGCAGCGCAAGAATACGAATTTAACACTCAAAGAAAGTGAATCCTCTGAATAACCTGATGAATGCAGTCTCTCCACCTCTGTTTCTATAAATTATATAATCTGCAAATTTATGTTGCAGTATCACAGAATCACAGAATGTCAGGGATTGAAAGGGACCTCAATATATATATTATATTCAAACACACACATATATATACAGATGGTTCAGTTTCACATGAAAACAGCCTCTGTTACTTAATCTATTAAAACTATCAATCTAATATACTGTTAATTATAAATATTTGCATAGAATATTACAATTCAAAAAAGCTTAGTGCTTAATTAACTAAAACCATTTTTCAGCTGTAATTAAGGTTATTCTAAAGCTTTAAAAAGACCATCCTTATTAATAAAAAATAAATGTATGAAAGAACTAGTCTCCCTCACTAAAACATAAACAAATTATTTTTCAGTCATTAATTTAGCAAAGCAGAATGTTATCCTTGGTTAGATGAGTTGCAACACATGCTGGTCACTGCAGAAGTGAGGATTTACCTAGCCATTTGCTGCAAGGCTGTATTACAAATTGTTAACATGCAGGTAATCAAAGCCAAATTACTTCACTCAGACTAGCTAGAAACATTGTCTAAAATCACTATAAAACATTGAGTGATTAGCTCAAAAATTGCCCTGTTTATTATTTATATGAAAAACTATTATGTGACTAACAGCCTTATTCTGGCATTACCTCTTATTAAGTATTCACAAACTTGTGAGGCTTTTTATAAACATGTCCACAACACAAATGGCATAAAAAGATAGGAAATATAAGAGGTGTTATGTAGGTATCATGATTAGTTACCTGTGTTAATGTGGTCATTTGGAGTATGGTCAAATGTTAGACCTGCCACTGCTCCTCCTTAGCAAATGGTGTTGCCATTAGCAATCCAGTACAGCAGAAGGATGGTGACAGTGTCTATGATACAATTATTACGCTACTGATTACTTCAGACTTTGGTGAGTTAATCCTTGGGGTATTAATTTTCTGCTCTGACTGTACAAAACAGATCCTAGCGCTTTACCCTTTTGAGGGCTGTCACTGTAATTGTTCCATATGGCACTACCAGTAAGATTTTTCCTGTGCATCTTTCCAAACGAATTGATTTTAGGTTATTTTCAAGTTAGTCAGCCAACAAAAAAACAAAGCCTTTGCACTGTTTTGGAGCATTATAAATTCAGCAATCTCCTTTTCAAAATAGTGTAATGATTTCAAAATATTGTTATAATTTAGTTAGGGGTAGTCCTCAATACTTCAATTTTTCATTTTTTTATTTTTTTTTCCCTGAAAGAATCTTCTAAAATGTTATAATAATCAACTGGATTTCTGTTTTTATGTGTATTGAAAGATATACAGATGTATCTATACATAAATGTATACAATATTCATCACAAACAGAAAGAATGAAACATTTGTTCAAATAGTCATAGAGTCATAGAATGGCCTGGGTTAAAAAGGACCACAATGATCATCTAGTTTCAACCTCTCAAATATTGAAAAACACAAATTTAACAAGTTTGATTGGTTCATTTTTATTATTATTATTATTATTATTATTATTATTATTATTATTTAAACTAGAATCTAGAAACAAACCAAAACAGATTGCTATATAAATTATTCTGATTCCAATACACCTTTATAATCTGGGTTCAAAGTTTTTCATGATAGTAGATATCTTGTTGCACTTAGTTGAAATGCTAAAGGTAAAAAAAATGCTATCAAGTGTAGAAACAATCAATGTAAGACATTCAATCTCTAAAGCTGGAAACTCCAAGGCGAGAATAATCCCAGCTGACTATACAGTCAACCTTGAATATGAGACATTTCTTTTATTTCTGACAATGATATCATTTTTTCAGTGCTTGATTTATTTGTAATGGGAAAGTGAAGAATAGAGAAGAAACACTTTCAAAAGATCTTTGTCGAGATATGTCATGATAGAGAGCACTAAATGAGCTAATTAAGCTTGGGAGATAGGGCGGTATTGCCATGGATTAAAGGTTATCTAGGAGCAAAAATTCAAAGTCTGAACAACTGGATTTCCCTGAGATAAAGGTCAACAGTGACCAACTTAAAGTCTCAGAATGAGTGTATTAATTTATCTTCTTATTTTATATTTTACCCCCTTAACAAAGAGCAAAGAGGCAAAATTTGGAAATGAGACTCCATTACTTAGCAGGACTGGTAATGATTACACATTTCCATAGCAATGGCAAATAGGAAAACTAAATGTTCCAGATTAAATGTTAAATAAAAGAAATTGACCAGAGCATCATTTTTGAAAAGGAGATTAGGTATCTTTACAAATTATAAGAAACAGAAACAATAAAAGGAAATTATATAAGATGTTTGGAAATAATTAAGGTAGTGAGCAATCCAGATACTACACTGATACCTCTATATGAGGAAATGCTACAGACTCATTTGGTTATTTTACCTGAACTAGCAATAAGATTTTCTTCTTGTGGAAGAAAGAGGAAATAGAAGAATGACAGAGTGTAGGCACGAACTTCTTTTACAAGAAATAATAAGAACTGTGATAATATAGAGTACATATATATATTATAAATTATCATATATATATATGAATATTATTACTTTGGTTGTGTTAGACATCTGTGCTTATTACTGTTATTTCCACTGAATCAAGTTTGGAAAAGTCATTTCGTGTTCATAAAAGTGTAAGCCTGAATGGAGTTTCACAGCCTCTTTTCTGACAGCTTTGAAAGATTTGTGCTGTTTTCAGGTTTCAGACTCGCTCCTTCAGGTTCACCTGCAGCTTACAAGCTTCTGATAATACTGTTCTTTTGTTCTTTGTGGCTCATCAGAGCTATTGCTTCTTTTTATAAATCAGAACATTGTTGTGTTGATGAATGAAGCACCAACTTTGATCTGTGGCCATTTTTTAAAGCAATCACAAAAGCGCTCCATATCAGCAAATTAATAAGTGTTAACTAGTAATTTCTTTCTTGGATTTTTCTTCTTTAAAATCAAAGCAGAACCTTACATAAATAGGCTCTCCTGGTTTTGATTATTTTTTTTTCTTTTTTTCTTTTTTTTTTTAATTACAATTTGCAGTTGTACCTTGTCATTGCACATTTTCAGAAGCATTGGAATCTCATTAAAAAAAGGCATGAATATACCTGCAAAATAATTTGTTCTTACCCAGTGTTTTGGAGTGGCACTTATTTAACCATGCATAGCTATCTACAAGGCCTGCATCTAAGGAGTGAAATGACTGCTCCTTTGTAGTCAAGGGAGAAAAAAAAGACACTTCTTAGGTGAGAACTATATCATGCCAAAGAAGATATCCAAGTTCCATCAAATGCATCCAGCTATAAAAGCAGCAGTTTCTCTCCCTTGACTATAAAGAGAATCTGATTAGCAATGTCTGGTTGGTTCAGACATTGATGTCTATACTGCACGTTTGAGATTAGGTGAGATAAATCCCTGGTTTCTACTTTCCTTTCACCTCTTGGCTCTTTCATTTGAGTATCAGTTCAACATATCACCTGTATCTCTGGAAGGATTCCAAAGCCTTGATATTCCTCCCTGAATTTTGTATTACTTGCATTTCAAATACTGGTTTAAGAAGACTCTAAAAAGTGAGTTCAGCCTTATAGAATCAAAAATAATTCCCTCTCAATATTCACTGAACAAAATGAGTACCACATACAAATTACAGTATCTTACATAGTAGAAACAATATAGTTATCCCTGGTGGGCCACGAGCTTTGATACAAGATACTAAGGTGAGGCTTTAGTAATCAGAAAAACACTTTAATGCCTGAGTGGCATTACTTGCTCCACATGCCTGTCTCTGAAGTTCTCTGAAGGAAAAGAGTTCTCAATGCCTCCAATTTATGGCTGTGGCCTTCCAGTACCTGAAGGGGGCCTACGGGAAAGCTGGGGAGGGACTTCTTGTAAGGACAGGTAGTGACAGGAGAGGGGAAATGGATTTAAAGTGGAAGAGGGTAGATTTAGACTAGATGTTAGGAAGATATTCTGTACTGTGAGAGTGATGAGACACTGGAACATGTTGCCCAGTGAGGTTGTGAATGCCCCCTCTCTGGAAGCATTCAAGGGCAGGCTGGATAGGACTGTGAGCAACCTGGTCTGTAGGGAGGTGTCCCTGCCTATAGCAGGGGGTTGGAACTGGATGATCTTAAAGGTCCCTTCCAACCCAAACTATTCTATGATTCTGTGATTCTGTGATTCTGTGACTGGAATCAGAATTTGTAATGTCTAGGATATGGTGAACTTTAAATAGAACGCGATGCACAATTTTAAAACAGTTATTCATTCATTCCGTCAGAGATACCCATTGAATAGGTTAAATACAGTACTATATTTCTAACTTTAAATAGCTGCTAAGTAGCTGCAAATCTTGCTGCAAACCCAATTAACTCTTGGATCAATAATTTTCAAAGTGACAATTTTATGTAAGTAAACATTTTTTAGACCAAATAAAACAGAACATTCCTTAAATATCTTAAAACAATAAATTGCAAATTGAACCAGGTTTTATATTTTGAAGGAAAATAAGACCAGAGTAAAACATCTAGATGTATAAGGTCTTCGTATCAACAATGTGTCTGCAGGACATGTCACAGGCCACTTGTTTTACTGAAGGGGACAGAAAAGAGGGGTAGCAGTAGAAAGACCATTCATTACTGTATTTTAGAACTTTTACTTAATTCCACTCATCACAGAAGTTCTAATTTTCTCTTTTTGCATGCACAAATTAATACCTTAACAGGTATTCAGATAATTTTTCCAATGCCATTTTTATTAATTTTTAAAACCAAAATAAGCAGAGGTGGAAAAATATCTTGCATGTATTTCTATGTGTGTGTGTGTACTTATCCTCTGCTTGAATTTGTATGCATATATAGATAGGTATGCATGAGTTCCGTAAAGTTAAATATCTGTAACATTCAGCCATGTTATAGATTCCAAATATTTCTTAGCTTCTCAGATGTGAAAACAGACAGGTGAAAATATTGCAGTTCATTTCAAAGAAATAAAAATCTCCAGATTCATGTTTTCACAAAGTCCATTACTTAAGATGTGGCATGAGCTGTGGGAGGGTACATAAGAGAAACACTGATAATCTGTTCCTCAGTAGATATTTTCCTGCTCTCTAACAGTGACTGGCTTAATCTGTAAAATTCAAAACTTAATATAACTTCAAAATTTGTGATAATTTTGATAATTTTACTAGGCACTTTTGTATATATACAATTACCCACTTCCCTTTGAATTATTTTCAGCTTGTCTTAATGATAATGACTAGCAGTGTGTTCACAGTAAT
The DNA here is from genome assembly GCA_028571105.1 of Tragopan temminckii. Taxonomy (NCBI): domain Eukaryota; kingdom Metazoa; phylum Chordata; class Aves; order Galliformes; family Phasianidae; genus Tragopan; species Tragopan temminckii. The sequence goes on from JAOWBP010000001.1 coordinate 148,660,564, forward strand.
AGATATTTCACAAATAATAAAAAAACTGAGCAATCGTCAGGGACTCTGAACTTTGAATTATTTCATTGGAAATATTGTCATGTAATGAGATGGAAAACAAAAACTTTTATTTCCGTTCCAGTTGTCTACTAAAACCAACTGTTCTTGTGAGAGAAAGTATTCTCTCCCTTGTTTTCATCTCTGTACCTCTTTTGCTCTCTATCCCATTCTTTATTCAAACTAGCTTTGATGATTTTTTTTACTACAGTTTTCTCAAGAGACTCTGAAATTCAATTCTTGAATTTCAGTAAAGGCTCTGCTTACAGACACAATGCAAACAAGCTAACCTCCCTGGAGAGCTTTCATGTACTGATGTCCAGCTTGGAATAAATGAGACAAAATGATAAAAACAGCAGAACTGACTGAAATCTCAAAAAGCTATCTTTCATTCAGAGCATAATGTCTTCCTTCACAGCTCCCACCTTATGACTCTTTATTCACATACATTTTAACATCTGAAACATTCTACAGTGTTAGCAATTTCAATGAAATTGAACAATGTACCATCTCAGTAACTTATTACTGTATACACAGAACAGTAGGGAAGAAAACAAAAAAAGAAAAAGAAAGAGATGGAATGTTACTTTTTTTTTTTTTTTTTTTTTTTTGGCAGAATCGTTATCATAAACATTTATTGAGCTGACTGCAGTCGTAATAAATACACTTTCACGCTAGGAAGGTTATATATCCTTCCAGTGTGAAGAACAGAGACTTGTGCTTGTCAAATTCCAAAAGGTTTAATCATCTATTTATTGTAAATTCATGGAAGAAATGAATAAAAAGCTGATCTTTTGAAAATGGTAATACATTACCTTTATTACTGTGCATTAACAAACTTAGATTAATTCATGTAGGACAATACTTTTTTTAATAAATAAGTTAACCGCTTTGTGACTTTCTTTTCACATTTGCCACAATAATATCAGTTAGCTCTTTTCATTTCTGTTTTACAACAGAAATGTACCACACTAGACTGTCTTGATGTTGACAAAAAATTACCTGGCCAGAACTCAGCAGCAGTGCCTGTTTTATAAAGTATTTTCAAGACAATTTGAAATGCATGCATGTCTTAGAACAGATTTATTCGTACTAGAGTACTGGTCTTTAATTAATTAAATGGAGGACTATGCATGCTTCTTTATCAGAATGCCAGGTACTTGCTATCAAATGTTAGAAAAGTCATAATCATTTAGCTACCTATATTAAGACTGAGGGAAACAGCGTCACAAACATACTGGCACAATACAAAGGATGTAAGGGAAGTACTGGATCTTTAAGGGAAAAAATGGAGAGAAAAAAGTTCTTGTTTCTCTACTGATTCCTATTTGATAAGAAAAAAAAAAAAAAAAAGCTCTCTCTATACTAGCTATACTTTAATCACATAATTACCATGCAAAGAAATTGACTGCCAAATGCACAGTCATTCTGGATAAATTTACTGTACGTTTGCAGTGCATGCAGTTACTGCTGTAGATATCTGTAAAGTGCATATATATAGATGTTTTCTGCAATACTGTCTCTATTCCCAAGATCACTTCATACAGACTGTTTTTGTCTATTCATGCATACATAACTTTTACAGGTTACTTTTGCCAAGAGTATCATTCATTGCCAGCACTTTCAGGTCATTATTCCCCATCTCATGAAAATAGATAGATAGATAGATAGATAGATAGATAGATAGATAGATCCATCAATTCATCATTCAATTTTAATTTTTTATTATCCATAGCCTAAATATAAGAGAACTAAAATACCCTTACATGGTCAGAATATTCTTCTAAGAAAACAGGCAGTTAGATCCTGATTTCTCCAAGGAGACATACACTATTTTCTTCTTTTGTCATGGTTGCTCTCCTATATAATGAAAATTTAGTCCCAGCTTACAGCAAATTAGCAGGGTAAAACTGTACTTAAAACCTGTACAGCCCAGCCAGGAACAAGAAATTTCCTAGAGGACTGTCCTCCACTCCGGTCCGTTGGCTTTATCAGTGTAATGGTACTGAAGCCTGGGATGTCAGGGGCAAATCGTTTTGCAGACCAGTACAGATCATTTTATGCTGAAAACTTCAGTAGGCTGTTCTGCAGCAGCTCACGGCTGTGCTAATCACAGTGGGGATTTCAGATTTTTCAATACAAGATCAGACCAGAGAGTAATCCAGCTCAATACCTTCCTTCAACAACACTTTGTAGTAAATGTTCTAGAAATGAAATAAACACTACCTTTGACAGACATTAAAGTGCCTATCCTAAGCTGTTATAACAACAAATCAGCAAGTATAATATTTAAATTCATCCTGAAATGTATATGCTGAATTATTAATAATAACAGATAATCTTTTATTCAGTGTCAGCCCTTTTTTTGAGACTTGAAAGAGATACTGGTCTTTGAAGGCCTTTGTTTCCAAAGAATTATTCTCCATGATTTATTGAGAAAGCATGTTATTTGTCTATTTTAGACATTTAGAGAAAAATATACACTGCCTTTCTAAGTAAAGTACAGTCTAGAATAGTTTATAAGCAATCTGTAGGACAGGACAGGATTTTAACGTGATTTTAATATATTGAAAAAATGGCTAAAAAAAAGTGAGGTTCAATAAGGAAAGATATCACAGAATCACAGAATTCCAGTGGTTGGAAAGGACCTCAAGAGACCACTGAGTTCAACCCCCCTGCTAAAGCACGTTTCCTACAGTGGGTCACACAGGTAGGCATCCAGAAGAGTCTTGAATATCTTCGTAGAAGGAGACTCCACACATCTCTGGGTGACCCATTCCAGTACTCCATCACCCTAACTGTAGTGTACTTCCACATGTTAGTATGGAACTTTCTGTGTTCAAGTTTTAGGCCATTACTCCTTGTCCTATGGCTACACACAACTGAGAAAAGCCTGGCCTCATCCATTTACCTCCCACTTCCCTTCAGATATTTATAAACATTTAGATACTTGTAAAGTACCACTGTCAGGAAAATTAGAAAGACAGATTCAAAATGAAGAATGACTAATTAGTAGCAAAGTGATACCAAGGACACAGGAGTTTTAATGGATTATAAATTGAATATATGCCTTACAATTACAGAAAATACAGCTCAATCTGATTTGCATTTAAAGAAATTATTTAAATAAAAAGAAAGATAATAATACAAATTCTAGTTGAATCTTGTGAGGTTCCACAGGCTATGAGCACTGTTTTTGATTACAGGGACAGAGAAATTCAAGCCAAGGTTGGATAATCAGTCTCAGCTAATGGAAGGTGTTCCTATCTGGGGCAAGGTGTTGGGACTAGATGATCTGTAAGATTCCTTCTAAACCAGGCCATTCCATGATTATATGACACTATGCTTTATTAAAATAGAAAGAAGGATAGTGAAATCATGGAGTTTAAAAAAAGGCTTATGTAACAGAAAAGCTTGAAGAAACTTTTCCTTAAATAAAAAGTTCAAAGAGATTTAAAGACAGTCTTAACAATTTTTAAAACATTATCAAGCAAAGCACGGTGAAAAACAATTCTCTCTTTTGCCCAAAGTTAGCAAATATTACAAGAAAATATTTAGATTTTCAGTAAAAAATATAAAGTGTTAGGAAGAAAATTCTATGAAAACTTGACTACATGAACAAAAATTTTATATTAATAGAGATTTTTAAGGTGAGAGTATATGTTAAAAATACACATTTCTTTCCTAATTAAGGCAGCCAATATGCGTAAAGACATCATAAGAATAAGCAGGTTTATTACCACAAGTTAGAAATAATTCAATATATTTTTGATATATCTGTATAAAATTAAAGAATTTATAAACATGAGATCTATGGGAGTGGGAGTAAAAGCCAATTACAATAATAATAACAATGATAGATATACATTCAATTCAAAGCAATAAGTAAAATAGTATCAGCCAGTGATAATACAAGCAGTACTCCTACAGATACATGAAATCTTTGGTATTGTACTTTTTCTGTCTTTTGCTGCAAACAAGGCTGAACTGACAAGATCTTCAAGGGCATCAGGTAGACTCTGTTAGTCATTATATTTTATTATTTTATCTTATGCTAATATGAGGAGGACTTCATCAGTGAGCAATTATGTTCCATGTTCACTAGGGACAGTATAAATGAATAGACAGAATAAACGAGTTTAACAGAGAAGATTAAAATTGATATTAGGAAAATCTGAATAATCATACAGATAGTTAAATGATGAAAACAGTAACATGGGAAAGCAATGCAATCACCTGTCCACATGAACAAAGAGAAGAAATGACTCTGGTAAAGTACACATTTACCATATGCCCACTACACTGTTTTCATGAATAATCAACAAATCATAGAAGTACAGAACAAGAGATGAATAGGGCTGATGAGAAGCTGAAAAAAAGAATGTAAAAATGCTTAATTCACAGTAAAATATTGCTGTACCCTTTCTATTTTTAGTTCATTTAAACTGTTCTTAGAAGCTCCAGCAATTGATATCCAGCAACCTTAGGCAATCTATTGCATTTGTACTCCTAAACCAGGATGCATAAAAATCTCTACAGAGGCAGACTCTATAAGAATATCTAAAGCCAAGTGAAGCAAAACAGATAAAGAGAATGGGAGAAATATTGTTATCAGCAATTTCTGATGTTATTTCTCAATGCTATAGTTACTTTGGAAATATTACTGAGAACAGAAAATACTGACATGTTCTCCATAGCCCCTGTAATATTAAATCATGAATCCCACACTAGGGAATAATCTAAGTAGCACAAAAATGTAGAATCTTATTTTACTTTCTGATCAAACTCCCTGTTACAGAATGGACTCATAGTGAAAGAGGCAAACTGGGCTGGGAATCACAAAATCATAGAACCACAGAGTTTTAGGGGCTAGAAGGGACCTCTGCAGATCATCGAGTCCAATCTCCTGCTAAACCAGGTTCCTACAGCAGGTCTCACAAAAAAAGTGTCCAGATGGGTCTTGAAAATCTCCAGAGAAGGAGACTCCATAGGCTCTCTGGACAGCCTGTTCCAGTGTTCTGTCATCCTCACAGTAAAGATATTCATCATGGTAGTACGGAATTTCCCGTGTGTCACTTTCATCCCATTTCCCCTTATTCTACTGCTTCACAGAACTAAAAAGAGTCTGCCCCCATCAACTTTACTACTGCACTTTATATATTTATAAACAATTAAGGGATCCCCTCTCAGCCCTCTCAGCCTCTCAGCCATGCTGAAGGGTCCCAAATGTAACACTGGCCAATATCTGGTGTCCTGCAAAACAAGTCTTCTAAAAAATACACTCATGTAAGAGTGTACACTTTTTAAAAGCTTATTGTATTTTTCTTATTGTGTTATCACTTGAAAGCAATGAGCTCCCATTAGCGGGAGATGAAAAAAAATAGCATTAAGAAAATAAATATGAGCACAAATCAGTAAAATTCAATACAAAAAGATATCACAGAATCTCAGAATTGCAGGAGTTGGAAGGGATCTCAAGAGATCATCAAGTTCAAAACCTGCTAAAGCAAGTTCCCTACAATAGGTCACACGAGTGGGCGTCCAGAAGGATCTTCAATATCTCCACAGAAGGAGACTCCACAACCTTTCTGGGCAACCTGTTCCAGTGCTCCATCACCCTTACCATAAAGAACTTCCGCATGTTAGTACAAAACTTCATATGTTCAAGTTTTAGGACATTGCAAAAGATCCCAGTATACCATTTCCTGAACGCACAAAATGCTGGCCAGCATAACTGTTAATGTCATTCTATTCACAGCAAGGGAACTACAACAATCTATTCTAAAGAAATTTATTCTACTGTAAACAGAGCATGTGCAGAACAGAAACTTGACTGCCCATAGTTTAATCTGGTATTGTATATATTATGTGCTCTTTCAGAGCCAGACACATACAGAAAGATTTTCTGAGGCTCATCCTAGCTAAGAATCAGCACCAACCCTAAATTCTGAACCCTGTAAGTTACACATACTGGCTTTGCTAATCTATGAATGTCTGAAGGAAAAAATCTAACGCCCATAAACTTCCAGGCACCTAAATACCTTGATGGAAAAGAAATACAAGATATAATGAACACAGAAAAACTAACAACAAAAAAATACTGAAATTTTTTTGTAAAACATTTTGATAAAATGCCATCCATCATTGTTAAATTATAATTAAAGGGATTCACCTTTCATTTTTAGAATGAAAATGTAAATTAAATTGGAATTTATAGTTATGCTAGTTGCTACAGTTTTGATTTTATGACAGATTGCATTCATGTCTGAGGTGCTGAGTTTTCCACAAGATCATGACCAACAGCTAGACTATCACTATATTTGATCTCAGATTAAGTATATTCCTGATAACAGCCATTAAAACAGCAGTGAGATATAAGGTAAGGAATCAGTTTCCCATAGAAATCACACACACACAAAAAATTGCTGCACGTTCATTACGATCAGTTATGAGAAATCCCTGAATGTGTAGTTACATTATTATTATTGGGGCACTAGAAACAGATAAAAATATTCTTGATCCTGTCTGATTCTCTCTCCTTTGCCTTTTTCTGAGTGGGAGGTTTATGAACCCAGGATTAATTCAGGATTAGGGTATATATGACATCTCTAGCTGTTAGCACAAGTGTATAGAAATGATTGTTTGTGGGAAGGTGAATGAGCATAAATGTGGTAACTATAAAGGAATGGCTTAGTTTTACAAAAAAAAAAAAAAAAAAAAAAAAAAGATAATATAGTCTATAGTCTCTAATTTCATTTTTCATTGCAAATTTGACAAACTTTAAATATTTTACTTTCTTGTTCCAATATGTTTATAATTCAGTGCTTCAGAATGGTTTTCTTTATGTGGTTTTACGTACTTGTTTGCTTTGTTTTTTTTTCTTTTAATAAGTTTAACTGACCTGAAGACATAAGATACTTAATTTCACATAGTACCAGGATATAAGAGTATGATCCCAGGTTATGCTGTCTGATTGTTTCATGTCTCTGAAATGTTACTTTTTTTTTTTTTTTTTTTTTTTTCTCACTGCACTATATAGCTGTATCCTGCAGTCCTTTTAGAGACATTAGCCTGTGATTGATGTATACACTGTTGAGCATTTTTGAATTCTGTATTTGCTGCTCCAGAATACCGGTTAACAAGTTATTTCATGAACTAATTTTAGTATGGCACAATGTTTGAATGCATTAAAATATTGATGCCAAGCCATGTATTTCAAGTGTAAATTCACAAACCTCAAACATCTGGAGGTGATCAAGAGATAACCTACAAGGCTGATAGACTTCCTTGTATTATGCAGTCTTCTTCTAGAGTTTCCACATGCCAATCTCTGGTAGAGCTGCTTGCATGTTTAGAGCTTAATTGCCCTTACTGCCTCCCATTTCTGCCTTTGCATTTGCAGTTAATTTTAGTATAACAGACTTGATAGTGATGAACAGCAGAACTACCTGAATAACTATCCATCTATGAATGTCAATGACTGTATGGAAACTAAGTGAAATAAAGTGTACTATCTTAAATGATGTATCTATAAGAAAATAAACAGTGAAATACAGAAAAGGCTCTTTCATATCTTTTATAAAATATATATCTCCTTTAACTTTAATATATCTCAAATTACAGTGCATAGAAATCACAGATAACAATAATTTCTTTAGGTAAAATTAAAAATATGGGATTTTAGTTCTTTCTTTTTATCTTCAATGAATTATGTTAAACAGAGACATTTTAATCAGTTGATCTATTAATTTTATGTCTGTGCTAATTGGCCTCACAGGCTGCATGGGACAGGTCGTGCAACCATCTGCGTTTAACTTAATTTTAAAGTTTACTTTGACATTTACTTCAATGCTTCAGGTGCTGTGATTAAATAGAAATGATGAATGAATGCTTTTAATGACTATCCAATTGTCAAGGGTACAATATTACCACTTCACCAGCATGACCTCTAACATTTCTTCTATTACTTCTTCTCCTCATTTATTCAGAGTAGTCATTTCTGACCTATCAGATATTTCTAAGTTCCCCAGTTTTTCTCCCTGTTCAGATATTGCTTCCTCCCTACAGGGCTTCCATTCACTTCGTTAATTATCAGATGTAATTGGTCCTACAAGAATTAAATACTCTTGTACTGTCACTGTGGTGAAAATTTATACCTGCTTATCCCAGACAATCCCAGATCAGATGTCCATACAAGAGATAGTCAGGTGGGCCTTCTTTATAGTTGAGTGTAGTAATCACTTTAAGACATAATTTGTCTTATTTTACATTTTGATCTAAAAATGACTATTACTTTTAAGTTACCATTAAGAAAAAACAAACAATAGATTGGGTGTAAAATTCAATGCTTTGGAGAATAGATCTCATTTAGATGTTCATAAGAAGAAGAGAATCTTACTTTTCCCCAGATTCTGAGATACAAAATACTGGTAATTGTATGGGCTAGATGGATTTCAAAAGAGTTTAGCTCACCTTAAAAAGGGGAAGGGAAGACAATAGAATAATATAGAAGTAATTAAAAATCTATTACTCAGTACCAAACAAAAGAAATTGTCAAATGCCTTGTAAACACAGAGCTAGAGTACAGTTAACCTGACTCTTTTCTTCTTGGTACAACTTTCCCATGAATTGCTATACTGTGAGAACTTTCTAAAAGAAAT
>JAOWBP010000001.1:148693011-148706589 GCA_028571105.1 Tragopan temminckii
GGAGGTTGTGGATGCCCCATCCCTGGAGGTGTTCAAGGCCAGATTGGATGGGGCCCTGGGCAGCCTGGTCTAGTATTGAAATGTGGAAGCTGGTGGCCCTGCATGTGGCAGGGGGGTTGGAGATTCATGATCGTTGAGGTTTCTTCCAACCCTGGCCATTCTGTGATTCTGTGATTCTGTGAATCTTAATAAAAAATCAGAGACAAAAAAGGAATTACAACATGTACTAAAATGATATCATGTGACAATTCCACAAAAGTCAGTAAGATTTGCACGCTAACATTTAGATAAAAGCTAACATATTTTGTTAAATAAGAACTTACAGTTGTTTATTTTTAGTTCATCAAAAACAAACAAACACAACCATATCACTTTTCGCTATGATCTTCCTAATGTAGGGAAAATGAAACTTCAGTCTTGAGTTTTAAAATACTCTGTGATAATCTTGCATATATCGAAGCAAATTATGTACAGTTCATCTTTGGAAAGTGTTAGGGTTGACCAACAGCAATCTAATTTAAAGCATACACTAATACCCTCTAAATCATCCTCGAGCTCTGAATGTAGCACTTTTAAGAATGCTTTAGGGTTTCATTAACAATAAACACGCAAGCATTGTTGCAAGAGAGAAAACTTGACTAATTCCAATGAATCTGTGTAGGCCTAATCTGCATTTACAACTGACCATATAACAGAAAATAGAACCTCGCAAAATCCTATTTTCTTCTTTTTCATGTACAGCTCTGGTGAATATTCAGTCAGTCCACTTATCTAATATGGTTAAATGCCACTGACTCAGTACTTGATGATGAAAGCAATAAAGTAAGTAGAATGATACTGAAGCTGACTGTGCAACGGTATGTTTGCACAATACATTATATTTAAGATAAACTCCCAGAGTAATTGAAATCAACACATGTTGTTGAAATACAACTGGGAAAAAAAGGAATACATACTAAAAGAAATAATTGAATATATTTTCCAGTTTTCTGGAATGGTTAATGTAAATATCACCACCTACTCGCAGAAGAAAATATGGAATATTTTTCACAAGCTTGTAGGATAAATAAATCTAAAGACAAAAATGGAGTCCAGCTTAAATAGCTCCTAAAAGTCTGCAGAAATATTGTGATTTTCTTTACTGTCTAGCAATATCCTCTATTTTCTTCCCAAGTTGTTACATGAAGCTGTACGTGGTTTTCTGAGCAGCTTCAGAAGCTTCAGAAAAACTATACTGTATGATCAGGATAATCACTCTTATTTAACAGGATAATCTTAATTTGGTTTTACACAAAGCTTTTTCGTACTTACTTTTCAACTTGACAAGTACAAAAATAATCTTAGTTTACTTTTGTGGATTATTTTTGTAGTGATAGTTGGTACCCAGTGTTCCTAATACCAGTGCACATTTTTTACTATTTTATATTCTTTCCTTCCCTCTCCCTCATGTAATTATATATCTAACTTCAACAGCAATTCTCTTATTTTCTCAGCTATGAGGCTATTTTTCTTGGTAATTTAAAGGAAGAGAAATATTAAAAGAGGGGTAATCTAGATTTTTATTTGCCTTCTGGTATCTGAGTCCTTAATATACTCTTCCTTTCTGTGATTAGGCTTTTTTGTCAAATCCTGAGGGCTAAGCATTTAGTAATTTTGATAAAAGCTTGGAGTTGCTTGTTCTCAGATACTTTTAGGAACTGAAGTTTTAAGTAAAATAGGAAATAGCATAGAATTTGTAATGAAATTTTAAGAGTTTGCAAGACTCTGTTTGGAGAAGTCAAATCTTACAGAATTTGAACCTTGACATTACTTGTGCTAGGACAAATAAAATAATTGTGAATAGAAAGATATTAGAAGAAAAAAAAATAGCAGAATACACAATTTTGGTAACAAGAGATCAGAAGAAAGCAAAAGAAAAAACTAAGATTGTGAAGCTAGAAATAAGGAGTAGGTTTACCATAAATGGAAAACAGAGATAGTGGAGTAAGTTTTACACCAAAGATCAATAACCCAGTAGATTAATCCTCTTCAGAAGAAAAACAAAAAAAACAAAAACAAAAACAGAACATTAGGGAGGGAAATGTCATAAAAGTCAGAAATAAGTAGGATATTCAGGTGAAAGTATTGATGGATCAAAAAATACTGGAATAAGTAAAGATAAGGTTGAAGCTTAGAAATTGGCAAGAATCTATGCATTACTTTAGATTTGAACATTTCCTTAAATAGAGAAAATAGCTAGGAAGGCATACCTGATATACAAAAAGATATAGCATTCAGAACAGCTGAAGGACTTAGGAATGTCAAAGCTTTTCTTTTCATGCTGTTTATCATCCTTAAATCGCAGAGTCAATTTTCACAAGTTTTAATCATACCTATAATGTCTGAAAATGCAGAGTGCACAGCCTGTATTCAGTGAAAATAATAAGCAGTCAAATTCTTGTTTTTGGAGTTCATTTTAAGGTAATTCCTAAAGGCATCTACAAAGTAGATTTCTGAGGCTCTAAGACCTCACTTATTTTTCCATGCTGTTAGACATAAAACGTACTCTTGCTTTCACCTTTATCCTCCTCATTGTTTTGGTAATCATCTTTATTTTTGTCTTTTTTAGCCAGAGGAGCACTTTGGAACAACCTCAGAGCATTAACTGATTCTTCTTGACAACTGCATTCATAGTATATGGACCAAGATTAAGATAACTAATGGGATCAAAAAAATCATCACTAGTCTTTTTGGCAAAGAGGTGGTAGATGAATTCACACTACACAGTATAAGTACTCAGGAATAACTATCCTTTCAAGAAAAAGAAAAAAAAAATATTTTCTCTCATACAAATCCTCTATAATATACAAAGCCTTGAAGATTAGGATCTTTCAATCAATTAGATACCAATATTGTATAATTTTATTTATAGGACTGTATTTGAGAAAATAAGAATGTGAAAAGGCTAATCACACTCTCAGCTTGCTAAGATAACTGGGAAACATAATAGAATTCCTTACCAAGTAGAGTGAGGGAAAATAATCCAGCTTCTCAAGCAGTAAAAGCCACCTTCTCCCTATTGCAGAGAAGTGTTGATGAATGTTGAAGTCAGAAAAAAGACTACTAAAAATCTGAATTCTTATTTTCCTGAACTATAAGGTGAAAACATTGACTGAAGTGTCAATCACAAAGTGAAATTTAGCATGATTCTCAAGGCCTTACTTTGACTCCTTAAGGACAACAGAAATGCCCTTATCTGTAACACACCTTTCTGAATCACAAACTCTTACACATTTCCATAACACTTTTGAGAAAAGACATTATGTTATGATATCTAGGTCACTGATGAGAACTGAAATACAGAACTGATGCATGTTAATTTCAATTCACGTCATAACTCATGAACCTATTTGTGTCTATAACTCGCGTCCTATTCCATGCTTTCATTACAGTCTATAATGAGCTTTCCAGTCAGAGAAACTCAGGCACATAGGGGACTGATAGGCACTTGAAATTTTCTTTCACAAGGAATTTGGACATAATTTGCTTAAGCCATTTGGGTCTAGGAAATGGATCCAAAACTCCTGCAGAAGTCAGACATTTTAGACTTTCGCCTATCTAACTTTCTATGTTGGGAATATAGCCAAAGATGTCTCAGACTGTCACCCCAGCATTCTATAGACAGTGTAGATAAATAGCCATTTTTTGGGCTCAATTCATCTGAACTATTTTAGACTTCTAAGTCATGATGAGATGAATCATGTTCCACAAGTGGCTATTTCTCTTCTCTTACTATAAAATGTCACTATGCTGTCTGGTTCAGACAAATACATCCATATTAAGGATGGATGTTTCAAGTTAGATGGGATTAATCTCACACATGGAGGCTGAAGATTAGCTTTTTAGAGGTACATAGGTGTTTTACAATTTGGGCAGGTATCATGGTGTGATTTTCTAGCATATTTAGATACTTAGGCATCTTTTGAAAACCTTGCTAGATACCTATCTGCTATTTTTAGTACCTACATACTTCTATCAAATGTTCCCTATGGAAATTTCCCATGAAAATATTCTCACAGAAAAGTCATGGGAAGACAATTTTTCTTTAAAAACAAAGTAAAACAAAATGAGTAACAAACCTCCCACTAGACAGACACATACAAAAACACAAAGTAAATGTCTTAAGAGCTGAGCAGTTGTTTTGTCTACTTTTTTGCACCCACAATTTTCCAAATTGATTGATTGACCAAAAATAGTTCTAGGAAAATTAGAAATGGGACAAAGCAATATTACAGATTTCTTATGAAAACTTTATTATGTTTTCTAATACAGCACAGAAATGCAAAGAAAGATAAGACCCTTTTACTTTTGCTGGAAAACAGTCTATTCCATACAACATTGTCCAGGTGCTTTAAAAAAAAAAAAAATGCCTTGGGTGCACATATTAATATATGTTTGAATATTAACATAAGTGTTGTATAATCAGTCAAAAACATGTTCTCCTAGAAATTAAAATATGTATTTAAATTTTTTTTTTTGTGTGTGTCTCTATATATGTGTTCGTCTGCTTTATTTTAGAATCTTAAAGCTCTTGTCATCTCACAATGAAAATATCTGGTACTATTGAAAATATAAATATTTCTACAGTATTCCTGAAAGTATTTTTTCTTTAGTATACGTAGTAAACAGAAGAACAGATGTGTCAAGTGGCTACCCTGAACATCTTCTAATGCTGGATTCTCTGGAAGACTGTTAGATACTGTAGACTTTTAGAATCTTTTGTCAGTGTTATGATTGGAAGACACAATAATGGGCTATTCTAGATGTCTCTATTGACTGTAGTACACAGACATAGCTATCATAATTGTAGTACAGTATCATTTGAAGTATGTTTTGTACTACTCAACATTCAAAATAAATTTGTAAATATGACACTGTTCTGCTAATTCTTCTAACTGCAATCATAGTAAATTAATCACACAGTCTGTAATGGAAAATATTAGCTCATGTCTAAACACTGACTGCCTGACATTGCTGTCAGCTGTGCCATTAATATTTTTACTGAGTGCAATGAAAGGTTTGTTGAATGGGCATTAATGGTCTTTATAGATAAGGATGAGAAAAATGGCTGCTTGTACAGTTTTTTTCAATAGAAAATGTGCATTTACACAGCTAAAGCATTGTAATTTATCTGCAAGGGATAATCTGGGTTATCAATATTAACACACTGCTGCTACATTGGGGTGATATGTAATGATGATTGCTGCATTATTTTTAATAGGAATTACACCTGTAAAGCTTATGATAGGAAGAAATAGCTTTCCTACCATTTAGGCACACTTGTATCCTATAAATATTTATGATTAGAGTTTCAATATTTGACACAGATTTCTGTAAGAGCCTAGCTATTTCTCTCAGATTCTTCCAACACCTTTGGGTTTCACAGGTTATGACTCTTGCACAATGTTAAAAAGTTCCTCTGTTATAAAAAGAATAAAGAATTTTATGATTAATTACTAGTAGTCACCTGCAGTATTACTATCTGGATAAAAACATTAACATGGCAATCATCTCTGTAGTCTTCTGAATCAAATAGTCATAAAATGCATGAAAGGAGACATTCACAGAATGAATCACCAATGAAAATGTACGTCTATCAACTCTATGAGGTATATGATCAAAAAGACGATCTAGACAGAGCCACCAAGTCAGCAAGGCATGAAACTTGGAAAAGTAAAAAAGCCTGATGTGTACAGAGTAAAGAATGAGAAAAAGAGCAGAACCTGCAGAGACAGAAGGCCAAATTATAACATTCTCTTAAAAGTATAATCACTAGTCAGTCAGGGTATTGTCTGCTGAGTCTGCTTCAAAGACCCTAAACAGAAACAGCAAAATAAAAATGATCTAAATGAGATTATGTGTTAATTTCTCTGTGCATCAAGGTCAAAGCTATGGTAATTTCAGAGAAAGGAAAGAAACAACCACGCAACTTCAAAAGATGCCCAGTATTTTTGTTAAGTTCCAAAATGTTTAACTGAAATCCGATCTTCGTGCAACAGAAATGGCTTCTCTTGACTGATGCATTTCTCTTCAGCTGAGCTGCAAGCCTTTTAAACCTTGCTGTTTCTTGTGCATTACTCCATTTTCAGCTATGTGAGACACATGGGACAAAAGGCACTGATAATCTGAGATGCTCTTCTTGAAATGTGGGTTTGTATTATGAAAAAATTGCGTATTGTAACTAACAGAAGCTGACAATGTACGCAGAGCTTTGCACTTGTGTTAAATGAGAGGAGAACCAAGCCTAAAGAGTTCCAGTCTGCAGAAGCCACCCACTGCACACTTCCCTTTCTGACCAGAGTAGGCAAACCATTAACTTTCTTAAAGGGATTTTAAATACTTGGGTGGATGAATAGTAATAAAAAGCCACTGAAAACATCTATTTTACTTCTTCATTGAACTAATACACAGAAAATTCTCCTTTTTTATGCTGTAAATGCAAATCTTTGAGAATGAACAACTTATATATCTTTTTCCTCTGTTCAAAAATATGCTGGATTTTTTAAAAAATTTTCTTCCACAAGACCTTACTTTATACAACATGTAGAGTGGATAGGTAGTAAGGAGTGATCAGCTGTTCACTTTTTCTTTATGTCCCGTTATGCTCATCAATTACTGGATGACCTTTACCTCACATACCATACATCATTCAAACTATGCACTGAGCTCTGAATAAATGTTATGTTTTTTAAGTCTTACACAACAGCTATGGAATTTCTGACTATCTCAAAAGGCAGATATGTTACCATGTCTATCATTATAACTCCTCAATTAAAAAAAAAAAAAAAAAAAAAAAAAAAGGCACTTTTTTCATCATTGCTATATGCTTGGGGAGCCAGAAACAAGGAAGCTTGGTAGGAGGCACAATAGGGAACAGTACTGAGGTTAGAATTGCAAAGAAGGAACGGGAAATATTTTTCCTTTTTTATGAAAAGTCAAACATTGTTTTCATTGCTTCACTGAGATTTTCTGATGCTTTCTCAAAAGTTACTCCAGGGAGTAGGTGGGAAAATTTTTCAGGATGAGAGAGAAATCTGAAATAACAAAATCTTCATGTTGAACCCCACTGTAGATGCAGACAGGCCAGGTTTAACCCCTAGAATCTTCTAAGCATCCTGATAAGTAACAGTTAAATGAAGTGTGTTAAGCAATAATTAAGCATTTATCTATGTTGTGGAAAAAATAACAAGTTAAAGTCACTGTGTTTTCATGGTCTACTACTTCATTTCGTGTTTTCTGTGGACATCTGGCTTATCCCTGAGAAAACTTCTATTTAAGAGCTGTATTAAAGCTTACTCATTTCTAGGAAAAGTTTCATCTTAAGAAAACAATTTCATAAAAAGTTCCCAGCAAGTACTTCACAGAGCTGTTCATCCATTTGAACAGCCTTGCCAGTGGTATGGAGCAGAAAAGCTCTGTCTGGCAACAGAAATACCTTGAGCAAGTAATATATTGCATGTAATAGTACATAAAAAATTCAAGAGTGGCTCATGCAGAATACTTACTCTGCTTTGTGGTTGTAATTGTAATAACAGTAACTGGTAGAGATGAAGGATGCAAGACATCCGTATGAAATACAGGAAGTAACATAATGTGGACAATTCCAAAATTTGCATCAGCCTAAACCTATGAAACCATAATTGTTTCTTTTCCTTCCTCTTTGTCACAGCTACACGAGACTTCAGTATCCAGTATCAATTATTTCTCTTCCTCCTTTAAGCAAAATAGATTCAATTTGATAACTGTTTATTCTGGTTAATAGACAGTCTGGATCTTAACTTGAGCTTTTGTATAGATGACACTCATAGAGTTGTTCCCATTTAAGAACAGTTTAAGGCTTAAAAGAAAAAAAAAGGAAACTTATTTTCAATGTGCAAGTTATAAGAAAAAAATCTCACAGAACAAAGATTTATTTGGCAAGACTTGTATTCAGTTTTGACAGCAAAACCAACTATACTGAACGGAATCTGAGGAAACCTATTTGGGTAGTTCTTGTTCAACTCTTCTTATGTTCAGATTCTCAGCTTCTTACACAGGTTTCAGTTTTTAGAAAAGTGTAACTGACACTTAGTTGAGTTGCTGCAAGTTTTATGTCTCCCTGTATTACAGAATTAATCCACGAAGGCACATGCTTACATTTTAAATCTAGCTCTCTTCAAGAAAACAGTCCCATTGATAAACGGATTTTAGCTAATGCTTAAAATTAAGCATATACTAAAATTATCCATTTGAGGATTATATTGCAAAGTGCTGTCTGAAAGCATGAAAAACAATTATAAATTAGTAGGTAATTTTACACAACCACTTCCTTAGTTTCCAAACCCCTGAGAATAAGGCCTCTTTAAACAGACCAGCAGATCATTGAATAAGTCATTTAGTCAAAATTATTCACTCACCATGCAAATTTAATGTATTTTTGTAATTTAGACATTGCTCTGCAAACAAAAAATTGTAGAATCATAGAATAACTAGAGCTGGAAGAGATCCTTAAAGGTAATCTCCAGAGGTCCAGGTACCACTGGAGCTTTCTCTTCTCTGGGCTGTACAGCTCCTGCTCTCTCAGCCTGCTCTCAGAGGGGACAGAATTGAAGAATTGTAGGGGTTGCAAGATCATTTTGTTCAACCCCCTGCTAAAGCAAGACCCCAAGAATTGTTTATACAGGAGCGTCCAGGTGGGTTTTGAGTATCTGCAGAGAAGGAGAGGCCACAACCACTCTGGGCATTGATCACCCAGGTCATTTGTGAAGATACTGAACAAGACCAGACCCACCACAAACATGGGGAACGGGCTTCTAACTAGACTCTCTATTACTGATCAAACCCCCTTTAGATCTGCCAGTCAGCCAGTTCTCCACCCACCTCACTCTCCACTCATCTATCCCACAGCTCGAAAGTTTACCCATGAGGATGTTATGGGAAACACTGTCAAAAGCCTTGCTGAAGTCAAGGTACACAACACCCACTGCTCTCCCCTCATCTACCCAGCCAGCCATGACATCAAAGAAGGCTACCAGATTGGTTAATCATGATTTTCACTTCCATTTATCAGTAGATCCACATTGTCTCTTATCTTCCTTTTCCTGACACAGTTATAGTAGCCTTTCTTATTACCCTTAACTTCTGTCATCAGATTTAATTCCAAATGGGCCTTAGTCTTCCTTGTGGCATCCTTGCATGCCCTGACAATGCTCCTGTATTCCTCCCAGGTGGCCAGACTCTATTCCCACATGCCGTAGATTTTCTTCTTCTATTTGACTTTTTCCATGATTTATATGCTCATCCATGCAGGCCTCCTGCTGCCTTTTTCCTAATTCCTTACTTTTAGGGTTGCACCAAACTTGAGCTAGGAAGAAGTGGAGCTTGAATGTCAACCAACATGTCTCTCAGCTGGCAGAACCTGCACCTCTGAAGTCTCATCTATTCATCTCCATCAGATTCATTCACATAGACTGTTTTGAATTTCATCTCATTATTATTAATAATAATAATAATATATTACTTATAGGGTAATAAATACGCAACTTAATGTATGATCAGTTGACTCCAAAAGTTCTCAAAAGCACACATTAATTGAAATACTAAACAAATGGTATTATCAATGTATGAAATAAGTCATTGTGACATTAGCATAAACCATGAAATTAAGACAACTACCAGTAAAAAAATAAATTAGCCTAAGAAAGTAAAACTAAAGAGTGCAAAGTCAGACATTGGTGTATCAGAAGAGAGAAGAATGGTAATTTTGGAATGAACATCCATTTACTTGCCCTGAAATCTGGTGACCATAGCACCAAGCTAAATTCTGATTTCCAGATAGATAGTCATATTTCTGTTTTATGTCAGTCCCTTGAACACAGTGACTGGGATGTATCACAACAGCAATTCCAAATTTAAATAGTGAGAATTAGAACTGAGAAAATGTGCAAAAAATCATAATAGTCAAATTTTAAAATGCCTTTTGATTCTACTGGGAGGGTTCACACCTTTGAAGTTTGAGTTTTACAGTGACTCATTTAAACTTTATGTAGACACATGTTAACAGAAAGACAATGCTAATCTCCAAAGCTGAAATAACTGATGATAGAAACCTCAATGTGAACAGTAAGTCATAAGGCTGAAAGCTGGCATTTTGCTTGTTAGCTTCCATATGCTATTGATTTTGCTATCCTATGGACAGTCTCATATCTAATTAATATATTTATCTATCTGACTTACCCAGACCTTTGACTGCAAACACTTAATTATGTGTTCAGACAAAAGCATGTAAATAGTTCTACCACAATAGATCATTTTTAACACAAGGCTTAAATAAAAATTCTCACAGAATCAAAATAGAATCTTTTCCTATGACATATTCATGAGAACAAAATAGAAGAAATTGCAAATTAAGGTTATTTTTAATAAAAATACTTGAACCAATGTAGTAGTAGATTTTTGTCTACAAACAACTCACTATGGGAGTTAAATTATAATTTTGAATTATTTTGAACTTACTGATCTGTTTGCAACTAGAATGGTGCTGACTGAAATTCTAATTGTAAGCACAGGTTGCTGTGCAGAAGTTATTTTCCAGTCTTATCAGAATACATCACAAAAACTCACACATACAAAAATTTATGACAAAACTTATTTTGAGCTTTGGAAAACTATTATGAAACTAAGCTTACATATGTAAATTTTTAATTTAAAAGTCTTCATTTTCTCATAAATCTTTTGATAAAGAAACACCAAACATAGTTATACATCTTTCAGTGAGGATGAAGTGTTTAGTGTATAAAACATTAAAAGTTGAATAATATAAGGCTGCATTTTTTCTCAACTTAGAAAAATGTATAGAGAGAAAACTCTTTATAATTTATATAAATTTCCATAGGTGTGAGATTCTGTTTTGAATTGATAGAATCTGCAACTTTTAATTTTTTCCAAATCAAAGCCCACAGATGGATTATTGGTTCAGATTTTTTTTTTTTTTTTAATGAGGAGAAATTATTGAACCTTTCTATTACATATGAATTAATTTCAATCAATAGGCTACAGTTGTGAGTGAATTCATAATAATTCTATCTGTCAGTTTTAGCAAAGGGAAGAAAGGAACCAGAAAGTTTATGCTCTACCAAATATACAAATAAAGTAAAGAAAAGAGCATGCATATTTACATATATGTATTTTTGAATGCATCTCAGAGATTTGGCTTTTGCATAGACAGCTTGAATCAATTTGCTGAGATATAACTTCCCCTTCCTAAAATTCAAGAGGCTTTAAATGTTCCATAAATTAAGTATACAAAATCATTAATCTCCTTATAAAATCATGGCAGAACACTGAATTTGTATTGACACTTGGACTAGGAGGCAACAGACTCAGGAAAACCATTTCTTTCCTCTGATAGCTTTGTTTTTTCTCTCTGAAATCACCAGGGTAACACCAACTTTATTACAGGCATAGAGAAAGCTAACATTTTAGGAAGGAGAACAAGCAGCCAAGAATAAAATAGGTATTGAGACAAGCCTGAATCCAAACCTGAACTCACTCCTCTCAGTCCATGACTGTAGATCAAGGGGCAGCTACAACTGTGGAAGTGGTGAACATCCCCACCTGTTCATAAGGCACCTCACTAAATGAAGTTCTTACCAGAGTCTGGGATCAATTAGCTGAGAGGAGACGGTGTGGCCCTGCTCTGATTTTCTGTACCTTAAAAACATAGAAGACAGCTAGCTTATTAACAATATTGTTAATTATCTTGTGTAGAAAAAAAAAGGTAATTATAATGTATCTGCTATTTATCAGATATTACAAAAGCTTGTAAAAAAAATCCTCACAGAAGAAAAGAAAAAAACAATGGAGTTTCTTTAAAACTTTGTAGTCTGTAAGAAATGATTGACCAGGACAAGTACAATTTCTTTCCAACAGAACACATTCAGAACGTTTTTTCACTCACAATGCTGCTGATTCTCACACCTATTTCTTGAGAATTCTTACTCTGCAAATAACCCCAGTGGGAAAGTAAGGTCCTATTTACTCAGCAAAAGCAAGATTGGCCAAATCTGACCATCTTCATGTATTTACACCACCACACTTCTGCTCCTCTCCCCCTGCGCTTTTGCCTCGAACCATTGGAATGGCATTCAACAGGGTGCTACTGGATCTTGGTGAAGACTATCCCCGCTTTATATAATTTTTGCTTCTTTCCTATCTTTCCTATTGCCTTCTTTCCCTTCCCCATCACCCTGATTGATTAAGATTTGTAATAAACTGGTCGGACCAACATTTGAACCGTAGTTTCTTAATCTCATGTCAGGTACCTATATATCAAAGAACCTCCTCTCCCTCCCATAAATTGGAGCGAGACATGGGTATATTCTCAAGATATATTTTTGCAAGTTCATTGTTTTTCTTTCATTTTGTTTCCCCAACGATGAAAGCTTTTTCAAAGAAGAGGAAGAGACAAAACCTGTGCCTTGCCCCAAGAACAATGGAACATACATTGTATTCTGTATCTACTTAACCCAAATTGGTTCAGTGCAGGAAGAAACACTGAAAATATAATTGAAAACTCTTCTTTTTTTGCTAGGAAAATATATACAGTTTTCCAAAGCCATACTTCTCTGATTATTCTTTATTTGTGGCTTCAATTTACCAATGTATCCCCAAGATGTTGAGAAACAACAACAAAAAAATAAACCATAGTCATTTTAAAAGCTAATTAAAATGAACAAGCAATGAAGACTGAGCTAAGTTTGATTTACTGCCTTTGTCCTGTTTGCATCTATATAAACCAAGGGAGCATTGGCTCAGCCATGTTAAGCTTAACTATGAGTGAGTATGATTTTCAAATGCAGAAACTTTCCAAAGGTTCTGAAATCTGTTCATTACTGTTAAACTAGCCATGGAATTTCTGGGATGCTATGTGGCTTTCCTCCTCCTCCACCATGTGGATAGTCAGCGTGGATATGAACTTCACCTCTTCTTTGTTTTTCACATATGTCTCGCTCCAATTTATAGGAGGGAGAGGCGGTTCTTTTTAATATATGTATACCTGGCGTGAGATTAAGAAACAACGGTTCAAATGTTGGTCCGACCAGCTTATTATAAATCCTAATCAGGGAGACGGGGAAGGGAAGGACAGCTACTATAATGAATTAGGGTGACGGGGAAGGGAGGGAAGGTGATAGAAAAGATAGGAAAGAAGCAAGAATTGTGTAAAGCAGGGATAGACACCACCAGGATCCAGCAGCGGTCCCATTGCACGCTGTTTCGATGCAAACAAAAAGCAGCAGGGGGGGAGAGCAAAAGCAGCAGAGGAGGAGAGCAGCAGCAGCGTGGCCAGCCTTGGGCAGCAAGCAGGTGGCAGGAAGAAGCTGCAGAGCCAGTATGGGAGAAAGCAGCAGGACTCAGGTAGCAGGCCCAGGAGAGTCCGTCAGCATGCAGGAATCCCATAGTGAGGAATCTGATGGCAGACACTTTTGTTCTTCTTCAGCATCGTGGTAGAGTGCAGAGCAAGTCCAGGAGGGAGAGAGGCAGGTCGTGAGGCTTCTCATG
>JAOWBP010000001.1:148707492-148721924 GCA_028571105.1 Tragopan temminckii
TTAATCCTAGGCTAGTTAATACTAGACCAGGCTGCCCAGGGCCCCATCCAATCTGGCCTTGAACACCTCCAGGGATGTCCATGGGAGTGTGGCATAAAAGATTTTCAGTACTTCTGAAAATTAAGCTATACACTTAAGCTTGGGTTTAATACTAAATGTTAGAGAATCAATTTGGAAAACTTAGGCCTCTATTTACATATATCTGTATCTATACTGTCATATACATAACATATTTGTTGGAATGTGTAGGTATTTGTGTATATGTGTAATCAGCTTCACCATCTGCAAAATGAGGATAATTATTCTTTCTTTAAAATTATTGTGAGATTTCATTTAATTTGTGGCAGTTGGCGTGAGATACTCTTAATGAATAACTACATATGGTAAGTGGTAAGGTTAATTATTCTGCTGTGACATAAATCAATCACTATTAAATCATTTTTAACTAGATAAAGGGGCTACCTTAAAATTTTTGATTTAGCGAAACTGACTTGACAGAGTCATATTGCTACCATATGTTAGAAACCCAGGAGACTCTTATGGAGATTACAGTGTAGCTCATAGAAAGTCCCTGTGCAGGTTCCAGAGGACTGAAAGAGAATATGAAATAAAACATGCCAATTTTTAATTCTTTTTTATTTATTTGTGTATCAATTTATTGTGCACTTCCATTTGACTCAGTATGCTACTCTAGATATTTATTTAATACCTGAAATACAGCATGGCATAAGACCATGGTTTTCTTCATGAAGAGCAGCTACAGGGTTAAAAATAACTGAAATACTAACTTGAAATAAAAATAGCAATAACAAATATTTGATTTTAAAAATCCAGCTTTTATATTTGAACACCAAGTATTCTGTCTCCTGGAATGATCAAGACCAGTCTCGTTGAAATTTTACAGTCCATTGTTATAGCATTTATCTTTGATTATTAACTAAATATGAGAAGAAGGATACTTCAGCTGATATGTGAGGAAGACTTGCTAGTCCCAATAAAGAGTGATTTACGATGCTGAAAACTCTACATGAACTTGAATGTTTACATCTCTCTTGCACAGGCAATATACTAGTAGTCGTCCTTCATTCTAAATTCAGTTTACTGATTCTGCCACTCTCTGTTAATGACATGAAACATACAGCAGTATTAAGTGGTGTTCATGGATGGCTGGAAGTAAGCCTCTTCCAAGGGTGGAACGTAGACTTTCACAAATTGGAAGTTTAAGGTTTCACATCATTAGTGGAGTTTTAGACCATATGCTGCCAAGCTCAAAGGTAGCCAGGCTGAGCTTTCTGTGTCAGACTCATTATCTCTCAAAACAAACGCAGTCTCATGCCTTCTGCAAACAGGAGATGAAAGTCTCAGCTTTCAGTCAAGGTCTGGTTTGTTAGTAATTAGGCTCTGTAACAGTGCGGAGCAGTGTCTTTTTCATTATTATTTCCTAAGCCCATCTTTTTTCCCTGTTGAATTGAGGATCTTTCAAGCATCTCTCTTCTTCTTGACATTTTATTGCCAGCAGTTACAAATGTACAACAGTTCTAACAGCAAGGAGAAAGCTCAATGGAAGGTGGTCGTTTTTATCTGATTTGCCATTATGCAGTGTTTGAATTTCTCCCTGCATGCTCTCAGCATAAAATAGTTAGAAATTCATTAAAAATTTAGTTGTGCATTGCAGGTTGAATATTTTGATTGGAAAATGCAATGACCAAGGAAATGGGGACACCTCTCATGCAAAATGGGCATTTATTCCTCTCCAGCTCTTCTTTTGCTTTCTAGTCTAATGTGTTTTACTGCCTCTGATTCTTCCGCATGTGTTTTATTGCCTCTGATTCTTCCTACCTTTCTTTGTATTTGTTTTCTCAATGCCTTTATTAATCACACTATATTGTCTTCACAAAAGGGTCAGTTCCATCTCAATGGATGAGAGACAAACCTAACTCTGTAAATAGGGATCACCATAGGGACAATAAGCTGTTTTTAGGACTGCAAAGATTTGTGTGCTGAATTTAAGTGTATGTTTCTTGCTGATAAATTCTGATTTTTTTTTCTATACCATGCTTTCCCCAGTGCAGGCTGTCATCCTTAGCAGTGTAAGTCATCATTAATCAGCAGAAAAGGGAAATTCCTGGCTAAGTGGACTAGTATAAGTAATTGTGTCAGGATTTTATTAAAGTTTTGCTGGTGTGAATTTCAAATCTTTTTTTAGCCCCAAAATTTTATAGAGTGCTCCAAACAGCATTATAAATTGATTTAAGGAGAAATAAACTTCCGAGTATCTGAGTCATGCAAGCCTTAGAAGCCTAAGTATTTCAGGACTACAAGACTTGAATGATAAATAAGGAAACTTATTTTTAAAAGGGATATCTGTGAATAATTTAATTTGTGAATATAAATGTAGGTGAGTGTAAAAGCTAAGTTTAACCTACAGTGGATAACTTCCTTAAGTTCCTTTTGCAATCAGTGAAGAGAGAGATTCCTTTCAAGTATATCAGAATGAGCACTTTTCTTTGCACCATCTCCAGATGGTGACAGGGAGAATTAGGTTTGCAAAGACAGAATAAACCTCATGAATAACTAAGACTGTGGTGAGCTCTAAAAGGCTAAAACAGAGTTCTTGTGTGTGTCTATTAGTTAGCTATCACAGCAAGAGAATATTAAATAAATAAAATAAAAATTGTTAGATAGGCACAGTTACAGATATACGACAAAATTTTAGTGCATAATACCAAATTTCAACTTGATGTGAAGTCTTCCAAAATACAGAACGCATTCACATCTTTTAGCTGCAGTGTCTTTGGAAGTCAAAGAGCAGTTTCTGCATACAAATCACACACATGTATATAAAATATATAAAAGTTACCTATATATTATAAATATATTATGATGGTCTTTTTTCAAGATTTCTTTTTTCTTGCAGTGTTCAGCAATCAAAATGTTAGTGGTTTCTCAGGAAATAATCATTTTGATCATGTGCATTTTCTACTTTTTCTAGCCCTAAGACCAGTTGGACCTTCTGAGAAAACCTCACACTGAAAAGAAACAAAGTTTTTTATTTTGTCACAATCAGAGGTGCCATAATTGCATCTGAAGTGCTGATCTGACAATAGCAATAGATCCTTCAGATCCTAGTTCACCATAAGGTTACATGAAGGGAGTTCAAATAGAGGCTATCTTGAGCCTCAAAAGCTTATAATGCTGCATGCCACAAGTGAGAAATCAGATGTTGGTTGGCTGAGTCAGATGTTTTTAGTAAAGCCTCTCTAGCCATGAGATGACTGCCACACTGTCTTGAGAAAATTTTCTCTGATACCTTGAAGTCTAACGATTTAGAATCATATAATAATTTTGGTTGAAAGACTCATCTGGAGATCACCTGGTCCAGCTGCTAAGAGCAGGCCAACCTCAATGTTTCAGGAAGTTTCTCAATATTAAATCCATTTGACTGCTGAGTATCTCTAAGAGGAAAGATTCTGTGGTTTTTCTGACTAAACTTTCCAATGCTTGACCACCCATCCATTATATTTAATCAGATTTTCCCTTGCTGCAGCATGCGTCCGTTGTCTTGTGCTTTTGCTGTCCTCTCCGTGAAAAGTCTGTCCCTGCTGTGTCTACCACCACACACTAGGAGCCTGAAGACAATAACTGTACCACCTGCCTCCCTGAGCTGAACAATGCTCCATTCTCACAACTTTATCATATGATAAATGTTGGCTTCCCAATGGAGGAGAAATCTTTTATGCAGTCTTCGTAGACTTCATCTGTAATTTGTTCCATACATTTACGAACTCTAGAACAGATCCACACAAAAGCCCTTCTTTAAAGAGTTTCATCTTAGTCATCCATATTTTGTATGACAAAAACATATTTGCTTCGAGAACTTCAGTTTTCATTCAAGCTATAAAACAACAACAACAAAAAAACTATCTTATTTCTTAAGTGAAAGTATCTCTGTAATAAAAGTCCTTGAGAAGCCTCAAAGTCACTGTAGAGATTGTGTTCAAAAGAGAAAGAGATTGTATGCCATCTTCAATGAAAATTTGAACTCAAGAAGTTGTAAAGTCATTATAAACCTTCCACTACAAAGATAGAGGTTTCTGACATTTTCTTTTACACTGCAACATGATTATACAAAATAACAGAAGTTCATTCTGTGAGCAAAAGTAAAATTAATAAGAATTTATGTAATATATTGAGATTCTTATTTTATTCATTCTGAAAGTAGTTACTATAGTTGTGCCTAGTCATAGCAGACAACTTGATATATAGGATTTGAATATTTATGGAGGACAAGTAAGTAGTGATGAGGGTGACCATTTTGTCATCATACTTCATTTTGTTTACTTATTTTACATGAACTTTATAACAGACACTGATCTAATCAAGATAAAGTTAATCAGTTTTCTACAAAAATCTCAGCTTTCTAGGAAGTTTTACAGTGAATGTATTTAAATATAGACCATTAGAGAGCAAGATTGTTCTGTGTTATCTGTCACAGCTTCTCTTAAAAGCTTTGATCTAAAAGGCCTTTGCTTTTATGGTTAAGAAAAAAAGAGCTTGCAAAGAAATGGTATCATTTGATGATCTCTGACACATAAATGTCATTCCGTAGAAGCCTTGTATAGAAAACAAAAATACTTGAAAATGCCAGATCTGACTGGCTTGTGAAAAAGCGCAGATTTCAGGTTTGAAGAAGAGAATTGCTTTTCCACGTATAAACATTCATTTAGGTCCCACTCCAATGCAGCACTGACTCTTGTGGTAGAGTATGACTCATCAGTAGTGGTGGGATACTGACTTTTCTTTCCTGCACTAAAAATCAGTCATCAGGATTATAAAGTTACTAACTAAGATATATCACAACTAGCATCCATTGACCCCAGAATAGCTTAGGTTCAGTAGTTACTGAACTCACCATTTCATCTTTAGGCTTTAGACTAGTATTAATTGTCATAGCAAATACATTACTGTTATTTTCTACCTCAAAATCAAAAGGATTTAAAGTTCCATGTATTAGGTCACATCTAAATACTTTATTATTTATTAAATGTAAGTCAGGCAAGAATTCAAAATCTTATCTTTTTTATATAACTTACCAAAACTTTTATTTCTCTTTACTGTCTTATTTTTTGAAATAATCTACAAAAGTCTGTCCAACGCTAATATTCTTTATTTCCTGAACTCCAGATAATTTCCTCCCTTTTCCTCACTATCATCTTATTTTTCATTCTACTCACTGGTTCATCTAGCAGTCACCTGGTTCTTAGCCTACCCAAAAATACCAGTATGCTCACAACACTTCTTTCTATTCTCACAACAGCTTGACTCACATCCTCTGATTTACTCACATATCACTCTGTTATAAACATGCTGTACTGATCTCACATGTTATCAATTAGGAAACTGTGTATCAAAGTACTTTTTGTTTGTAAGGTAGGAAAGCTAATGAACAAATGTTCAGTGTTCAGCTGTAACTTTTCAGGCACTCTTAAAGTGCTAAGAGAAAAAAAAAAATGTAGCTACATATGGTAGTTTAACTATATTTCTGAGAAAATTCCTAGAATGGTGCATTTGTCCTATGAACAAGTGCATTCATGCATGTGTCAGTACTACTGCTCTCACAGACAACCAGGTCTGTATTTATAGTACTAAAAAGAAAAAAATTACAAAACATGTACAATAATTTCCAGGCATGTAGAGATGCAGTCACAGGTGCTTTGAGGAGTAGGAATGGCACATCTGTTACTTTGTCAGTGGTAAGGTCTGTTAATGAAATTGAATTACTGGCTTATGGAAAATGAGCACTGCATGCTAATAAACCGACTGTGGTACATCAGTGGCTGAAAACCAACAATATGACAGAAAAAATGTTAGTTATAAAACACTGACCTGAGGGACTCAGATGGAGAGTTATGCCTAATTAAAATAACTAGAGTCAAACACAGAATTCAAACAACAACATCTGTTAGGAAACAAAGCAACTGAAAAAGCATTTACTGTGATGCTGAGTTTTAGGAATAATTCACTTCAGTCAGGTTAACTGTGTTTGTCACATAGCTCCTAGGCATTTTTCCATGCTTTGATAATAGCAATGCATCTATGAGATACTAAAAGACCGAATGCCTTGAAACAAAGACATTTAGACCCTTCATGGAGAGCCAGCCGTGGTTACTCCTGTGCTGTTAGCTCAGACCAGGATAGGAAAAAGTCACATTTCCCCTGAATCCTGCTGTCTCTTTTCTATCACTAAAAGTTGTTTAATCTAAAATCGGAAGAGAAATAGTACATCCAACTGAGAGAATGATAGTAAAAGTTCAAGTCATGATTTGAAAGCCTTGAGTAGGGGGTAGGAAATTTACTGTTCAGCTTTTCATTCTCCTTTCCATTGCAATCTTTTTTTGCTTCCTCATAGGTACATTGATACAAATGCCAGAAAGCCAAGGCATCGTGCTCATAATATGTAAGCAGCTGATTCGTTGACACCCAGTGGAGTCTCTCCATTGGTTTCGATGGACCGTAGAATCACAGAACCCAATAATAGAATAGCCACAAAATAGAAGAGCATAGAGTGGCTTGGGTTGAAAGGGACCCCAAGGATCACCAAGCTCCAATCCCCCTGCCACAGGCAGGGCTGCTAATCTCCAGATCTGATACCAGACCAGGTTACCCAGCGCTCAATCCAACCTGGTCTTGAACCCCTCCAGGGAAAATGATCAGTTTCCAAACAGGTAAGAAACTTCCTCTTCATGAGAGTTTCCTCTTTTTTAGGTATACAAAAGCAATAAAGAAAATGAGAGAGGAAAGAGTCTGGGAACATGTAATGTTTTCCAGCTAGAATCACCTCATTGCATTATATTATCATATACAAATATTATCATATTCATTCTTAAAAATTTAAACGAGTGATAGTCCCCTCCTTTCTTTCTCTGTGGTTGACATATAAGAGCATTTTAATGATACAGAGTTGTTAGATTTGCTTATACAAATCTGAAAAGCAGCAAATATTTATATCCTAATTAACTCTTCATCCCCTGTTATGTAATAAGGAAGTATCCAATGGCTATACTTGTTTTATTACATGAAAGCTCAATTAAAAATGTGAAGTTCAGACAGAAAATCACTTTTAGACTAGACTGAAGAGAAGAACATCTGCAAAGAAAAAAAGGAAGTGAAAGCACAAGTAATCTTAATTTATGGTAATGCCTCTCTTACATGTTATACACATGTAAAGCTGTTCTTGTGATACTCTTTGTAGAAAATAATTTCCCTTCAAAGAAACAAGAGCTCTTCTAATTTCTACGAATACAGAGACTTTTTTTCTTTTTCCCGTGCTGATCTTGGTGTTAGTTTCATACTTGTTTAATATTGTATGCATAAAAAAGGTACTCAAGAAGAAAATTTTAAAATTGAAATTGTTCTAAATTTCCATAGTTTATAAAGGAGAACAAATGAACAAACAACTTTAAAATGAAATTTTGATTTATGATAGTTTTTTTTGTTGTTTCTGTTGTTGGTATTTTTATGTTTGAAGAGAGTTAGTCATGTTTCTTAATCTTAAAAATTGCAATCTTTTTGATCGTTTGATAGTAAAAATCTGATCTGTCAGTAAAACTACTTTGGCTTCATTATTTTTTTTTTTTCTCTCTTCCAGTTTGAAAAGATTGATATACCTACTGAGAAGGAGGCGCTTTTTGTATAGTTCAGTTTATAAATATTCACATCTCTGTATTATAGGCTATATTTGAAATCCTGACTCCAGTGACATTACTCCTTCAGGAATGATTTC
This sequence comes from Tragopan temminckii, assembly GCA_028571105.1. Taxonomy (NCBI): domain Eukaryota; kingdom Metazoa; phylum Chordata; class Aves; order Galliformes; family Phasianidae; genus Tragopan; species Tragopan temminckii. The sequence continues at coordinate 148,715,276 of JAOWBP010000001.1, forward strand.
TGCTTATCATTTTCAGATTTAATGCATAAAATTGAATAACGTGTTCTTTAGTAACAAATATCCTAAGATAACTGTCTGAAAGCTGACTGAAAACTGTGACAAAAAAAAAGGTAAATTAACCCATTCATGATTGGAATATACTAAATAGATACATAGATCTTTTCCTTGTTTATTCAAAACCTTACATTTTTAAAATTTATTTCATTGCTTTTGGTCTAGAGAACAACAGTTTAAGAATTGCATATTTAGTATACACAAGTACCATGTTAGCTTAAAGGAAAGCTAGGCAATGCACAGGCAAATTGGTCTTGATCTCTCAGAGATGGAACAGAGCAGACAATGTAAAAGCACAAGAGTACTTTGCACAGATATTTTTGTGATATTTGATGCAAAATCATCTATCAAACACAATTATATTATATGGAACCATGTTTCTACACAGTGATTAACCTATGACATGGTTTCATTCAATTATGATATCTCTCTTCTGCACTGGAAGATTTGAAGAATACACAGGACTAGAGTTATTTCTTGATTTTTTCCTCTGAATGAATGAACAATCCCTTGTAAGAGAGCTACAAGTTTCTTGTAAGTTCTCCCTTTACATTTAAGTTATGTAAAATGAGATGTTTGCAAAGAGAGTGAAAAAAATCTGCTGGGTGGAGGAAGAACACAGTGAAATTCAGAGATTCCAGAGTACACCTCAGAACTGGAAGTGATACAGTTTTCATAAGGCATAGCATAGCACTGCTTAAAAAATTAAGTTCTAAAAGTTTTGATGTGCATGTGTTTGTGATATTTGATACCTAACTAACTACCTTGGTAATATTTTGCATCTTTTCTTGTGTTAACTAGCACAGGCTGGTGGAGTAAGCATAGATATAAGATATATATATAGTTCTATTAATATTAACATTAATTTTAATAGGAATGCCAAACAAAGCAAGCTTGGTTTCTACAACAGGCTATTATATTATCAAAATGTGTTTTCTAGCTGTTGTGCCTGTCTAGACTGCTATCATCAGCTTGTATTCATTATGAAAGCTCGCAGCTGGTCCATGCAAAGTTTGCTTTTTTGCAACCCATCTGCTCAGACAAAGAGATCTGTAATACTGCCCAGTTTGGAGTTATGCTCCCTTATCATTGTAGCTGTTGTTTCTAAACGGTTACTTTATCCTTTTAGATCCCATTAAATTCACTTTTGTCTGGGGGCCTGTGAACCCAGGGACAGAGAATCGAGTGAAACAGTCTGGAGAGTAGCATCCTTCATTTCTGTGGCTTGCTTGATCCCTGTAGTCACACCAGAACTGTGATGCTGAATGTGTTGAGAAGATGAGAAGGTGGCAATAAAGTGTGAACAAATGAAAGTGTAAAATGCAGGAGACAAAAATAGAAACTCATGCTTTGAACTGTTTGCACTGCACAGAGCTAATATGCTATGGCATTTCCAGAATTTCCTGAGCAAGACCTGAACTTGATCTTTAGGAAAAATTTTAGAAAGCATGTCCAGCACACTGCTAAATGTATAAATACATAAATAAAATCTCATAACCACACCACCCTTATTTTTTTTACTGATAGAAGTAAAATGATTTTTCTTTGTCTACTTTTCATTTAGTATTGTGAATGGGAAAATCTTACTGCAGCTTGTAAGGAAACACTTTCTGTGTGACCAAAACCAACAAACTTAATTTACAGTGTTTTAAGTTAATCTTGTCTTGCAATCCCACATTACCCTTATTGATAACACGTCATGAACACTGACTTAAAGAGGAAGTAGGAAAGATCACTGAATCTACATCACAGATGTCTGTAATGAAAAGTCTCTCTTTTTAGTCACAAGCAGAGTAAGAGGGTTCTGTAATGGGCTACCTGTTATTGTTTCAACTGCCAAACTGAAACACTAAGAGGCTGATAAGAGTCAGAAGAAATGGTGTGATATTGATCAGGGAGACTGATTAGTGTCTCCTAACAGCATGTAGGAGTTCCTTGCACAGATTGCTCTTGGCTACTCTCTGTGCCACTGTGGCTTTTTCCTTTGTTCTGCATCCTGTCTGCTTAGTTGTGATTTCTAACTCTTGCTGTTCTGCCTCTGCCTTCTTGTCCCTTTTATCATTTGTTTTCTTCTGTAAATCTCTTCCGAATTTCAGAAAAATAACAATCAATCTTGCTTCTGATCGCATTCGCTACATTAGTTCCTAGTCTGGGAGAGCTGTTAAACTCCTCTGTGTCGTGACTTGGGAATCCATGTCACCACTCCTGGTTCCAGCCTCATCAGACCAATTATGCAAGATTCTAGCATGAAGAACCTGATACCACTGGTATGAAATTGAATCAAAAGAATAAGTGATTTCAAATCCAGAAACATTACTATGTTAATGGAGTTCTTAAAGAGAGCATCAGATTCTGTCTTAGAGTATGAAATGTGCGTACTACTCTTTTAAAGACTCTGTCATTAGAACAGATGGTCTCTGCACAACACAGAACTTGAGCTGGGTAAACTCGTCCTACATATGGTGTTCCTGAGGCCTTTACGTGCAACAGGTTTTTGTATATGTATGTTTTCAAAGTGTTTGAGAAACAGCAAAGGTTTGTGTTATGACCCATAAGAATGTTGCTTCTTTAGACAGCATGATGCTCAAGATTTGTTGCATACCCTGGGGGATGATAGGATGTTGTGCAAAAATATATGAAAATGCAAGAGTGTGTGAGTAGTATTGAACTGTGTCAGAAAATGAATGCATGGAGCATGACAAAGAGCAGAAGTGCAAGAGAATAAAGTGACAGTCAGCAAACCACAGCGAAGTCAGAAGAACAAGGAAAATGGATGGCCTTCTTTCTACTCCTTTGCTGTATGTTGCAGGAGATTAAAAAGAAAAACCAAGCTCTCATCTTCTAGTAAAGGACCTTTACTAGAACTTTCTTCCTAGGCAGTATGGAAGAAGAGGGAAGGAAGAAAAGGCATTTCAAACAGTTTTCCATGATTTACTAGTCCTACACAGGCTGGATCTGACCTTTAATTTGGTTGGATGCTCATTGATTAGGACTGAATCTCATTAAGGCACAATCAACTAGGAGTGGTGCAGGAGAAAATATAATATTGATTAAAAAATAAAATAATCCTTCTCTCTCTCTCTCTCCCGACTGTCTTAGTTCATAATTAGCCTTCCCATCTAGCTTTCCTCCTACATGACATGTAGCAGTCTGACAGGAGGCATGATCATAAGAATGCAATTAGAAATTTCAAATTAGCAGTGTCAGCACAGAAAAGAGATGGGACAACCTGCATCATGCACCTTGACGGAAGCCTGATCATAGTAATGCATGATAAAGACTTTTAATTCAGCATAAAAATACAACTACTGCTATGCTATAATTTGGAAATCTTGCAATATTTTTATAATGCGGAATGACCAAGAAAACTGATATCCAGCAGCACAAATATGTGCTATGCTATAATTTGAAAATCTTGCAATATATTTATAATGCGGAATGACCAAGAAAACTGATATCCAGCAGCACAAATATGTGCTCACTAAAATATGATACTGAAATGGCTACTTCAGGTCCATTTTGGGATTATTTTGCAGAGAAAGCCTTAAAAGGCAACAATGACTGTGTGGTACTAATGCCGAAAGAAGCAACATTCCCCTCCCTTCATGCTTATGGTCTTTTAGAAAAAGTGTCACATTTCTTGATAAATGATCAGAGAGTAATGAGGCAGTATCTGGATCCTCCCAAGCTTTCTTTATCTTTTTCTTCAATAACTTCATTGTTGATAGTGTTAGAATCAAAATAATTATTATTTTTACTTTAACAATAGAGAAACGTTTCTACTTTAGCAGGAAATATTTGAAATTATTTACCTGATGAGATCAGAGGGCAAGATGCAAGGTGCTAGTAGTTTGCAAATCCACAAAAGGAATGTTTCTGTGAGTTTCCACAAATTTAATTTGAGATTATCAACATCTGTTTTAGAATTTACAAGATTGCAATCTAGCAATTATCATCATGTTTATTCTGGTTATTACTTAATTGTAGGCAAATTTCATGGGAAGGACTCAAAGAAAAAAAAATAATAAATTTGTTGTATGAGCAAGGTAATTTCCTTCTTGAAAGAAAAATATGTTTGAGCTGATGTATTAAAAAACATGACTGATTTAGTTTTTGGGTTCTTCACCATGATCATTCAGTCATTAATGAATGCAGAAAGATACCGTAAGCATCTTCAGCTGCCATGTGTCACTGTGGTACCACTGACCCCACACAAGCAAAACTCTTCTGTTCTCTGCAAAGATCCAGGTCAAGCTGAAAGTTCACTAAGCTTTCTTTCTAATGACTGTTTAGTAGATTGCTGTTTTTGCATTTTGTAACCGAGGGTTTCAAAAGGAGTTGCTCAGTGTTATGCGGTCTAAAAGATTTAAAGCAAAGCCCACAGCTCACCTTCAGCTCAATAAAAGAGAAAAAGCAGCTCACCTTCATCTGAGATGAAATGATATTGGAAGGCAACCAGAAACGAGTTAAGATGATGGATTTAAGGAGAGGAAATATGAATTTCAGAGCTTCCTCTGGGGCTTACACTTTGCTGCTGACCATGTTTGGCCTTGTGAAAAGAGAATAAAAATTCCTTTCTTGTAGTTTTGTTACCGATAACAAAAGATTAAAAATGAGACAGATTTTTCATTTTTATTGCTGTTTTTCTTTCCCATCTCAGGAAGTAGAAGACCAGAATAAAAATAAAACGGAATATAAGGATAAACAACTAGTACAATTAAGTTAATAAAAGCACTTCTTTTTATTTGACTATGCTGTATACTGTCCAACCAATTGTCCAAATGGCAATGAAGAAAATCATGTAAAAGTAGTCACAAAAGCAGGTGAGGAGAAGTTCTGAGGAAGAGATACCTCATCATCTGAAGAACTGAATTTTCTCCCAGAAAGATAAAGGCTCTGTCATCTGGATAACAGAAATGCTGTCATGTTAGTGAAATCAAAATATTCCCATGTGCATAGCACGGTGGTGCCGTCTCTGTTTGCAGTCATGTGTAGTACTCTGAAATCTTCTGAGTCAAATCTCTCATTATGAGATCATTCAGTACGTGTATTGTCAATGCTTTATATCATCATAGAGAATTCTGGTGGTCAGCAAGTCAAAATCAAAGTGGTTTTTTTTCTTTTTGTTTTTTGTTTTGTTTTGTTTTCAGAAACAAGTTGTGTTAAACCATGATCCTGATATTATCTGATTAGCAAAATGTTGCCATACTGAGCAGTCAAGAGGAAAGAGCAGAAAATTTAAAGATCTTTGATGAATAATGAATCTGAGATATAGTCTAAGATGTATTATGTGTTTGGAGTTCTTGTACTAAAAACTGTCTGTTCTCTCCAGATATTTCTGAAATTCAGTTCAGACATTTTCAGTCAACACTCTGATTTAAGTTTTCAAAAGGATTTGGACAGATTTATGGCATCCATTTCATTTAAATCGAAGCTGGAGTTTTGCCTTTTACAATTTTACCCACCACTGCAGGCATTCAATAATTACTTTAAAAAAGAAGGCTTTTGTCTTTCACTTTAAGAGATGTGCATTCTTCTTAGGGTTTCTATTCCGATCTTGTACTGCAGACTACTTCTTCAGACCCACTCATTTAGAAGAGCAGCTTTTCTACTCTCTCTCAGTTTTCTGTTCCTTTAGCAAAAATTGTTTTGTCTTTCTCAAAATCGTAACAAGAGAAACAATAGTGAATATCTCCATTGAGAGGCATGTAATAAAATTCCCTGACAAATTCACATGAGAAATTTCCTAAAGGTCATTCTATGCTGCACTTAACAATGTTGTTAATATGTCATTTTTTTTTTTTACCTTTGAAGTCAGCGGATAACCTTCTGTATGAAAATTAGCAGAAAAAATATCTTGAAGAAATATTATTACTTCCTACCTCCACTCAGACCCATAAAAAATATGAAACCAAAATCAGCCAGTTTGGAAGAATGCAACAGAAAAATAAACATCCGTAGGATGAATAAAAATATACGTAAATGTGCTGTTACTGCTAATTATCTAATTAACACAATAATTAATTTGTGTGAAAATAATGAAAAATCCTGAAAAAACATGGAAAAACAAAAGTTAGCTTCTATATGTCAGAGTTTAGTGTGGATGAGATATAAAACGATATGTTTTATATCGTTTCTGTTTCTCTCGAGAAGAATAAGCATTAAATTTAGTAAGCAGGAACGTTACCCCAAGGAGAGTTTGGTAAATTCAAAATGAGTTACAAGTCAAACAAAAAATGATACTTATTTTAGATTCTTTAAAACAGAAATAAAATGTCCACATTCACATTTTGTAGGAGACATCAGAACAAGAAAGTCCTCTTTATTTTATTTTATTTTATTATTTTATTTTATTTTATTTTATTTTATTTTATTTTATTTTATTTTATTTTCAGAGAATGAATCATAGAATCATAGAATGGTTTGGGTTGGAAGGGCCCTTTAAGATCATCTACTTCCAACCCCCCTGCTATAGGCCAGGTTGCTCAAAGCCCCATCCAGCCTGGCCTTGAATGCTTCCATTCAAGGGGGCATCCACAACCTCTCTGGGCAACTTGTTCCAGTGTGTCACCACTCTTGCAGTAAAGAATATCTT
>JAOWBP010000001.1:148722519-148733866 GCA_028571105.1 Tragopan temminckii
TTGTTTCTTAATCTCACGCTGGGTATACAGATATCAAAAGAACCTCCTCTCCCTCCTATAAATTGGAGCGAGACAGGGGCATCCACAACCTCTCTGGGCAACTTGTTCCAGTGTGTCACCACTCTTGCAGTAAAGAATATCTTCCTAATATCTAGTCTAAATCTACCCTTTTCCAGTTCAAAACCATTTTTCCTCATCCTGTCACTACATGCCCTTACAGAAAGTTTCTCCCCAGCTTTCCTGTAGGCCCCATTCAGGTACTGGAAGACTGCTATAAGGTCTCCTTGGAGCTATCTCTTCTCCAGGCTGAAGGGCTCCAACTCTCTCAGCTTTTTATTTTATTTTATTTTATTTTATTTTATTTTATTTTATTTTACATGAAGTTTAGAAGAAGAAATAACTTACTGCATGTAGTAATTTTTGATTAAATGTATTTTTCCATATTTGAAAATGTTTATGGTCTTGGAGTTATGCTCACATTTTACCAAGAAACTTCAAGGAAAGATGCCCAATATGAGATTTATGTTCTTTAAAGAAAATTTGTGTTAGTCAAATCATTTGATCTCTGGTGCAAAGTACACTTATAAATACATACATTTATCCATATCCATAGACATCTATGAATGTAAATTTGGTGCAACCTTAAGTTTATGTAAGAGATCATTTTTGAGACTAAAATACTATCTCTTTTGATCAATCAGCTCATCCAAACTTCAAAGTTATTTAGTTGCCAGTGCTTTCAGTGGCTGAAGTAGTTCTATCACTATCTGCAGTGGCAACGGCATTAGCTCCTAGTATTGTAGATCAGATGTACAACTCCACATTTCACTGAAGATATCCTCCTTTTCTGAGCTTTAATACTATCTGACCACATTTTAGTTGTTTGCACGATGATGGTTTTCCTTGTATGTCTGGGCTAACAGCAACCAAAGAATGAAATAAATAGTGATGGAGGAGCTGGAAGAGGAGGTATGCAGGCTGCTCACTGAGAAGGATGCATGGGGGATCAACAACATCTTTGCCAGAACCTGAACTGCATGTTGTGTGAAAGGAATGGCAGTTAGCAGCTGCAGCTGAACAAGTGGAGGATACAGAATACTAGGAAGGGGAAAGCATGAATCTTGTGAGTTTCATCACAGCTGTACATTTGCAGAGTATATTTATTAGCCTGATAAAAGGTGAGGAAGGAGAAATTTTCTCACAACATACAGCAGACACATCAGAGCTTTGAGTGGATTTTTGTCCAGATGACTTCCAACGATCTTTTCTAACCTAAACTATTATGCTATGTTACTCAATCACTCAATTATATGATATTCGACCTTTTAGAATTACAGGCACAAATAAACATTTGTCAGAAGACTACTGCATCCTACCAACAGAATGTAGTCAACTGAATGTAATGAATCAACGAGGAGTCACTGCACATACGTAAAAGTAGTTATATTATTGAAATTATCTGAACACCTTAAATGTCGTTGCCTCTATCCATGATTTTTATTCAGCATCCATGAAGAGCATTTGAAACAAAGGAAATACTTTTACCTTCCATGTCACAGGTGCCTTTGGAATGGGACTGTTATAAGAATATTTTACAAGAATCAGAGCATTACGTGACATGGCAACCATCTCCTCATAATCAATATGTTCATTCCCATTCTTAGATTTCCCTAAGAATTCCCTCTAGGGAGACAAGTATACCTAGTTGTGTGTTGTTTTTGTTTTGTTTGTTTTAATTTCTTTTTTTTTCCAATTTGTTATCAGATATGCCCAGAAAAATCATTTGAATTACTAAAAAATGAGACAGAGTACACAACTATCTACTTCACAGAATTTGGGATTCAGCAACTGACCTATGAAATCATCTGTTCAGTGAAAGGCATTCATCCATCTTGTCTGAAACGTGGAATAAGAGATAGAGGTTGTACTGGGTCTGTCTGGGAAGGAGTTAACTTTCTCCACTGCAGCATGTATAGTGCTGTACTCTATGCTTGTAGCAAGAACAGAACTGATACCAAAGCAATATTTGGGAAATTCCTGAGCAATGATGGCACAGAATCAAGGCTTGCTCTCCAATGTGCCCCAAAGGCAAAAAGTTTGAGGGTGGGCAAAATGTGGGGAGGGGCTACAGCCAGAGTACCTGGCCCAAACAAACGAAGGGGATATTCCACACCATGAAATGTCATGCTCATCAATAAAAACCGCAGAAGTTTTGCTAAAAATAGTGACAATCTTCCCAGGCAACTGCTATGTGTATTCAGGAACTGCTTCCCAAGACGTGGCTAAATATTGTATGCTGGTGGCAACAAGACAATATAATTCTTTTCCTTTGCTTTTTTCATTTCATTAAGCTCATTTCAAAACCTGCATATTATTATTAATATTTTGTTTTTCTCCATCTCATTTTCTCTTCACCTTTCTTTTCCCATTGTGTTGATGGTACTTAGCTTCCTAAAACTACAAGACCATTCTGATCTGCTATCCTCCTTTTTCACCTCTGCATTTTAAGCTTTAGTTTCAAAAGTATATTGTCCACAAAACTACATTCCTGAAATTCATTACATCTACTCTTTATATGAAAACTCTTAGAAAGTAGTAGAAGTACTAAAATAAAACATTTAAGACATTCTGCACTTGTACACATTAGTCTCTTAAGAGTAGGAGTCTCAATTCAAGTGGGAGAGATTATAGAATTCATTTCTTCAGTTTTATAAATATTTCAATATTATTTCGATTTTATTAAACAATTTAGCAAATGATAACTCAAGTATAGCTTTCCAGGTTGTCCTGACAATTCCCTCTGTGGCTATTATAACGGCAATGATGTTGAACAATGTGTCCAACATGTGTGGCTGCAGTGAAGACATTATTCTTTACAATCGTTATCTATACCTTGATTCTGCAAACACTTTGACATAGCAGCAGCTTTTTCCCATCTGAATAGCCTGATTTTTCTCTAAGGAACTATTCATGAGAGAGTTATTTTCATGTTTCAGAGTCAGAAATCAATTACAGCACTACCTGACCTCTTCCTTTACATAAAACAGAGAACTTCACCCAAAGATGTTCATATGAAGCAAATGCTTTCTCTACGAGTGGAAAGGCTTAGAATAGTAGGTCCCAGTCTTACCTGGTTACTCTTACTCCACCTATTCTGTTTTTCTTTCTAACCTCCAGTATTGTAAATTAGATTGAAGTGCTTTGGAGATTATGTGATACTTAGACTGCACCTACCCTAGCACTCTAATTTGAATCAGAACACAATTTGGAAGTCACTCTCTGGACTGTTCCAACTTATCAGTTTGATTTGCATTACATAGTGGTCTCCAAATATGCAAACTGGATTATTTTATAAAACTCAATTAAGATATGAACACTAGGAGTTCATCTGAGACATTTTAGCTAGTACTCATGTCACATGACTGCACCAGATCTACACCAAAGTTAAATTCTCCAGAATGGCTATAGGTAGACATTGAGTTATCAGCGCTGTAAAAAAGCTGCTGCTATTGAAATATGCTGCTCACTACTGAAGTTAATCTTGCAATACTTACACAAGGCAGATCATAAAAAAACACAGAAGCGTACAACACAAAAAAATGTATGCTATATTTCTCATTTATTTCAGTCTACTTTCAATTTCCAGCTATTAAATTCTATTAAGGTTCTTTTCCTAGGTAGAATGTCTTTCTTTTCTAGCATGACAATATTTATCATATCTGTGTGTGTTGAAAATAGCAATGTTGAAAAATGTGTTATATTCCTCATACACTTTTTGTTGTCTTTCCTACTTTAAAAATACTTCTAAATTTGACAGGTATTGTCATATTACTAGCAGAATGATTTCTATCATTTTATATAATGGCTGATCTTAATAGACCTTCCCTGATCAATTGGAGATCAAGAGTACATCCTGGAATTATGACCATATATTGAAAAAGCCAGCACTTGAGAGCAGAATTTCAAGAGTTAAAAGAATGTCCAGTGAATCACTGAAATATCTTATTCTCATTCCAATCCTTTAATATATACACAAGAGCCATATTTTATATTTGGGAAAAAGGGAGGTAGTATTTCAAATCCTAAGTAATCTGAAAAATAAACCTAGACATTGCTAGAATGTTTTTTTACTACTGAAATACAAATGCTGGTAGATAAAACTGCTGTCTGCTTCCTCTCAATATCTGAATTTCGCTATTAATAAATCTACTTTTGTTAAGAGTATGAATAAATGAATGAAAGCAAATCCACAGTTTGGGAAGATCTCAGTTAATCACACTTGGAGGGACTGTCAATAGTCGTAAAAGAGAGATAATTGTCTGTGATACAATTCACAAAAAGTAGAAATTTTAGTTCACTGCATGTTTTTAATCCATCAAAGTGTAGGCAGATATAAGATTTATAATATGAATGTGTCAAATACATGTAGTTCTCTCTGAAGTATGTTTTACAGACACTTATCTGTGGTTATAAGTAATATGTCAAAAGTACTGCCACATAAAAAATGCCGCTGTACAACTTTCATCTGTACTTGCCTGTTGATAATTCATAACAAATGTCGCTAGTGCTACAGCCTACAGTCATGTAGCTTTAGTATTCCAAATCACAACCATGAATACATTCTCATGAAAAATAAATAAATAAATAAATAAATAAATGAAATCACTTAAAAATCCTTCCATGGAAACTAAAATTTTAGAAATGGAAACTTGTCTGCTGGAAGATGACATTAAAGCACGTAGATGCAGGACGTAACAAAAAAGGGGCAAAATATATTATGGTGAGTCTGCACCAAAAGTAGAGGGAGCAATTTAATAAATGGGCTTTGAAGCAGACTTGCTCTGAGACATTCTTCCTCTTTTGTTTTCAACTCCATTCATGAAAACTTACAACAGAAAAGGTGTAATAAAGGTTAAAGTTGACATAATCCATGACAGCAACGTAATTTTACAAAGGGAAGATAACTACGTTCACTAGGGAAAGAGAGGAAATGTAGAGAAATGTATCTTACAAATTTTAACTGGAAACATTTTTGCTAAAGTGACAGGACTCAAAAAGATACTTGCATTTGGAACAGCTCCTTTCCTTGGTAATAGATATCCATGATCAAGGAGTTGAATAACAATAATTATTGGAATATGTGAAAGTAGTCTTAAAAAAAGTACAGTATTTTTTAGAATATATTTGGAATTTTTACCTCATCTTTCATATTTCCTAACTATCCTGTGTTGGAGATCTAAAAGAAGAATATAATAGTAAAGAATTTAAACATATAATTAATTTGTATCAAGCTATTTACCTCTACCAAACATTTTGTTTAAAATTGGTTTTATCTTGACAAGCTGGAAGAATAACTGGTCACCTTATTGTAACTCATCAAGTTCAGATTAGTTTTTTTTTTTTTTTGTTTTTTTGTTTTTTTTTTTCTAATTCAAATCCTAAGATTTTAAATGTTTTCCTACTCAGTGCAGAATAATTAAATAAATAAATAAATAAGTAAGTAAATAAATAAATAAATAAGTACTCCAGCCCCAAAATATATTACAGCAATCCTGGCCATATAAGCACTTCTCACGTGTCAGTGTTCCACTTTATAAGAAACACAAAGATGTGGGGAACATTACACGTGGGGGTAAAATGAGTGCTGGGTGAGGACTGATGTTATTTCCTTGTCCAAGTTTAGCTGTCAAGATCCTCTGAAAAGATTACAGTGCAACTTTGAGGACTGCAGGATTTTATGCAGGATGAATGAAGCATCATAAAGAGAATTTTGGAGGTTTCAGAATGAGCTGCACTGAAATAAATGGATACTAATAAAAATATTTGCAGATATGTCACCAGCAGCATTTCTTTCACTGATACACAGAACACCTTGACATCAAATGGACCAGCATTGCTATCTAAACACTTGTACAATTCTTATGCTTGTGGTTGACTTATAGGACAAGTTCCAGCTTGCAAAGAATTAAACGACAGCTCCCAGGCTAGCTTTTGTGGGTGTGGACCATGCATGTCCACAGTGCATCATGTCATGCAGCTTTCTAATACAATCCCAAATCCTTTGTTAAGTAAAATATAGTTCTAACAGTGCAAGCTGAAGAAAAGTCTCCATCTTGTTGTTTCTAAAAGTGTTAACATACATCTTCAGCCAAACCACAGATACTCTAAGCTGAGTAAAAACCTAAATCTTTGTTTCATATGATTAAAACTAATGACACTTACGCTCAGGTCTCCTAAGTATGAAAAAAAAAAAAAAAAAAAAAAAAAAAATAAAAAAAGAAAAAAAGTAAATTTAAAGATCTGTAACTGGTGAGGTGAGGCAGCACTCAATTCTTACTTGCAACATGAACTAAAAGTAAAAAAGACAAAAAAGTTAAAAAATATCCTGAGAATGCACAAATACTGCTACAAGATATAGAAAAGACAAAGGTTTGTAAGGCTAAAAAAACTGTATTATTATAAGATGTTAGATTTCCTAAGTTTCTAAAATGCACAGCTGTTCGCATTGCATCTGTGCATATGGAACAGATCTTTGTTTTCATTTATAAGGTGCCTGTGTTAATATCAAGTAGCTGTAATTAGAGGATTCCAACTAAATTTGTTCCTAAAATTATTACCAGGGATGAGGAAACTCTGCTCTTTTATGCCTTTAATGTCCTCATTTTCCCAGTGGATACACTTTGTCATTACGTAATAGAATATAAAGTTATACTGATGTATTCTATAGCACTAAGAAACATTTAAAGTAACAGATGCTATGGGATTACCATAGTTGTGGTACAAATACAAGAACTGTTTAGTGGGAAATGGACTAATCCAAACCTACATTTAAAATCAGAAAAAAGAAATACTCATTCTTGGTTTTCCTCTCAAATACAGATGTTGAAAAGTTCTTAGTGGTTATCAAATTTATTTCAAAATATATATTTTTTTTAATTGAAATTTGATTATGTTGATTTTGATAAAATTTTAATCTGATGTAAAGTTAAGTTCAAAAGCATTACTAGAGAGTTTTGTTTTCTTTTTTTCTTAAAAAGCTGAACTGCTTTCAATTAACTGTTTCATTTCAATTTTATCCCTTTCCTTTGTTTCAACTTCTACAGAAATGTGTTACTCGTTATATGTACAATGCTATACATAATGTACATTGCACATAAAATTGTAAATTACACATAAAATATCATACATTACATCAATACTAGATCATGCTTTGATAGTAAATCATACATATTTTAAATGTCTGATGTGGAAAAATCAGCATATTTTGATGAAGAATTTTATATCTCATCAAAATCTTATTCTTTTCCTGGAAATAAATTTTAAAAATCTCATTTTTGTAGAAGTTCCAGAAAAGTCTTAGTATAGCTGAGTTCACAGCATGGCTTTTATGATTTATGAATTGTAAAAAAATGTGAAGGGTGTAACAAAGTGACACATTTTGTTGCTCTTGAGTAAAGTGACTTGCTCTTAAGATATTAATAAGTGAAATTACATACATTATGGAGAACAGCATAAGGATATGAGGAAGGGCAAAGAACTAAGGGAAACATCAGTAGTGGTTCGAAATAAATGGCCAGAGAATATTTACTTGAAGCAATATTCGGATCTTTTTCCTTTCTTAATAAAGACACTGTCTTAGAAAATGGAGCTGAAATAGTACGTAGCATGAGCGTAATTTACCAGACGTGCTACCACTTTCACATTGCCATCAGCATTACAAATCACGGTTCCCCAGTCACAATTTGAGAGGAATCTTAAGAGCCTCCTACGTGTTATGTTATGTACAAGAGAGAATCCATACTCTCCAGGAATTGCACGAGTCACTTCACACTGTCACTGTTACATGCATTTTCTAAAAATAGGAGTGACAAGGAATGTTCATCTTTGGGCTGGCAAGAAAGATTTTTGATGAAACAGGCTTAAATAATGATTTTAAAATCCACAAATCCCTGTAAGTCTTTTTTTCTTTTTTTCTATTTATGACTAGATGCATGTTAAATTAACAGCTACACTAGGAAGAATATGACATTGGTTATGATTCTATTAGTAAATAGTGTAGCCCAACAGAAGCAGTCTTGTAGAGCAACATGGATGTTTTCCAGCAGCTGACATGGGTTATTCACATTTATTTATGGAGGAGGTATTCCAGAGTATCTACAGTCAGGTCTCGTGGGCTGAATCCTTATCAACTGTTACATCGCACTATGTGTGCTCCAGGAGCAGAAGGTTAGATCACCCAAAGGGAAGTCAGTTCATGTTATACAACTCTGCTGAGGGGTGTGAAGCAAAGTATTGTTAGTGGGGATGATAAGGAATCATAGTTCAGAAGTGTACTCTTGATTTGAACAGAACTGCTGCTGTAGATGCACTCCCCAGCCACTGGATCAGAGACAATGGACACAGGGAATGCTTAGCTATGATTTGTGAAGAAGTTAGGGCTGAGGCCATAGCTTTTTTTTCTTTCCATATACACAAGAAAACTGACAGAATGCCAGGACTGCATATCTTATAAAAAAGGTAAGTTACGCTTAGCTGAAAAAACAAAACAAAACCAAAAACCACACACTAGTTTTTCTGCATATGCAAAACTGGGCTCTGGGCATATAGAAATCTTTCCATACTTCTGGGTTTTCCAAACAATTTACTGCTAAAAAAAGAGAAAAAAAAAACATTTCTCAGAGCAAAATAATGGAATTGAGCATGGTGAGATAAAGCATATAAATAACAGAATATCTATCAGCAATTGGCAGTGCACTGAATTGGCTGAAATCCCACAATACTGGGATTTTAAGAGTAGCCATGAGGTGCTCTTGTTAAGCATCACGCTGAGATGAGAGTATTTGCTCCGTTTCTTGTGGTATCTGAACCAGACAGCTATGGCATATGGAAAAGTGTTCATTTTGTATACAATGGGTACATAAAATATTATCACACTTGGTTTTTTTTTTGTTTGTTTGTTTGTTTTTTTGTTTGTTTGTTTTTTAATAAAACTTGCATTTATTTTCCTCAAGGATAATCTTAATATTTTTTCTTCTTGGATATACTGCCTCATTTGCTAAGATATCAATGGTCTGTATAGATTTTCCTTCCAGTTGTAGTAAAACTGAATAAAAAGTCACTGATAATTCACTGGAAATTTGTATCATGGAAAACGGTCATTTAATTCTTGAAATGTTCTTGTCTGCAAAGAATGCATTTTAACATTTCTAAATATGCACATTAATTTCAAGAAAGTAGAACAAATATCTTTTTCTGAGGCTGCACCATCTGGCGAAGACATGGAAAGCTTTCATTTATGCAATACAGATCTATGTGCATACATGTAAGCAGCAAAAATATAAGACTACGTACCTATAGATTTTTCAGAGATTCTTCTTTATGCTAATTGAACAAAGTTTAAGGAAAATATAAAACACATGTCTCCAGTTTATTGATGTGTTACTGGAGATGCTATTCAGACTGTTAATTATTCATAACCCAGAACTGTCAGAAGTTAACTCTCAATGCCTGATGGGGTACCTACTCAAAAAAGATAGTTTTGGGGTCTTTGCATTTCAGCATGACATTAAGAAGAATGATATTTTCAAATGGTAAGCTGCCCACATTGCTAAATTTGATGTAGAAGAATACATTTTTCATAAACAATTGGTAGAAGTAGTGTTTCTGTCACTTCCACAGACAAAAGATCTGGAAAATATTCATCTCACCTACCTACATACATCTAGTGTTATTCATTTATATCTGTTGGGTCACTCTCAAGTCTTTTTATAGAGAACAGAGAAAGATAGTTTATTTCAGGACACAATTCATATAATGTAGTTTCAAAATCTACAGTAAGGTGAAATGTTATGCTCTTAAAGTATATGTAACATAGGTCTAGGGTGACTAGAATAGATGAAAACATCCACATTGTACATCTTCATTTCCTTATATAATTTTTCTCTAGATATATAATGACAGTGTTAAGAGCTGATATAGCAAGGAATGTGATGGGTAAAAAAAAAATAATAGTTTCACTTTTGCTTACAAGTATTAGATAACTGAGGTGCTATGGTGAGAAATTAATGTCACTTTCAAATGAAGTAGACTAACTGGTTTGGAGTCAGTTTGCCTATCACTTCGATCTCAAACAATGAAGGACAAGAATTAGAGAAACTAAGAAAAGAAAAATTGTACTGAAAAGAAGTGCAATTATGTGAATTTATGACAGTTCTATCTGAAGAAGAAGGTAGAATTTTACAGAATACTATATTATATAAGCAGATTTTACAATGTAATTAATCGTCAAATTAACTTTTAGTTGAAGAGTTGTCTTTCCCTCATTTTTCTATTACTTTAACATCACAGGTAGCATTTGTAGATGTAATGCACCTGGATTTTACTGTGCTAAACCTTAGGAAGACTGCCATTTTCTTAAATGAGACAAAAACATATTTACTTTTATATTGATTGTTTATTAAGCAAAAATTCACTTGATTGCCAAATATAAAAATCTGCTATTTTTACATTCAGCTCCTACAGAACAATCTTAGTTCTGTTACAGTACCTGTTTTTTAGAAAAAAATTGCTTCTGTGAAAAATAAAAAAGCTTTGTTTTTTTCAATAGGTGATACACATAATTTACAACAGTGTAAAGCCTGAATTATTTGAGAAGAATGAAATTATGTGGCACTCCTGAAATAAAATAAATAAAATAAAATAAAATAAAATAAAATAAAATAAAATAGGGAAAGATTTCATCTTTCTGAAGCATAGATGGAATTTTCAGCTATATCTGTAGGAAAAGATGTGCTTCATTTTGATCTCAATATCACCAGGCAAAATAACCTGGGCCATGCTATATTCATCCCAAAAGCATTAGCCTACCCCTTTTCTTAAACAATAACATCATACCTTTCTTCAGCAGCAACGAACACTATCATCCTGTTAGTTACACATAATATTATTTTTCACCAAATAGAATTTTTAATACATTTCACCTGAATCTTTCCTCCATCATCTGCCTCTGTGATACATACTGTCTTCTACACCCACATGTACCCTGAACTAAGAATGATGCTTTCTTTTGCCTTTGAGTATAATGAAGGTCTGCAACTGTTACACCTGGTATAGATTGACCAGCAGCAGATGACCAAGCAATTCCTTGATTTTGGTATAGGAGTTCTCGGACTTGCTCCTTCAAACATGCTGGGAGGATATTTACCATGAATTGGTAAAGAAGAAAAAGAGTCTCTAACTAGAAAGGACTTGAACTCTATTATAACACTGGCCCATTAAGACTTCCTGAGATCACTAGTAGTTTTCCTGTCTCGAGGAATTACTGAAGCACCAGATATCATGTGCTTGT
>JAOWBP010000001.1:148738174-148764746 GCA_028571105.1 Tragopan temminckii
GAGAAGAGAAGAGAAGAGAAGAGAAGAGAAGAGAAGAGAAGAGAAGAGAAGAGAAGAGAAGAGAAGAGAAGAAAAGATTACTTGTGTCCATATTCACTTTTGCAGTAGTTTAACTATGAGACAGCATTTTGATTTGGTTTAATATCAAGCTTGTGCATGTCTACAGAGGGAATGTTTTAGCACAAAATATCCTTTACACGCTATCTTTTTACTGCAAGTGAACACAGAAGATAGAAGGGACTGAAGTATCTATGTTCTGAACATAAACTTGCTGTAATGTTCAATGGAGGATTAAATGGTAACAAACAAAAACTGAAATAAAAGAAATTCCATTTAAAGATAAAAAGAAACTTTTTTTTCTTTACTGCAAGAGTGGTAAAATAATGGAACAAGTTTCCCTGAGAGGCTGCTGTGTTGCATTGTTGGAGATACCCAGGAGCAGGCTGGACATAGCCTGGAGTGGCCTGCTGCAGGTGAATGGAATGGCCTGCTGCCTAGGGAATTTGAGCAGGTGATCTCCAGAGCTGCCATCTCAGCTCAGCCACTCTGTGATTATGTGTTTCTATGTCACAGTTATACATGATCTTATTTTAGCTCCTCACTGCCCTTGTACAGCTCAGTAAGTTTCTCCTTGTGAAGGGATTACAACATGCATGAAATTCTGAAGGGCAAGGAATCAATGGAGAAGATGAATGGTATTATTATTATTATTATTATTATTATTATTATTTTGGAAAATCTAGGATGGGAAGGTAAGCATACAGGGAAAAAAAAAAAAAGTTGGAAGTGAGTAGTGATGTGTGGAAGTATATCTGAATTACAAAGGCAATAACCCAAATGTTTCTACGCATGATATCAATACTTGGCAATTCAGAATTTACTTTGCATGAAGCACTGTAATTCGTGGAAAGTTCAGTAATGAAGACTTGTCTTTTGGAACTGAAGACTGCAGTAAGGACTAAAAGTTGCTACACAGAGAGATGGACAAATCCTATACAATTCTGTGCGGCATTCTAAAATATTTTAAGAAAACTCTTGCATTTCTTCACAAAAAGAAAAGTATGTTCTGCATCTGTTACAGTTCTCATACTTAAATAGAAGATGAGCTTGCAAGCGATGTCAAAAAAATCCAGAATTAGTATATCGTACTGCAAAACAGAACAGAAATGGAAACAATAAAGAAATGTAAAACAAAGTAACGAAGTGATTACCAATAAATGTAAAAAATGTAGAAAGGGAGGTGTCGTCCATACAAGCAATGCAACTGTGAAGGATAACATAAAATATATTAAAACTGAATGTATTTTAAAGTCAGTAGGTCTTTAATATTGAAAATGAGGGATTAAAATCTGGGAGCAGCAACAGCTCCAACTCTGAAATTGCAACTGAAAGAAGACAACCCAGAGGCAACATTCATTTAAACCCTGATGATCAGTGTGAAAGAACAGAGCCTAAGGGTAAAAATAATTCAGATCTTGACAGCAAATTTGAAAGGAGAGAGCTTTAGGGCAGGAATTGCTTAGGCCTTAGCAATGAGATGGGATAGACAGATCATAAAGGACAACCTGCACTCAGGACCTGGGACTGGAAAGGTAAGGAGTTAACATGTCCTGAGTACATCCTACAGCCTCTGATAATGAACTTCATTGAACCTCTGTTATATTCCAGTCATTACCACATACCGCATTTAAATGAATGCATTGTACAGCATATTAAGGTGTCTGGAATTAGAATGAAGTGAGAAGAAAAACAGAAGAGGCAACACTGCTAGTTCAGGAATGATGTTACAGCCTTAAGTGCATCTAAACTGTGTGCAAATCTAAACTATCATTTCACATTATCAAAACTGACTGGTCAAAGAGCTTGCATAATGTGAGATATGTCTAATCAAATGATATTATCACTTGCCAGGATATGAAAGACTGCTATAAAACTTAACGAAAGCAACTTTCCCTACATAGTACACGGACTGTGTAACTGCATTTGCTTTGTCTTAGTAGAATGCAATATAATGTAGTGATTTATAACCTTTAATTTTTAAGGAAAAAGGGAATGAACTATTTTTTATTCTGTAAAGAAAAGGGTTTTGTAAAGCCATGGTTTTGCAAAAGGAAAAATTGTTTCACAGTAAATCCTTTACAAATGCTTATTCATTCTAGAAATCACTACTTTTAAATCTATAAATGAAGCCTTCAGGATCATATCTAGATTATCAGGCATCTAAAACAGAGACATTTGTTCCTTACTGAGCAATCCCAGCTTCTTAAACAAGGATCTTAAAACTGATGGTCAGCTGAGTGAGCGATGCACCCCAGAGGTCTTCAAGTATAATTCAGATCCCCTTAGTTTGAGATGTAAAATTTTAGATTTTTACTCCCTGGAAGCCCTTTCAGTTCAGCCAGTTACTGTCTTATGTCATAAATGAATCACTGGTAATTACCAATATCCAAAGCATAAGCTCTGGAATAAACCTAAGAAACTGCAAAAGGCAGTGATTTCCTTTTAAATACATAACTGCCTTTACTGCCTGTGTCATCCTCTTTCATACCGAATAGTTTCATTTTCTGCGTTTTTTTCCTTTCATGGAAAATATCTTAAATTAAAAGCGTGTCCACTTTTCAGAGACCAATTGCTGCTCTTTTTAAGTTATAAAAGTGGTTGTCATAATTTTTCAAACATATGCTGAGCGTGTTATTTCTTCATTGGAAGTAATAAGCTTTCAAACTTTTATCTTTATTCTTATTATCCTCAAACTATTTTAGGTTTTAATTTAGAAATGGGATGAATTGTAGAATAAATATTCTTCCCATGTCCACAGATTCTCATTCTTCCCTTAATGAGGTAGCAGTTGATGCCTCTTATTGGGAATATCTGACTGTTCTGCTTCACAGCAGTTCTTATATATTCAAGAATTATGGAAGTAATCATGCTCTGAAGGAATACGTCCCACTACAGCTAGTGATATGGTTCTCAGATTTCCAATTTACATGTTTTAAATTAATGACTGTTTACTCTGCTGTATTATAAAAAGGGTAGTTATCACTGGAGCTAATTCATTACACAGTACTTTATTTCTAAGATTCAGAGTCTTTCCATGTACAGGACACAAAGCAAGCAATTACAATAAGCATATTTCTGTCAAGATACAAGAAAACATTCAGAATACCTAAACTAGTCTTTGAGAAGATACATCATTAAAAAAAAATAAAACCCCAACTCTGAGAATATATTTGTCATCTGAACCTGATTGGGAAAATAATTTTCAACAAAGTGAGGGAAAGAGAATTAAGTACCAACAATCTGATATTACTTATAAAGTGAACCTGTAGCTTCACTTACATCATTTATTCAGCACTGCCTTTAAAATTCAAGGGATGATCAGATTGAATGATGCTGCCTGTTTTCAAGTACAGCTCTCAACATATGTCCTTGAACATACATTTAATCACTTTTACTTCTTAGTACATGAATAAATGTGAGTATCTTTACCCTTCAGAAAAGTTAAGACCTAGTCTTTTGTCTCTGTAGTCTTACAGGGTTTGTTGTGTACAGAACACCTCATGCAGTGTCGTGGTTTGACCCAGAAGGCAGCTCAGTACTACACAGCCGTTCACTCTCTCCCCTCTGGTAGGATGAGTGAATGAGTGAGGAAAAAAGCAATAAAGTACAACTCTGAGGTTGAGATAAAAGCTATTTACTATGATAGAAAAGAAAGAGAAAACAATTAATAATGATAACTATACTTATATTTCCAAAACAAGGGATGCACAACACAGTTGCTCACTATCCACCGATCAATGCCCAACCAGTCCCAAAGCAGCAGCTGCCCCATGGCCAATTCCCCATGTTTTTTAATACAATGTCAGATGGTATGGAATATCCCTTTGGCCAGTTTAGATCAGCTGTCCTGGTTCTGTCCCATCCCAACTCCTTGTGCCTTTTTGGCCCTTCTCACTGGCAGGATAGTATGAGAAGCTGAAAAAATGAAATGCTCTGTCTGTTCAGCACTGCTCAGTTAGAACTGAAACACTGGTGTGTTATCAACTGTTTTTCTCCTAAAGCCAAAACACTGCATTATATCAGACACTAAGAAGAAAAATCAACTCTGTCCCAGCTGAAAACAGGACATGCAGAGAACATAAGAGCAGAAGAAAATCCAGCTAGAAAAGGAACAACTATTTGTCTGTTCTTCTTTTTTTCTTTTCATGGTTTGCTGTGCTGTCTTGGATGTGATAGTAAGGAGATAAAAGGGACTGCTTATAAACATTGAGCTATATATTTGAGATAGAAAATATTACCAGTTGAAGATGACTATCACTGACTAGCAGATATACCGATACTACTATAAATATCAAAACTTAAGTATGGGCAAAGGAGACATTTCCTTAAAATGTTATCCATTTTGTTGCTATATTTTTATACTTCTCTGTAATGATTAACTATATGCAAATACTACTGGTAGGATATAGGTTGAGGTATTAGAGTTTTTACTGGGAAACTACTATTGATGAATAGGTAGCATTCATTTAATCTACGTGCATACAGTTACAACGTGAACAGAAAAACAGAAGAGAAAGTGAAGAGGGAATTCACAGCGCTTTATCAAGAAAAGTAATTTAAGTAATGGAAATTTAGTAATTCCCATTTGTATATGTATTTCACTCTTTCAGCATTTCCTACTGCTAAACTCCTAGTAGTATTTATCTATTAAAGTTAAGGTTTTGTTAAATATTTGGAAATCTGATCATTTTTATAAGTGTGATGTAAGTTACCTGCCTCATTTCTTCATCTTAAAAGGGAATAATGAATGTACATATAAAGTGAACATTCTGAAAGGCAGAATATTCAACAGTCAAAAATTCTAAGTAATTAAAAAAGCCACTGATACATTATGAAAGTACTGACAATAGCTGATTCTTACATAAGAAAAGATGTTTTCATTATCTCTCATTTATAAAAGTTGATTTGATAAAGAACTTCAAAATTTTAGCATTACTGCTTGAAATTATGCTTCCGTCTTTAGTTAAAACAAACAAACAAGCAAACAAAACAAAAACAAAACAAAACAAAAAAAGCAGCCTGCCCAAATCCTTCACTATAACGCAAAATAAGGAACATTATTTTTGTGTTCAAAGTCTCAGAAAATATAATTTTTGAGGTCCTTTTCAACCCAGGCCATTCTATAATTTGAATTGAGATTTATTGAGATCTTTGAAGAAATTTAAAGAAATGTTCTAAAGTTGAACAGCTAATGTTTAGTGGTGAGCACAATACTAAATTAAATATCAATATGAAATTCTGAATCAAGTAAATGCGTTAATGGAATATTTGAACAGGATGTTGTCCCAGACAATCGGTTAGGATTTGGGCTAAATATCACACCTACAGGGACGCTTCTGAAATTCAGCTAATCTTGCTAAATGCACTTAACTTCAGCATAAATTACAGACGTGGAATCTCAGAATCTGGTCCTTTTTGTAGTGTAGTTCTTCTATTCAGTGTGTGAACCTTCATAAACAGTTTGACATCCTTGAAAAGTATAGGCTGAAGCTAAGCATTGACTGTAAAAACCATTGGGCAAAATGAGATGGGAAGGGAGTTATTCTGAAAATAACTTTGCATGCATGATTTTATTACGCTTCTGAATTATAGATACTGCAGCTAATTCCCATGACATGAGACTGCCACTGTAAGACAAAATAAAAAGCATGTGTTTCATGTGTATGGATATGTTTGTGTGTGTGTGTATAGATATATTAAAGTGCTATGTACGTATATATGTATATACACATGCTATTCAAAATGAGAAGACACCAATACAGAACTTCTTCCCAAGTATGCCTTTTCAAAATCTAAATGTAGAATTTAAAAAAAAAATGCTGATTTAGGTCTAATGTATATGACAAGTAAATCGGGAGCCAAGACCTGTTATTTGGAGTCTTAATGTTAAGTTTTCTTTTCCCTAACTTTTAATATACATTTAAATAATAAATACCTGATAATGAAAGTACTTGTAATAAAAACTAAGGAAAATATTTTAAATTTAAAAAAAAAAAAATTGCTTCATTTTGTAAGATGTTACATCCTTCATATGCCTTGTGTTTTCTTATAGGGATGTTTGCTCTGCAAACATCTCAGAACAGATGAAATTTAAGTTAGGATGATTTTCTGTGTTGAAGTAGTCTCTTAAAAATATTAAATACAAAATCAAGTGAATCAAGTGCAATAGGACAGAAAACGAAAAGACATACATACACTTTTTTTTTTTAATGGGTCATTTTTCAAATATTGAAAACAACTGTGGAGAGTCAACACAAAAATCTGTGAGAAAATTTCAAAACAAATTGCACAACATTCTGAAAAAGATTTACCACCTTTAATAAGGTCATTTTCTTCTTTTGTCAAACACATCTCGGCTGCTTTCAGTACAAAGAATCTATACACAAACCACTGTGCTGCATCAACAAACAAAGCAACACTCAACATGAATTCATGAATAGAAAACAACATTAGAGACAACATTCACAATGCAGAACGTGATACCATTCAGCATAAATATCTTGAATTAAAGCCTAATGAACACACTGGGAATGCTTTCACTGTGTTCAGTAACCCTTGGATCAAGTCTATGTTGCCCATATGAGGTGCTTCTCACTAGGTTCTACATCAGGTATGATTGAGAAAGCAGGAAACATTACTTCACCTGAATTTTCAACATTTCCTGCTAGGCCTCAGTAATACAAACACGAGTATGAAATTTGTCACTGGAAATTTTTGAAGATGGATAACTATGCTATTTGTTCCACATGCAGCGAGCCCAAGGCTCATAGTCTCTTCCACCTCCAACAGCAAGTACCTGGTTGACTCCAACTCTCCTTAATCTTTGTATTGTGTTTTTTCTTCATATACTACAGAGTTTCCACCAAGCAGCTGAAAATAAAAGGCCCTAATATATTTTATTTGTCAGCAAAACTTCTTTGGAAACAAATAAGAGTCTGAAAAAACCTGTGCAATGACCATATAGCTGCTGTATAAGTACCAGTTACACACTTAGTTAATTGGTTAATATTTAACATTAAATGTTGAGGTCTTTCTAAGGATAAGGTGAAACAAGTGGGCTGGAGACGGCCACAAAATGCATGCAGGCAGTGGGATTTCATGTATGTGTGAAGTGTTTCTGTCATTGTTGTTGCAATATAAAGAAAAGTAGCAGCAGGAAAAAAAAAAAAAAAAAAGATAAATGAATGCAAGACACTTTGTAATAACTGTATTAGTTCACAAATTACTATAGGTGTTGTGATAAAATATAAAAGCTGGCATAGTAATTCAGTACATTTTTTTAAAGTGAATATTTGTCAAATTTTTGCCAGCCTAACTGACCATTATCTTTCCATCAGAGTCTTCTTGCCTGTACTTTTAGAAATAAAAATTTACATGAAGGTCACATGCTGGCATGTGGCATCTCCTCTCCTGCTGTAGGTTAAGCTAAATACTGCAGTAAATATGTCATAAATTAAATAGGATTTTCACAAATGCATTATTTTAAATTGTTTCAGAAAATCCTATGTATATAATCCAAATATATATATATGATATATAAAGCAGGAAGACATTAATCTGCCTCTGAAGGAAGACATGAGGAACCACTGGTACTTTAGGCTTTCTGAAAACTAGTCAACTTATATATGACATCTGAATGTGTTGTTTTTTGTTTTGTTTTGTATTTCTTTTCGAATCTAGCTGCACACTCTATGCAAATATCCTTAGATTTTCCAGAATATCATTTTCTTTGATAATGGAATACCAATTAAAATCAAATAAAAACACATGCGTAGCAATTCATATACCAATTTATACAACTTAGCTTAATGTTACTATCTTATTTATAACAAATCGACATTATGACTTTGCTGTCCTTTTCACATCACAGTAGTTGGTCAAGGTGCAGTGCTACATTCCATGTACTACCTAGAGAATTGGGTAATGAATCCCCTGTCTAAAGCTGTGGTTCTGAAACTACCTACCGAGCACAAGGGGATGTGCCTTCTGCCTCTTCTCAGACCTCTTGCTTTTCCCCACAGCCCTCTGACAGCATATCTATTTCCTCAGAGGACAGCCTGAAAGAAATTTGTCTAAAAATACAGTATCACCACCCACTTTCTTTCCCTGTCCATGTTTATCTTTCCTCCTCACTCTTCATTTCACTCCCCACATGCAGATTATTGATAGCATAGAAGTGAAGTCCTTTAACCTTGATTTAAGGATAAGACTGATAATAGTTCCCCTCCCTCTCCGAAAGATAACTTCAGTCTTTTCTGAGCAAAAGTCTAATGGGATTGTCGTCACACTGCTGCATAAATATACTCAAATATCTAACACAAACAATATTACTTAGTGAGCGTGCTTCATCTTTAAAAGATTCTTTCATTGCTAGTTACTTCTGTTTAGTATCCTTCTCCTTAATCCAAAAGTAAATTATTTTATTTACAATCAAGTGTAGTTACTGTGAAATGAGTGTATACACCAAATGTATCCAGCATCTCATAAAAATAATGTAGCATCCAGAAATATGTGTTTTATGTCAGTCCAACCTTTTTCAGTGTTTCTAATGACTTGCAGGATTTTTTTTTTTCATATTCAGCAATGGCAAGGAGAATGTTAAATTAGAATGTGTACAAATTAAACAGAAAATTGAAGGAACACATATATCCTGTAGAAATATTCTTGTGTGTGTTGAACTGAAGATTTACATACATTTGTATATGATGGAAATGACTGGGCAGATTATAACTTTTACATGAATATTAAGGCCTTCAGACACCCACATTTCTAATTATTTTAGTACAATTGTTTCATATATAATACGTGGTTTAATTCTTACTAGAACACCTGCTTCATAACGCTTAATCTTGACATTTGAAAATTAATTAAAAAGTATTAAATGCATAAAACTCCATCATTCCATTTAATGTAACATCGAGTGCTAAAGAGCAGCTATTGAATGACACTTCTAGTGAATGGAGCCAGAATGTCTGGTCATTAGATGATAGCAGCAATATTTTAGGTAGTAAACAGATGTCAAAGGAACTCACCAGTACAAATAAAAATTTGCTTAACAGAATCTAAATCCAATCTTTTAAAGCATTGGTAATTGGATTATGCTTTCCATACATAAAGAAAAACGTATTTCTTTTTTTATTGGAATGCCCTTAGTTTTAGATTGCTACAGCAAGAAAACAAGAAAAAGATGAAAACGCGCATTCAGGAAAGTTTACCAAACCAGCACAGTTCCTTCTTGCCTAGTGATGAGATACAGAATCTTCCCATAATACACTATCTACCACCTTTTGAACCAATAGTACACAGAAAACAATAATTTTACAATGATATCCAATACAAACATAACACAACCCATTTTCCTGTTGTTAGTGATCTTAAAGTATGAAGCTTGGATGGAAGGAGCGAATACAAATATGCAAGTGAAGAAATATCTGTTGTGATTTAACACAGGTGGGCAACTAGGCCCCACAGCACCATTTTATCATTCCTCCTCATCAGCTGAACAAGGAGAAAAAATGTGATGAAAAAAAAATCATGAGTTGACGTAAAGACAGAAAGATCATTCATCAATTACTGTCATGGATCAAACAGACTCAGCATAAGGGGGATTACTGTATGTTGTTGGCTATAGGTAACAGGCCAGTTTTGCTTTACTCTTTCACAGAACACAAGACAGCTTTTCCCTTGATCTCTCAATACTCTCTATGTGATCAGAAACCTTTCAAAATAAAATTATAAGCATTTCACTCTCTCTCTTTTTTCCCTTTTTTTTTTTCTTCCTCTTATATCTGGATTCACTTGATATTCCTTTGCCTAATAATAGGCTGACCTACTTCTTTCCATTTAACATACTTTTAATAGTTTCATCATGTATTGAAATAATTCTCAATGTCAAGTCTATCAGTGTTGTTTTTATCAATGTAAAATTCTTTTTGACTTTTCTATAATTATACTTCTACTTTCTTGTCTACAACTCCTCAGACTATTTAAATGCCACCTGCATGATCCACTTCATAATTTATATCTGCTTAACTGTAAAGCATGATCACAGAATAACAGAATCACAGAAATGTAGGGGTTGGAAGGAACCTCTAGAGATCATTGAGTTTAACTCCCTGCTAAAGACAATGCATACTTTATCAATTAGAATATCCTGGTGTAGTTTTTGTTCATAATTTAATTCTGAAAAGACTGCCCACTGCATAGGAGCACGGTCACTAAAAGGCAATGCTTCTGAACATGATTTTCCAGGTATGACTGTACTATCTACTATCATGTTTTAAAATAATGTGTAGGAAGGCTGGCAAGGAACTAAGTGATCTCTAAGAGGCTAGTAGTTTTTCACATCTTTTACTGTTAGTTCTAAAGTGAATGTAGCAGAAATTGAAGATAAACGCAATCAAACAGGGCAAGTCAATAGAGGCTGAACGTTCAGGATGAAGCACTTGGATCCCCTCCTGACAGTTTCATTACTGTTTATTTATCAGATGTAGTCCTGGCAGCAGAACCGAAGACTCCTTCTTGGCAATCTGATCATTAGCATAACTGAAGCTTCCTCTAGCATGCGCTCTGACTCCATCCAACAGCAAATGTCTAATACCTTTCTGCTTGATAAGGGAGTGTGTACCATGCTGTGCCAATGCATCAGTGTGCTTGCATCCCTCCTCTGACTCATCATGAAAATGAACCCAAGATTCAGACTTGGGAGACAGCTATGAAGTCTGCAGAAGGATACTGCAGTCATGAAACTTACCCTCTTGCATTTTAACAATGATTATTATGCATTTAATTTAAAATGATAACTCTTTCAAGAAGTAATTCACTGATACACATTGTGAATGACTGGGTCAGCTTCTGGTGCCTTGCAGTTTGGCACTTCCCCTGTGGGATATAGAACTTGTCCCTGTCATCACTGCTTGCCTTTGGCATGCTCTAGGCATCTGCATGCTGAATGTGCAGCCTTTAATTGGCTTCTTGCTGGTGCCTAATTCTCTCCCTAGCCAGTGTAACTGGCATAAGTGCTAGGAAAGGTTTCTAGACTCTATCCCAGCAACTGAAAGTGCTGATAGTGATACATGATACCTTTAATGATCTCATTAATTGCTCCATTCTTCCATGGGTTCAGATTCCAGTGTTGGTAGTAAAAAGCATGCTAGGAAGAAGAATAAAATGATGCCCGGTGTGCTATTTCATCATACCCGTAGCATGCAGTAATAATCCTCTGAGTTCTGAGTTTTCAAATTAATTTATAATATTCAGCTATATTTTCACTTAAACCAGATAATTAAAAATTAGCTAAAAAGCTATGGTCTCCAGTTATGTTTTTTTCTTTTTCTTTTTTTTTTTTCTTTTAATTTTTCCCATACTGATTCCTATAATGACCATGGTGGGTGAATGAAGGATGTGTTAACTAAACAGGCAATCTCATTTAAGTGACTGTGTCAGTGCCAGCATCTGGCGCTCTGGTACTGACTGAGGCTTGCAAGGCTTTTCATAATCCCATAAGATTTTTGAAGATTAAGAGCTGATGTTTTGACACATTCTCCTGCAGCTGGATCCACACTTGCTGACATTTGCAAAAGGGACAAAAGTGCCCACAGTTTCATATGTGCTGTGTGCACTGTAATTACTAGAGTTACACTGCATGGCTCTTTTTGATGTGTATATCTCAGCCTTAACTACACAGAATTAGTGGCCTATGCACAATTATTCAAAAAATTCCCTAATAAAGATTACCAAAATTCATTGTTGCTTATAGGTGCATGGGTGTGAATAGGTGCATGTGTGTGTAAATACATCTCTTCCTGGCCCTGCAGTGATGCTGTGAAGCAGGAAATCCAATTATACCTAACTTAGCATGCATAACTAAAAATGTTATTATTGGTCATAAAATTATCCAGCCCTTTTAAAAATCAAATCTATGAACTATGAGTGTATTCCTCAGGCTGACTTCATGCTGTGTGTGGAAGCGTTCCCTTTAATTTGCTTTAACATTGCCTGCATTATACAGGCCTCATTTCCATGTGAGAGGAGGTCGAGGGAAAGTAGTTGATTTTCACTGTAAAGTGCCTGTGAATTTGAGCTTGGGCAAACTTCTGCCACTCCTGTGATGGAGCAGCTTTCACATACATTATATGGCATTTCCCAAGTCAAAGCACAGCAACTATATCTGCTTTCCAAATGTGTCCTAAAATGAAATGTCACCACTTTGATAAACAGCTTCAGTAGCAAAACAGCGTGTGTTTGACCAAATGGCAATACACCACTGTTACACAAAAAATGAGAGTAATAAAATAAAATGACGCCGAACAGCAAAATTCCACGCTATAAGCAAAGAGAAAAAAAAATCCCATTAGGACCAACAGCAAACCATATTATCTTTTAAAAATCTTGAACGTCTACAGATTCATCATCTTGACAAATGAAGTAGATGAAAGTTAACAAAGATTATCACTATTTACTGTGCAGTGAATTCATCTTCTAAAACTTATGTTCCATAATGAAAACTCCATCACAGCCCCATGGAAGGCAGACAGTGTACTGGTTTTGATGGTGTGTGGAATCTGTTCAGAGGTCTTGGGCATCTTTGTGGAGTACGTCCAGAAAAGGGCAACAGAGCTGTGAAGGTTCTGGAGCACAGGCCTTATGGGGAGTGCCTGAGGGAAATGGGGTTGTTCAGTTTGGAGAAGATGAGGTTCAGGGCAGGCCTTATTGCAATCTACAACACTCTGAAAGGAAGTTGCGGTGAGGTGGGGGTTGGCCTTTTCTCCCAGGATGAGAGGTTAAGTTGCACCAGGAGAGATTTAGGTTGAATATTAGGAAAAAATTTTTCCCAGAAAGAGTGGTGAGGCATTGGCACAGGCTGCCCAGAAAGGTGGTGGAATCACTGTCTCTGGAGATGTTTAAGAAAGGGCAGATGTAACAATGAAGGGGCGTGGTCTAGAGCAAACAAAGGCATGGACTAGTGGCTGGGCTTAGGGATGTTAGTGGTCTTTCTAACATTAATGATTATATGATTTGATGATATCTGTGACTGAAGCAGCATTTTGTGGCCACCAAAATCTGTTCTTTTGCCCCAGATTTCAGCACAAAGCCAATATGAGCCGTGACATGACTTAAGCTTTTCCAGAAATATATCCTGAACGTTAACTTTCATAAACATATTTCAGGGTGCAAGTCCTTGAGGATGCCTGCACAAACTAGTTTATTTGTATTTGGGACTAGAAATGATGTTACATTTGTGAGTTTCTCCGTGCTGCTAGTAAACCAGGCAAGCTTAATGGTGCAGTAAAAAACACATTAATCAAAATTTCAAGCCAGATTTTTATACACTGGTAGCAGAGGTTACAAGTAACACAAACACAGGCAAAATCCCAGTGAGATTTTAAGTTCACAGACTGATTGCTTTCTAGCTGCTCACCTTTCCATACTGAGGACAGAAAGGCGTATCTCAGCAATCACAGGTGACAGTCACAGTTCACAGTCCTTTGAATTTTATTCAC
This sequence comes from Tragopan temminckii, assembly GCA_028571105.1. Lineage (NCBI taxonomy): Eukaryota > Metazoa > Chordata > Aves > Galliformes > Phasianidae > Tragopan > Tragopan temminckii. The sequence goes on from JAOWBP010000001.1 coordinate 148,751,737, forward strand.
CATTCTGAAAAAAAATGTCAGCTTTCCTGTTCACTCATACATACATTTGAAATTACTGTTTGGGATACAAATGCATCAGACTTGGACAACTTGGGCACTTAAAGATCATTTTCTCCCCTCCCTTGTTCACACCTCATCTAGTGCAGCTCTGCAAATTGCCCAAACACTGCAAATTACTCTTCCAAAAGACAAGTACTTCATCTGTTACAAAGAGCTGTTACTGTTTTGTCTTTTTTTTTTCTTAGTCAGCCATGAACATGAAACGTCATACAAGTAATCTGCTTGTTCTGTAAGCTCATGGTTTTTATTACCTTGGCAACTAAATGATCTGTTGAAACTGCTTCTTGCTGCCAATTTTAGGGGGTTTCCGTATCACAGAAAATGTCATGGAAGAGCAGATAAATAAGTAACTGACCCCTTCTCTTATGTTTGCATCCGTTTTAGCAAATGGGAGAATAAACATACTGTGACAGTGAGATCTCTGGTTGTCCAGAACTAATGATACTTAATAGATGAACTGGATTAAAACCAGACTTTTTAGCTTTGTGACAATCACTAATAAAATTCCAGTGGGGAACAGAATTTCATTTGCAGTACACACAGGGAATGTTTTGAATCTGCCGAGGAAAACCAAACAAATCATTTGAACAAAATATTTGTTTCATGTAAATTTTTGTATCTTCATGAACAAATAAGCAACAAAATACTGCCAGTAAGCATTGCTATAAATTGAAAAATTAAACCATTTCCAATTAAAGATACTGTAAATCCCTCTTTCCTCTCCCCCCACTTTTTTTTTTTTTTTTTTTTTTTTTTTCCAGAGGGTTGTGGCATTTGGTTGACTGTTACAAAGGGAGAGGAAAAAACAGAAAACAGAGGCAATTACACATGCATCTAACCCTGTTACCCTGTTGCCCTTTCCATGGTAGGGGGGTTGAAGCTTGATGATCTTTAAGGTCACTTTCAACCTAAGCCATTTTATGATTCTATGACTACGTTTCTGAGTTATCACCGGTGTGTCCTGCTGACAGGTGAGAAGTTTCCTACTCCAGCACAAGCAGGATATGGAGTCTGTATTCCTGCTCAGACAAAGCCTTCTGTCATTCAAGAGCACACTTCCAGGAAGCTTTTCCTACTCAAACAGCAGGCAACTTGTTGCACAACCTTTAGAATATTGAAGGCAGCAGGCTGAACAGAAAATTGTGGCTGATGTTTAATCTTTCTCTGGAAAACTATTTCCTCTTCTATAAGGGAAAAGGGTTTCAAACTAAAAGAAGGAAGATTTAAGTCGGATATAAGGAAAAAGTTTTTTATGATCAGGGTAGTGAGGCACTGGCACAGGTTGCACAGAGAAGTGTTGAATGCCTCATCCCTCTAGACACTCAAGGTCAGGCTGGATGGGGCCCCGAGCACCTGACGGAGCTGTAGGTGCCCCTGATCATTGCAAGGGATTTGGAACAGATGGCCTTTAAGCGTCCCTTCCAACTCAAACAATTCTATGGTTCTATAAATCTTTGAACACAAGTATATACAAATGGCACAGCAGTGCTCCACACTAATCCTTGCAGTGTTTTATGTACAAAGCACAACATGTTTACAGGTTTGTTGTGGAGCTTCTGTCAACCCTCCAAAGTCAGTGTGAAATTTGAAAATCAAGCCAGGAAATCTATTTGCTGTGATCATAATTAATAAAGGAGTTATAGAGAAAATCTACCCTAAGTTACAGCTCAGGAGCCTCAGTGTGGGCTGAAGTATTACAGCTAATTCAGAGAGGTGGACACAGTGGGTGAACCCTGTGGACATATTTCTAAAGTGCTGCACTAGCCAGACAATATTATTATTCATCAGATCTGTTTCATCACCATCTAGTCTCCAGATAAATAAATAAATAAATAAAATGTTTATTTTATGTCGTTGCTAGTGAATCACATTCAGCTGTAACAATCAACTTGTTTAAAATTTTTATTTTTTATGTAGTTCTCAGATCTTGAATATTTTTGTGATCTAAACAAACAAGCAAATAAAAAACAACACATTGATAGAATTGGTTGTTCTTATAAGACATGAAACATAAGTGTAAAGAGATTTTTTGATGTTAAGGAGTATGTTTATTGAATGTTTAAGATAAAAATGCAAGATAGCTGTAATTCTTAACATCCTATTCCATATAATTAAGTAAAGGTTACGTGCAATCAATATTTTTGCCTTCTTTAACAACTTGTCTAGAACTTCACCTAAGATTAACTTTACAGCACTCAAGGCTGTTTATGTGGAGGTGCAGTTTAAGCCCATGTATGAAATTGCACACATATGTGGGTGTGAGTTTGTTCAAGTCACATTTGTTATCACCACTGTTCCAGCATACTCAGCAAAGCGGCTTTGTCCTTTCTGTGGGCAGACTCTTGGCTTTCTCTCCTCTGCCTCAACATTTACAATAAAATGTCAGCAAATTTGGCCAAGAGATGCATCTTTCCCTGTTCTCTCTCAGAATATATAGAGAAATGAGAAGTCACCACCTGCAATTTAAATGTGCTTGAGATGTTTATCTCCTACAAGACCAGTTAAATCTGGAGATTTAACTAATGTTAACCATTGCATTTCACTGAACTTTTTTTCTATTAGCTCCCTCTCCTGTCTGTTTTTTTTTTTTTTTTTTTTTTTACCATTCCTTTTTTCATAGTTTCTGCATTTTCATGCTCTCATTTTTAACTCATCTGAGACCTTCTTCCCTGAGTTCATCTCCCACAGCTCTTGCCAACTGGGGAGTTCGTATCTCAGCTTTCTTATCCAGATGGTAGCTGTAACCTAGCACCCTGTAAGAATTGATTGGTCACTAAGATCCAAACATTAAATATTTAAAGCGGCACCACACCATTCATAAAGTGGAACATAAAGTGTTTGTTTACTCTCTGCTAATTATTTTAGTCAAAGCAGGCAGACTCAACTGTCTGCATTATTAATTAAACCTCTAAAAAAGATGCTAAGGACAGGAAATGCTCTTCTCTGCTGGTAATAGTGCTAAAAAATAAGCAATAACTCTCATTAGCCACATGATAAGAAGCAAACTTTTTTCCCCCAAACTGGGCCAAAACAAAGCTAAACAAATCATGTTAGTTCATATGTGCAAAATGGTTGGGATAGAAGTTTATTAGCCATGAAAGTTTAGATTCTAGCTCTGAAGAAAGTATGTTTAGTGCTACTGATTTAGGATGACAGAATGGTCTGAGTTGGAAGGGATCCTTAAAGGCCCTTAACAACTCCCCAGCAATGAATAAGGACACCTACAGCTAGACAAGGTAGGTGCTCAGAGCCCTATCCAGTCCGGACTTGAGTATCTCCAGGGACGGAGCACCCACCACCTCTCTGGGCAATCACTAGATGCCTCATCATCCTTATTGTAAATCAGTTCTTCCTTACATCCAGTCTAAATCTCTCTTCTTTTAGCTTGATATTCTAGTTCTGCTTGAAACTATGAAAAGTATCTATGGAGTCAAATGGCAAAGGCTTACATGTCTAAAGTAATGTGCTTCCAAAACAAATCAGTTGAAGTTTATTTTAAAGGAAAAAAAAAAACTCCCCACAACTTCTGTCGTTCAATTTTTTGCAAATACTTCTCTAAGAGCAACACATACTCATCACTTGGTTGTGCTATCAGCAATGCTGTACAGTGAAAGAAATCAGAACAAAAACTCACGAGTGCTGAAAAGAACAGTCAACCAACCAAATAAATAAATAAATAAACAAAACAAAACAAAAGCAAACAACTCCCTCAACAATTGTATGTTTCTGGTGTGGAATTCAATATTTTCACTGCATAACCTGGAGCAATGCAAGTTTTCTGCACTGGGATTTTCAACTTGAACCTGAAACTCTTACTTCATTCCATCAGAAGTTCCACATGTCGTTGAGCGCTGATTTGGGTTCAGGAAAACTACTCAAAATTCTCCTTTTTTATTAGACATAGGGGGATATATCCAAAGGGAGCAGAAGTGACGCAAAGAGGTGGGATAGATGCGAGTCTATATGTCTGTGAATTGCAGCTTTAGAGTGCTGCAAAATATAAAGCCTACCACTCTGCTGTGTGTCTCCACAGGACTCTGGAGCCTAATTATAAGGCCGTATGAAAAAGTTCTGCTTGTCAGCAGCACCAGCAGGGGAAAAAATCCACATTTTTGCACATTCACAGAAGAATAAAATATTTAGGCAGAAAATCATCATTGCTGCAGATGGACACTTATGGGACAAAAATGGGTAATTTTTGTGCAACTCTGCTGGTTGCTAGCATAGCCAGAATCCGTTTAGTAGCAGATTTAAAGTTCAGCCTAGAATTCCTCAGTTGCTGTCACTGGTGAAAATATCATTCACAGGGTGGCTGAGGTTGAGGGCCTCAGGTAAATTCAAGGTCAGGGGGAATCATCATAAAACAAGCAGGGAAGACTCCAGAATTAGCAGCACTGTACGCGCTTCTGCCAGCATGGAATTTGGCTCAGGATGGTTTTCAGTCCTTCTGGGTAAGGTTTAGCCACAAAAGCCGGATCACATTCACAACAAGGTAGTATGTGAGAATCTGCTATCTCCACAGAAATGAAGAAAGAGAATTAGAAGCAGCACTGGAAACGTGCACTGACAAGGAAGGAAAGAAGTCTTTAGCATTTTCAAATGGGCTTAAACTGCTGGGTTTCTGTGTTTAAGGACACAACCTTTACATACAAGCTCTGATTGAGAAAAAATATGCCTATGAAAGGTATATTTTATACTCAAAAGATATTACAAGGATCACTAAGGTACTTCTAGGAGAAATATAACATAACAGGGTGGTAGGTACAGCTCTCATTCCCAGTGGTGTTCAGGTGATAGCTTCTACCCAGTAGATCCAAAAAAACTCGATAACCTTGATCTTTTCTCTGCACACTCTGTGTGACCCCCCTTATCCCTAACACTGTCAATTTGCAGGTACGTGTATGTGACAGATGAGGAGTAGTTTATGTGGATATTCTCCTTCTTCCTCCCACTCAGTACTGAGCAGAGAAAGGGGGACACATAACTACAAGGTCCCCATCATTGCTGAACTAAACAGCCTATGTTTACAGACTCTCAGTGGAAAACCTAGCTCTCAAGCTGCAGTGACCTGTGCTTTCAGCTTCGGGTAAGTGATTTTCTCTTAAGCTTGTTAAATGCAGTGTGAATTTTATGTGAAAGTGCTTTTTTCTTATTTCTTTTTTCTTTCTTTTCCCTCTGCATCACCTAATTTGACAGTCCTTGGAGTGCTAGAGAGTCTCTTTAATGTACCTCGAGACACAAGGGCTCTGGCTTCGCTGTATTAACAAAATACATTTATTTGTTGCTTTTATACATGGCAATGAGAGTGATGAAGGGTTGTGTTTTCAATACTTCCCTGATCTCCTTCTTCTTTGTCTGACATTGCAATCAAGTTCGAATTACAGAAAAGGCAAATCAAGCATAAAAATTAAGAAAACTAAATGCATGCCAGCCAACATGGGAGAAAATCTCAGGTGATAAAGAAATTTAAGGAAAATGGCAACAAAATAGATTGCACTGGGGGTAGAAATAAATGAAGATGTAAAATCCAATCATATATTTTTATAGAGGTTAACTAATAAATTCAAAACAAAGATAATTTAAGGCAATAAAAACCTCATGTGGCAGGACCTTCTGTCCATAGTCTGACAAAGTTTCTATTGACTGAACTACCATAATATTTCCTTAAAAAAGGTGAAGTGTCATCAAATCTATTGTATGGTCTAAAGAAGTACGACAGCTCTATGCGCAGAGTGATTCTGGAAGCTGGACTTGTGTGATTCATTTTCTTCTTTTCAAAATTAGTTGATGGATTTTTTTTCTTATGCACTTCAAAAGACAAAATTAGGCTCAGTGAAAGGTAAATCTTTTTGTTTTGTTTTGCTTTGTTTCTCATCAGAATACTCTAATAAAAACATGGGTAATAACTAAAAGCCCAGCATCATTGCCTCACATCTAACTGTTTACACTCTGTTTCTTCTACTGACAAAATATTCTAGATCTTATTATACCACCTACAGGTAGGTTTTAGAGAATACTAAGCTGCTTAGTTGCACTACTGTAAGTTGCAAAAAGCAAGCATGTCCATCACTTTTTTGAAGAGGTTTCTCCTAGCCCACATCTGTTAAACCAGTCCCCCACAAAAAGAGAATTATATAATTCCTGAAATCTTAGATAACATAAAACAAGCACAGTTGTGGAAACAAACAATATTTAAAACATCTACTAAATGTTCAACTAACCACACTTCTCTTATATCCATTTTTATTTGATACAAAATGTCACATGGAACACCTATAATCACTCCCTTTTGATGCAGAATAACAAACCACTTGTAAGTTTTTCTGCCATACTTGAGACTCTTTTGCAGACTGCATAAATCACAGACTGCTTACATATTAAATATTAATATTAAATATAAATACATTTAGTATATTTAATATTTTTTGTAAGCCTTGAAAGAAATCTACAAATTTCTTTGCATTTCTTTATTAATGAAGTTATGCCGTTTCTAAAAAAACTACTTTGCAAAGATTGTCAGAGAAGGAATCTTGGAAGTATTTTAAGCATATTTAATGAAAACTTGCAGAGATAACAGAAATTTTGGACAGCTAACTTCTGGAGGGAAATGACCTTTCAAAGGGAAATGACTTTCAATATCCCTGTGTGCTGAATCCTTCTCAACTTGCTCAACATTTCCTGTTAATTTTCCAGAAAAGCATTCCAGTTTTTGCAGGGCTTGACCAATCAGTCTAACTGTCTTGCTTCTGCTTTTCAGAAAATATGCTAGAGTGTAATCCAAGTTCAACTAAATGATTCTACTTCGATGCTGCATATCATGTTGTTGATTAATACGCACCTTGTGCAAACACTCACCTCCTACCTGATGCCTTCAAGAATGTCACAATTTGTTGCTGACATTCAAATTTCCGCCAGAGATGTCTTGTGAAGTCACAAACAGTGGATTATGCCCATCAGAGAATGACTCAGGCTCAAAGTGATTGATAAGGCAAATAAATACTTGGATGTTAGCAATCAGTCAGTTGTGATACGCAAGAGGGGAAACAAGACTGCAGACGTTTAAGCTATACATCATGTTTTCCAAATTATCTCTTTGTGTGCCTGTGGTCCTCTTCATAAATTATCCTGCCTCATTATCTGATCTGTTCTAAGTTTTCAATTATGACTCTTCTCAGAACCATGCAACAGTCACTTTCGCAGCATAAAGATTCTTCAGTGTCCAATACATATCTTCCAAAGTCCAGATAGAGGAATTACTACACAACACTTTGAGTTGAGAATCTGTGCACACAAGCATCAGAGATGTTATGACATCAGAGAAGTTAAGGCTTTATTCCCAGATTCCCCGAGCTAAGCTTTATGTAAGCAATAAAACATGACACTGCATATGTTACAGTGGAGTAGAACATTTTGAGCATCTAGCAAAGCATGAGACTGAAAAATCAAGCAATTGTTTCACCTCAGATGTGCAGAAGTGAAAAATAAGTAAATAAATAAAGAAAAGCCATTGCACAGGAGTGAGTAGGATATTTGGCTTCTCTAAATCATTTTTTGGATTGACCAAAACAAATGCAACATTTTAACAAGGAGACCTTACCTTCAAACTGACTCTAAAATGAAAGTCCATACACTTGTTTTCAATAAGGTTCATTTTGCATGAGATTTTGGATAGCTGAAGAATGAATTGATTTAGAAGTCTAAAAAGCATGCACTTTAGGCATAAGTCCAGCTGTGGACTGCCAGTACAACGAACTCAGAAATGTTTGCTGGACATTTTGTAGCAGGTGTGTGTGATTATATTGCTGCAGATCACATTCTTTTTTCTTTTTTTTTTTTTTTTTTTTTTTTTTTTTTTTTCTCTCTGGTTGTATTTCTGTTATTGCTTTGTTTTGTTCTGGTGTGGGAGGTGATCTTCAAGAAGTCTGTAAAAGACCATGGTAGAATGGCTGTGTGACATAGGTGTCTTCCCTTAGATGCTAGCTTTTCAAAGGTCAGAAAGAGGAAAAGACAAAGCGCTCTTGAATTGAGCCATACATTCTTTCATTCAGGAGCCATTTCGTATTTACAGCTCCAAGTACAATGCAATATTGATCTATGATTATAGCATCTAGTGCTATGATGAGGATAATAATGATAAGGTTTATAATGGAGTCAAATGAACTTTCAAAACAAAACAAAAAAAAAATAAAAAATAAAAAAAACACAATTCTTCTATTGTAAGCAGAATTATAAATACTATTTAGAATGGACTTCTGATGTGAATTAGACAGTTGGGTCACCTGCATTTTAAACTGACATCTGCATTTTTGGAAATTAATATGCATTTTTGTAAATACATGTACTTCCAGGTTTTGCTTACAATTTATATATGCAGTCAGTGATCTGTACATCGAAGTAATTTAAATAGTAGGTAGAGAATTATTTTTGAACTTCCTTCAGCTTTCAAACTATATATTTGCAGCCCTAGAGACAAAGCTCGATAGTTTGGATGAAAACCTGGGCTGTATAATATTCCAAGCAGTGAATGCTTGTGCATAAGAAATTAGTAAGCATAGAAACAAACAAACAAACAAAAATTGATTAAAATTCTGCTCAGTTGTAGGGTTTCTTTTTGTTCTGAACTTCCAGTGATTGTTTGGAAAGCAACCACATCTTTGCATGCTAGGCATACTGAAATTCCTTTTCAGGAATAGGATGGCTCATGAAATTTTCAATGTTTTCTTTTCCAACCATTTCAGAAACTGTCCCTCTCCCCCCACCCAAAGCCACCACAAGACTAAATGACAAAAAGTAAAGGTGAATGAATAACTGTGATTGCATCACAATAATGAGAATATGGCAAATCTGATTTATTTTGGCAGCCCATCAGCACTGAATTACACTAAAGTTTTCCAACAAGTGCAGAATAATTCTTTTGAGCAACTAAAATACTTCACAGTTGGAAGACGTTCTCTCTGAAAGCCATCTCAGAAGAAGCAGAAAAAGATATATTTCAATCTATATACTATATATATACTACAAATTTTGTTGACTCATTTTCAAGTGATTTTGTTCTCTAAGTTTCAGGTAAACGCTGAAAGCTTAATTTGGAAAATTAGTGCAACGCACATCTTCTGAATGTATCCTTTTATGGCTAAACAAGAATTACAACTTTTTAAATATAGTATTTGAATATCGTCTCAAAATTATATTATGAGGAGGTTTTGCCATTAGACTAGATACTTCTTACACTTCGAATAAAGTCTATTACGTTCACCCAGCCTATCTTGGTTGAATGCATTGGTGTAATAAGTTGCTAGTAATCAGGATCGTTACATCCACAGGGTAATTCTTGTCCCTCAAGTACTTAATGGAGATTCTAAAACCAACAGAAATAAAATGGGGTTCATGAATTCTTGCAAATTGTTGTAATTTGGCAAGGGAAGATAATTGCAAGACTGAGCTGATACTCTGTCTACATCAATTACAAAGCTGTACATTTAAGTCTCCACCAAAATGATTTGTAGACAAGGAGTCCTGTCAGCTATATAGTAAATCTTAAACTTCTGGTTATTAAGTATACAGCATTTCTCACTCATAAGGGGGCTGAAGCCTGTCTTTCATATTTTAAATGGAAAATAATCATCCCTTACCCATCTCAGCAATTGCAGCAAACTATCTTCAATATCTGTCTGCTTTTAGTTCTAGCAGCAGAAGGTTCTCCAAAGATACCACCACAGTTTAACACCATTTACAGTAAAGCCTTCAAGAGTATCCTGAAAAAGGAAACTCCCAGAAGATGTTTTTGATGGATGGAAAGAGTTTGATGCATTTTCTATTTCCAGATATGGGAACAGAAAAAATAACCATTTTTCCAGAGACTGACATGTAAGCTTAGTCCTAAAGAAGATGTGAAGATGTGAACTATAGCATTGGGAACGACTACATGAAAGCATAAGTAACCCTGTCATTTTGATACAATCTTATGGCTCTGTAAGCTTTGGAGTTGGTCTGAGTAGGTGACTGAAGAACATCAACTGTAACATGGATGGTAATACTAATGTTTTGTTATATTCACAGCATACAGAATCTGACATCATATTCCCTTGTTTTGCATCCACTTACATCCACCTAGAACTTGATTTGAAGCTTCTATAAAGTACATCAGAAAATCACTCTGAACTTCCCTTTAGAGAACAGGGTATAAGCAAAGATTCCATTTTTGTATGATTCATGCACATAAGAAAAAGAAATTCATTTAAAAAATCTAACAGATTACATTTCCTTCTACTAACAAAAAAAAAAAAAAAAAAAAAAAAAAAAAATAAAACGCTATTGCTGTTTCTATTTTCGCATGCAAAGACACAGCAGCTACTCCAATATATACTATATGTGGGTGTTTAAGCCCATACAGATATACAGACATACACATATTATGAAGCTTTGAAATCTTATTTATCTTACAAAGTTTTAACAAATTCATAATTATTCTCTTTAAGGCACTGGCCTCTAATGGAGCATTACTGATCAAGATTGTCAGAAGATAAAACTCAGCAGGGACTCCATCACTTCCAGATAGAGTATTTTCCCCTTGCAAAGTGCTAAGAAGTTGATAATGAGGGGTGTAACAGTCTCTGAGAAAAAAACATCAGAAAAGCTACATCCAGGAGGAGGACGGAAACTTTATGAAACAGTTGCCAGTATTACACTAACAAGCAAAAGCCTATTTGACGTTGATTCTCGGGGTTTAAAACTACAGTGAAGACTGTGGCAGATTACAGTTTAGTGATTTAGAGTATAAGAAATTGTTCAAATGACTGAGGCGGTCTAGAAACTGTGAGAAAGTGCAAAGCACAAACTGATGGGGGGAGCACATGAAGGGAGAAGATCAAGAGGGGTGAATTGTGCAGTAAATTCAGAGGAACTGAAATATCTGTGTTGCAGGTTACATGCAGAAATACTAAATCATTCAGACAACAAACAAACAAACAAACAAACCCACAACAGTTTTTGCAATGTCACTGAATCAATCACTGCAGTTGGCTCAATGCCAGTCCTTTGGCATGTACACTCTTAACATATGGTTTCCTATGATGCATTTAGTAAAGACTTGCATTAATTACTTAAAATAAACATCACTATAATTAACACAGTCAGAAAACTTTCTGTGTGCTGAATCTTTTCAGTAAAGCAGATTTTTCTACGCTGCTAGCAAATCAGATTTAATATTTTTGAACATGTCAGCTTTACAACAAGCAAGAAAGAAAAATGAATCTCAGGCTGTCACTTAAAGCATCACACTTTTAACCTCCTCTTTTCACCCAGAGCTCCTTACCTTTACTGACACCCTCTGGTCCCTATCTTTAAGTCAGGCTGGAATTCACTCCAGCACTCCTTTGAAAAATTTACTTTCCAAATCAATATTTTGTGGAGCACAGAACTAGACATTTTCTGAAACCCCCATAAATCATATCACAATTCCCCGGTAGCCTACCATGTCAGCAACTTATTCAGGAGACTCCAGCAAATTTGCCAGTCATGACCTTCCTGTACAGAACTTGTACTAACAGACATCTAAGTTATGCATTTCTTAAAGTTGTCCTTTATTATTTCTTAACAGTGGAGTTTTAATCATCTCCTTTAACTTAGCTGCCAGGTTATTTTTCCTCAAGAACTGTTTTCAGAGCTGTTTCCTTCCAAGTGTTCAGTCATAATTTAGACAGTTGCATTTTTGATTTTTTTTATATTATTTTCTATTTTCATTCTTGTTATATTTGCCCTCGTTATAAAACGAAACGAAGATTCTCTGTCATTTTAACATAGATTTATAAATAAGACCTTTGGCTTTACATCAAGCAATAAAACCACAAATCTGGAGGTCTCAGTTTCTGGACCATCTGCAGCTATTGTCACACTTCTGTGTCACACACACTGCTAGTTCTGACTTTTTGCATTGGCTTTTGCTCTGTAAGTATAGGAGACAGGAGAACTACATGTTGAATAGCACACTTCTTAAACTATTCGGCTGTTATCACCTTCCAGAATGTCTCACACTTCATTCTCCTTTTATATATATATATACTTGTTGTCTCTTAAGACTTTGTCTGCTTAACCACGTCTCTTAATCACTCACACAGCTAGAGGTATATTGCCACAGAGGGCCACGGCACATGAAATATTCTTTAATTACCAGAGTTCATGTCTCAGTTTTCTATCTCCCTTTTAGTATACCTCACACTAGAAAACAAGCTTCTTCCCAATGCAGGACAGATATTAAAAGGTAGGGCTTTTTTGTACTTGAAACTGCTGACAAATTCAGTACTAATTAAAGACAGATTATGAAAAGGATATATTTGCAATTTCTGATAGATATTTTGATAGCGCTTTAAAGTAATGGACCAATTATTCCTAATTCTTTTGGTATTCACTGTAATAATATTAATCATGACAAACTGATTTTGCATAATCTTGATTGCCATAAAGTACTTCTGAAGGAGTTCGACTATAACTCAAAAATAATTCATTCCACTTTTATTAAATGGAAAATGTCATCCAAATTTTAATTATCAGGAATTCCCCATAGCTTTTGGCTAACAGTCACCATGTCATTTATCCATAGTTTCAAACTTAAGGATCTGATCCAAAGCTGACAAAAGACTATGGGAATGCTGTGTGTCCTGTAAAAGATTGTGACCTCAGGTCCTCCATTAAAAACATCATTGAAAATGCATCATCCAAATAACATATTAACTTTTAAATAGTAATGATCACAAAAGGAAACGAACTTTACCAAAATGTTGTATTTCTGACCGGCTGCAAAACATAAAAAACTTTACTCCTAGGAAGTCACTTTACACAATCGTGTATTTCTTATGCCTTTATGAAGTTTTTGTGCTCAACAGGAATGAAACTAAACATCTGAGTAAGTACAGATAGAGTAATGGGTACTGACAAAATTCTTAGTAACTGTT
>JAOWBP010000001.1:148783883-148798591 GCA_028571105.1 Tragopan temminckii
GTCCTTGAAACATATTTATTTATGTCTAGGATTCTTCATTTTGCATGATGAAGTTACCTTTCCTGAATGGCTATGAATTTAAATACTACATGGAAATAGTAGAAACAAGTTTTTGTGTTTTCACCCTCATCCCCATCTCCATCTCTATCTCTATCCCTGTCCTCACTCTCATCTCCATCCCCACTTCCATCTCCCTCCCCATCCTCACTCATCTCTTCTTTCTCTTCTTTCTGCTATGCTGTGCACAGACATTACTTTCTCCTTATTTTTTTTTTATTTTATCCTAGCCCAGTGCATTCCAGTGCTCAGCTTCCTTCCCTTCCTGTCGATGTGAGTTTCAATGACCTCTTCTGTAACAAGTTATCTTGTCATTTTATCTCTTCCTATAAAGTATTTTGAGAGGCTTTATTTGAAAATGCTGTATGAAAATGAATTGAGTTTTACTGTTTTAGCCTGAAGCAGGTGTTGCACTATGAGTTGATTTCCCTCTCCTCTCCCTTCTAGATGTAGCTGCCATCTATTTAAACAGATATTGTATTTGTGTTGGTTTTTTAAATGTTATTTATCAGTCCAGAACATAAAACAGTTTGGATTTAGCAATTCTCAAAGACATTCTTTTCAGTAAGGTCTTACACTTATAAAATATAAACTGTACCAAAGCTAATAAGACCCCTGAGAATAATGGTCCTGCAGAAACTAGTTGCATAAATGAAGATTTTACAAGGAGTCTGAGAGTCATAATGAAATTGAAAAATCACAGATGGAAAAGGCCAGACTAGAAGAAATCCCTAACAGGACCAAACTGCTCCAAATATGGAACTCTGTAGTTTGTTTTTAAAATTTTCAGTTCTGAAATTTTATGCCAAGTGGTGACAAATTTTGTCATGTGTTTCATAAATGTATGATTTGTTCTCCCTCTAGTTTAACGCTCATGAATCAGCAATGATTTCAGAGGATTCTCTGGGTCTTCCCAAGAAAGCAAATGAATATGAATATGGAAACCTCTATATAGGATTTTATGACTCTAGAGTTCTGTGGTGATCTAGGTAAACTGCGTTAGTATGACTCAGTTGAGTACACGCAGTAGCTTCAACTGACCATTGATTGTCAGCATCTGTCTCTTCCCATCACCTCAGATCCAGGAAAAAGCTTTGTATGAGCTGATCTTTTGCATCAAAACTAGCCATCTTTACTCACGTGAGGGAAAGATGAAAAATCATTAGGGATGGAGAACAAGGCAATTAGGTAGATTCCAGAGAACTGTGCAAGGAAAATGAATCAGTGACACTTTTGGAAGAGAGATACAAAATTAAGATTAGAAAGTCCAGTCCTATGAGATGCTGAAGTTAATGGATGCATCCCTATAAATTGTTCTGCATATACATCTTTTAATTACTATTGATTTGAAAAAGGCAGTTTTCATCAGTAGGTGATGACTGGATATTTATTGAAACAGAGTCACAGAGTCTCTGAGGCTAAAAGGCCTCTCTGGAGGTCATTTAGACCATGTGTGTCTAACATTTTGGCTTTCCTAGGCCACGCTGAGAAAAGAGGAATTATCTTGGACCATACATACATAAGTTGCTCTGAAAGTAATGCCTCCTATTTGTTTCCATGGAATCTACAACAGATACAAAGAGCACAATAACACTGTTTGATAAAGCAAATTCTCAACTACAAACCACTGTTTTTCAACATAATTACCACCATTAGCTGTGCATTTTCACCAGCGGTGAACAAGAGCCTGCACACTGAACTCAGAGAAATCTGTACCAGTGGAGGTGAATCACTGTCACCACTGCTGAAATGCACCACCTGCTGCCTCACTGTGCTCATATCCACTGTTTGGTCTCCATAGACTTTCAGCAAGCATCAGTGTATGTCAGTGGGTGCCTTTTTTTCCATATACAGAAATTCAAAGATACAACTTTCCTTTATACATACTTCCGTGTCAGAGACTGTTTTGTCAGACTGCCCTTTTGATGCCATCTGTCACAAGACAGCAAAATGTAATGGAATATTGGTGGAAAGGTTGAGCCTCTACTGCCATACCACCACCACCTTCCTCTGATGTCATGGGCCAACATAATAAGACAGGAGGCATTACTTTTGGAGCAGCCCTCATAAAGTAGATAATATCATTAATATATAAGTAACAAAACATTTTAATTTTTAATATCTTTCTCAAAACATTAAAAAAAGAGAAGAACAAAACCATAAATTCACGGGATATGTGGCCTTGTTTTTGTGAAGCAAATCCATCAGTCTTGTTCAATGGAAGTGGTTACAATTCTCTATGAGCTCTCAAGGTGTTCATCAGATATGAATTTTGATGAAATTTGATGAAATGTTACTCTTCCTGTACAATTTTTCACAAACGTGCATTCTGCCAAAAAGTGATGACATGAATAAGGTTTGGTTGTGAACTGAAGGATATTTGCCTCTGGTACAGGAGGTCTTAGGAAAGTCTTAGGTAAAGAAACATGATCGTCTTTTTGAGTTGAATATCTGACTGCAACTTTATACGTTGCATTTGAAAATTTTCAGGTAATGTATTTATGCCCACTGAAATGATGTCACAAACATAAACTGATTATTTTTTTTGCAACCTAGAAACCCACTCTCAAACTCTTTTATCAAAACGGTAAGGCAAGGCTGCTCGTTCTTCACTATTGAGAGCACTGTGTGTAGTCAGTGTATTAAAATGCACACAGTCAATTGCCGTCACTTGAATCAGCACTGCACAGCACTGCCCTCCCTGTGCCCTGCTTTCAGTAGACACACTGTTAATAGCTCACTGATGGTTTGGTTTGGTCATTGTTGAGGGATGGGTGCATGCCTGGGTCCACTCCACGGTAAAGAACCACTGCCTTTTTAGCACAAGGCAAGGTAGTCACATTGCCAGCTGTGTGGGGCCTTGTGAGGCCCACATATTGAACATGCTTGATTTATACCAAAGATACAATTTAGAAGAAAAAATATGTTCTATGGATTCAATCCTTGTATTAAAAGCACCAATTACAAAATTGTTGTGGTTCTTCCCAGGAGTACAGGAGTACACATCAAACTGTTCCAGGAGCTTCTAAGCTCTCTGCCATAATGTCTTTTCCATAGATAGGAATTTCAGACACGTCGGTCAGATGGGATCTGATCATACCTTGTATCTTGTATCATATTATTCAGAGAGGAGAAGACACTCACCTACACCTGCAGGTTGGTATAGAAGGGGCCAATGACAGCACTGACAGCTTTGAGGAGGCATTTTACAGGAGGAGAGATTGCAGGTGCCAGCTTGTCCTTGCTGTGGTGGATGGTTTGTTGCTGAATAAGGCTCCAGAGGTCACTTACAGTTTGCCCACAAATGAAAGTTGTTAGAAAATTGTTTTACCTGCAATCTAAGCTATTTCCAGGAATATTTATGCTTCAAATCAAGTCTTTACAGGATGGACTTTTCTGTTATAAGAGCTTAAAGTGCTAAAAGTGTATTTTAGTTTAAAATAAGCTAAAACAGTTTTCTCTCAAATTTAAAACGAAGACAAGTCTTCTTGCTTTACAATGCAGCCGTACATATATGTGCAGATATGTGTACATGTATATGTATAAATATAAGCTAGTCAAAGCCCAGAATAGAAGAATTTATTCACTGAAGTTTCATTTTTCACAAAAAAAAATTGTGAAGTTTGTAGGTCATCCCTCTGCGCACTACTCTGAGTTTTGAAGTTTCAGAAACATCCAGAGGTGGATGGTTTTCCACCTTTCCCACTCCTGTCTTACTTGATGACATATTTTCAGGTGTTCTGTAGAGCCTCTAGTATTAGCAGAATGTGAAATTTTAACACTGTTATTCATTAACTGAATAAGGGCAGAGACTTTAACTAAGATATACTTCAATTTAGCTTGTTAAAAAAACAGAATTACATACACAGAAAGCATAACAGAAGGCATATGAATATAAAGGATTTTCATGCAGATGAATCTAAGAGCCAAACTAGGAGTTTGTGGGTTTCTAGTTTAAAGGAACAAAAGTGCACAGACAATTAAGGTTGCATAACATCAATCTAGAGTTCAGTGAACTTGTTTATTTTTCAATTATCCAAATACAATCATTAATATTTTAATCTGACTTAAAATCAAGTATAAAATAACGTCAGCTCTATGTCAGTCTCAGGCTGAAGGAAATTTTGAGTTTTCAGTGTAAAATAGAGACAAAGTCAAAGACACAGGCCACAGACAAAGTCAGCTGAATTATGAGCAAGCAAACAAGGGAAGAGAAACTTGATGCTATATTCCAAATCAGAGAATTTGGAAAATTGCCTGCGGATAGTCAGGGCCTAATTTATCTGGAGGAATGAAACCATGACTCAAAAAGTAGGTAAAAAATCTTCTGGTGAGACAATCATATTTCAAGTAATAATTGCCCGGAGAAAATGATCAAGATTTTATTTCCGTCAATGCTTCTATCCCAAACTGGTAATGTCATTAAGAAAGTAAGAAACAAACAAAAACCCTCTTGCATAAAGATGAACTGCAAAAAGCAGTCAAAAAGCAGATATTTAAAATGTTGAAGATCTGAAAGGTTGGTCTATTTACCAACTTTACACAGAACTCAGCCCTCAGCAGGCATTTGGAAAACAGTCTGCAACTTTATCCTGGCACTATTTTTTTTCTGCAGCTGAACATCACTTTTGGACAGAAGCATTCTTTCCCAACAAGTTCTTATCAAGGCCATGATGTCACCTGCAGTGACTGAGGCTTTACTGCAAACATCAGTGGAACATGAAATGTGTTGTCTTAAGGATGTATGCCCATGAATACAGGCATGGCTGTTCTGAACATATGTCCTATATCCAAAGGAAATCTGTGATGAATATCACCCATTTGATAACTGTATCAAGAACCTTCTGCTCTGAAAGGAATATCTTTGTCGCTAAAGCTAAATACAAATTGCTGGTAATAATATTTTATGCTCATACAGCACCTTTGTTTCAAATATTTCAGGTATTTTGCTAAAGTTAGTGAGCTTCTCTGTAAAAATATTTCCCAAGAAAAAAATAAATACTGAAGAATGGCAATGCATCTTGAGATAGAATTTCTTGAATAAAGAACATTTTACTAGGCCTGAATCTGTCTCCAAGATATTATTGAAAAACACTCCTTGGGATTTCAGAAAAATTATAGCAAAATTAAAACAAATCATGAGACATGGTGGTGGTTGCCCATTTCACTTGCTCACAGGAATAAATGCCAGAGAAGTAAGTCCCTCTTATGGTATAAATGAGGTGTTCTTTAAATTTAAAGTGTTGTCAGCAGTCATACTACAAATTTCACTGTATGATTTCTTTTTTAGTAAAATTCATATAATTCTATGCTTACTTAACAATATCAACATTATTTTTTAAAAAACAGAAAATCCTGATAATGCGACCTAAGTACATGTAATAATCTCAACATTCATGATGGGAGAGCACAAAAAATCAGTTCATATAAACATCTTAGTTATAAAACTCTTTATTTTTTTGGGAGCATGCTGGGTTTAGCTGATGAAAATAGCATTTCTACAGAGATACACAGAGATAAAATGAGATTTTTGGAGGTATAATCTCAAACCGTTCTCTTTCCGCAAAGCATTTAGAGTTTGTCCTTTTTGAACATAGGGTATAGGACTGATCCATACTGACCTGTTATAGTAAGTGCAGTGTTCCAGCAGTTTCAGAAGCAGAGGGGTCACCATAAAAATCACAGGAAAGACAAAGAGAAAACTTCCTCTTTTCCTTCTTTCCTCTCTGCCTCCCTCCCTCCCCTATCCTTCTCTATCATGTTTTCACACACACCCCCCTCCACCTCTTTCCTTTGCTTCCCCTTTCCATTTCCCATTTTCCCTTCTCCCTTTTCCTTTTCCTTTCCTTTTCTCCCTTCCTCTTCCCCCTCATATTCAGTGTCTTAAAATTTAATTTGATTGCTGGGTTGAAAGTTGAGTAAGCTATTTTAAGTTTTGTTTGTTTCTGAATCACAACAACACACCGAGATCCGTCTGTGCTCTCTTCCACCTCTCAGCCCACTTCTGCTTTTTGCAGCTCTCTGCTCTTCTCTACCCCTTATCTGTGTCACAGCCAGAACAAAAGCTCCCTTTTCAACCCAGCACAAATCAGTTGTTTCTCAGGGGAGCAATGCTACCTAAACTGTTGCTACTGCAATATTCTTTTCAGAGAACTGCCAATAGATGAGATAGCTTGTCTCTATCTGTGATTTCTACCCATAGTAATTACCTTAGCAACCACATAAACTTCATATTTTTCCCACACTTATACAACTTTCTTTTTTCCCAGCAGGGTCTTGAGATTTTGGGAGGTTCATTTATTCACATTCCTGGTCAAGAATGGTCTTTGTTCATTTTTTAGGTGATGAAATGGAAAAAGAAAAGCTAACTCACATCCAGCCCAAACCCTCACACCATCCAGTTGTAGTATTTTTGATAATTCTTCTATCCAATTAGAGCTTGTAGAAAGCGTAGACCATTTGAGAAGACAAGTTTCACTTACCTTTACAGGTAGCGAAGTGTTTGAGATAGTAAGTTCGGATGTGTGAAGATCCATGTTCAAATCCTTCTCTGCTCTGATCCAGACCAGCTACACACATCTCACATTACAGGTGATGTTCTGATAATTAGATGATCCTTCATTACTCCCCGTTTTTCTGTACTTTTCTGTCTCCTGTTCCCTGAACATAACTGTTCTACACAGTGGTCACATATCTAATGTTTGTAGTGATTTCAGATGACGGGGAAAAATGTCATATCTAGTTTGAGTACAGAATTTTTATACCTCGTTCTTGTAGACACTGACTAGTATGGCAGTTTACATGATACATTTTTTAAGAATTTACCAATGTTTATTTTTCATAGAATATAGAGTCACCAAAGTGGGAAAAGACCTTCAGGATCATCTAGTCCAACCATTTTCTCCTAGGCAATATTGAAGGAGTTCACAAAGGATTTCTGTGAGTTCTGCATCAAAAATTGTGCAGAAGTTTTATTTTGTTTATTTTAGAACTGACAGATTTGAACTTACCTGCTCACCAGTATATAATTTTGTGAACCTTTGTCTTATCTTCCAGACAGGGTAACTTTGATAAATGTTGAAGTTTCAAGGTTTACTGTTAGCTGCATTCTTCATTTCCTTGCAATATTTCAACATTGGAGGTTCTCAGACAGAGACTTTCAAAGGGGGAAAAAAAGCTCATTCAGTGTTTGAAAATATGAATAAAGTAACATACATTTTCTACATAGTCTTTTAGAGAAAACGACTATTAAATTATCCTTTGACTTCTCCCTAAGGTTCCCATTAAAACGTCCAACTTCTTTTTGGCTTTCTCCATCTTTTTCAACTGAATGTTTGTTACGTGAAAGTAAGAAATGATCAGCATTCAAAATAATACAAAACTTTTGAGAGTGTGATGGCAGGATCTCAGACTGTAACTTTGCCAGATTCCACTTTCTGAATTCTTTTCAGTACCAAGTGTTAAGTTCTTTGGGTTTAGAGATTTCTGTATGGGTGCAAAGAGATAGAGCAAATATTGCTCCACTTGTGAAACTTTCCTTCTAGGTACTACTTAGCTTCCAGAAAGGGATTGGACCATGCCCACAATTTATTAAAACGTCTTCACCATCAGCTGTGTTGATTCTTTAGATTTATTACGCAGTTTTAGTAATAAATCAGGTTTTCTGCTGAGTCTCTGTATGTATGCATCTTTCTCTGCAGGGGACTGATAATGTTCTCTTTGCGGCTGAGTTCCGAAAAGAAATAGCTGGACACATAAGGGTGCAGATGAGTGCTGAGACCTGAGACTAATATAGACTAATATAGAAATTCCAGTGAAGATCAGTGATTTTACAGTGAATAACATTGTAAATAAGTCTCAGTGTCTGGACGTATGTTTAAAGCAAGTATGAAAGGACAGAAAACTAGGAATGGTACAATTTTTTTTTCATTTTTTGAAAGTTATATTACATTTGTTTCAAATTTTTCAACATTTTTTTTATAATAAACAAAAAAAGTTTTGAAAGTAGAATTACTTTTGTTTCACCTGAATGATTTACTTATTCTTATGCACATGCCTGCACATTTCATTATTCACAAATAAATACTACAGATTGCACTTCAAATAGAGATCTACATTGGGATTTCACAACATTTGTTGAAAAACAAACAAGCAAAAAAAGCTCATGCTGATCTATTGATAAGAATATTTAAGAAAAGCAATGGTGGGCAGGATGATAATCTCCCACAGTTACTTTTTTGCTGATTATTCAAATACTTGAGGTACAAAGATATAGAAGAAAAGCTATGAAAACTGCCTGAACCATAACGGAAACATTGACAGAATGTGTTACTACAGCTGTTTTTATCTTTTTTTCCTGAAATCTAAATGTTAATTTCTCTTTCAGTGCTTTATGGTTCATTACTTTATGCATTGCAAGTCATGTATTTCCTCTTATAGACCTGAACTAGCTGATGTTCGTGTATTAATGAATTCTTGTATCATGTTTGCGTACAGACCAGTGTTCACTTGGAGTTTCTTTGATCTTGTGTTTATGTCACACACAGTCCTGAGCTTCCCACAGCCAGAAAAAGAAGCTAAGAAAATTCTACAGGAAAGTAATTAGAACTTTGCTGCCAAATCAACATTAATTTTATTAACAAGCTTATTTCCCTGCTACTACCAAATGTTGAGTAACAAAAGTCAAAGCTTAGACACACTTTTCATCTGAAAGACCCACAGTTCTGTGCCAATAAGTTTAACACAATTAAATGCATCTAGTTTTGTTCAGGTTGGTTTTATTAAGAGCTATTTATTTTTATGTCCAAATTAGACTCTAGATACCCTGCAAATTTTAAGGGCAGCATAGTCAAATAAAAATTAAACATCATTAACCCTAAACTACTTATGAAGCTGCCCTCATCCAGCTGCCTACTGAATAACAACCTGACATGCAGCAGTATTGCGCTGCCCCATCTTCTCTTTCCCTGAAAGAGGGCTGAATAGTACAGCATTTCTTCTATCAGCTACAAGGGAAGACAGAAATTTGTTATCTCAGGATCTTTTCCTGATGCATCGTGGCTTGCTTTCATAGTAAGTCAGACCAAAGCTTTTTCCCACTGAAATTATTTAACAGACCTCAAAACTAGAGCTCAAGTACTGTTGCAAATGTGCTGGCACTTCAACACATTTACCAACTGCAGGTAGCCTGTCCAAACTGACTGCTGCAATAGCATCTAATGACTCCTCCTTAAGTAATGTAAAGGGAAAATCTCTTGTTCTAGGCTGCTCTAAAACACCTTTTAGTCTTAAATATGTGTGTACACATATATATATATAGTATATATTTGTATGTAGAGATGTGTGCATACACACATACAGTGAAGTGACATCAAGAAACCTGAAAATGCTAAATACATTGTACGCATATAAGTGAAGTTTATTTCATTAATGTCTAACTTCCTGACTCAAGCAGTAAAGTCAGAACTGGATACAGTACTGTAAGATCTTTCACATTATCACTTGCTAAGGCCTCTGAACGATGGAAAATGTTTACTGCTCTGTTGATTCCACTTCTCCCTTCAGTTGTTCATTTAAATTCAGTAATACTACAGACATTTGTGCTTCCTGCTTGAAATATGAGCATCTCCATTCTGCTTTGCCTTTTATTATTTTCCAATATTTTGGTAGAGCTAATTTTCAATTGGCAAGTTCCGTTGTGCTCAGTTCTACATAAACCTCCAGTAAGATAAATCTTCTAAACTAAATGACAAACTGACACACACACACACACACACACACACACACACACACACACACACAAAAAAAAAAAAAAGTGTGTTGAATAAAGTATTTTCAATGCTTTGAACAAAGGGAAAAGAGTTAGCAGAGTGAATGTGTAACTTCTTCGCACACACTGTCAAATCAAAAACTGTCTCTAATCTCTTGTTTTCCTCATATCATAATTATAAGACCTTTGATTTAACTTTCTTTTATACTTTCTCCATGCACCTGCTGTTTGATATCAAGGTTCAGATTCTACAGAATGACAAAGTGAGCATACAAATGTGCAAGGTTGTAGATGTAACCAAGATAATTAACATGGAGAGGCATGCTCAGCATATTTTACTTTTTTTTCTTTCACAGATAAGGTCTTTCTTGCCTTTGAATGTAAGAAGAGGCACCATGCAGTATTCTTACTGCAATTAATTGATGAATACATTCTACCACCCAGAGTTTCTTATATGCCTAGAAACCTGCCATGATGCAACCTAAATATGTTCAAACTAAGAAAGAGAAAAAAGAAATGAGAATAAAAATAAAAATAAAAAAGAAGAGGAAATAGCTGATACATGTCAGTTACTGTATGTGTATTCTGAATTTATTCTCCTAACCTAGCTTGAAATCCTAGAGAAATTGGGTGCTTCAGTTAAAAGTGACCCTAGGCAGTTTCAGCTCACATGATGATTATTTGCTCAAAAGTTCACTAAAGGTCTATTTGACTGTGGCAGTATTACAGAAGGTCATATTTTTTCGAAGATGAACTGATATTGAAAATTTTCTACTATTTATTGAGGAGAAATAAGCTTTCCATCAATATCGAACACATACTGTTTTTTGACATTTTCACTTATTTTCTGTTGTTATTTCTTCACTATTTCTTCAAGATTTTACAAGAAAATGCCACATTTTTCTCAATAATAGATTTCTTCATGCTCTCTATTACAGTACTTTAAAACTGTGATAGATTGTAATATCCTATGTCACTCTCAGTTTTTTAATTTTCTGGCATGAAAATCTATGTCTAAGCACAGCAATGGGAAATCAGTATTTTCAAAGTATCTGAAAACTTCAAGTACGTAATAGATGGTTCCATTGTATCAGAAATGAACACGTATGTAGTACATTTCTGATGTAGATGCAGTTTCAAAACCTGAGAAAATAATCAGAGAATTAAACTGTGGTTCTTTTTGGCAAAAGCTTGGAGATTGTTTTAGTCAGAAATTTGACCCAATAAAAAACATTTCCCCCTTTGTTTTGTTTGTTAAGCATTTTAAATAGTGCAGAAGTATGAAAGTTATTGTAAGTGAAACATTTGTAAGTTGAATATGAAGAAGACTTTCTGTAGTTTTGCTGTGGAAGTTACTTCACTGAACCAAGACCTAAACATGATAACGTGATACTCTAGCTAGAACGACTGTGAGAAAAAAAAAAAAAATTATTAAAAGTAAACTAATACATAAATATGTAAATAGGTATACACATATATATATATATATTGTTCCAGATCCGGAAGAGTCCCGGGTCCAGAAAACCTGGAAATGATCTGTGCTATAAGCAAAATAATGTTTACATGAGTGGAAGTGGAAGAGGAATTAGGCAGGAAAAATAAAAACTGAGTTCATAGAAAATATTTGAAATTTTAGAACCACCATCTGATTTAAATATTTTTTCCCAATCAGTCTTTTTAGTTGAGATTATCATTGATAATAATAAACTGTAAAAAATATATGAAAATTAAGGGAAAGCTTATTTTCCTTAAAAGAACTAATGAAACAAAGAAATGTTCAGAAAAAATATTATCAACTTCACTCCAAAATCCACCCATTCATTATTGGCTCTACTTTTAGCATTATTATAGAAAGTATATTCAAAGAATTACAAGTGAATGTGGTTGGAATAACTTTTTTTTTAGTAATTAACCACAACATACAGGTTTCCACCAAATAAAAAATTAAACTACATCTGTGGCTATGTATTAAAGAATTCTGCCTCTGGCATAATTTATTCTTTATTGTAGAAATGGCGTCAAGGGACACACAAAACCCATAGAGTACAGTTCTGCAAATGTTTCTTTTTATGTATGGATTGAGATAATGGAGTGAGAAAAATATGTGAATTAAAACATTGTTAAAGAAGGGATTTTCTTGTGGTACAGAAATGAGGGAGCACACAACAAAAGAAAAAATCAACATGAAACAAAGAAAGTATGTTTTTCAACTAAAACATGGCTGTGGTGTTCACTACCACAGAGTGTCTACAGACGAGATTAGTGCCATTGAAAAGAAGATAAGGAACGCATATGAATTAGAAAAATATTACTAATTACCATTTTTTAAAAAAGAATTAACTCCGTTATTTAGATGTTAAAACTAAGATGCAGATTGAAAGGAAACATTTCTTGGTGATGATTATCCTTAAATTGTCTATTACAGGTTTTGTTTTTGTGTTGCTGTCATTTTATTTTATTTTCTGAAATTTTTTAATTGCATGGCAAGCTAATGGACAGTAAGAAACTACAGATTTTATCCAAGACTGTGTGCTGGTATTATCACATTTGAAAGATTTCCTGATTTTTATAATTTACTAGTAAGTGATTGAAGTGTAAAGAATTTATAGGCACATCTGTTTTGGTTGTTGTGTTTTTGTTGTTGTTATTGTTGTTGTTTTTGTATTGTTGTTTTTATTATATTTTAATTGTTTCAAAGCTGTTCATACTATCTAGGCTGTGGTTTATAACACTTTTGTTAGCCTACCTATTTTTTATATCTGCATCCTGTCCACTTGTATTTTTTGTCTCCCTTGAATACATAACCCAAGACTCTTCAACCTCTCTTTGCAAAAATTGTAATGCCTGTCTCACATCCCTCTTTTGTGCAATAGTAACACAATATTTGGGGTATTATTTTCTATCACTATTCCTTGTTAGTCACGGTGTTTTGTTTGCTGTGTGGCTTCTATTTAAAGCTGTATTTGCAAGATTGGGAAAAAGCACTATCAGTGACATGAGCTGTGGAGAAGAATGCCAAGTAAGTTCTACATTCATTTTAAAGTTTTTAACAGAATTGAGAAAATTTCTTTGTTACATGTCACTACAAAAAATTTATGCATATATGTATATATATATAGAATCATAAAATCATGTAAGTTGAAAATTACCTTCAAGATCACCAAGTCCAACCATCAACTTGATCTACCAGTCTCATCCCAAAACCACACCTGTTAGTGCCTAATTCCCCTTCCAAATAGCACCTCTAATGCCTGCTGTAAGCTTTATACACATCTTGGCTTTCAGACACTAAAAGCGTAAGTTGTGTTCTTCCTCAAGCTTCATTTTATGTTTTACTTAATCAAAATAACAGAGCTTTTTTTTTCTTTTTTCTTTTTACTTCCTATGCAGTTCTTTTTTTCTGCAGCAATGATCAATCAACTGACATTTAATTACTCTTGATACTGATTACATATAAGTCTGTAAAAATGAAAAAAATAATAATAATAAAAAAGCACAAAAATACATCAGCTTTGAACAAGGCCATAAGATTTCTTGTTCAATTAGTTCCAATGAGATAATAGTTGATGAGATCAGGAAATGTTTGGGCAAGGGAACAGCTTAAGGGATTCATTCATTTGAATAGAGTAAGGGGTATTTACAGGGTTATCTACATGTTCCTTTCAAGGCCATCTCTTTTTTTTTCTTTTTGAAGATTGAAATGTGCTTTGCTTTGAAAATTGTTAAGACAAACATCTTCAAGGGGCTGTGGATTTTATCAAAAAAGTCAGGAAATCCTTACATATTTTATCTGCATTTTGTTATATGAGTTGCAGTTGCTACTGGCCCTGACTGTTTTCATTTACACTTTGTCCTACTCTTCAGAAAACTATACTGTCAAAAGATATCTGCTTTCTCAGTAGGTTCACCAGATCATTCAGATATGAACAGATATCAGGAGGATCCTAGTTCAATCTCCTGCTCAGTTTGCAATGGGCCTGGACCAGTTTTTATCCAGTCATATCTTGAAAACCTCAGAAAACGGAGGCTGTACCTCTCATAGTAATTCATGCTATCTATGGCTTGACAGTCATCATGGACTCAATATATATCTCAGCATATCTAGTCTGAACGTCTCATATTTCAACATGTGCCCATTGTCCCTTCCATGCCATGAAGAGCATTGATCCAACTTCTTAACAATTTGTCCTAGGCACTGGAGGCTTCTGGTTTGTTTCTCTAAGTCCATCTCTCCTCTAGGCCTCCGAAGCCCAGCTCCCTCAGTCCCTGTTCACAAGGCAAGGGCTCCAGCCCTCACCCTGTCTGTGGCTTCCTCCCAACTCTCTCCAGTTTATCAAAGAAGTTTTTCTTGTACCAGAGGTCCAAAACAAGTACTGAGTTAAGGATTCATTACCATAAAACTAGTAGTTTTAGTTAGAAAGAGATGACACTACTTGTCACTTTACTCAGATTATTGCATATCTGAGGATTAATCTGGTTTACAGTAAAACAGCTGCATGTTTTTCATTCTTAATATACTAGTACAAGGTCTTCATGTCCTTTAGTGGAAAATATCAAACCTGTGGATTACAGCTATCTGACTTTTTTAAGAAAGAAAACAAAACTTTGAAATAGAGACTTTATTCTCTGCCATAATCAGTCTTAAGGTTCACTCTTTAGTGAACCTTAGGGTTCACTAAAAATTGTTGTCTACATGAATAAGCAGAGATAAAGGAATTCAGTTGAAAATATTCACCTCCAGCTGGACAAGGACTCTCCAATCTTTGTGGTATCTTGAAATCTTTCCAGTCTATTTCCATGCTGTCTCCTTCTTTTCCTTTTCCTTTTCCTTTTCCTTTTCCTTTTCCTTTTCCTTTTCCTTTTCCTTTTCCTTTTCCTTTTC
>JAOWBP010000001.1:148806401-148828090 GCA_028571105.1 Tragopan temminckii
TTAATAGAATTAGACAAGAGTCAAAATTATAAAAAATATGAAATATATTTTAAAATATACACAAAATTATAAAATAATTCAGTAATAATAAAATAGTCTCAAATAATAAGATTTATTCTTCAGGAAATCTGTTCATAGAAAATGCTTTGGACAGAATTACTCAAAAAGATAGCTGGTGTTTTCTTTCCTACCATATGAACTAACTGCAGCCTCTCAAAAAAGTGTTAATCTTATTGATATGAACTCTACTAAAAAGAATTAATGTGTTATGAATAGTAAATATGAGTTCATGAGGTTAGAGAAGTCAAAAATATTTTTAAATGGTAGATTTTAAATTGTAGGCTTAATTATGGGTCACTGTATCTGGCTAGGCATTTATACTACTCAGTACCTTTTTTCCAGAATGTCTCATCTGAAAGGCTAAGCTCAAAATTTGAGCCAAATGTTTGATTCAAAGAAAAAACAGGTGAAATTTAAATTAAAAAAAAAAAAAAAAAAAAGATAAAATGCCAGATGTATATTATCTTGGTTGAGTTTCCTGCTGAAGAAAGACAAAAACATTAACTACTTGCCCAAAGAAAACATCAATGTTGATTACTAGAGGTAAAACAATCACTCTTGGAGTTAATTTTTGCAACAAACCTGCACAAATAAAACTTTATTTGAAGATCTGGAATATAATTATAATTAAGACTTCAAAACATCTTTTTCATTACACTCAGAACTTAAATTGTGTAATGTATTTGCATCTGAGATAAAAAGAGATGCATATTTTGTATGTTGAAATTAGATTTGTAGAAGCACGAACTCATTCCCAATAGCAAATATTACTAACTCCAATTCCAGTTATGAAGCACTAAATTGTTTTTTAAGTGGAAGTCATCTTTCCTAATAGGCTTTCAACATTAATCCTCTAATGCTTATTGTTACTTTACATTCTAGAGGTTATGTTAGAATGGATGAACTAGAAAAGCCCGAATTAGATTTAAGCTTAGATTAGACTTAGAAATATCTGTCATGAGACTTTGAGTATATATAGTTGTAAAATTGTTGTTATATGTTTAGCTATATTGTGTGTTGTTTTTTTTTTAGATGCTAGATATTCCTACCGCTTAGATGAGCTACCAAGTCTTAGACTTTCTTTAACTTTGTACTTCTCACTGTCAACTACTTTTGAAAGTTTTCTTGTGTGTTCAATATTTAGAGGACAGCTGGGTTCACATATTCTTAAAAGGAACAAGGTCTTCCTGCACTGAGCATTTTGCATTTTAGAATTTTCTCTCTGATAGGGCAAACAAAATTATAAAACAAATATCAGAATGTCGGCTCTCAGTTGAATTAGAGAGCTCTCTCAGTTTCTTGTAGCATCAGAATGCTTTATTGTGTTCAACATACGTCTTATATACCATCCACTTACAAACAGTTCCTGTAACAGTTAATTGGTCCTAACTTCACTCAAACAACAGTAATAAAGGATGAAAGGTTTTTCAATTGTGACAAGATTAACAGCACATACAAAAGAACCTCCTGTTTATCCTTTGACGCCCTTTGCTCTTCGTCTTACATTCCAGACTCCCAAGGCTTCACAGTGATAAGGTCTATCAAAGAGTCTGTTAAGCTCTTTGATGACTCGCTTACAGTTACATCTTCCCCCACATCAGAAAACTTAAATTTTGGCCTGGTTTTATGTTGGAATGGCAGACATAAGACTCTCTGAGACTAGTGACAATCATATAATCATCATTGCAATGTTGTCTGGTGCCTCATCCAAAGGGAAAAGAGCTGGGAATAAATTACTCTTCCCAGGTACTCTACACATCCTACAAATCTGCACTAGTATTAACCAGACATGTTTAAGAATTTTAATAACCAAGTTTAGGAAAGGAAAGAACTCCTGTTGAACTCGATAAAGAAAGCTGTTAAGGTCTGAAACTACTCTCTGATTATAATTAAAAGTAAAAAAAAAATAAAAAAAAAAAATCACACACGTGGATTTGCTTTTATTAGTTTTCCCACAAGTGTACCTTTCCCAGCAAGGTGTGAAGAGTTCTTTTCTAAGAGAATGTTAAAGCTGTAAGATTTGTAGGTACTTCAGAATACTAATGAACCTTCTCTGATCTAGAAAATCTTCTCTTTATATAGCTCTTTACTTGTTGATAGGGTTAAAGTTATAGTCTTTTCTACTTCATTGTCTAGTTGTTTGTCTGTTTTGACATAAAAGAAAATGGACTGAAATGGGAACTGAAATCCAGGTTCCTTAAATGCATCCTATCATTCAAACATGGGGTCTGAAGGGAGAAGAAATCTATGGGGGAAGAAATAAAAAAAAGCAACAAATAAACAAAAACAGCATTAAAATGCACAAGTTCTAGTCATCCATTCTCACTTGACTGTCTGTCCAAGGAAATATGCTTAGAAAGAGGTTTCCACCTCTAGATTTTCCTATTTTTGGAAATATAAATGCCAATTTGTGTTTCTTCCAGATCTTTTGGTAAATATCCCATTTTCTATTGTATCTGAAATTCAAAGTTGTTCTATAATTTCCTCTTTACGGAGTTCAATCTCTGGCCACTGGAAGCTGAATTTTTCTGCCATAAAAATAAAATAAAATATCATTCAACTGCTCCTATAATTCATCTTCACATTTTTGGCATTGAACAAAATATACAAAAATAAAGTTTAAAAAAAATCCTCTTTGCTTTCCTTATAATTTTCACAGCTTTTATTTGAACGAACTCCAGCATAAAATACTGAACATACGTGACTGAAAACAGGATAAAAGAAAATTAATTCACCAGAGAGCTTTACAGGAGCATAGGACTAAAAATGCAGATGCAACTTGAAACCTACTTTAAACTGCATTTTCTCCAGCAATTCCTTGCTGCTATGACACAGCTAGTGGCTTTCAAACTATGTTGAATATATAAAATTATCTTAATGCATTCGTATCCCTGCAAGTGATTCTCAATATGGTAGAAATGTCATTTTTCTGCCCAGATACCCAGAAGGACCTTGAGAGGCTGAAGAGATAGGCTTACAGGAATTTCATGAAGTTAGCAAGGAGAGGTGCACAGCCCTACAACTGGGGAGGGTCATCCCCAGGCATCAGCACATGCTGGAGGCACCCAACTGAAAGCAGTCCTGCTGAAATGGGCCTGTGAGTCCTGGTGGACATCAATCTGAAGAAGAAATAGCAACATAACCTTGTGATTGTGAAGGCTAATTGTATCCTGGGCTGCTGTAAGCCAAACATCACCAGCAGGTCAAGCGAGATGATCCCCTTAGCATTTCTGAGGCCATACCTGGAGTTTTGTGTTCTGGGTCCAAAGTAAAAGAGAAACATGGACATTCAGGAAAGGTTCCAACAAAAGGCTGTTATTATGATGAAGAGACTGCAGTACCTTCCCCATGAGGAAAACTGTGGAGTATGTTATATGGAGTACTGTGTTCAGGTTTGGAGCCCCCAGTACAAGATAGACAGAGGGCTGTTGGAGAGGGTGCAGAGGAGGGCCACAAAGATGGCCAAAAGGCTGGAGCACCTCCCCTACAAAGGCAGGCTGAGAGAGCTGGGCTTGTTCAGCCTTGAGAAAAGAAGGCTGGCGGGTGACCTCATTGCAGACTTCCAGTACTTAAAGGGAGTCTACAAACAGGAGGGGAGTCAACTCTTTGAAAGCGTAGATAACAGCAGGACAAGGGGAAATGGTTTTAAGTTGAAGGAGGGAAGATTTAGGTTGAATGTCAGGGGGAAGCTCTTTACTATGAGAATGGTAAGGTGGTGGAACAGGCTGCCGAGAGAGGTTGTGGATGCCCCGTCCCTGGAGGTGTTCAAGGTCAGATTGGTTGGAGCCCTGGGCAGCCTGGTCTAGTATTAAATGTGGAGGTTGGTGGCCTGCATGTGGTGGGGAGGGTGGAGATTCATGATCCTTGAGGTTCCTTCCAACCCGAGCCATTCTGTGATTCTGCAATTCTGTGAGAAGCTGAGAGCTCTTGGAGTGCTCAGCCTGAAAAAAGGGCTCAGGGGGATCTTGTCAATGTCCTCTTGAAGGGAGGGTGCAAAGAGGATGAAGCCATGCTCTTGTCAGTGGTGCCCAGTGCCAGGAATATCAGGAAAGGTCTTCTGTCCTGTGCGGGTGATGGAGCACTGGAAGAGGTTTCTGGTAGAAGTGGTGATGTCTTCACCTTGGGGATCTTCAAAAACCACCTGGGCATGGTCCTGGGTACCCTGCTGTGAGTGTCCCTGTTTGAGCAGGAGTTTGACTAGACAGACCCAGAGGCCCCTTCCAATATCTGAGATTCTGAGATTCCTGAGATTCTGATATTTTTAAAGGAATTACTGCATATACCTTTTGGGCAGAAGCAGGCAACAACCAGCATGAGATTAGGCAAATAAATCATTCAAAGAACATTTCAGGGATTGTCAATTAGAATAAGTGAACACTGAACTTAAGTATCAAAGATTGTGCAGATCTGTGAACCATGCAAAGTGTTTCTGAGGGAAGTAAAATTCATCTGAGAACTCACTTGACCTAAAGTTGAAAAAAGTTATAGGACCTTTTCTTTTTTTTAACAGATTTTAAATATGGATATATAAAAAACACTCAAATAAGAAACACAATCAAGAAAAATAAAAAAAAATTACTGAGCTCAACATAACTGCTTTGATGAGTATTTTTAAAATTATTTATCAGATATGAATAGAATTTAAGATCCGACTTTTGAAGAAATCAAGAAGTTGGAAGTGGTATCTGATAAGCAAAAAATCTAGACTTCCAAAGATCTATTTTAAAGACAACATGTCTGAGTTTTGCATACCTGGAACACATCGGAAGGATTTATTTTTGTCCTACGGGCTGATAAATATCTTCTTAGTTATACTATGAAAAGTATAGCAAAGTCAATGCAGGAGATGGATGTGGCTATTCTTCTACAGAACATTAACCTAACATTTGAGGATGTTTGGCATGTTCTGTATGATCCTTTGTAAGACAGATGCAATTTTCTTTTAATGCTAAAGTACTGTTTCCACTACCTTTCCTTCTTAGCTGATGTGTGAGCTGCTTGTTATGACATGATGCTTCTAGATGCCATTAGTTAGATCTACAATTTCTTTTCCAGTACTTTTGAAAAACACTTTGTGGGTGGCATTTTTTTTTCTTTTTTTTTTTGTTACTGAAGAAGAATAACAAGATGATATGCAGTGAAAGGCAGACTTATGTACTGAACAAAAAGTTCTGTTAACAATTAATGAAGCCTTGCTTTCTATGAATTTGTGTCTTATGCTTGACTGCTTTTATAAATGAATTAAATTAAAGCTGCTGCTGGAGTCAACATCATCTTAGGCTTCTGAGAATGGTGGTTGGTGTGGAGAGGGAGTTGTAATAACATTATAAATATCAGAAGTATGGAGGAGTTGAAGTCCTTATCTTTTTTGACATTAAAAATTGCACATAACAGAAAAACCTGGATTGAAGTTTAGATTCTCTCATATTTAATAATGTGTGAATTCTACCTGAATTTTTCTCCATAGCTAGGTCATTCATAAGAACTTTGCTGCATTGATTCCCCAGCGTCTTTTGTACTGTGATCATTCCAGATCCTTCCCATGAGGACATTTTTACTTGGCTGCCTATTTTCCTGAGCTGTGTAGGCACACAACAGACTTGGACAATAGTTCAGATGAACTGGATTCAAAAATTGCTAAGAAAAATATGCATTCAGAAATAACAAGATCATATATCTCTTAATTCTCATAGGAATCAAATTTATGAAATATTTTTGCTTGTAAATGAAGTAACCATCATATGTAGAAGATACAGGCTTATAAGTGATAGGAATGAATGATAGGAATGTATGTAGATTGTGGAAGCATCTATTAACTAGTTCAGTTGAAATAAAGATTGTATGATTCTGCTTTTAGTTAAGCTATTCATGTTATTCATGAACAAAATAATAAAATAATGTACATCATTTGGTAATGTCACTAATACACAGTATGTTGAAAAGCAATAAATGTACTTAAGCTTACATAGCAAACATCCCAAATTGTCTTAACGGAAGCCTGGGAAATTATATAAAATATACAAGGAATAAACCTATTTTTTGGGTGGATTTACAGCAATTCCCTAGGCACTTTTATGTATTCATTATTGCTGGATACAGAAAATCCCTTGGTATGGCTGCCTTAAAACATTTTTTTTTGCATTTTAATGATGATTATTTTTCACATAGAATTTGAAATCTCTCAGTATGAAGGAAGATTTGGATTATCCCGTGTCTTTTGGTCTTTATTTACAAAAGCCTCTGGCATAGAACCACAGAACCACAACATTGCTCAGGTTGGAAAAGCTTATTTTCTTTGCTGAAGAATATAAGGAAAAGAAAACAAATACAGTGAAGAGCTAAAGACAGGCAATTCTTTTGCTCTTTGAAAGACTGTTACATGAGAACTCCTCCAAAGTAATGCCTCCTATTTTGTTATGTTGGCCCAAGATGTCGAAAGTGGATGGTGGTATGGCAAAAGAGGCTGAACAATATCGCATTATATTTTGTGACAATGTGACGGGTGGCATCTGACATAATGACATCTGAAACGGAAGTGCATATGAAACAAAGGTGCGCCATTGAATTCCTGCATGCAGAAAAAATTATACCCACTAGCATTCATTGATGTTTGCTGAGTGTTTATGGAGACCAAACAGTGGATGTTAGCACAGCAAAAGTTGAACTGTATGGGCAACATTTTCCTAGCAATTGAGCCATCATAACAGTAGTGAAACTGTGGGTCACCTCTGCTGGTGCAGATTTTTAAGAGTGTGGCATGCCAGATCTTGATAATCACTGGCAAAAATACATAGCTAATGGTGGTGAGTGTGGAAAAATAGTATTTTCTAGCTGAGAATTTGCTATATCAAATAGCATCATTTTGTTCTTTGTATCTGTTTTAGCTTCAATGGAAATAAAAAGAGGCATTACTTTTGGAGAGACCGATGTATTTATAAAATAAAGTTATTTTCTTCCAAGGTCTTTGCAGTCTCCATTAATCATTTCTTTGGCTAAATCTGCCTTTTAGCATATTTTGAGCTGCCATTGCACTGCTCCTAGCAGTTTCTTTGAGTAGCTCATGATTTTTTTTTTTTGACAGAGGTTGGCCTTAAGACAAAATCATCCATTCAAATCAATAACCATCATGCACAATTGTTGACTAAGCCACTGCCTTCTCCTTCAGAACAAAGACCCAGTGGGAATACTGTATAATTTTACAATTTACTTTTATATCAGGACTCATCTATTCAATCGTTCTCTGTTTCTCTCCACCTTGTGGTTGTTTTCTATCATTACAATCAATTATTTCTGGACACAAAGAGCATGTTCTATCTGCTAGCTGATACAGATCAATTTTTAGCCAATCTTGTTTAAATTTCTACCCGTTACTTTACTTTTAAAATAATACTCTTTTTTCTGTTTTGTTTAGGAACAGACAATGAACTTGTTGATTACCATGTTTTCATCTTCATAAAATGTCAGATATACTTTCTTTTTGATGTCTTTGCTATGAGAACTCAGCTAATAACACCTTAAAAAAAAAGTAATGGATGATCAGTCTTCAGTGTATTTCCTGTAAATTAAATAGTTTAATTTTTGAAAACAGACGAAAAAATCCCATTCTACCAATGAAACTAATGGACCATTATTATTCAAATTTTTCCAAAGTCCAGGTGGGAGTACGTCAATGAAAGGCCAGTACTGAGTATTGATGTGCTTAATTTTAAAGCTAAGTGCTTAGTGACAGCACAGATTTAGAGCTTTGGCTACCCCTGTAGCGCACAGTCAACCCATACTGTGAGTTAGTCATGTGAATGCTGGGAAGGCCAATAGGCTTAACACCTGGATCACAGCTAGCAACAAAAACATCAGTGCATCCTTAATCTCACCTCTTTCAGGAATACAAGTGTTACGCCTTCATCTGAAAGTAGAATTTTTCCTTCAGATGGAACTCATATTTATTTTGAGCTATTTTGAGCTATCCTGAGTTTAAATCATAAATTTATACATATACACATGAATTAGAAAATATATAGCAAACGAAATATTGCTTACTTTATTCAATTTGTGAGTGATTCACAGAAAATAGTTTGAAGCACCTGTTGTTCATGAGATTGTTTCATACTCAGGGATGAAACAGAGATCATCTCATTCCATGTGGTTAAAGCTTCACCATTTTTGCTTCATCTTGTAAACAAGAATCTTGATCCTTACTCTAGAGACCAGCATTTAAAGACTTTGGAAAGAAAAGAGAGACCCGGAGGCCCCTCTTTAATCTAATCAATACAAAATATTAAAATATTTAAAAGGTGTAAACACCTGCTCATTTTTGTCTACCTATCAACCATTTTCATAATACTCATTCTGTCTGCTGTGACAAATGAATACTCATTGATCCTAGGTAACACTGAAGCATGAATCAGTCCTGGAGCTGCTCAGATTTACCATGATTCAGCTCAGATAGGCTGTTGGTTTTTGGAGACATGTATCTTCTGACCATCTGCTGTGGCAAATATATCTATTTCAATTTATTCTTGTCTGCTGTCTTTTATGCAATATAATATCTTAATATGTTTTGTTATTTTTTTTTCTTAATTGGATTTTCCTTTATTCCTGTAATGTGAGTCTGTTTTTATTCCTAAAAAACTTCACAAAGCTATCAGTTTTGCAAGGTTTCTAACAGGTGAGTTATAAATTATTCATTTTGATGAGCATGACCATCACTGCGAGACAGCCCCAGGAGAATTTCCAAAGGACCATTTGGTAATAAATATTCAAGAATTTGTAATGTAATGTTTAGTCTCCAGTACTCATCAATGACTGGACATGTCCATTATCCGTGCATAATATCTCCTTTCATCATCATTTCATAACATCAGAATCATGCATTGTACCATCTTGAAACAGAAAATTAGCAGATTTTTAAGGTCACCTTGTCAACTCTAAGACTACACTTCACACTTGTAAGTCCATAAACTCTCTTTAAAAGCTTATTAAAGCTTGTAAATGATGCTTCTGTGGAGCTCTCTCATTTACAGTGCAAGTTTATTTAGTTCATTATTTGCAAATAGTAGTAAGACAGAATGGGAAGATAGTTGGAAAAATGACAGCAGCAGTAGCGGGCAGCATATTCTTGAAAGGTTGATAGCTGAGAAATGTCTCCAACCTTAATGACACAGTGAGTAATCACATACAATGGATTTAAAATCCAGTAATTTGCTTTGTTTTTTATTTCCAGTGTTATGAATTAAATAAATATAATTCTTTTCAAATTGATTTCGCATTTTTTTTCCTCTACGTAATAGGAACATGAAAACCATATGTATACCAAATATGTGTGTGGATATGAATCATCAAAACTTTTTAACAAGTGTTTCAATCTGTCATTTTTATGCATTCAAATCAAATCAAACCTTGCACTGATAAAGAACTGAAAACTGAATGAACGCTGACAGTGCCTTTCTCATTTTAAACAAGCTCATACATACAGTGGAATGAAACTTCTGACTGGCAGGTGCTTCTTCAGTGAATGCCAATGCTGCTTAGACAGTAATTCTGAAGAGCCAGGCTGAACAGGTTTTGGCATAAGGAAAATCATGGAGATGAATATGAAACTTAGTGCAAAACTGTAGTTAGTTCAAATGAGTAAACCCTGGTAGAAATCAGTGAATTCCTCCATTTTCTGATGAAATAGAAAATAAATACAAGATCCTTCATATGAGATGGAAAAGTATGAAGAAAGAAGAAATGAGGATGAGGAAATAGATGTCAGAATTTCCAACATAACCAGCAAGTACAAGATTACATTAGATGCATCTGATACTGAGATTAAGAATATTTATGTTCTTATTTATGCTATTTTCAATGGCATCACGAATATTAACAGCAAAATACATCCAGCTGTGAAACCAGAGTAAGAGATATTTCTTATAAGCATTTAACATTTGCCAGATTTGAAAAGTAATTTTTAGATCTCCAAAATCTGAACTGGCTAAAACGTTGATATTGGTCAGAGAATCAGAGTGTTCCACATTGGAAAGGACCCACAAGGATCACAGAGTCTGTCTCCTGATTCCACACAGGATCTCCCCAAAATCAAACCATATGGCTGACAGTTTCGCCCAAATGCTCTTTGAATTGCCATTAATTTGATAATTTATCACTTTTATAAATGAGCTTTTCTGATACCTAACATTTCTCCATGAATGAAATATTCCAGTAAACAAAAATATGTTTGATTGTTAGTCATGGAGACTGGATTGATTTTTCTTAGCATTAACCTTCTGAATGTTAAACAACTTGTCTATGTTAGTTGACAAGAATAACTACAGCCCATGCAGAGACACTTCCTGAAAGTAATTCATCAACTGCTAAGATTCTGTCTGATATAGATAGGACAATCTGTCTTCAAGACATACCTCTCTTTTTCCCTTGACAGTAAAGAAACCTTGCACAAATCCTATAGCTGCAATGTCTGGTGTTTATATGGTTAAAATTAGGTAAGCCAAATCCTACGCTAAGTTCCTCAGGCTGTTGTTAATTGCAAGGGAAAAATCTCATACTGATTCTAAAACCAGAATTCTATTGTATCTAAAGGATATATAAGAAAAGTAATTTGTATAATTCTTAAAAATAGCTATCAGTAAGCATCACTTGAGAATATTTCATATTCTTATATTTAAAGAGATAGGTCCTCTAATGCTTCCCTTCCTTAAGTGCTCTCATGCTTCCAGAATATAATGAATTAGAGCAGATGCAGAGTCTGGACTCCAGAAACTACAGACCAATTACTATTTTCTCGTAGAGAATCTTCATCACATATAATTTTGTGATAGAAAAGAATTTCTTTCAGACAGAAACTTAACACTAGCTTCTGAAAAGAGTTTGCTAGGTGTAAGATGGTGCCTAAGAATGGAACATAACGATCCATGGCACTTCAATAACTATCCATTGTGAGTTTGAACTCAGTTGCGCAATACAGGGTAAGACCAGGCATCTGTGTCAAACTCTTCCATACAGGCTTCATATGGCCCTGAAATTACTTCATAATTTATTTTCATTACTTGAACAAATACATGGCTGATAGAACAAAAACAGTGGAAATATATTTGGATATATCTCCAAGGAGAAAGTGATGAAGAGATATGCATAGAGTCTGTTCAGGTGGCCACGGCTGCTGAAGTTACATACTTCAGATCAGCTTATTAGTATGCCTTCAGTCTTAAAAAAATAGTCTAGTTAAAAGTATTATTTCTCACAGCTCCGTTCTGTCATGCTGATATCTATTTACTCCACTCACTTCACATGCCTGAAATCTCTCCATCTACCGAGTAGAGCTGCTGAGAATGGAGATAATGTACTTCTTTGAAGTAATATGATTCTTAATGTAGAAGGATAGGAAGGGAATGACAAACATACCATATCAAATTCTTCCATTTATTTTAAAGGATTTAGTTAACTAAATAACTCTGACAGCCTCAAATTTTCTTCCAATAAGAAAAGACACAGTAAGCATATTGTAAATAAAAAATTAGATATCTAGTTTTAATAACAAATTTCTATAACATCACTTAAATATTTATTTATTTATAATCTTTTATATATAATCTTTATGTATTAAATTCATAACAAGTCTTTAATTACACATTACATTTATAACAAGTCTTAATATAATTACGTTCTTCTAGAAATAAAATTGATCATGCTGCAAACAAATAACTAGAAATCAAAAGTAAGATCCTGAAGAATTAGTATGTCACTACATTGCTACAAATATTTAAGTTAAAAGGTTTATGGACATCTGGAATGCAAGAGCACTTAGCTTGTGAGAATATCTCATTAAAGGATATACAACATTAAAAAAAAAAAAAGCAAGCAAATAATAATAATTAAAAAAAAAAAAAGGAAAATTATGAATTAAATAGAAAAATACAGAAACTTTAACAAATAGTAGGTAGCAGAGATAATAGCAAAGGCCAGAAGAGGTCTCTGAAGGGAGGGCTGAAGCACAGTATTAGAAAACGTCATTCTGAGCTCAGTCACTGATAACTGAGAAAAAACATCAGTGTAGGTCTCATGGGAAAAAATAAAAATAAAAATAAAAATAAAAATAAAAATAAAAATAAAAATAAAAATAAAAATAAAAATAAAAATAAAAATAAATGGGATGTTTGAGGGGAATTGTGGAAATACAAAATTCATTACATGAGATTTAGGGGAAGAGCTAAAGATAGGGAAAAGGAGGGATCAAAGTGGATGGGAAAAGCTAATCAAAGCCAATGTAGAAAAATGGAAAAGAGAAGATAAGAGGGGCCGTTCCCATATGAGTAAGATCTTCATCTGCCTGACCAAGACTTGTACCCAATCAGTGGATTTTCCCTTGTCCTTTTGCTAGACTCTGTCCCTGTCTCTTTTCTGTGTGACCTTGTTCTCTGTCACACCTCTGTTTACTATTGAACTTCAGGTCTGGCTGATGAGCCGAAGGCCAAATCTAGCCAGACCCAAAACTGAGTCTGGGCAGCGATTCTGAAATGTCCATGGAACTGAGAGATTCACACATGTGTCTGTGGTCTTGGGTTGGGAGAGTGAAGGTGTCTGTACATCTGCATGTGAGCTCTAATCTTGATCACTTGGAGAGGAGACACAGGATCAGCCCTTGGTGCTTGTCAAGACAATTAAAGTGCTGTTGGTGTAATTATGGGTTCAAATAAAGACACTGCTCTCACTCTATGTTGATCTGTGTGGTCAGATGCATGTTTATGTGTGCATTTTAGAGTATGTGGCTGGCTGGATGTTTGTGTATCGTGTCTGTCTGCATCTTTACAGTACACTCTCAACCTTTCTGCTGGCAACACACACACTTGGCAGAAGGAAGAGGCTACAAAGAAGAAACCTCCTGGGAAACCTGGGGGAACCTCCATATTTGATTTCTCTTAATAATTAAAAAAGCAGATATTATCTAATGGTGATCAGGGCATCCAATGATTTATGAAAGCTATCAGATGCTCTGATTCTTATTCAGAAATTTACACATGGAATTTTAAATTTAAGACCATATTTTTTTTTATATCCTGTTTTGGAGTAATTAGTTACGACTACATGCTTAAAACACCTAAGAGTTAGAGGTATTCATATTCTGTGCTCAAAAAACAGACAAAATTGGTAAGTCATTTGTGATTGTTTTCAAAAACATATGGAAGACAGAAGAATTCCCCAAAGATTGGGCAAGGACAATAATTGTGCCTATTTTTAAAGAGGAGTAGAAAGGAAGACCTAGGTTTACCAGCTTAGCTTCTATACCAAAAACATTCAGGAACATCTTGTTAATTAGTTTGGATGCACCCCGAGGATAAGGTGATAGGGAACAGCTGACATGGATTTGTCAAGAAAAAAAAAGTCATATCAAATCAATCTAAGTTCTTTCTGTGGCAAGGTAATTGCCTAGTGGACAAGGGAAAAGCTATAGATTTGATATAGCTTGACATTATTAAGGATTTTCACACAGTCCCATTTGGCACTGTCATAAACAAACTACAGAAGAGCTAGCTGTAATTGTCACAGGGAGAGGGTACAATAATTTGAAAAGCTGAAAATGCTACCAGCCATCAAATCCGGAGGATTTTGCAGTAAAATTAACAGAAATAATTAGTAACAATATGATACCAATTATTAAATTAATATCAGAAGCCAGGACCAGGATAATTAGTTGCTTGAATAATTAATTTATAGCACAAGAAAGGCTTTCTAGGGAATCTTCTGAATCCCTGTCATTGGAGATATTTAAGAGTGAGTTAGACTGCCATCTGTTGCGGATACCTTTTGGTATATTTGATGGATAGATGTGATTAGACAGATGCTTAATGCTGCTTGTGGCTCTACGATCTCTTCAGTGTTTTCTTTCTCCATGGCTCTGTCACACGCTTCTGACATTACTTTGGGGCAGTTGCTTGCTGCTTATCTCAAGCCTCACTGCTTCTCATAAAATTCTTAGCATCTTTCATAGCTCCTAAATTAGAGGGGCTGTTTGGCATAGTTTGGAAAAGATTTGGAATGAAATCACTGCATAAGAACAAAGTTTTCTCATTGTGTGTCAAATAGGAAATTTTTGTGCCATAATTCTCTAGTGATGGCTAGAAGTTAGAGCTATCAGGCTGCCTATTGTGTGTGTGCATAGATAGATACATTAAACAGAAAGATTGTATATAATTTCCTTTAATTATATATTTGTCTATTAAAACTCAACTGAATGCATTTTGCACCACATGATCAATGGTGTTAAATCATTTGCATTTTAGTGCTGAAAATTTATTTTTGAGATTCAGTACTTGAGGCTATAATAGATTTCCTAATTGTAAATCTCAAAATTATATTCTGCCTAAATTACAGTGTAACTTGCAGCAGTACATGCTTTGTATCCAAATATAGGGCTTCGTGTTTTGCATGAACTGGAAAATAATTCTGTTCAAGCATTCTTTTAAAGATGGTTTTGCATGAAATTGCATTTTTTTTTACTGTATTCAGTGTGTTATAGAATAATCTATATTTATGTAACTTTTTTTTTTTTTCTCCTCGCACACGCACATGAACATGTTGAAAGAACTTTCAAGTTGTAAAATCATATCTTTCAACTGAGGAAACATAGCACGGAAATGGCATGGGGCAATTTGTTGTTGTTGTTGTTGAAGTTTCTGCTAGGAGAACATCATCAGGCAGTCTGACTGAACAATCTCACAATAATATTTGCTCTTCAGTGTCGTGAGATGCCTTTAACCGACAGTTAAATAGGTTTGGCAAAATACGTGCAAAACTAGAGAAAGAATGAATTCTTTATAATGAGGAGGAAAGCAAATACAATTTTTTTTAATCTAATAGTTGCCAAAATGGTCACAAAAATATCCTTTTAGTTTCCTACATTTAACAACTGATGCTTACTTCAAAAGAGAAAACTGCAGTGCAAGAATTTGGAGGAATCTGCTAGCTCTACTTTGAGCTAGGAAGCTATTGAGACACACTGAATATGTTACACGTACTGAGCTGCCTGCTCCTAATCAGATTCCCATCCAGAGTGAAGACGTCCAGAATCATTACGCAACTAAAATAAATAGTGAGGTTCTGTTAATAGGCAGGAAGCACTCTTAATTTAACCAATCAAAATAGTTATTTATAGGCTTTCAGAGGCACTCTGATTCTTCTAACTTACATCTGGGCTAATCCATGGTTCCAGGTTTTCTTCCTAAAAGCAAGGTAGAAGAGAGAAGGATTGTGATATAAAGGGATCCTGGATCTTATCCCAGTTTTGAGTTAAAATAAAGCATTTTGTTTATAGTTACATAGTATGTAGTTAACTTAGGAAAAAGCTCAGTCCTCAGACTCGGAATGAATCACTTCTTACTGTGATTTGATGGAAGATTGGGGTGAAGTTGAAAAATGTGAAAAATTTTTTTTCAAGAAAATGATTTCTAGACATTTACAAATGTTATCACATTCCCCAATTTAACTTACAGACATCCAAGGTGGTTTTCAGTTAAAAGAATCTGGTCCTCAAATTATTAAAATGGCCTTAAGATTAATGTAGTTAAGTAGCATAAGTCCATAATTAAATGAAAGCTGTTTTATTTGCAGAAATATAAACAAGATTCAACTGCATCTTTGGAGCAAAAGCCTTAGCAAAGTCACTAAATTTATGATTGTAATATATGTGAGCATAGCATAGAACATCTGGGTTAGTAGAACAAGCAGCAAAGAATCAATATTGTGTGAGTTATTTGTCCTTCAAATAGCTTCAGTCTTCACAATCATCTAGAAATGTTGTGCCACTTTCTTTGAATCTCCCCTCATGACTTCCTAATAATAGGATTCCTATTTGTTCCCAAAGAGTACGACCTCCAGAAGGCTTTTTTATCAGTTTGTGCCTTAGTTCATATACTTCCTGGAAGACAGAATCATAGAATCATAGAATCATAGAATCACAAGGTTAGAAAGGACCTACAAGATCATCTAGTCCAACCGTCTTCTCATTACCACTGCTACCACAAGCACTAAAACATATCTCATAGCTCCTCATCCAGACGTCATCTTGAACACTGCCAGGGACAGCGACTCCACCACCTCCCTGGGCAGGCCATTCCAGTGCCTGACCACACTTTGAGAGAAAAAGTTTTTCCTTAGGTCTAATCTAAATTTCCTGTGGCGCAACTTGTGGCGATTGTGGCCATTGTGGCCACTTGTGACACTCTGCATAGCTCAGCCACCATTAATGTCTGAGCTTCTAGTGCTTGATACTGTGTTTGGTTCAAATCCTCTAATATCTCAAATAAAAGCAAATACTTATACTTAGTTGTTTCTGTCTTGTACTAAAGCAGTGAGTCTTGGAACGCTACACAGGAGTGAAAATTTGAGGCTTATTTCCATCTGTTCTTTGCTAGTGTGGGAAGTCGAAGAATGGACCCATGTTTAGAGCCCAAGGCTCAAGCCTTGAACCCACAAGCGAGGAGGTGTCTGGGCCTATGACCATCTGGGTGAGTGCCCTGCCTCTGAGATATTTACAACAAAACCCAGTTAGAGCTATTTCTGTCACAGCATATTATAAGAAATATGCACATATACCTCCCTAAGCTGATCATTTTCAACTCTAATGGATGGGCATTCTGTGACAAGAAAAATGTTTTGGTCAAAAATCTTTGTTTAGCAGAAGACTGTTTTGTTAGAATACACGGAAAAACAGCCAGGATTGTTATGCTGAACACAGTGAGGACACAGTGAGGAAACCACTAGAAAATTAATATCTCAGAGGGACCATCAAGAAATTTAAGATCAGCTTTGCATAAAATAGAAACATATTTTACTGCTGTTATTCTTGTTTTACACATTTATTTCTATTCTTTTTGTTACCTGGTTCATCTCACCTAAATTTACATACCTAACAGAAGTACATCAGTTGAAATTATAAGCATGCTTAACAGTTAAGGAGAGAGAAAGACACCACAGAATTAAGATTATCCCCAAGAGAGATGCTTGTCTCTGTCCTCTGATGACAGTACCTACAGCAATCATGCTTCCAAATTAGGTCCTTCAGTTAATTGGGTCAATCAGGATCCATCTAGGACACTGTCTTAAATTAGAAT
The DNA here is from genome assembly GCA_028571105.1 of Tragopan temminckii. Classification (NCBI taxonomy): domain Eukaryota; kingdom Metazoa; phylum Chordata; class Aves; order Galliformes; family Phasianidae; genus Tragopan; species Tragopan temminckii. Next base: position 148,823,567 of record JAOWBP010000001.1, read on the forward strand.
AAGGGCTATTGTTCTCTTTCTTTATTTTACTTCATGTTATTTTTACAATGTCTGAACAATAAAATTTTAACCTTGATTAGTTTTTGCTCCATTCTACAATCTAATATAATAATACAGGGTAAGAAAATAGCTAGTAGATATTATGCTGTAATCCAGGCAGGCTTTCTAAGCCAATTAAGGTCATTGTAGATCAGTTTTGTGCCTGCGGGGAGTAGTCACAGCCACACACTAAATGATGTGCTTCAGAGAAGCAGCACAGAATATGGTAGCAGGAACAATAGGATTGCCTTGGGTCTTTGTATTAATTTAAAAAACACAGAGAGGAAAATGCATAAATGAGTTTGTAAGACTTTAGCCTCCTGGCCTGTGTGGAAAAGCTGGTTCCAACTTGCAATATCCCTAATGGCAATAGTTACCCAGAGGATGTCATCTTATCTGGACAGCTATACATCTGCAAATGCTGACTGTATTTAGTACATTGGCAGGGACTGTGGGGATGGAGGCCAGAACTTAAGCACATGGTTGCTAAATTCCCAAACTGAACCCTCCAGCAAATATTGTAAACATGTCTTCTGCACAGCAGGAACAATTCTACATGAGAATTATGCTTCTTTTTTCAGGAGGAATGTTGACACTAAATCTTATAAAAAAGGAATGAGTACAGGGATTCTGATGACTGTAATGTAGCTGAAATAGATAAATGAATGAGATCCTGCTGCTTCAGGATGGAGAATTCAAATAGTTATGAAATGGCAATAAGCATCAAACATGAGAAAACTGGGAAAACAAAGAACAAGGGTTAAATCACAGATGTGACTGCTCAGCTAGCTTTCTTATACATTACATATCAAGTAACATGTATAATATGGTAATATATAAAGAATATATTAAAACCAGACAGATAAAAGCTGTACAAGGAAGCATGCAGGTGACTTCTACATACCCAAATGCTATATATAAGTATATTTGAAGTGTGAAATAAATTTCTGACATGTCACAAAAAAAAAAATAATAATAATAATAATAAAAAAATTGCAGGACTGTATACATATTTTTTGGTACACATATTTTGCATCAGTTCAAGATTTTCCTCATCTATACAATAGGAATAATAATTCCTTCCTGCTACTGTCTATGTGGTGAGATTCTCATACAGAATTCTTAAGTCCCGAAGCTCAAATAATTCATCTACTTGGATGCACAAATTTTAGTTAATTATTCCTGTATTTAACCTAATAATTGCCTTTTGAATAAACATGAGTCTTTTGTAAAAGTTCTGAGATTTTTCTGAAGACTATAGGATGTAAAATCTATCTTCTTTGATAACTTTTGATTAAATAGACATGCTCTCTTTCCAGCTTGAATAGATCTGATTCTTGAAATGCATTTTTTGCTAGCCTAAAAATCGCAGAAGGGTAGCACTGAAGGTCTTGAACTGAATACCATTAGATGTCCATGTAATAAGAACAGGAATTATTCTTCGTTTTACTCAGCTACTGTAAAATATTTGGTGTGGGGAAATGTAGAGTAAAGGTCTGAAGTAAAGATATTTAAGTTACCAGAAGTTCCCCTCCCCTCAGCCTGCCTTAAATATATTAAAATTCCCACTTTCAATTGTTAAAGGGACAAATAAAGATAAGCGTTGCATTACAAAGCATTTTGAGCCTGTTCATTATAAGTGTACAGGAGATATTTTCTCAACAGTGCTACCATCAGTGCACAGTTCAAGTGCAAGAGCAAAAAAATTACTACAGTAACCCAAAGATCAAAGAAATCAATTGAGATAATAAATAAGAAAACATAACAGCTTTAACTTCTTTTTATCCTTGCAGACTTTTTTTTTTTTTTTTTTTTTTTAAGATTTTTTTAATTCAGAGTCCTTAAACTGTGCTTTTCACCTGATAAAGAAACAAATCCTTGCTAACTCTTCCTTTCCCGTAGTTGAACAGTTCATGGTCATTCTTCTTCACAGTGGTTTGTTGAGAATCAAATGGTAGGGTGGATTTACTGCTCTACATCAGAGCATTTTAACGTAATTGTTAGGAGAGCTGGATTATGTTTGGCATAATGGTTTAGAGGTTCTGGTTATGTTTGGCATAATACTTCTACACTTTGTTAAGAAGCATGCTTTAAAAGAAGAAAAGCCAGCACTTTTCTGTTAACCCATTTTGTGAGAGGAGGAACAGGACAGTAATGTGGCACCATTTGTGAAAGAAAATATTCCAATAAAGGTAGGAAAATCTGAAAATTATTGATCTTCCCCTTGATATCTCTGATCCAATATTGCTGGATGTTAGCTATTAATGGAAAGGAGAGGATCTCTCCTATCTCCCTGCCTCAGTTTCAGCTGGGATACAATTGTTTTCTTCAGTGTCTGATATGATGTATTTTCATTTCAGTATAAAAATAATGTTGATTACATACCAATGTTTATAGTTGCTGTTAAGCAGTTTGTACAGAGCCAAGGCCATTTTCAGCGAAGAGCCCAAGAAGCTGGGAGAGAACAGAATTAGGATGGCTGACCTAAACTGGCCAAAGGGATATTCCATACCATATGACATCTTGTGGAATGACTTTGAAGAGAGAGGGAGTATACCTCTCTTTCTTCCACTGCTCAGGGTCTAGCTGGGCTTTGGTCGGGGCTGGTGAGTAACTGCTTGTGCATCACTTGTTATATAAATTCATATATATATATACACATATATATTTATCATAATTATTATCCTTTTTCTCTGTCTTAGTAAGTAGCTTTATCTCAACCCACAAGTTCTACTTTGTTGCTTTTAAAAAAAAAAAAAAATTCTCTCCCATATCCCACTGGAAAGTGAGTGAGCAAACAACTGCTCAGCCACCTGCTGGGTTAAACCACAACAGTCCTTTTGGCATCCAATATGGGGCTTGTCACCAGGATTGGAGTGACCACAGGACTTTTTGTGAGGGTTGTGGCACTTGCAGGGCTCATCAGAAGTGTTAGAGCAACTACAGAGTATGTCAAAATAGGCAGAGCAACTGCAGAACCCATCACAGGGCTTGGAGCAGCTGCAGGGTCTGTTGCAAGAGCTGGAGCAGCCACAGGGCTCAAAATGTTGAAATAACAGCAGATCTTACCAGACGGTGTTAACAGGGGGTGTTGTGGTGCTTTGATAATTGCTGGTCACAATGTTAATTCTTTGCCTATTTATGTTGCTCTTTGAGATTTTTCTCATGGAACCAGCACCTTTCTTGCTGCTTATTTTCCCTGCTGCACTGTTTGTCATATCTGGGGTCTGGATTAAGGCTTTTATTGTGCTATGCTGTGTGGCCTTGTCTTATATTATGACAAAATTGGCAGAAAAGAAACTGCTGGGTTTTTTTTTTGTGTGTGTGTGTATTCAGCATTGTAGTAATCTTTGGACTAAGAGAACCTATTAAAAAAATAACAATACAGAAGAACAGAGAAAAGTGATGTATATGTAAGGGTAGGGCACATCCTTCCTTGCTGTGGAACACAATTTTGGAGTAGTGATAGATTTGTGTTTAGTCAAAAACTAAACAAAATAAAACAAAACAAAACAAAACACAGACACATTCTTTAATGGTTTCCCTTTGAGATTGTCACAAAGGGAAAATATTGTTGATTATCACCATGTTCATGTACATTAGAATTAGAATTAGGATGTCTAATCTCCTCCTTCTGAAAATTTGTGCCACAAATTACAGTACAATAACATTCTACATGAAAGATATTATTACTCTAGCACATCACACTATCCTGTTTTATGTTGTTCTATTTTGGGTGACAATTGCATCCCTGATGTAGAATGAATTATGTCACATGACTGAAGAAGACAGAGTCCACAGCATTGACCTTTTGCGAGGATTTCTAGAAGTACCTGAGAATAAGAGAATAAAAGGATTTACACTGACACTTTGTTTTGGAACAAGCTACTTATACTGAAAAGTTTACTGCAATCAGACATGCTATTTTCATTTATTATTTCCTCTTTCAGATATTTTTGGTATTTCTGGGCATTTTCAAGTGCTACAGACATTTTTCAAAGAATCTAAAACTCAGCACGTGGATAAAGATAGGTAACAGAATTAAGAGTAACTGCTCGTTTTTTAACAGAAGCTTGGAATTATTTTCCTGTACTTTTTCACCATTCAGTATTTTTTTTTTTTTTTTTAATAATTCATTGCAGGACTGATTTACTTCTTTATGACAGGTTTTGAAAATGTGGGATATCAAAGATAGGATTTTAGAAAACTGGAGTTCTGTGCAGTCTGCAAAATAGACGCTCAGTAGATTGAACCATGCATTTTCTAAAATATCAAGGAAGCAAGGAATCACTTTTTTAATCAAAAATCCACTCCTTCCAACCCCCCGTTTGTCTACCTAGTCTTTGTCCTTCAGCCAGCAGCGACACTTGATCAAACACGCCCCCGTCGCTTGCCGCCACTCCTCCGCTGCCGCCTACCCAACCCAACCCAACAAGACTCATATCCACAAACTCACCCATCATCTTCTCTCACCAACCACTACTA
>JAOWBP010000001.1:148833507-148847337 GCA_028571105.1 Tragopan temminckii
GCCCAGCCAGCTCTGGGAAGCACTTGTCTCCCACAAGCAGGTGGAGCTGTGAGGAATGGGGATGGGAGACTGTGCTGAGCAATGTTGGTGATCATGCCAGAAACATTAAACCATGACAAGTCTTTAAAGACTGGAAAAGACAAAGCCAGTTTATTACTCTAGACAGAAAGACTGGCAAATGCTGCCAGTGATGATCTACTCTCATATGTGCTCTACATCTTTATGAAATTTTATTTAAATAAATTAACACAAACTTCACCTGCTACAGCTAGGTGAAACTGCAAGTGTATAGCAAAGAAAAAAATCCAAGCAAAGGTGAAGTCAATGAAAAAGAAAAAAATAGAAAATGCATAAGTCTATTATTGTCTATTACATTGAGCTTACTGGCTTCTGGTCCTGAGCAGATTCTCTAGGCTTTTCGTACACTCTTCTGTGGACGAGAAGTATGTGAAGGAAGTAAACACTCATTCCGGAAGGAAGTGAGTGAGCTATCTTGTGTAAAATACAAAGGCAGTACCTGCACTGATATCCTAAAGCAGTTCTGTTTAGTCTGCTAGGCCTTTTGGTAAGTCCTACACAGTAGCAAAGAAGAAGATCCTCTCTGACTGGAGGGAAGTAATTTTCTGTCCCATTGTGGAGCATTATGCTCTGGATTTCAGCTCAGCTTCAGATCTTGCTTGTGTGTGCCTGCACTTACCTTACTGGTATTCAAGACTAGCACTAAAGTATATCAAGGAAATTGATCTTAATGACACAAAGAACAAAGACCTCTTAGAAAAGGGTCCTTGTTTCAATATTCAGCTCCTTCCAGAGCAGAAGGCATTCTTGCCTGCTGTTGTGTTTCACTTTTTTACCTCTCAAGCTCAGAGCTGCTGAGTGGAAAGATCCATTGGCCAATAACTGTTTCCTTGAAACATTGGTGCTTATAGTGCTGGAAGTGATGTTTGGAGCTTTGCAAAATCAGTAGTCACTGAAAAAATGTCTAAGCACACTGCATGCAAAGATTAATAATAAATAGACTTATCATAGAATCATAGAATGGCTCAGGTTGGAAGGGACCTCAAAGATCATCAAGTTCCAAATCCCTGCCACAGACAGGGTTGCCAACTGCTAGATCAAGTATTAGATCAGGTTGACCAGGGCACCATCCAGCCTGGCCTTGAACATCTCCAGTGGCGGTGAATGCACAGCCTCTCTGGAAAAGTTGTTCCAGTACCTCACCATCCTCTTCTGCAAAAAACTTCCCGCTGACATCTAATCTTCATTTAAAACCATTTCTTCTTGTTCTATCACTATAAACCAGTGTAAAAACTTGTTTTCCCTTCTATTTATTCCCTTCCCTTTAAATACTGGAAGGCTGTAATGAGGTCTCCCTCCAGCCTTCTCTTCTCCAGATTGACCAAGCCCAGTTCCTTCAGTCTGTCTTCATAGGAGAGATGCTCCAGCCCTTGGGTCATCTTTGTGGCCCTCCTCTGGACCCTCTTCAAAAGCTCAACAACTGTACTGTGTTGAGAACCCCAGACCAGGGCACAATACTTCAAATGAGGCCTCACGAGAGCAGAATAAAGGGGGACAATCACCTCCCTTGCCCTACTGGTCACCTCTCTTCTGATACAGTCCAGGGTGCCTTTGGCCTTTCGGTCTGCAAGTGCATCCTGCTGGCTCAAATTAACTTCTTCATCAGTCAGAACCCCTAAGTCCTTCTCATCAGGGCTACTCTGAAAAGGTTCTTCTTTCAGTCTGCATACCTGAGATTATCCTGACGCAAGTGCAAAACTTTGTACTTCTATTTCCTGTACCGCATTTGGTTCACTTGGGCCCACCTTTCAGTTTTATCAAGGTCCTTCTGGATGGCATCCCTTTCTTCTGCTGTATCAACTGTACCTCTCAGCTTGGTGTCATCATCATCTATGTCACTGATAATGACGTTAAAGAATATTGGACCTAAGACAGACCCTTGACAGACACTGATCATCACCAGCCTCCACCTGGACATAGACTGCAACCCTCTGGCTGTGACTTTCCAACACATTCCTTATTCACTGAATAGTTCACCCTTCAAATACATATCTCTCCAATTTAGAGGCAGGAGTGTGGTAGGCGATCATTTCCAAGGCCTCGGAAATACAGGTAGATGACATTAGTTGCCTTCCCTTTCTCTTCTGAGTGACGTACATATAGAACCCTTTTTAACATTCCTCTCCAAGTTCAGTTCCATCTGTGTCTTGGCTTTCCTAATTCCATCTATGCATACCTGGACAGCAACCTTGTATTCTTCACAGATGACATGTCCTTGTTTCCACTGTCCATACTTGCCCTACTTTTCCCACTGTTTGACCAGCAGGTCCCTGCCAAGCCGTGCTGGTTTTCTGCTTCCTTTGCCTGCTTTCTTATTCTGAGGAATGGAGAGCTCCTGCGCTCTCAGAAAGGCATCCTTAAAAAGTAGCCAGCTTTGCTCCACTCCTTTGTCTCCAAGGACAACTTCCCAGGAGATCTCATCCAACAAAATCTCAAACAGCCTGAAGTTTGCTACCCTGAAACTCAGGGTTGTGACTGCACTCTTTGTCAAGCTCACATTCTTCAAGATCATGATCTTGACCAGTGCATGGTTACTGCAGCCCAGGCTGCCACCTGTCTTAAACTCTTTAACCATCTCCTCTGCACTGATGACTTATCTGATGACACCTCCAGAATTTCTGAAAGAATAATTAATGTAGAATAGCATTGTTTCCCAGATTTGAAATGATAAGCAGCATTCCAGATCTTCTGCCTGAGTGGACATATCTGCTAGGGTTTTATTTCCTTGCCCTGGATCTTCATACAGAAGCGAGGAAGCTGGCCTGGAACACGGCCACCTCACATTGTCACATGTATGTGCTAATTATTTTGACACTGGAAAACCAACTGTCAGGCAGGCAGTGCTGGAGGATTGTCTCACTCTGCTGAGACATGTTTGCTTCCCATTTGTAGGCATGAAGAATATGCCAGGCATAATATTTTTGCCAGGGAACAGTGAGAGCCAGCAAATTGCTATGGTCTGGAGGCTCCCTGGGAGCAGCAGTGCAGAGCCTGACAGCTGTGGCCCTCACCTCCACCTCAGCCAGGAGCCATACCATGGGCCCGGGGCTAGGTGAAGCCAGGCTGAGATAATGACCTGCAGATGTGCTGGTCTGGCAGGGCCTATGTCTGGGCTGGGCAGATCAGTGAGGAGACCAACATCCTCTGGTGTCACGGGGGCACAGTCTGACAGCCTACTACTAACAGACTAGAGCAGTGAGAACTGAAAGCAAGAACACCTTCTCCCCGTCGATATTTTCCTACCTCTTCCCCCCACGTAGTGAAGGGGAATGGGAAATGGTGGCTGCCATAGCCCATAGCCCTAGTACTTCATCTTTGCTGCTCCTCCATGGTCTCTCTCTGCCCCTTCTATAATCCTGTGTGGGCTTGAATCTGTGGTCAAGAGAGGCCTGGGAAATAGGAATTTGAACACATTACACAAATACTGATTTTAATGAATGACTCATTGCTAGTGCCGATGAGGCTTGTTGGATTGTGAAACACCAAGGAAAATCTTTCACTAATAGGTTATAGAGAAGTAAAGTAGCTTTCCACATGTTTTTTAATATACCTGGCGTGAAGGGACTGTTAATCCATATGGGGTATATTGCTCCCGATTACTTTTATGGAATACGTTGGGTAAGGGTTGATTTATTTGCTGAATAAATTATCAACTTATATAGAATTCTATGTGCTTTCTACTTTGGGGACATGCGGTGCCATTTAATTGGCTTCTGTAGATGTCTTGCTGGCTTTTGATACTTTAATAAAACCTTCTGGTATAGCTGTCTCTTCACATTTCCTTACAATTAAGTGGATGGCAATATAGTCAACAACAAGTGCTTAAGAAACACAGAACTTTTAAAACTTCATTATTCTTAAAAATTAAGAATAATGAAGTCAGACTATTCAGTGCAAAAAAGAAATAAATAACACTTAAATTAGATATAGAAGTTTAACTTGCAAAAGTGTAGTAAGCAAAAGAAAGAAAAAAGCACATACATTTTCTGTCATGAATACTACATTTTGGCTTGTCCCCTAAGGCTTGTTTTACTTCATTCTATAAAACTTCTGTAGCTATCACTTGCATAAGGAAAGCACTTGTTTGCTACCTTCAGGACCTCATGTCAATTACTCTAGGCTGTTACAGAAGTGTAAGTAGAAATATATCCAGTTAGTGTGGAAATGGCCCTTTTAGAGTATCTCAATATATTTTGTTTTACTGGTCCCATTGGTAGGGGACAAATGCTGAATCTACAGATCATCATCCTGAGTCAATTTTACTCTTACATAATATTTAAATATATTTATAAGTAAATCTTATGATTACTGAAAGAAAAAAAAAATCACTATTTCAATTTTAGAACTAAGTTAAAAAAGACAAAACAGGGATATGCTTTATTAAGATCAAGTCCCAAACCACAGCGGCTTGTATTTTCTTTACACGTATTTCAGTCCTGACTTAAAATGAATGCTATTATTCTTATTTTCTTTAGTGGATGCTGTTTTCTTCTTTCTCTTCATCCTTGTGCTGAAGGAAAGACTGAGTTAAAGCTATGATTTTCGCTACAGCTAAACACTCTTCCCTTGTGTTTACTAGGTGCTGTTTCCTTGCAGTGTAACTCTGCATAGTCTCCCAAGGGTTTACCATTGTACTTCTGAGGTTTACATGACTTCCTCCCTGTACAATAAATGGATATATAGATATTATAAATACCAAAGAGCTCGGCTAAGTTACTAAACCAGAGCAAAGAAAAGATAAAGAGCTCACCCATATCCTGGGCTTGCTAGGAACCTCCAGAAGAGAAGATCTCCAGAAGAGATCCTTCCCTACTGGCAGTCAGCTCTTAAATGGGTCTAGGAGGGGTGGAGTCAGGCTCCACCAGCAGCACAGGTGAATTGCCTTCACCTGTGCTCCCATGGCTGACTCACTGCTCGACCCAGGTGATCAATCAGAGGTTCAGGCTGTGATTCAGCAGTTCCCATACACTCCCATTTCTTTTTTCATGTCTTTTGATTAATTTAATTGTATTGTAAGTATTAATTATCACTTTCCTGACTTCTGGTTTCTTGTCTTTATTTATTATTCTCAAGAAATAGGAACACAAGAATGGCTGCAGCAGGGCAGATTAGAAGTCCTCTTAACTCAGTATCTGCCTTTCAGAACTGACTAATAACATGTTCTAGATAAAAGTATGAAAATATGACAAGCAAGCAGCAGTGCTGCTTTCCTCTTCTTTTTCCTTTCCTCCACAGTGCTCCTAGACACCAGACAATATGCTATTACAAGCTATCTGAACCACCAGTGGCATCATTATTTTTAATTGCTCTTGATTAATGCCACTTCCAGGAAGTTCATAAAACCTTCTGCATCTTATTTTGAGAACAGTAATTGCATTACCTACATATTATTTTCCTCACCATTTTTTCTTTTCCTCTTGGAACATCATGTAGAGGCTAACTATTTCAAAACAAAACATGATGTAATGCTGTAAGGGACAAGCCCCAAGTGACTGTTAATGTGAGTCCTGAATAATGCCAAGAGGCAATGAAGTCAAGGGAGGAGATAGGTATCCCTTCCCTTAATTTGGCTACTGTCTCAACCACTGCTGGAAGAGTCTAGAACAATACAGGAGAAAAGGTCAACTTATGGAAAGGGGCCTGATGCCACCTCCTTTGATTTAGCTGGTGTCCAACATCTCAGTGAATCCTGGAACTGGAGCCATCTACAACTATTAATAGGATATTCCCTTTTTGCTTTGATACTGCAAAAAGGTGGGGTAGCCCAGACCCTCCCTTTTTTACTCTGCTGCTACCCCTCTGCTCACTGCTGTTGCTACCCCTTTTCTTTGTTCTATGCCACATGGAGCACTCCAGCATCAGGCCTAGACCTGGGACTCGTGATCTCTCTCCTCATTTTGATCTCTTTTACTCTCTTTTTTTTCTCTTTCTTTTAAAATTCTTAAGTAATGCAAGGCTTACTTGAATTTCCAATAAAACCATTCAATTTCAGTAAATATAATTGTGGAAGGGCCTGTGTGCATAGGATAACTATTTTATGGAAATTTTGTATTAAAGTTGACATTTTTCTCCTTGTATGTATGGACCTTGAGTGTCATTTCAACTTAATCTAACCATCTGGTCACCCCTCCCTCCCTTCCTTCATGGCCAGGACGTGACAAGTACAACAACTTTGTTAGATTTAGCAAAAGTCCCTTCTGCATAGACTTCTGTATATACCATATACTGTATAGACATATTTTTCTCATACAACAATAGACATCAAACTGCATTAGGATTAATCATCAGTTAATAGAACACTGAAACATGGATAACGGGTGGGATAAATACATCTGAGATGTACTCAACTCATGCAAAATTTGAGTTGTCCTTTAAACGTGGCTTTGTTTTACCCTTGGGGCTATGAGCAGCCAAGATAACTCTGTGATTCATTAAGTTCTGCAAACTTATGTGTATTCCAAGTGCATGTCAGAAAAAAAAATTGAATGTTTCTTTCATGCCATATATTTTAGAAATATAGTTCTTGTTGTATCTTGCAGAAGTAGTTCTCTTGCTAGTCTAAGAAATAAGGAAAAAGTATTTATTTTGCCTCTGAAATGCTGCTTTGTGGCACTTAACATATGGTTGCTGCGTTCTGAACAGAAATATCCTCACCATTCTCAAACTCTCTTCTTCATGAACATTTAGCAGATACATGTTAAAATAGTTTTTGGTCAGAATCTGAAAAAATATTAAAGTATTATTTCTCAGCTACACAGTCTTAGTTCCAAAATTGTTGTTACATTTATGCCATAATAACTTTATTTTGGAAACATCAAACCTATTGCTGTCTGGGTTTCTCTGTGCATTTCTTCATGAGTTTTTGGAGATTTTATTAGAAATTCTCTGAATGAACATGGAAAAACAACAAAATGATCTACTTTTATGAGAAGGGGAGACTAAGGGGTGACCTCATTTATGTTTAGAAATATGTAAAGGGCGTGTGTCAGGAGAATGGAACTGGGCTTTTCTCGGTGACATCCAACAATAGGACAAGGGGCAACAGATGCAGGCTGGAACACAGGAGGTTCCACATAAATATGAGAAAAAGCTGCACGGTAAGGGTAATAGAATACTAGAACAGGCTGCTCAGAGAGACTGGTGGGGTCTCCTTCTCTGGAGACATCCAAAACCTGCCTGGACGCATTCCTGTGTGACCTGATCTAGATGTTCCTTCTCCAGCAGGGGGATGGGACTGGATGACCTTTCGAGGTCCCTTCCAATCCCTGACATTCTGTGATTCTGTATGGAGTCTTCACCTGAAGAGGTATACATTCCCTCCAGCTCTAGGAATGGAGAAAACAGAGAAGGCTGTACTGTAAACTGTTTTCCTGATTTGACTAAGAATTTACATTAAAAATGTAGATTAAAAATGTCCAAAATTAGGCTCATGAGGACAACTTCTCATTCTTGCTGCTTCCAGACTCAAGTTCCAGGAGAGGAGGAGCCAGTCAACATAAATATCTTCCATTTCTACACTTCACTTCTTATTCTATGAGATACTAGCTGCAGCCTTTTTTGTTTGTTTGTTTCTATTGAGAATATCATCATGACATCAGTGAGATGATGTGAAATACACATACTTTACAAGAACTATTACTACCCCAGAAGACATTTAGTTTTTGAGTATTGCAGAAAGATGTTTACAGATTTAACTGAGTTTTTAACTTAGACTTTATAAGTGGAAAAAATACTTTCATGTTACCGTTTTTATACTTTCTAAATCAGAAGAAACTGAGATTTTTCCTCACTGAAATACAAACATAGTTTGTCATTTCAAAGTACAGAAACTTAGAAAAAGGTTTTTTTACTGCTTAAAATGCCTTGTGAGGTAGATTTTTTTTAATTTTATTTTTATTTTTTCTACATTCAGGAGGAGTCCATGCTATGATTGTGGATTCTGTAAAACAAAGGCTTACAGAAGCTATTAAACAACCTTTGACATTTCTCGCTTTCAAACATGTCCTCATCTTCTACACACAATTCCAGAGTCAATGAAGATTTCATACTACACATCCTGTACCTCTGCGATAAAACTACATGGATGCCTCTCCAAAAGTATCATATGACCTGAGTACTCTCTGTTCTCTTTTTTCTTCTTGTTTACTTTCTTCTCTCTTTTTTTTTCTTTGTTTTCTTGGGTAAAAGATAATCTGTAACATAGTAAGGAATACAGAGCCTACACTATCTTCTTATTATATTTTTTTCTCAGAAATATGTAATTGAAAATAGTACCAGAGTAATGAGAGAAGAACTACTAAAACAAATAATTCAAATTCCACATATTTTTTTATGCTGTCTTATAAGAATAACAAGAGTCGTGTAGAGGGAACTAAGAGAACTGCTCAATGCCGTGTAAATGGCAACTGAATTTTTGAATACACTACACATGAAAAAAAAATACGAAAATCAGAACAAGTACAAGGAAAACAAAGTTGTGGAATGTAGGAAAAAAACAGTAAATTTAGGGTACATTTCTAATACAAAATAATTAGGAACATTTAAATGTATCCTTAAAAGTGGTTAAGGGCAAGATTTAATTACAGAGAAAATGTTTCATGTAGTTTAGAAAGTTTCTTCTGTATAATGTCGTCTAAAAAGGAAACTTTTACACAGTACAAAATTTCATTTTATAATTTAACCAATTTCTTCTAGTAGTTTTTAATTTAAATTTAAATTTAAGGCTCCGCTTACATAAACTTACACACAGAAATTAAGGTCAAAACTTGAAATAGAAAGCTTTCTGAGGCAAGTCATGTTCTGGACAGCCCTTGTTTGAAAAGCCTTCTTCTAACCTGCTTACCCAAACACTCTCTACACTTCTTATAGAGGAAGTAATAGGGACTATCATTATTCAGAAAGCAATAGCAGCAAAGCAACTCCATTATTAGTTTTCTGAAATATGATGAAAAATGTGGATTTATTTTTGCAAAAACCAAAGTGCGTGATGGGTACAGCTAGGAAGGAAAACTGGTCTGGTTGCTTTTGTTGCAGCTGTTTTAAATTCTATAATCAATTTGACCTTGAGCTAGCCACGATGTAATCATAAGAATATTCATAGCAACCTTAAGGATTATGAAAGTGTTGATGAGTTTTGCTGTATCATAAAAAATAGTCGCACTGACTGAGGATATTAGCAGGTTTTGAAAGTATGCCCTGAAGATCAATTGAATTTGTTTAATTTTTAGAAGAATTCAAAACTTCTCAATTCATACTGGCAAAAGTAATACTCTAGGTTATAACTGTAATGATAGCATGGCAGTGAAACAGCTCTGCAGTCACTGAAACTGACAGAAACAAATACCTTATTTAGTGGAAAACATTTTATTTTTTTCACAGATTCAACACAAGTTCATGGGAAAAATATTCATAAGATAACAGAGCACAGCAACTTAATTTTCCAGATAACTCCTGATGCACTGGAATTGGGATAATCTTTAGTTAAGGTTGTTGGGATACACTATTGGAATAGTCTTTTCTCCTCTTTCTCCATTATAAGAATGGCTGCTGTCCTACAAAACAGACATTTAATTTTTTTTTTTTTTTCCAAATCACATTCCTTCCTTTGAAATCCATGTGCATTGATATTTACCTCAACATTTATGCGTTTTCACCAATATTGCCATATTTAAGCGTATTTGGGGAGATAAGGCGGACAAATGTTTTCAGCAGTGGGAAAGGTCTACCTATACCACTATTTACTGCAAGTTTAAGATTCCTGTTGAAAACACTTTTTAGCATTCCTTCTGGAAAAGAACTGAATATGTGTCTAGTGCCTGAATAACAGAGTTTATTCTGTTTCCTAGCATATCTCAACATTTTTAAATTAATTTCAATAAATATTTATTCAATTCAAAATTATTTTTATTATTGTGCTATTTGTGGAGGGTGTGAATATCACAGAAAACCAAACCAAACAAAAAAAAAAATCTCCCTTGGCATCCTACCTACTGTATTTGTGTTTGTATGTGTTCATGTCTGTACAAATCTAAAAATATGAAAAGATGCCACTTTATTGTAAATACCAGGATATATGAATTGTAAGATATTGGATTAATAGGTTGGAGGCAGCTAGAATTTTACCGGCAGCCAGTGATGGTATAAAAGAGATGTACAGAAAATGAAAGTAAAAAAAATCTAGTTGCATTATGCATTAAAAAGTTAGGAAATTCCTTTCTTCTTGTAGAGAGGAAAGTGTGTGTATCTTTATACTCAAATGCATAAATAATGTGACTAACAGGAAGAAGAGGTTGCATGTAATTAATTTTTTAATTTTTTTCTAAAATATAGGTGCAAAAATAAAAGACTATAGATATTTATTAGGCTTGTAATTATTAAAATGTAAGAAGTTTTTTAGAAATAAATAATATTTTTTTTCATGGCATTGATTGGATAGATTATTCTCAGTCTGTTTCTCATCTTTGAATTAAACATCATGTTATCTTTCTCAATAACTTGACTGACCCAGATAATACATTGATATCCACTGTTTATACTATCTTCTTGAATTGGAAGAGAGAAGAATCTCTTAGTCTGGTCTCCATGGTTGGAGAATCACACTGTAAACATTTGGCTTTTCTTCAAACTGGAACAATTTGCCATCCTACAATTCACAAAGTTAATTATAAGTTTAGCACTTCAAAGCTACATATATACAATTTGGGATTTCGTTACATACTAAGCAGTCAGTTGAAGTTTCAAACTTTTATACGGATATCACGGATGGGGTTGTATGACCAGTACAAGCCATCCTCTCCACTGAAAATATTTTCAAGTAAAAATGTTTTGAGCTGTGCTGTTCTAACCTTCAGTAGAAAAGAATCATCTCATTTATAGGAGAAATTAAACAAAATTGAATGCATTGATAAGATTGATTTGATCCCATCCATATCATTCTTTCTAGTTTGTTCAGTGCCAATAAATAAGCACTGCTAAGTCATGATTCATCTCATTTTAGAGTAGACAAATAAAATAGATTGGATGAATCATACTCTGTCAAATGTTGCTATTTCTCTATTGATTACAAAGGGAATCTAGAGAGAAGATCGTAAGTAAAGGATGCATATGTGGTAGATTTCTAACATTACATGAGATGAACCCAACCCATGTTGTACCTTCTAATAAGCAATGCTGACAGTAATCATGACTGTAAAAATTTGTCACATTGTCAAATGGAAGAATATGAAGAACTACTGAATTTGAAGGAAAATTAATGACCAGTTCCTGATTGTGATCAAGTTTTATAGTACAAGCATTTTCACTGGTCAGTTTCAACATAAGCAAAGAATAAAATCATAAAGCTCATTAATTTAATTAACTGGAAATTGAAAAAATAAAAAACAACAACCAAAAACAAGCCAAGCCAAGATGCTGTCTGAATACTCAGCAGTCGAAATTCATATATTTTATAATATCTTTTGTGAGTTATGACTGCAGGACCAACCTGCACAAACTGTCGGTGTGTGTGTGAATAAACACAAGTGCTTCTGTTCTCAACATGAACATTTTGATAGTGTTAAAAAAAAAGAAGAAAATTAATGTCATTTTGGAAGATTTTAAAAAGGACACTGCAGAACGTCAGTAAATCACTTCCATTGAAATTTCACAGAGACCAGCATAACAGATGCAAAGTGACAGATACTTGCAAGAATAAAGCTACTGCTAAACATTATCTGAAATAGTTTCACTAAGCTGCTGTAGAGAAACCAGTACATTAAGCTCCAATAAATTACTGTAGCAAAGCAATACTAATTTGCTGCTTCTGTGTAAATGAGTTGAACAAGTGGCTATACTTGAAAGATGAATAAGAATCAACAACATCTGCAGCATTAGGATGAAGATATTAGGCCTGAAGTGGTTGGAGGAAATTAGCAATAACAAGGATGAATATCAGTGAAATTGTTGGATCATTATTAGAAGATACAGTGACCTCAGCTGTGACCCATTACTCAATCATTAGTTTGCTAAGTGAGGAGCTAAAGGGAATGAACAGAAGTCGGAGTTCTAAAGCTTATTGTTTTATTCCTGGTGAAGATCGTCCCTGCCACTGATAATTACTACTTCCCTTTTTCTCCTTCATCTTATATTCTTATAAGAGATTCTTCTATTTCAGGAACAGCCTCTGGAGTGTAAGAGCCTACACCAGAATTTAGTGAAAATACAATGGTCTTTGTCCATTTTTGTTAACAAAAGAATCAGTAAAGTTGTACGAAAGTGTTGGTACCTAAATGAGTTTTTTTTTCTAACAAAACACTAGCCTGCATGGTGAATGATAAGATTTATACTAGAATAAAGTCCTGCGGTATCAAAGACATTGGAAACAATAACTCAAGAGATCCAGAAATGCCCACCAGTCATATTGCTGTCAATAGCCTGAACATTAGGTATGTACAAATACTGGCATGTAGAAACAAAAATGGCTAGGAAAACAAAAGAAAACAAAACCAGAATTCTTTGATTTAAATAGAATAATCTCTTTTCCAGTTTATGCCTGTTGGTTCCCTTCTTGTCCCTAATAATCTTCATGGCCCTTTACTAGACTTGCTTCACTCTGTGATTCTTTTGTACTATGCAGCCCAGCACTGAGCATATAATACAAGGTGTGCCACATTAAGGCTGAGTAAAGCGTTGGAATGAGGCAGGATCATCACTCTTGATTTGCTGACAATGCTCACTGATTAATGCAGCCCACAAGGCTGTTGGTCTTCTGCAAGGGTATGTTGCTGGCTCATGATCAGCTTACTGGCCACCATGACCCCCCAGGTCCTTCTGTGCCAAACTGCTTTCCAGCCAATTAACTCTAGTGGATATTGGTGTTTGGGATTATTCTTAGCAATATGCATTTTCCTTCTATTTCATGAGATTCCTATTCACCAACTTCTCCAGCCCATGGAGGTCCCTGTGAATGTCAACACAACATTCTAGTGTATTGGTCACTCCTCACAGTTTTGAATCATCTTCAGAAGTGCTGAAGATGACCCTGAAGGAAGGTATTAATTAGTATTGACCTCATTAACATAAAGGCAACTATAACTAGAGACATTTCTCTAGTAACTCAGCTTGCACTGGGCTTTGTTGTCGCTAATCAAAGCCCTTTCAGCCAAGAGTTCATTCAGTATACAAGTCTTAACTAACCCGCTATCATTCCTTTACCAATTATAGTCCATCTATCTGGTCTGTACTTCATCATTTTGTCTTTAAAAATGTTAAAGGATTGAAGGCATTGTTCTCCACTGAGATGGTCTTACCATCAGAGAAATGTGTCAAGTTTTACTAATATCATTTCTACTTTATGACTCCATGCCAACAATTATTAATCAGCTTATTGTACTTAGTCTGTTTGGGAATGATTTCCAAAATTATTTGCTCCATTACAGTTCCATCACTATGAGAAAATCAAAACTAAAACTATGGGTAGATCAATCAAAAAATAATCTTTATTCAGCCAAATTATTTAAGAAAAAAAAAAACAACTCAAAACAAAATAACAACAGCAACAACAAAAAAGCAAAATCACAGAGGACTTAAAAGAAAATAATAATTCAGCTGCACCCCAATGAAAGTAAAACTGAAGAAACAGATGGGCTCTTCCCCATTTCATGAGTATTATATGATCCCAGGCTCTAAAACAAGAAGGCAGAATCACAGAATCACAGAATCACCAAGGTTGGAAAAGACCTACAAGATCATCCAGTCCAACCATCCACCTATCAC
>JAOWBP010000001.1:148847437-148875398 GCA_028571105.1 Tragopan temminckii
GATCTCACGGCCGCAGCTCCGCGTGCGCCCGAGGCGCTGCCGGCAGTGCCGGCCCGGTCTGCGCGCACCCGCTGGGGCGCGGGGTGGGTGTCACGGAAACACTTCTGGGTTGGGAGTTCACCGCCACAGTGCTTTGAGGCGAATGCCCCCCTAGCATGAGATAGAGCAAACAAGCTTTTTGCTCACGCTTGCTACCTTTATCAGGTAAGCAATCAGAAAACCCTTATTTTTTTTTCCACCATACCTTCCAGTTTTCACTCACTCATCTCCCTATCTGTGATAATTTCGATGTACTTGTCCGCGTCATAACGTTTGCTGCTCTGTGTGCCGTGAGCCAGGCAGTAGTTAGGTGCCTGCCTTCTCTGTGCCACATTTCTGCATCATCTCTTTACGCTTCTGTGCCTGCCGTTGGTTGTGGGGCTGCAAACGTGGATGGTTTCTTACAAACTTATTTTGAGCTTGCTCAGACATCTCAGGAGCCTCAGTTTTCCCAGCAATATGCGTTTCTTGCCGTTTATCAGCACGTCATTTCAGCTGTTCATCATGTGGGTTACAGTTTTCCCTCAAAGTTCTTTGTGCTTTCCTGAGCTTAACTTAATTAAGCAGCGTTATCCTATTGCTTATCTCCCTTATCTCTTCTCTTTTCTGATCACTGCCAAATATTTTGCTTTATATCTATTAGAAATTTGATAGCGTAAGTTGTCAGCTTTTGGCCACGACAAAAATAGCCCCATGAATCTTTATTCTTTGTTTTTCTTCTCAGCAAGTTCTTAATCTCTAGAAGTTGTTGGTTTTATGTATTTTTTTTTTTTTTTTTAAGTCAGGGCTGCTAAAAAAAAATGGACAGAGTAAGCATGAATGTAGTTCATCAGCATGTCATCTGCTGAGCACTGAATGCGTGGTCTGTGCTTGTTCAGGAACTGCAAGGTGGCTGTTCTGCTCTGTGCGCTCAGACACAAGAAGTACATTTAAAAAAAAGAAAAAAAGGAAAGTGCTTGCTTCATTTCTTTGGCTGCATTATCACAATGCTTCACTTAATTTTTATGGATTTTGTGCATGTGTACAGTTACCAGAAATCATAATGAACCATCAGTCTTACCTTGTTTTTTATTTGTTATTCTGCATTCAAACCATCTAACTATTTTAGTGAGATGTAATTTTTAGACTTCCCTGATGTTGCTGCTGTCTCCCAGATGCTTTATATTCCAATTTGGATCAGCTTTTCAAACAAATTTGTATGCTTCTGTGCATGGCTTCATTCCCTTCTAATATTGTGTCAGTAATACTGTCACTCAGCAAGGTTTGTGTGGCTTCTGTGGGCTAACAGGCATCACGTGTTTGATTGTGTCCCTCTTATGCTAGTGGCGTCTCTAAGTTCTAGGTGACCTCAAATACAAGAGCCAGAGAGGTCTGGAGCTCTTTGTGAGGTTGAGTTCATTCAGGCTAACAGGAGTGTCATTCTTTAAGTTGTAGTGTGCTGCCACTGGTTTTATGCAATGTTTTCATGTCGTATTGCATTGTGGTAGCAGCTCAGTCACACGTTTGACAAAAAGGGCTTTCTCTGAACACCGGGAACTGAAGTTACCAGGTTGCTTTAGCCTTGCTGCCTTGGCATTTCTGTCTCTGCAAGTACCTACCCTTTATAAGCCCCTGAAATCACACCTGTTTGTTTTTGCTGTAGAGAATCTTAGCAAGATACTGAGGAAAAGACATGAGAAGTGTTTCAGCAATGTCCTTCAGTCTGCTGTTGGTTCATATTAGTTAATCTTCTAGTCTTGCACACTGTATGCAGAATTGTCAGATATCATTAAAAACATCTGTTTAAAAACAAAACCCTAAACTTCTAAAGCCATTGCTTTCATAGCCTGATTGGAAAACTTCCCCAGCTTGGAATGCAATTACTTGAATTCCCTACTGTCTTCTAATGTTGGCAGACAACTTGATTGCTGCCATGCCAGTTCTGTTTCTACATGGTGATGGCAAACTTCAGTTTGTAGAAGTTGGGCACCTAAATGGTTCCAAGGATCGGGGTTTCAGTGTGTTCCCAAGTAGTACTAAATGGAGCCTGTTAAAATACTCAGCACTTCCACAGAGCGAATGGATGTGTTTGGATGGCAGTGAGGAGTAGTGAAGTGAACTAGAACAGTTCCAAGCATGCTTGATGTTTTGTTGGATTTACGGCAAAGATAGATTTCTGCATTAATATCACACAGAATCGCAGAATGGCCTGGGTTGGAAGGGACCTCAAGGATCATCCACAATCAGGGTTTGAAGAGTCAGTCTGAACAGTATAAGCTATGAGTTAATGTGGAAGGAAGGGTTAACAGTGTGAGAAGCTGAAAGTGACAGGAGACGCAACAAACCAACAGAATTAAAGCAGGCAGATCAAACCATGAGGAAATGAAGGAGGGCAGCCAATTCTCAAACTGTGGCCAAGGGGGATGAAATGGAAAGGCAGAGAGACGTAGGTAAATGTGAAGAGTGTTTCTGCCAGCCAAGTGAGTTGAAACTGGCTAGGAACTTAGTGCCATGTGAGGTGTATGCTCACTGTGTGACTGAATGACTTTTCTCAGAAAAGTTAACAGTGAGGATGCTCCTCACATTGCCAGTTCCTGCATGATGCTGACTAACAAATCACACAAAGCTTCTCTCAGTTTCCTCTCCATCTTCACTTTTTTTTCAGTGGCTCTTTCCTAAAAGTTAAATGCTTATTTGAAACTATGCAGGATGTTTTGTTAGAATTTGTGGCTACAGAGAATGGTATGAATTTTGTTGTTTAAAGAGCTCTCAGCAATCATTTGCATGCTCTTTTAGTGAGATTGGTATGCATTTTTCCATTTTTATGAAGATTAATGAGCTTCTCTCCCAGAAGCTGCTTTCTATCTGAATGCAGTGACTCTATCACTGTTTTCATTCCACGTGCTTTTGTTTGGGGAAGGGGCCTGCCTGCAGCTCTCTGAAGCTGGGCAGGAAGCACCAGGCATCTCAGTGGGTTATTTCAGGTGTTCTATGATAGGTAGGATGGATGAAAAGATAAAAGCAATACTGAAAAATCTTGGGTTCTTAGTGACTGATGGATAAGTGCTAATTCCCCTCAAGTTTTTGTTACAGTTCTGTCACAAACACGTCTGAGCTGCACACAGATCCTGTGCTTTGGAGGGATGACTGCATTCCTCCTCAGGGCCCCAACAGCTCCTGTGGGCCAGGCATGTTGGGTAGCAAATTGACTTTTCAGATTGGCTTTTTGTGTTTTCTACCGTACTGAGTGTAAATGTTGTGTGCTGTAGCTCTGCAGCCTGACCCATGCTAAAAACTAGCTGAAACATTGAGCGTACTGCTTCTTGATGATCTGATCTGTTTCTCTCTTGACTTATATGTGGGGCATTCTGTGAACTCAGCTAAGAAAAGTTTCCAGTTGTTGTTGATACTTTACCCACAGTTACTTTTCATTGTAGAAGAACCTATAAAACTGCTTGGTGTATTGCTTTGAAATCACTAAGTTGCAAGTGCATGTATACATCGGTATGCATACAATACTGCCAAATTTGTGTTTCATAGGGAAGTTTTTACCTTTGAAGACAATGTTAGGACCAAGATACGATGATCAGGTTGCTGAAGAAAATCGTTTTCACCCAAGTATGTTGTCAAACTACTTGAAGAGTCTCAAGGTAAAGTTAAATTTTCTAATTATTGAAATGTTACTTTTGTTACTAACATTTATTCAAATATTGCTTTTCAGGTTTAAGAAAAATGTTGTTGATGGCTTTTTTGGGGACACCGGTACAGAAAAATTTAATATATGTGTGTAGCAGAAATGCTAAATCACAGCTGGAATCAGTGATTGAGCACCTGGTGGGAAGGCAGGGCCAACTCAAGGGAGCTCAAGTGCAAGCAATGCACCTGAGTGATCAGAAGGGGTGGAGGCAGGATCCGCCCCTTCCCAGACCTCATTTAAGGGTTGGCAGTGGAGGCAAGGGTATCTTGTTGCCTACCTGAGGCCTTCCAAGGGTGAGCAGCTTTTTTTCCTTTGTTTCTGCATCCACGGTTGCTGCACTGAGCATATCCTCATTTGCTGCAGCCTTTGACTTTGCTATTTTCCTGCCATTGCTGTGCTTTCAATTGCATTATAACATTACACTATGTATATATTTTATTTACACTTTCAGGTTTTTTCTGCAACTTCTTTGTTTCTAAAATCCTTGATTATAGGCAAGACTTGTTCACAATTCTCCAGCTTATTCACTGTGTTATCATCAAGAACCTCACATTTTGCTGTTATTACTGTCCTAACCTAATAAGTTGCTGTTGTCAAAGTTCAGGTGCTTTGAGTTTGTAGTTTTACAGGCGATCCTTGTACAGCTATGCTAAGCTGCATTTTTACTTACAGGAATGAAAGTATTTAAAAATGATAGGCATATTTCACAGAACTCCTGTTCGTTGTCTCTGTTTAGCCCATTTCAGTCTGTCTCATTCAGCCAGGATGTAATTGTGCACTACTGCACGGTTCTGGTGAGAGAAGGCCTTTCCAGCCTTTTGTGCTGTGCAGAGGTCTGTGTAGGGTTGGGTGCATTCAGAGATGTAGGAGAGGGGCTTTTGAACCTCTCAGACAGAGGAAGGCACACAACCTAATTCTTTTAATCTGTTTACTGAACTATTATATAGAAGATGGGCAGCACTTGTTTAGATTGTGTTGTTCATAAAACTAATTGTAGAATTTTTTACCTTTTTAAAATTTTTGCTGTTGATCTAAGTTAAGTTCAGTACTAGTCTGACAATATCATAGCTTAAGCACCAGGAAAGTCACATGGCTAAAATAGGAGAACCTCTATTTTGTGGATATTATTTGAGCTTTGGTATGATGGTGAGCTACTCGATGCAGTGGTGACAGAGGTGTTAGTGGGCAAACATGAAGCATGTGTGCTGAAAGTGGTAGGGTTTGCCTTGCTTCAATGCTATGATCTATGCATCTGTGTTCTACTTGGGCTCCTCTTTTTATGTAATGTGGTTTTTGACTCCAATCAGGTTTAATGGGCGTACTTAGAAATTTTCTGAAAGTTAGCCTATTCACGGTTTAAAGTAATATAAAGTTATCCAAGTGTTTTAAAGTTGTAGAGAACCTAAAAGACTTTCACAGAATCTGAGTTGTTGCTTGCTACTGGTTTATCATTTAAAAAACCTGAACAAAACATGGGGGGTGAGCCTTTGTGGCCTTTCCACCAGGCACATCAGTTGTTTTGCAGTGCTACAAGTTCATGTCTTTTGTGACTTTAGATGATTAGTCTGATAAAGCAGTTATTAGCATGAGAATCTACACTAATGTTCTCCTCATTTTAATTAGCAGAATGTATTGTTTCTTTCAAACTCTCTAGTTTCAAAAAATCTACTAAAATTTTTTTCATTTGCCAAGGTGAGCAATGTGTTACCAGATTGCTGCTCTAGAAATACAGCAATTTACCAACAATCTAGCAAAATGAGATGTGCAGTTGAGGAAACCTAGAAACGAGGATTTCTGCAAGAGAAAAGTAACTCATCGGGTATGGTTGTCTTCATTTTACTTCAGTGAGTTAAATGCTAATACTTTGTAGAATGAATTCTTTCTGGAGCTTTATTATGTATGTCCATATAACTTACCTCCCACACTAGAAATTTCATCAGAAACTTCCATCAGGATTTTGGTCATGATTAGATACTTCTGTTAACACATACTTGAAGGTACAGGTTGAGCATTTAAGATAAGATGGAGCTTTCCTTAACAAGCTACCTCTGCGTTTTCCTTTTCTCTCTCAGAGCTGGTTGGTGAAAACCTCAGTGTTAGACATTCTTTTAATAAGGGGTAGCAATTCCTTTTTTTTCTTTTTTTAACAAATGCCAGTACTGAAACAATAACTTAATATTCTCATTTAAAAAAAAAATTGCACAAGCAATTGGTGACACTGTTAATAATTTCTTTCTTTCTGGAATAGGTAGATTAGTAATATTTATGCTTCATAAAAGTTAATTTTATTTCTGTTATGAAGAGCTAGGACTCACAAGAACTATTGTGCAGTTAATAAATTCAAGCTACAGTATTCCTATTAGGAAAACTGGTTACCAGTTCTTAGCCATGTTGTTGGTTTCACAGATCAATTTAATCACTGATTTTTAGACTGCTTTCCTCAAATGAAAAATGCAAGAAAGATGTCTGGGAACCAAAGAGAATTCAGGATCTTGTGGTGTGTTTTCACCCTCCTAAGGATGATGATGTTTGATGAGAGACTTCTGGGGTCATGTAAAGGGAATCTAGCTGACCCTATTTATTTGCATAGCAACAAAAGAGTGCATGCATGAGGCATTTTAAGTGTGAGATAGCTGGAATGAGAGAAACAGTGAGAGGAAGAAGGCTTTTGTAAGCCCAGGAGATCATGGACTCACCAGCCAAAGTATGGCTGAGTGGAGATGGTATGAAGATTGTGGTTTTATTGTATGTAGAAGGTGACAATTTCAAGCTACAGTTCAGCTTTATTTCATCTCGTCAGTCATCTTTTACAATTGCAAGCAAAAAAAAAAAAAAAAAAAAAAAAAACACCCCAGTTTCATTGTGTTGCAATGCAATAGAATTCTAGTGTTGCAGCAATTCTTGTGAGAAAAATATACGTGCCTTAGTGAGAAGTTGCTCAACTATTTACTCTCTTCCAAAGCCGTGTCATTTAATGATGGTGGGGTGTGGTAGACTGAAAAATGAGTCTTATGTAAAATGTTGGATGGAAATATAGTTTTTTTTTTTTCTAATGGGTTACTAGTTTAGTTTGGTAGTCTTTCAAAAATCAGCTTCTGCTGAGAATTTTCTAGGAGCAAACCTATGAGAGCATGGCTGAGAGAATGACTGTGATAGTTGCTGTGATATCAGTGTTTGGGAGTGCAGCAAAGCTGATGTGATGAGCATACAGGTACCAGAATATTTCCTATATGTAGGAATTGTGATTGATCAGACCAAATGCAGGCACAGTCCAACCTCAGCTTGGTGACTGAAATTCTTCAGTTTCTGTGGTACCAATACTCCTTTGAGTGGATTTTAGAATATTGTAGCTGGATACTTCGATTTCAGGCCTTATGCTCTATTTGCCATGCATACACATACATGTATGTACATGCCATACATGCTTCATAGCTATGGCTGAATTATACCAGGTACCTGTGTGGTGTACTGCTCCATGAACTGTGTGAGAAACAGCCACTTCACAGGATCTTCATTTACATGCGAATGATTTGTAATAACTGCAAAGTAACAGCTGCACAGAAGTTCTGTAGTTCTGAGTTTCCTCCCAAACACTTTGCTGTATTTCATCCTCATTGAAATTAAATGCAATATCCCCAAATGCTTAGTGGTAATTTAGGTCTGAAGTATGTTGTAGTGTTCTCCTCACTCCTCTGTATCAATCAGGAGACTGAAATCTATAAATGAATATGTTCAGAAGAATAATCTCTAAAAGTTAAAGGAAAAATGAGTATTCTTTTGAGCTTAAATGTTTTGATATGAAATTAATTTTTGTGTTTTCATACATCTCAGTGGTAACTCTTCACTGCAGGAGCGGTTTGGGGAAGTTTGGAGGCTTCTGGTGGAAGCCTTTGAAGCTGCTGCTATTTGAGAATTGGGAATTGGCTTTGAGTTTTCAGTACTGAAGTGGAATTGTATCTCCTACTTTGAAAGGGGAGAATGTTAATCTGTGCTTTACAAATTACTTGCATTTATTTTAGCTCTCTGTTAACAACCTGTGATATTAAATGGTGTTACACTTTAACCTCCTGCTTTTATTAAACACCTTACTTTCCTAACAATCTTCTTCCTTCTGTTGAGGCTGTTGGATAATGCAGCATTTTCTTCAGTACTAATTCTTATTGTGGAGTATCTTTCTTACTATGCTGCAATTCCTCTGCTTTAAAATCGTTTTCACTGAATCTTATTTCAAAAATAATTTTTCCCCTTAGCTGAGGATATCTTGGAAACACTATACCTAACCTCATATTTAAAATAAAAGAACAATTTATCCAACTGAGCTGTGCAGAATCTAAGGAGGAGGGTAGTGACAGGGCCACTAGTGTTGCTTTGTAGGGTAGAGCTCTTCAGGGCTGGTTCTTTTATCAGTCTTTTTGCCTACTCTAACCACACTACTGTTAGGATGCAGAACATGGAAGAAGGTTATCATGCCTTTTTTTTTTTTTTTTTGTCAGGTCAGAAGATTCTGTGTGGGTTCTGTCCTGTCCAGTATCTTTATTTATGACCTGGATGAGGGTATTGAGTACACCCTCCGTAAGTTTGCAGATGACACCAAGCTGGCAGGAACTGTCAGTATGTCTGGGGTTAGCAAGGCCCTACAGAGGAATCTGGGCAGACTGGATCACTGAGCAGAGGCCAGTAGGATGAAGTACAACAAGACCAAGTGCTGGATTCTGCACTTTGGCCACAGCAACCCCAGGTGGTGCTACAGGCGAGGGGCAGAGTGGCTGTGAGACTGTGTGGAAGAAACATACGTGGAGGTGTTGGTTGATGCTTGGCTGAACATGGGCTAGCTGTGTGCCCAGGTGGTCAAGAAGGCCAATGGCATCATGGCTTGTATCAGAAATAGTGCAGCCAGCAGGAGCAGGAAAGTGATTGTCCCTCTGTACTCAGCCCTGGTGAGGCCACACCTCGAGTGCTGTGTTCAATGTTGGGCCCCTCACTGCGGGACAGACATTGAGGCCCTGGAGTGTGTCCAGAGAAGGGCAACAAAGCTATGAGGAGTCTGGAGCACAAGTCTTATGGGGAGCAGCTGAGGGAACTGGGATTATTTAGTCTGGAGAAGAGGAGGCTCAGAGGTGACCTTACTGCTCTCTACAACTGCCTGTAGGGAGGTTGTGGCAAAGTGGAGGTCCGCCTCTTCTCCTGTGTAACTAGTGACAAGATGAGAGGGAATGGCCTTAAGTTGTGCCAGAAGTGATTCAGGTTGGATATTAGGAAATATTTCTTCTCTAAAAGAGTGGTCAGGCACTGCCCAGGGAGATGGTGGAGTCACCATCTATGGAGGTGTTCAAGTAATGTTTAGATGTTGCACTGAGGGACATGGTTCAGAGGGAAATATTGGCAGTAGGTGGCCAATTGGGCTGGGTGATCTGGGAGGTCTTTTCTGACCTTGGTGATTCTATGATTCCCTGCATCTTTCACCATTTTACCTTTATTTTTCCTAGCTTGCTCTCCAGTACGTTCACCTAAAGGTGCTGATGTGAGAATATGTTATTCTACTCTGAACCGCTGTTTTTAATTAGTTTAGGTCAGGGTTAGGGACCTACAGTGTAGCACCAGGAAGTTTTGTGTGGCCTCACTTGTGAATTAAGTAATCCTTGAGAGGTTTGCTAACTGTTGTTGAAAGTAGAGGGAAAGTAATTGTCTTTTGTGTGCTCCCTGCAATATTTATCACCGGGTAATATGCTGCTGTCTGTCCATACGTCTAGCAGCTCAGCTGACATGAAATATTTGAAATTTCAGATGATGTGACATTGTTTTCAGGTGGGCTGCTATCAAAGTGCTTGTATTTTTGCAGTATACTCGCAGTAAACCATTCAGAATAAAATATACAGCGTTGGTAAACAATGAAGGAGAGGAGAAATTTAGAACTAATTTGGATATTGGAGTACTTAGTGCTGCTGACACAACATTATGATACTTTTTAACATCCGATAAATAATATTATGAAAGTGTATCAAGAACTTTGAATGTCATGCTTGACAAGCTCTGTAGATAATTGGAAATTTGCCTTTGGAGCTTACAGAGTAATGTGACTGTGTGAAACTGTGTCTGAACTGTATTCTAATTGATGGGAATTTATTTTCTGTGAATTGTCTGGAAGTAGTGTTTTAAGTTGTAATTTTTCCTACTGCAGTTCTAAACTATTGCCAGTCTGACTGCAAGATAAATAAAACGTGATCAAAATCTTGTTAAGAATATGTGGTGGAGTTTTAAATATACTGAAGATGTGCTGTTCTTTTATGTTTTTGCACAGGTAACATGCTGCAGTGGTAATGTATTTTTAAGTGCACTATTGATGTCTTTTTAAAAAGACAAGAAAATGAGGATTTTATTAAATCTGCTTGTAAAACAGCTTTTACATAGGCATCTGATTTCATGGTGAGGATCCTAACTGAAAGCATGATCTGCTTTTTGACCAAATAGGAAGCCGGAATGCTTTCAGCAAATAGGTATGTTAGTGAGCTGTTTTTGTGCAGTCATAAGGGAGGTTTATGGTTGGAAGAAGTTTTGCTGAACCAAGGATGAAATTCTACAGAATGAAGAAGGCTAGCATCAAGTCAACAGGTTGCTATGCAACTTTGTTTTCCTGGTCTGCTTTTCTGCAATTTCCTGTATCTGTGACCTAAAGGAATGCATTTCCCCGGAACTTGGAGTGAAGTGTTTTCCACCACTGTTACAAAATTTTAATGAAATTTGAAGGGTTTCATTTCCCTTGTTAACTTAAATGAGGAGTCAGTAGAATGCATGTTGCTGGTGAGCTGTGTGTAAGGTGTCACCCAGACGAACTCCTGCTTTGTCTTGAATTTTGAAATGGTAACTTCCATAAAGCTCGAAGGATGCATTAGGATAATGAGTAAAGCAACCTTAATTCAGGTACACCTAACATCTGTGTGGTTAAAACTGCCAGCTCAGTCACCTGCAGCGCCTTGCAAGATTTCAAGTTGTTTCATGTTTCACCTCTGAATAGAAAATTTCTAGGAAATAAAGGGAATTTTTATTTTAAACTTGAAAATGTGTTCATTTGTTTTGCACTCTACTAAATAGGTAAACTGAGGTAAAGTTTTTTCTTATGAGTGGATACTTACAAGTTTCAGTAGGTAATTTTTCTTACTGTGCTCTCACTGTGTTGTTTTATGTAAAGTTAATGTGACTTTAGGTAATAAAGTTATGTCTTTTAGCATGTTTAGATAGTTCTTCAATAGATATTTTTTGCTGTTAGCAAATTTTTCTTATTTAGAAATGTTGGAAGAAACAAACTGAAGTTTTTGAATTGGTGACTGAAGCTAACTCAGGCACAAGCTTTTCCAAAGAATCACTGGTAGTAGAATGAAGCTTGTATAGATATTTTCTGAACACAATATTTAAAGACTTCAAACTTGCAGCAGTGGTTTGCTATTATTTTAAATTTGGTTGTTATTAACAAATTAATATTTATGCACTAATACTTGAACTGAATATTTAATTATATTTATTTTTTAGGTTAAAATGGGTTTGCTGGTAGACTTGACCAACACCAATAGATTCTATGATAGGAACGATATACAGAAAGAGGGGATTAAATATATAAAGCTTCAGTGTAAGGGGTAAGTTGTCTGTATTCTTTTTAGTTTTCTAACTTGAAAGATCACTCTGAAGTAATTGCTGTTTTTTCACTTTGATTTTTCCTTCTCCCGCCACTGATTCCTATCTTTTTTTTAATCAGACATGGTGAGTGCCCTACGCCTGAGAATACAGAAATGTTTATCCGTGTATGTGAACATTTCAGTGAAAAGAATCCCACAGAACTCATAGGTATGTTTAATCTATTTTCATTAGTTTTTGCTGTTAATTTATTTTTATTCCTATACAGTCTGTTATTCTTGACAGTGTCAAAGGAATTTCTGCGGTACAGTGTTTATGCATGTATAGATTACTATTATTATTATTTTTAACTCCAGAGTAGCATTTTCTTTTTACAGAAACCTGTATGTTTCCATATGCATCAATTTGAATACAGCTGTTTACTTTATGCAGAAGAAATGTACAAGAACTGTCTACAAGCTGTCTGCATTATGTTTTTGAAACTGCTGCTGATAGAAAAGAAGATCATGCATTGCTTAAGTGTTGTTTTGACACTCAGTAGTTTGGCTTACTTGCTGTCCTTTTCAATATTTTCAATAGCTGACTGATCAGAGACTCTTCAGCAGATTCCACAAAGCAGCTGATTATTTGGTAGAAATTGGTAGTAGATATTTGGCTGAGTTTTTCTTCAGTGAGGTATTGTCTCATAGTAAATATTTGAATGTTCATAAGACTTTTTCCCTCAGAGCAAAAAAAAAAAAAAAAAGAATTTGATTGGCTTTCAGCTTTAGTTAAGACTGTTTTATTCTGATTTCTGTTAAGTACTTTTATGCTTAACTCTGTCTGCAGACTGTCAGAGATGAGAAATTACTGTGCAGCTGAGTTTCCAGAGGCGGGGGGAATTTCGTCATTGGGCATCTTTGGTGATAATTCTGTATCTTTACTGAATAGGAATATCTGTCTGACTTAGTACGTAGAACAGTTGTTTGCATAGGTGCATTGATAAGAGCTTGGTAAACTAAGCTTGTATATTCACACAGTTTAGGATTTGTATAGAGTCTTAGAACAGAAGTTGGAAGGGACCTCTGGATGATTTCCAGTTTATCACCCCTCTGCAGAGCAGAGTCACCTGAAGCAAATTGCTTAGGATGGTGCCCACTTCTGACATTCTCCATGTTGCCATGATGCCACAACATCTTCTGGCAACATAATTAAGTGCTTGACTTTTACAATGAAAAGTGCTTTTTCCTAGCATTTAAACGGCATTTATCGTGTTTAGATTTGTGCCTATTTCTTCTTGTCACTGGATATGATTGAGAATCTTACTTTGTTAATGCCTGAGATATATACTTGGGGCACATAATTAACTTTTTCACACAACTTAGTTTTAGATGCTTTCTTTTCTCTGTTTCCCATAGAAGGAAATTTCAATTTGAGACTTGTATTTTTTTTCCTTGAACAAGCAGAAGTATCTGATATGAAAAATGAGAAGCTACTAAATGAGACTAAGTGGGATCAACCATCAAACAATATTTCAGAAATAGAGATTTCTAAGAAATGGGGGTAGTGTTGTGATATGTATTTAGTAGCAAACCCATTTAACTTCTAAAACACTATTTTTAGTGTTGAGCCATTTACTTTTTGACTTGCATGAGTTTTGGAATGTTCTATTATTTAGACCATGTCTTGACTCTAATTGAATCATAGAATTACCAAGGTTGGAAGAGACTCACGGGATCACCCAGTCCAACCATCCACTGATCACCAATAGTTCTCACTAAACCATGTCCCTCAACACAAAATCTAAATGTTCCTTGAACACCTCCAGGTTCAGTGACTCTACCACCTCCCTGTGCAGCCCATTCCAGTGCTTGACCACTCTTTCAGAAAAGTAGCATTTCCTAACATCCAGCCTGAATCTCCCCTGGCGCAGCTTGAAGCCATTCCCTCTAGTCCTATCACCAGCTACGTGAGAGAAGAGGCCGACCCCCAGCTCACTACAACCTCTCTTCAGGTAGTTATAGGGAGCAATAAGGTCGCCCCTGAGCCTCCTCTTCTCCAGACTGAACAATCCCAGCTCCTTCAGCCACTCCTCATAAGGCCTGTGCTCCAGACCCCTCACCAGCTTTGTTGCCGTTCTTTGAACCCACTCCATGGCCTCAATGTCTTTCTTGCAGTGAGGGGCCCAAAACTGGACACAGTACTCGAGGTGCGCCCTCACCAGAACTAAGTACAGGGGGACAATCACTTCCCTGTCCCTGCTGGCAACACCGTTCCTGATGCAAGCCAAGATGCCATTGGTCTTCTTGGCCACCCAGGCACACTGCTGGCTCATGTTCAGCCGACAATCAATCAATACCCTCAGGTCCATTTCCTCTACACAGTCATCCAGCCACTCCGCCCCAAGCCTGTAGCATTGCCCAGGGTTGTTGTGGCCAAAGTGCAGGACCTGGCATTTGGCCTTGTTGAAACTCATCCCATTCACCTCAGCCCAGCTCTCCAGCCTGTCCAGATCCCTCTGTAGGGCCTCGCTATCCCCACACAGATCAACACTTCCAGCCAACAACAGAAGGTAGCCAATTCTAGGTCAAGAGCCATTTAGTGTAAAATATTAATTTTTCTTAGCACCAGAAGATGGAAAGAGTAAAATCTATCTGACAAAACATATAGGTAGTAAAGATACATTTCTGATAGCGGCAGCTGAAATCAGATGAGGAAAGCATCATTATGACTACTTTATGATATCCAAAACCAGAAAAGTTTCATGGGCAGCACCTTGTCAAACAATCTCCACAGAGCAGCTTGTGGAGATCAGTGCTGAAGCATGTGGAGGAGCCCTGAAGGAAACTGCAGCTTGCAGAGAGACCAGACAAAAGCAAACTCAAAGAGGAAACTGGCCCATGGAAGAACCAAGCAAAATCAGTCTGTTTCTGAAGGACTGTATCCCTTCATAGGAATCCTATGGCTGGCAGTGGAAGTAGAAGAATAAAATATCACTGTAGGAACCAAGATGAAAATTTTTATTGTTTCATCTTCAGGAAAGTGTTAATCTATAGAGAGGTGTAACTTATGAATTAGATCTAATTATGAAGCCTGACTGATAAGGACCAAGGAAATCTGAAGTTAATTTCAGGATTATCACCTACTTTAGGACTAGATGGTCTCTAGAGGTCCCTTCCAACATGTACAATTCTGGGATTCTGTCATAATTTGCCTTCCATATTCTCAGTAGCCTTAAGTAAATGAGGAAATAGAAGTGCAATGCAATAAAGGTGGAGAAATAAAGAATCCTTGAGTGATTGACGTTGAAATGGACTTCCAGATGTCACCTAGTCTTGTTTCCTCCTCAAGCAGTTTCATCTAAAATAATTTACTCAGGACTGTGTTGAGATAGCTTTGATCGTTTCCAAGGATGGACATTCCATGATCTCTCTGGATAACATGTTCTGTTGTTTCACCACCCAAACACTAAAAATAGTGTTCCCTGATGTTCATATGGAAGACGCGGAGAACAAAGGAGGAACATTCTGATGCTTGAGTCACACCAAAATTTTGCACCAGAAAGAAAGCATTTTTTAAATCAGAAATATTTGGTAAACTTGAACTGTTCTGGTATAAAAAAAAAAAGTCAGAATCACAGAATCACAGAATCGTAAGGGTTGGAAGGGAGCAGTTGTTTATATTTTATATATGTTCAAAATGTTCAAGTATTCACAGAATGGAGGCAAAGCATGCTTCTTAGGTTAACACAAGTACAGAGCACTGTTAATTACCTTGAGAGACAGGATCTGACCTTTTTTTATGCCCTTTGTGATTTAGATGTGTATAATTTAAAATGGAAACCATTATATTCTGCACATGAAAATAGATAATTATTCTTTAAAAGTAATGCATACTCAAAGAACTTTCTCAGCCCTACATATCCAGAGTCAAGAGATGTGTATTTTCTTCAGACATTAAATGAAACACCAAGGAAACACATTTAGTTCAAATGTCTTTGTGCTTTTTAACTTATAGAGAGCCTTCAGGTTGGGGAATTAAAGCCCTTATATTGTACAAGTTGTATCCACATTTTAAACTGATACAATAATTCCATTATCCCATAGAAAAAAGAATGGTATGGTTCTATATTTACCTTTACAATTAATATCCGATTATTTGTTTACTTAATAATTATATAACTTTTTTTCCTTTTTCAGCATATTCCTAGGCAGAAATTGCATATGCAGTTTCTTTTTCCATCATACGGCCCTGAGAATGGTCCTTAAAGTAGAGCTACAGTATCCTTAAGCTTTTCTTTAAGAACAGTCACCTCCCTACTCCCATTATAGTTGAATATGAAGAATCTTTAAGAACTGAAATATAAAGATATATATATATATATATGATTCTTTATTAATACCGTAGGAGTTCTGAGACAAAAGCTTTAAGAAAAAAATAATCAGAAATATACAATACAGGGGAGGGCAAAATCTTAATATCTGTATTTTGCATACTTACTCATCTATATGCATTCTTACACAATTTGTCGCTAGGCATTATCTAGAGTTTATTTGACCAGTATCCTGTGGTAGATGACATCCAAACTCAAAATGGTACAGAGCTAGCAGATAATTTAGTTAAAATAAGCAAAAGGTAATTAAAGGCATTTTCAATATGGAATTTAATTTTGCAAGAGTAGAGAACTTTTGAGTAAATATAATTCTATGTGAATCAGATTCTCTCACCAAATTGCAAATCTCAGATTTCTTTGACTTTTATTAACGTGTATAATAGCACTAAATGGTAATAATGTAGTTCTTCTTTCTTGAAGAATCATTCTTCACCCTTCATGAGTCTGAGGGCCTTTCCAAGGCTCAAGTCCACTTTCTTTGATTGAGAACAGAATCCATAGAAGAGCTTTGGCCACAGAGGCAGTACAATCTAAATCCCATACTAATATTTCCTATGCTGGGATCACATGGACTAAATATCAGGATAAGCACAAGAAATTTCACTTTCTGTGAGTATGTTTAAACTGGACCTATATATAAAGGAAGCGTTGAGAAAAGGAAAATCTTTTGAAAAATATCAGCCTTAGCTTCCTGGTTTTGTCATGTAAAACTTAAGAAATGGTATAAAGTAACTCTGTAGCCCAGAAAACAAAAGAAAGAAACAAAAGCAAAAGAAGCAAACAAATCAAACAACTACAAACTTCAGAAAACTAATTCATTTTTGTGTTGAATATTTCACTGAAGGAAAAATACATAGCAAAAATCTTTTCTAGTCTTAATCTCTTAAGAACAAGGTCTCCTCACCATTATATAATTCACTTTATGTTTGTAATATGATAGGGCTTTGACACAAGGCTATTGTTTAGTCCATCTTTCATTAAGTCATGATATCAAGTGTGACATTAAGTCATGATGTTTAGCTACCAGCTAATGCACAAAAAGACTGAAATTTTCTGTGACAATTTGCTAGAAAATACTGACTTTACAGTAAATGCTTAATCTTGAAGAATTTGACATCAAAAACGGAGAGTTGAAACATTAAAAAAGAAAGACAATTTAGAAATGCTTTTTTCTACCTTCATGTATGAACATATAGATGGAATGAAAAGGTAGCACTCTGTGCTATCAATTTTATTCTTATCCTAAATCCAAAACACAGCACTAGACTAGCTACCAGAAATGATACCCCCTGAAACCAGCACATTAAGAAACAAAGAGCTGCTATGTTTCTGAGGCAGACTTAGCCAAGACACTATATTTTCTGACAACTGTGGAGTTTTTAATATAATTTCTTAACATAACCACATAGAAAAGGATCAGAGGTGAAACACATATTAATAGGTAATGATTATATATATATATTTTTAATTTGTATGCTTGCATGAAGTGACTTCATGTATTCAGGTATAGCAGCAGCCAAAAGCAAAGATATCTTCTATTCTTTGTACTGGTTGTGTAAAAGCATTTGTTTAATAAATATTTTCAGGAATTTCCTTACCAGCTTGGATCATTTTGATCTGTTCCATGGCATACTATGCATCACACTTGATTTGTAGATTCTTAAGAGCAGGTTATATATTTGGTGAAAGGAGAAGAGGAAATGGGAACAAACTGAGAAACAGAAGAAATTCCATTTGAACATAATAATAATAATTATCATTATTATTCTACTGTGAGGGTGGGACACATGGCAGGGTGGCTGTGGAGCTTTCAGTCTTAGAGATATTCCACATCCAGGTTTTGAGCAGCCTTTGCTAGGTGACTGCATTTCGAGCAGGGAATCAGAGTAGACAATCTCCAGAGCTGCCTTTCAAATTCAACGATTCTGTGACTATGTGATTAAGTGATTTTGTTTCTAAGTCTTCTGGGAAGACCTAAAGGCAAAAATATCAACAAAAGCAGCATAGAAGAATACTAACAGAAGTGTAGACATCTTTCTACATGTGCTCTGTTTCCCAGTGAGTAACGCACATCTTTGATTTTGAACGTTAGATCAGTTAGAACAAAGCAATTTATTTATTTATTTATTTATTTAATTTGGACCTAAAAGCTTCACAGCTGTAAATTCAAGAAAAAAAAAAAACATTACAAGTGAGGTCATGCAATCTAGTGCTTTTTTTATGTGTTGTGTATGAACTTTTTTCAACATTGAGTTTAAGGATACTGTCAAGTCATACAGGAAACTGGAAATATACTTGTCTTTCTGAGTAATTCAGTGAAAAATTCTGCTACAATTCAAATGATTATAGATGTGTAAAAAGCTGGAAAATATTAAATTTAAAAGAATAAAAAGAAAACATCAAAGATATCACATCTGGTACCCACCTTCAGGATAGGAAAACATTAAAAGAAAAAGCAAACATGTAGATGATAGGAGTTTAATAACAAAGCAAGATGAAAATTTTATCCATATTAATCAAAATTTTGCATGCATTTAAGTTTAAAATTATGCAACTAAATTTAATCTGATTTTAAAGTACAGTAAGAGCTGCAGCTTCATTAACTTCAGTATGAATGCTCAACCTTTTATGACAGTAAGGTCACCTTTTGTTAGATGCTTAAGTATGCATTTCATGGCCTGACTTACGAAGGTGTTACATATCCATAACATCCACTGAACTCTGAAGAATTTTAATACCTGTGAAAAATAGAATGCTATCGTCTACCTGTAAGCATGTAACTTTGTGATTGATTCTGATTAAATAAATTACTAACACAGTTGTGGAAGAATGAAGTTGATTGTATGTGAGAAAAGCACTTCTGGAAAATTAGATATTCTCATTATACTGTGAAAATAAGAAACAATATTGTTTAAGATCATTCTTCATTTCAAGTGACATTATATTTCTTTGATTAGTCATGCTGCTTCTATGATACTTTTTGAAGTTTTTATTTTCCTTATAGTTTTAATCATGTGTAACATAAAAGAAATGTTAGAAATGTGCTACTCAGTCTGGATTTAACAAGGGTGTATTCATGCTTGTAAAAGTTACTGAGGTTCATGAACTGTACTGAAGAACTGACAAAACTTTATATCACTTCATGAAGTTTAGAACAGATTATTGATATTGATGAAGCAATACAAAGAAGTATATATTCCATTAAGAAACTCATATTGTTATCTTCATAGGTTTCAGTAATGACTTAAGTAAAAAACACAATCAAAGTTTTGAAGTCTATTCTGTAGCAAATTGCTTTTAATTGTAGACTTCAAACTTCATCCAGTGGAAGGGGCTGCATTTGAACTGAAGGTGTTTTATGCTAGTAATACCAACTGGGAAATAAACTGATAAAAATGGGTAGAGAGTCATTTTGGAGAACTATTTAACTTTTTGTGATCGTGTACTGGCATATTGGTGCTCCAAATATTTATTTAGATAGGACAACCTCCTTCATGGTTCTGTGTATACATGTGGAACAATAAAGATATTTGCATCTATGTTTACCTGAAAAATTCATAATGCAAAAATTTGAAAATTTATGCCAAGCATATTTATGGTCTTTTGTAATAGCTTATTGATTTTTACAGTCAAAAGCAGGGTTCCCATCATAAATAACTTTTTTGTACATATAATAGTGTAAATTTTCACAAAAGAGATACTGTTGAGGGGAAAAGTAGCTCAGATTTTAATTTCATTTTCTCATTCGATCAAGACTCGTTTCAGACTAAGTATATATATCATTGTCAATATAAATGGGTAGGAGAGTAAGTTCCCATTATTTAGTTGTTGGAGAGGCAGATAATTCTGACCTGGAGCTAAAATGGATCTATTAAGTGATTTGTCACATTCTAAAGCATATCCTTACAACTGAATCCACTTACTAACTTATGTGTTTAGTACTGTTTAAGGAGCTGTAGAAGACTGAAGATATCTACAAATGATGTTCTGAAAGGTAAGTATACTTCCAAACCACAAGCTGAAGATAGGCTAAAATACCCCACAGAAACTGGATGACTGGATAAATAAATCTGCCAGGACATCATTCAACTACGTAACTATCTAAAATGTAAATCTGATTTGCAGTCCATATCTATTGGCTATGAGGAGACATTTCAGATACTGTGGGGCTGGGAACATCTCCCATGGCATGAATCAACTTACTGACAAGCAACTAAATTTCCTTCCCTATACACACTCAGTTGATTAGCCATGAAGGCATCAACCGAGTTTTTAAGGAAATAAAAGTAAACAGAGACCAATCTTTATAAGATTTGTGATATAACAGTGTAAGATATGATTGATCATTAAAATGGCTTTTCTTATTCCTTGCAAATATAAATTCAATTCCTAAAAGAAACTCAGCCAAGTTCTAATCATTTGACATTAATACTGAAGACTCTTAGCTGTTTCTGTGGTTTAACGATGTACACTCTGCCATTATTGTGTTAAACATAATATTGTGTTTAATATATTTTTCCTAATGAGTTTAGCTTTGCCATAGAAATTTAGTTCCAGTACTAGTCTTAAAAAGTGTAATTCTTACTACTTGGTAAGGGTAAATCAGAAGCTGCACCAGCATTTTGCTCTTAAGCCTATAATGGTCTCTTACTCCTTTATTGACTAGTCATGCATTTAGCATTTCTCATTCATGCTTACTTTTAAAGAAACAGAATTGTTTCTAGAGAAAAGCTATTGAAGACAAAGAAGTTTTACAGTGATCAATGCCCAGAACACTTAGCTTTCATAAGCATAGTAATAAATTTATTGTCATAAGCAAAAAGCTTGCATGCAATAGCATCATTAGATATGCAGTACTTACTGCATGCACTTTTACAGAGACATTTTAGCATTGGCATAATTTTTCAGTAAATTATGTGTCACTCTTAACAAGACTATTTCTTTATGATAGAGTTCCAAGAAAATACTCTCATGTTTTCTTGTAAATCCTGAAATGGCTTATAGCATCCTATTCCAGAAGAGAATAGAATTAGGAAACTTTATTCAGACAAATTATTTATCTTTTTTAATGGCCTTTATAGGAAATGGATGCTAGAAAGAAAATAACTTTAGGAAAGCAATGTTCTCCATTGCTGTATATTATAGCAGATAGACAAAGAATAAAAATCTACTAAAGTTTATTTATTAATGCCCTATTTCCCTCAGCAATTTAGGGTAAAGTAGAAACTTAAGAAGAATATATTTGGGAAAATATGACATCAACACCTAACGGTTACCTGAGGGATCAGTCATTCTGGAGAATAAAGCAACTTATTAGTTACTTATGACATCTACAAGCAACACTTCACAAATCTAACTTATGAACTTTGGACTTGTGTATGTATTTCACTCCCATTTTTAAATGGTCTGTTGGTTATGATTTTAAGATTGGTTTACAGAAAAGCTGAGACAGTATAATTATTTTCAAAACACATAATGGATTTGTACTATAGGGGGAGGCAACTCAAAATAAAAGTTTTTTGCCAGGTTTGAAATGCTTCCGTGTGACAGCAAACAAGAGTTTTTTCCACACAGAAAATTCAGTACTGGCCTCATTAGGTCAAATTCAGTAGTATTTTCTGCAACAAAAGCCATACAGAAATCATCCAAAACAAAATAATAGCACCTTAAGATTTTAAGTTGATTTATTCACTTTTCTTTAATCTAGGGATGATTTCTCTTGAACTAAACCAGTGGTCAATTTTTCTTTTTCTTTTTTCTGTTTTTACACATCTACTGTTCATTCCCAGAGACTGCTCAAAAAGGCCATGCAACCCTGTCAGCATGGCATAGCCAGCAGAACACTCTTTACTTATAGACAAGAAGTTTCTCCAGTGTAAAATGCAGAATCATCTCTTGCTCTCATTTTTAGAAATACCTTTGTTGTAGCTCTTTCCACAGTAAAGTACTTAATCATTTTGTGAGTGCAAGGGGAATTCTGTGTGTTAATTATACCTTATTTTCTCGGTGCCATTTTTAACATTGTATAGCAAACTACATGGCTTTTATATTAGATGATTATTTCACTTTCTCACTAATACTAGGGAAAAACAGACCATGATAAGAACAAAGCATATTTTAGGGAATAAAAAGATTCACTGAAGGAAAAATGAAATTTATACATATTGTGACTCCCCAATGGTCTTATGACCATTGTATTTGTTGAACTGTTGAAACTAAAATTCACAGCATATGTATTGACACACTTAATTTTAATGTTGAAACACATAAACACATCTGCAAATATATATTAAAAAAAAAAAAAGAAAAAGAAAAAAAGAAAAAAAAGAGAAATTATAGCCTTGTATTGCTCAAAGAAGTTGTGGATGCCCCAGTCCTGGAGACATTTAAGACCAGGTTATGAAGACCTGGGCAGCTTGATCTGGTGGATGACAATCCTGACAAGGCAGAAGGGTTGGAACTAAATGATCTTTAAGGCCCCTTCCAATCCAAGCCATTCTATGATTTACTCATCACCCTCTGAATAAAAAATTTTCTCCAAACATCTAATCTTTATCTCCCATATTTTAGTTTAAAACCATTCCTCCTTTTCTTATCGCTATCAGATCATGTAAAAAAAATCTGTTTCTCTCTTATTTATAAGTTCTTTTCAAATACTGGAAAGCCACAATCAGGTCCCCCCAGAGCCTTCTCAAAGCTAAACAAGCCCAGCTCCCTCAAGCTTTCTTTATAAATGTGCTTCAGCCTTTTTATATCTTCAAGGCATTCCTCAAGACCCCTCCAACAGTTCCACATCCTTCTTATGCTTCTATGTCACCGACAAAGATGTTGAAGAGCACTGATTCATAGTCGGACCCTTGGGAGACACCACTAATCACCAGCTTCAACCTCGACATAGAGCCACAACCCTCTGGATGTGGCCATTCAACCAATCATGTATACACTGAATAGTCCATCCTTTAGATCCATATCTCTCCAATTTAGAGATAAGGATGTGGTGCAGGCCCATGTCACAGGCTTTCACATATGCACATATGCAAATTGATAAAATAGAACAACTGTTCAATAACAACTGTACCATCACTTCCACTGTTACTTATTTTTAAAGACTACATTTCTTAACGTATTGCTTTTAATTAGTAAGGTTTATGCAGAAGTTTCTGAAAATGCAAATGTTTCTGCACTCCTTAGAAAAGTTGACAAGATATAAGGTGAGGACTCTCTTTAGAGTCTTATTTGAAGTTTAGTATCACAGGCTTTTGAGATGCTAGTGGGGTTGCTAGATTAAGTGATCTGGTGCTGGGCTCTGAAGATATTCAAATGGAGTTCTGGCAATTACACTTGTCAGTATCATCTCA
The DNA here is from genome assembly GCA_028571105.1 of Tragopan temminckii. Classification (NCBI taxonomy): domain Eukaryota; kingdom Metazoa; phylum Chordata; class Aves; order Galliformes; family Phasianidae; genus Tragopan; species Tragopan temminckii. Next base: position 148,870,509 of record JAOWBP010000001.1, read on the forward strand.
CCTTCTAAATAAATTTAGTTTAACATCCGTTTAACAACCTGTTATAATCAGCATTCGCATAAAACTTTATTGTAATGTGAGATATCTATCTTATAAGCAACATAAACTTCATCAGTACTGACACATTTACTTGTTTACACATGTACAAAATATTGTGGCATGTTTCAAAAATTAATTTAACTAATTGGACTGGAAGATAGTCTAGTTTTTATTTTTCATATTAAAATAAATTCAGTTTGTACAGGACAAGGTGCCTATACCCTCCATAATAAAATAAAGGAAGGAATCACTGTGACTCGGATAGGAACCATGGAAATATCTAGTCCCATTTACCTACCCAAAGCTTCACCAAAGAGGGCTGTTTGCACAGAGCCAGGGCCACTGTGTTTTTGGATATCACCAGGGATGGATACTCCACAGCTCCTCTGGGCAACCTTTTCCACTATCTGACAGGTCTCACAATCAAAATGTTTTTCTTATGTTTAAAGATAATTTCTAGTATTAATATATTACAGCATATTATTATGCACATTCTTTTACAAATTTTTTTTTTACTCTTCTATTGTACATAGTACTATAACCATACTGATATGCACCACTTAAATGCTATGGAAAGCAGAATTGCTGAAATATTGTTTCAGTTACCAGATTGTGAGCTTGATGAAAGTAGAAAATCTGTGCTGATATTACTGCATGTTAGCTAAGTAAGATGAAAACTGTGAATTCTCTCTATTTATGCATGCAATTAGCCCTAATCTGAAATATCCAAAAGGGTTTATTACAGTGGCTGATCTTCCATTCTCAGTGAATAACAAACACAAAGTTAATTCTTCTTTAAAAAGCATACTTGATGTATATTACATTAAATTTATATCTCTGTATTAGTGTAGAGTAGTGATCACTATGGAGTAAAAAAATCTGTTCAAGGCCTGTAGAAAAATCTGAGAGCAGCAATCAAACCACGACAAATTTGCTTTTGATTTCCTCCCAAACATCTGGACTGACTCCTCCACCTCTGCTGTAGTTTCACTCACATATTTTACTCATCCAAAAGCAGTACAGACATCTAACATTGTGTTTTTATTAAGTAATACTTTATAGATGCTAAATTACTGTTGTGTGTAGAGAAATTAGACGTGACGTCCTCATAAAAATAAAATTAATTCTTTATGATCAGTGCAATTTTTATGAATATTGAGCAATTCCATTATAATTAATGCTATTACAATGAATACCAAAGGAATTCACGTTAATTAGCAGTAGTAGGCTAAATATATTTAAAAAAATGAGCTCAAAAAGAGAGACTGGAAAATTCTCTTGGAAAGAAATCTTAAATTTCTGGTGATTTAATATAACTTTATGGTTACTTCATAGTGAGAGGACAACAACATTGCAAATGAAGAATACTAAGCAATAACATTTGTTTCATCTAAGCAATCTTAAGAGATGAGACTTTACCTTGGACTAACTTTTAGTGATTCTTTTGGGAGATGACAGAGGCAGGTGATAAAGGATTCTTCAGGTGTCTCTGTGACTTCACTGCTCCACACTACACTCAAATAGAATGGGATCTAGCATGTATATGTATTAAAACTTTTACAACTGGTTGGAGAAATAGGGAAACGTGTCAGAGTGCATAATTTAAAGCATGTTGACTTGAGGTTGTGCAGATCATGAGTCACTCAATTAGCTATAGAAGAGGGTAACACCTAGCTCTTAGTGGTACTCAAGTCAGCATACTGGCAAATGTACGTAATGCAGCACTCCCTGCACAACTATTTAGAAACTGAGGTTAGAGCTGGCAGTCTAATCAGGAAAATGAAATTTACATTTGCATTCAGTTTAGAAAGACCACAGGAATAAAGGATGTCTAGCATCACTGACAAGCTTATCAGTGTATGACAAAGACACTTAATAAGATTTCTAAAAGAATCATGCTCCACAGTTTTCTGTCTTTCTATTCCAGTGATGTTTGATATTCCTCTTTGTTTCTGTGAATTTTATTTCCCCGAAAGACAACTGAAAATGCTTTCCATGCCACCATTAGTTTAGCCACAACAGACAAATAATTGTCTGATTATTCTGTATAGTTATGGCTGCTATTTATTAGCTACATTGGTTGTCAATACTAGGTATTAATATTTTATAAAATGATTGACTTCCACTGTACTTGTGGCAAAAATGACACATTCTAGTATATCCTGGAGATAACTAAGCTCCTGTGCAAACCAGTGTTTGTTCATCCAATGCTTCTTTGTTACATATGTTTCTAAATATGTAACATACATGTTTCTAGCCTGTTTCTTCTGCGTCTATGTGACTGTCTTATTTTGTTAATCAACAATATCAAAAGAAATAGGAAACAAATTAGTATATGTTTCATTTTATAAAATGAGAAGAGCTTTCAGAAATTGAGATGGAGAATGCAAGGACAAATGAATTACAATTGGATTGCTTTTTAAAGTAAACTTGTATTTCTGCATTTATATTTATGTTTTCATTAGCTGTCTTTTCTGAACTTGACATACTATTAATAAATAGAAAAAGTACTGCAGATTTTTCCTATCTCACTCACGTTTTTATTTGAAATCGTTCCTTCTTAAAAAAATTTTGTTAAATAAGAAACAGCACACCAAGGAAAATTATAAGATCTACGAGATTAGATCAGCCCTTTAAATGGCCCCATGATTAAGATCTTAATTGAGGTAGCAGAATGCATCCCTCCTGGCAGTAGAGAACGAGAGAGAACATCAAGCACAAAGTGAATGGAGCAGGCAAGACCTTTAGATTGACTTTTATCAAACAGAAGACTTAATCTGCACTGTGACTTGTCTTAACAATTCTCACAAGTTTCATCACATGAGTCCAAAGGCCTAATTTTCCCTCTAAAGGGGTATATGTCATCTCTGCCAAAAGAGAAAAAACAAAAGACACAGAATTATTGGAAGGACAAGAAAGCTTGTGTGTCTGTAAAGGTCAGTTACCACAACTCCAGTACCCTTAGCTTGTGCCTGAATAGGTGCAGAGCAGAATGCAACTGATTAAAAAAACAAACAAACAAACAAACAAAAAAAACCCACCTTATTACGAAGCCCTTGGACTAGCAGAATTGGAGATGAATGAGTGAATTGAGAAGTTGATGGATGCTAAAATATGTGACTCGTGCTTTTACATTATTTTGTGAGGGTGGAAAATCTTGATGATAGCTTTTGATAAAATTGGTAAGTCTGAAGCTGTACCTTAAGCTTTTATGGAGTTTTTAAGAATAATCTCAGAATTTTTGAAAGCTAGAATTAAACATTGCTTCATGGTTGTCTGTTTTTAAGGTAATGTATAGGAAAACTTGAAGCCAGTGTTGAAGGAAGCTGAAATAATTTACACTTTTTGGTGTAGAAGTAATTTTCTGCAAAGGGAGGAGAACATATTGCAAAATTTTAACTAATGGGATAGGAGTAACTCTTTGTGGGAGGTGAAAAGTTCTAAAATAAAAATGATTGGAGTGTTTTTGTATTATGGGAAATATATGGTTTTTAAATGTACATAGTAACAAAATTGATGAATTCCAAAAGCCCCGTACCAAATGAATGACTTCAACACTAGTCCTGTGACTCACGTGCTCAGTTTAAATTCTGTACGTCTGTTGCACTTACCAATGTTGAAAATAAGGTAAGTGACCTTTTTGTTCCTTCCATTTTCTTTTACAAGTGCTTGTAGGCATTAATCACAATAGATGCTTCCTTGCCTTTATAAGCTTAAATATGTTTTATTTTATTTTATTTTTTTTCTTATTGTCTTTTTTTTTTCCTTCTGAGTAGGATAGCTACTAGCCTTAGAATCCATATATGCATGGCATCACAGGAATCCAGGGACTGCCTGAGATGCTCACATAATTCTTCTTTTAATTTAGCACAAAGTAGACTGAGAATGAAAAAAACCTCCACTGTAATCCCTACCATCATAGGCCTCTCAGGAAAGGATTAAGGATGCTGGTGGCTCTTCAGAACTCCAATCACCACTCTTCTTGAGGAAGAAGGCCTTATGATAGAGCTAAGTACTAGGAGGAGCATAACATAGGGCAAACAAGTATAGATATTAAGACGTTTTATGCATAAGTTTTAACTTTTTTATTAATTAAACTATTCTGTAATAAATAATTTTTACTAGGGCTGTTTTTATTACTGTAATTTTGCTAATGATAACTATTTGTTCCATTTTGTTTAAACTGTAAAAAACTCCTAGGTTAACAATAAATTTTTGCCTTCACAGAATCACATAATCATAGAAATACACATGTTGCCAAAGTCTTCTAGTGACTATCTAGTTCAGTCCCTGTAAACATGAGATTTCTTGTCTGAAGACCTTATTGACTTTTAATTCCTGGTCAAATGGTCTGCAGCAAACACCCAGCATGCAGTGTTGTCATGTTACTTTAATTGTAACCAGTAATATCTCCATATTGGCACTTCATCCATCCCTAGTCAGAGCTCCATGCATTCCATGCCCACAAACCTCTGATCCTGAGTATCCTGAGCTGATCAAAAGAGGGATGGCCAGCAGGTAAAGGGGAGTGATTTTCCTCCTCTGCTCTGCCCTCATGAGGCCTCAAAAGGAGTGCTGCACACAGCTCAAAGAATATGTAGAGTGGTTGAAAGGGTCCAGATGAGTGCCAGGGTGATTAGAGAGCTGAAGCACCTCACGAAGAAAGGTTGAGGGTGCTCAAGTTATTCAGCCTAAAGAAGAGAAGTCTCTGACAACACACCGTTGGCCTTGCAATACATAAAAAAGGGCATATAAGCAGTTGGGAGAATGACTTTTTATACAGTCTGATAGTTATAAGACAAGGGAGAACAGTTTTAAACCAAAAGCAGAGAGATTTATACTAGACGTTAG
>JAOWBP010000001.1:148875498-148888508 GCA_028571105.1 Tragopan temminckii
CTGAGTATCCTGAGCTGATCAAAAGAGGGATGGCCAGCAGGTAAAGGGGGGTGATTGTCCACCTCTGCTCTGCCCTCATGAGGCCTCAAAAGGAGTGCTGCACACAGCTCAAAGAATATGTAGAGTGGTTGAAAGAGTCCAGATGAGTGCCAGGGTGATTAGAGCTGAAGCACCTCTTCTACAAAGAAAGGTTCAGGGTGCTCTAGTTATTCAGCCTAAAGAAGAGAAGTCTCTGACAACACACTGTTGGCCTTGCAATACATAAAAAAGGGCATATAAGCAGTTGGGAGAATGACTCTTTATACAGTCTGATAGTTATAAGACAAGGGAGAACAGTTTTAAACCAAAAGCAGAGAGATTTATACTAGACGTTAGGAGGAAATTTTGTTCTGAAAGGGTAGTGAGGCACTGGCACAGACCAACTCAGAGAAGTTGTGGATGCACCATCCCTGGAGCTGCTCAAGGCCATGCTGGGTGTCCCTTGTACTCAGCTCTGGAAAGCACTTAGAGTACTGGGTTCAGTTTTGGGCTCTTCGCTACAAGAAAGACGTCAAGGCCCTTAAGTATGTCCAGTGAAGGGCAGCCAGAGATGGTGAGGGGACTGGAGCTTCTTATGAGAAGCAGCTGAGGGAGCTGGGATTGCTTAGACTGGAGGAGGCTCAGGGGAGACCTTATCACTCTCTACAATTCCTTGAAAGGAGGTTGTGATGAGGTAGGAGTCAGCCTCTTCTCCCATAGGACAAGGGATAATGGCCTCAAGTTGCACCAGGAGAGGTCAAGTTGGATATAGGAAAAATAACTTCTCTGAAAGAGTGATCAGGCACTGGAATGGGCTGCCAAGGGAGGTGGTTCACTGTCCCTGGAGAAGCATTCAGATATTTGTATAAGGGACAAGGTTTAGTGGGGAAATACTAGTGGTAGGTGGGCAGTTGGACTGGATGATCATGGAGGTCTCTTCCAAACTTGGTAATTCTATGATTTATGAGGGTCCTGGGTAGCCTGATTTGGTGGGTGGTAACCAGCCCATGGCAAGAAGTTGGAACTGGATGGTATAATGTTTCTTCCAATCCAAGTCATTCTGTGATTCTGTGGTAATGAAGAAATAGAAGGATCCAGTTTCTTGTGTGTAGATGCACCAATCTACCACAGCTGGAGAATGTTTAGGTGTTTTACTTGATATATGAATGTTACTAAATAAATGCATTTCCCATAGATTCTATCAGCTGTATGTCACATATATCTGGCCACTCCAGATATTTCAGACACCTTGAGTTTCAAAAATGACATTTCACTCATGAATATTTAGGAAATGAATTTTTCCCTAGGCAACTTATAGCTCTTTGGTCTTCATTGATAGTAGCAACTAGATTCAATTGTGTAAATATGAGCATCTATTGACATGTAGGACGCTCAAGGCTAGGATGTTCATCTGCCAGCACAAAGGGATGCAGGTCCTATGTGTTCCAGGTAATATCTACCAGTTCAATTTGGGCATTTCAGATACTTTCAGCCATCTCAGATAACACTAGGCAAATTAATAAATCCCTACTTCTCCAACTTCTATAGTGGGTATTAAGACACTCAGCATTTAAATACATTTTAATTTATGTTTCTGAATCTGGACCTTAATCCCATCCCTCTGATGTGCGAGATAGATAAGATGTTCACATCCATAATGTGAGGATCTGAGTATCTTTCATGGGAAAGTGGGCATGTTGTAAATGCAAAAAATCTGAGGTAGCCTTTGCTTTGAACAGTGTAGATGTTGTCCAAGACACACTAACTGGCTTAGTAAGCACTGCTCAATTCTTAACACAAAGATAATACAGACATTTATACTAAACTGAAAAGGAACTATGCCAGAATTTTACCTTAGAGAGAATGTAGTAATCTTATGAAATGTATGCTTTTCTCGGATTGCAGCCAAAAGTAGAACAGAGCAGAGCTTGTAATGTGTGACAGAGTTTTATATAGTTACACCTGTCAGAACTATATGTAACAAAAGGATTCATTTGCTAATATCACAAGGGGAATACAAGTATAACAGGAGAATTCTTCTTTATTTTCTTTTTTTTCTATCTAGAACTAAACAAATGTCTATAACCCTGTGTACTCATGTGGCTAGGATGAGGCCAACCAGATGGTGCTGCGCTCTGGATTTGTGGCTTAGATGATTATGATGACACACCAACATCCTAGAGTGAACAGGGCTTGCACAATGTCAAGGCTTTTTCTCTTTCTCACTACCTCCCTTTTCACCTTGTTGAGTAGTCTAGGGATGGGCAAAAAATTGCTTCCAGAGCAAGTTTTGCATATACTGAAGCCCTGCTTCCCAGGGAACGGTTGGGCATCTGCCTGCTGATGAGAACTAGTGAATGAATTCCTTATTTTATTTTGTTTGCATGCACAACCTTTTATTCAACTATTAATTAAACTGTTTTTATCTTGATCCATCAGTCTTCTTGCCTTCCCTTCTTCCTCTCTCTGTCCATCATGAGGGTGAAGAGAATGAGCAGCTTAGTGGTTATATGTCTGCTGGTTGGAATCAACCCACTGCAAGCTGAGACTTCCTGCCATAAACCTATGCTTGCAATTTCGGTTCGTTTTTGTCTGTTAACAACAGAAATAAAGTGATTCTACAAAAAGAAACATGTACTAACATGACATCAGCTGAGCAGCTGGAAAAAAAAAAATAATAATACTTTTCTGCATTTTTCTTAGGTTAATTACGATTTCACAGGCAGCTTTTATTGCAACAGTCTTAAACACAGCATAGCAAGTATCACCTTGGTAAGAGCAAACATACAGTCCTTCCTAGGAGATATTTCAGTCCATGCAAATATTTCCCTTGTGACATCTCTTGGAATTGTGAAACAAGCTCACATGGTTTGCTTTTGCATTTCTGTAGGCAGAACACTGGGAATGACACTTTGAGAAATCAGTAACTAAATTTGTTTGAGAAGTGTGGGTTCAGCTGCAGAAGCTCATAGGGAAAATAGACCAACTCTCTTTTCATTGCATTCAGTCCCTCATATTCTTAGGATGCATTCCAAATTTGAACACTGTGAGCTACTGAATTCCTGCCAGCTGGAGCACAGCAGAAGACAATATTTGCAAAGTGTGAATGGAAGCCAGTGAAAAACAGTCCAGATATTAGCATGGATGCGGGAGGATGAAAAATTAAGAAAAACAAAAAACAAAAGACATTATTACTTCAGACACGGGTATGGCACTGCAAAGACTTTTTCTGAGCAAAGCTAAATATGCATTTAAAAATGTCATATAGCTGTGGAAACAATTTATAGGTCACAAAGTCTTTCTTGTTGGAATGAGTTTTGAAATGAACTCAGTTCAATTCATTAGCCTCATGTCACATTTAAGTTGTCACAAATCTTTCCATTAGGTAGGAAATTAGTTTACCCACTGGTGAAACAGAGGGATGAAGCAGAAATTGTATAACTAGAAGTTGGACTCTGCAGAAAAACTGACAGGATTTCTTGATAAAGTAGATGAACTTCTCTGGGGATTTGTAAATCCTTCATTCAATCCATGCCCCTGAGCAGGAGCAGATGTACTGTTCTGACATGAAACAAAATTTCAAAGGTTTAGTGCCTGAATGGGAGATCAGGCCTCAGTACATTTCAAACCTGATGAAGCTTCAACACAAATCATCTCCCCTGTAGAATACTTTGACATTGCCAACAAGAAAAAAAAAAGATATCCTCCCAAGTCTGACTAGTACGACAGGCATTTGATGTGGTGGAGGACCACCTAGAAAATATTAACGAAATTCTGGTGTTGGAATCATAAACCAGCAGAATGGAAATGTAAAAACACTTGTTACTTAAATGTTGACTCTACATTAGAATTACCACACTGTGATAGATATTAAAAGCACGAACATTCTGAAGATACTGGTTTTCAATGACAATTACAATTTCAATTAAAATCTGTTCATTTGTTAGAGTTAATAAAATAATTAGGGCCTTAAATATAAATCATTTGCTGAAGAGCTGAAAGAAGGCACACATCTGTTGGCCTGTGGCAGCTTATTATGTAGCTGCAACTAAACCCAAAGCAGATACAGTATTTGAAGGGTGCTCCGTAAGTAGTGTCTCCTATTTTATTACGTTGTTCCGTGATATTAGAGGCAGATGGTGGTGGTGTGGGAGCAGAAGTTAAACATTCCCACCAATATTCTGATGCATTTTGTTGTTGTGTGACAGATGGCAGCAGAGGGGCAGTCTGACAAAATGGTGTCTAACATGGAAGTGAGCATGAAGCAAAGGTGTGGAATTGAATTCCTCCATGCTGACATAATGGCACCCATTGTCATTCATCAATGCTTGCTGAACATTTATGGAGACCAAACTGTAGATGTGAGCACAGTGAGATCGTAGGTGGTGTGTTTCAGCAGTAGGGACAGCAATGTGAAAGACAAGCCATGTTCTAAACAGCCATGCAGAATTTAATGAGCACAGCTTGCAGCTCTTAGTAAAAACTGGCAAAAATGATGGAGATAACTACATAGAAAAAACAGTGTTCTGTAGCCAAGAATTTGCTCTATCATGTGGCGCTATTGTGCCCTATCTGCTGCTGTTTCCATGAAAATAAATAGGAGGCATTACTTTCAGAGCGATCTACATAATTCCAGTTAACAAAGCTGATAAAGAGACATTCTAAATTCAGTGATCCAGTATTTAACTTGAGCTAGGAGAACAATCAGGAATATTTAATACAGATGGCCATCATGCGCTCCTGCTTATGATAACTTGCTCATGTTTACAAGCCTTGGGTTTCATTTGTGGCATAGTATTATGACCTTGGTTATAGTCAAAATATTATTATGTTTTTCATGTTTAAAAAGTATAAACTCAAGTCAAAACTGCATGCTGTTAACCATACCAGTACGTAAAGCTGAAAGATATACTGAAGATTGACTAGCTCCTGTTTGGATTTTTTTTTTTTCTTTCAATTTTTGCAACTATGTTAAAACGTGGGGTTTTATTTGTTTGTTTGGTTGTTTTTTTCATGTGTGTGAAAATCAAAACACATATTCAAATTATTTGAAATGTCTACCTCTATGTTTTTTGTCTGAGAACAAAAATTTGGTCAGCAGGAACAGAAGCTAAATGTTTTTTAATATTCCTAGCCTAATATCAACAGTAATTAGAAATTGTCACAAAGCTTTTTTTTTTTTTTTTCCTGCTTTTTTATAATGTTTTGGCAAACTTTAAATACTTTTAAGAAACAGCTCTCGCTGATATAACTCACCACTTTATAAGGCTACTTTATAAGACTGGCAGCTCTCTGAAAAAGTCAATATGGTATGAGAGCATATAAAGTTTAAAAACCTAATGAGAATTTGTTTGTGTGTTTGCTGGTGGATTAACAGATGGCTGGCGAAAGAATGCAGATACTTGGTAAATGTTTTTGTAGTTCAGGAAACAGAAACTGGAGAAAGTTAGAGAGTGAGGGAAGGGTAACGTATAATAAACATCTAAAATTGATGCTCTGGAATCCAATTGTCCAGGATTTTCGTTACTTTTTTTACTTGAGATATTGAAGCAGAAGGAGGGAGATGGCTTGGAAATGTAAAAGAAAGAGAAAAAAACATCTGAAATAAAAGTTATAAAAGGGTATCAATTATGAAGATTTTTTTGAGCTGTCAGTTGTAATTTTCACTTTCTTCTTTATGCATATGTAAAGGCAGTTGTCAGATGGGTGAATGAATTTGCATAAAGCTAATGTGACTCTTTGTATAAATATGAAATGAAACTAAATCACAGGAAATCAGATAAATTAGAATGTGAATTCTTGTTGAACTAATCTTTTTGAAACAGATTAAGTGAAAACCTTTTCAGCTTCTCCAAAGTTTCCCTACATGTTTTATAAAATATATTACATCTCCCTCAAAAATATAATCACTTGTAACTTTAAAGATAACTAAAACCCAATCCAATTTCTTGTATTTAGGCAATTTGATGTGCCAGAAGAAAAATACTGCTATACAAGAATGAAAAGAAAAGAAAAAATCCTAAACTATCATGACAGTGTGTGCACTATATTAAACTAGAAAACAGAAAAAAAAAAAAAAATAGATATATGATGCACAGAAAACATTTGTAGATAAAAACTACTTTTGCAGAATCAATCAATGTTAAAAGAATACACATTCAAATAAGCATGACTTGATAACATAATCTTTGGAGACAAAATAGTTCCCAGGAGACAGATCAATAGATTTTATGTCCTGAGGTTCAGAGGTTTGACACCACCTCCTGAATTAACCTGAATTAAGATAGAAAACTTTTGGGAAGTAATATTGCTTACTTTATTTTAAAATGATTTATATTTATCCAATGATATAATAGGTAATGCAAAACACATATCCTTGCTTAGAGGTGTAGTATATTTATAAGCCCCAAAAGTGGGAAATTGATTAACTTAAGTGTGGACTTAAACTAGTTTAAAGTGCTCTACCCATGTCATGAGGGAACCCAACCGTCTGAGAATCAAATATTATAATCCTTTTGATGATGTCTGGAGGTCATGAGAGAAAAAGCTTCATTCTAGAATGAGAAAACAAAGGGCATTGAGAGTCAAAGCTTATTTTAACAGTTGGGAAAGTATAATGAAGGATAGATTCTGAGGCTAATCTATTCTCCAATATACTGTATGGTGTTGGACTTCTCTGAGTTAATTCATGTCAGAAAATCAAAATCTACATGTAATTTAACTTAAAGAAATCCTAGCCTGATTTTAAAAACTGAAGAATCAAAAGTCTTGATAAAGTGTTTAAACAGTTAATTATGTTGACATATAAAGAAATCAACATCTTTTTTCATTTTCAAGTTAGCTGCAATCTCTTGCCATTTGATTGTAGTGTATCATTATGTTCCAGTGTCTGTTTCTTTCTCTATTAGCAAGTGTAGGCACTCATTGTCCATAATATCTGTAACTGTTTCTTTGATATCATAATAGACTGAACTGCCTGAGTCTTTCATTGAAATGCATATTTTATAATCCTTCATGTATTTTGGATCTATTCTAAGACTTCTTCAATTTTTCAGTAACCTTCTTCAAAGATGGATGCCAGAATTGGATACAGATTTTAGAAGTGTCACAGTAGGACCAAAGAGAGAAAAAAATATAATATCTGAAAATACATATTTTTTTACTTCTTGCATATCCACCTGGAACATCATTGTCCAATTAGTTACTGAAGAACTGTGGTTCTGCAAAGACCTCTTCATACTTCCTTGACTTATCTCTATTCGATATTCCCGTTTATAAATAACCAATTTGGTTAGAAATATGACAGTTTTTGATCCACTTCATTATCTGCTCATCCAGCTTTCACTTCCAAAAGCTTTTCTATGAGGACATTATGGGGAATAGTGTCAAAACCTTACTGAGTTCTGGGAAGACTATATCCACTGCTTCCGCCGCATCAGTCAGGCTGGTGATTTCATTACAGAAGTTTATCAGACAGGTCAGGAATGACTTCCTCTTGGTGATTCCATGATGACTACTCCTCATGATTTTCTTCTCCTTCATGTGCCTCGAAATGGTTTCCAGGATGAGCAGGTTCACTTTCAGGGACTGAGGTGAGAGTGACTGGCCTGTAGTCCCCTCAGTCCTCCATCTTGTGCTTTTGGAAGATAAGAATGACATTTGCTTTCTTCTATTCTTCTAGTTGCCATGTTAACGAAAGATTACATCGAGCAGCCTCACAATGCTATCTGTCAGTTCCCTCAGTACACATAGTTGCATCTCATTAAGGTTAATGGACTTGTGAATGTCCAGTTTGCTTAAGTATTCCTGGACTTGATCCACTTCCACCAAGGCAATATCCTTCTTGCTCCAACCTTTCACACTGGTCTATGGTCTTTTTTTTCCCCAACATCCAATCACTGTCCCTAGAGGTGTTCAAGAAATGTTGAGAAGTTGTACGAAGGGACATGGTTTAGTGGGAAATATTGGCGATAGGTGGACAGTTGGACTGAATGATTTTAGAGGTCTTTTCCACCCTTGGTGATTCTATCGTTCTATGGTTCTTCAGGCTTCAGAAAAGAATTCTGCTCAGTGAGAAGGAATTGTTCACACACCAGTGGTTTTCTTTCCAATGTTTAGGACACTGTGTGTCCATACATAGTGATATTACTTTATATTATCCCCTTCCAACTGCAGCCACTATCTAACATCAAAATGTATATGAGGATTATCAACAGAGACTATTACTGAAACAAATATCATGAGAGAAATATTCTACCATTCACTATTGGCTGCAAAAACAATACATTATCTGTTCTTTTTGTTCTTATTTTATGTTACTACTAGAAATCCCAGTAAAATAGCAGGGGGACATTTACAGCTGAGTTAATTAACGTGCTGCCGATGCTGATGAACTAAGTCTGATAGAAAGCACACACAGTTCTGAAAGAAGCTCTGCAGGAGTTCCATTTAGTTCAATTCAATATAGCAAATGAATTTAAATGAAAGGCTCAGTAGAAAATATCTCAATTAATAATTTTTAATAATTGAAAGAATAGTCAATAAATTGTTACAGTATTTGCATATTTGAGATTTGTAACTTAAAATTAAATTTGTGGTAGTTTCTTCAGTACACGATAGTCTGCAAGAATAACCAGAAGATGAAATACACATAGCTACAACAACTAAAAAAAATGTTTCTCATTGGAAAAATGTCTTCATTAGAATTCCACAGTGGAGAGACAACGTACTGTGCATTAAATATGTGTCAATATAGAACTCTTTGTTTTTGTTGTTGGTTGGTTTGTTGTTTTTTCTTTCTTTTTTTTTTTTAATCAATATTTTTAATTCCCACATAGATCCTGACTTTAGAATAAAATTATCTCTTTCTGTTTTTTGTGTTATCCCCAATATGTGGGTCCAGTAGGCAAAATATGGTCTTCTGGGAGCAAGTAGACAACTTTATTGCCTGCTGTTTACACACTGCATGAAATGGGAAACAGAGTTCTGCTGAGAGAGTATACTCTAGCTCACTAATCCTAGAAATGCTGACGCTGAGAGCTGCTCTGTGAAGGATGACAATAAAAGATTCACTTTTCTTGCTCAAAGACACTGAGAACAGAAGAGACCAGCACTTCCTGTCAAAAGGACCATCTGGTCCTATGTTTTGCCCATATAGGATGCAGATATTTTTCCAGAAGCTGCATTAAAATATGTTTCTTGGAGAAATACTGAATCTGCTTTTAACGACTCCAAACAATAGTAAGACCATGGCTTCTTCTGGAGGTTGTTCTAGTGATTAATTAACTTCACCAATGTATCTTTTAGCATTTTATTTCAAGACTTCTGCCACAGACCCTGGATCTCCTTAAGTCTTTATCTGCAAAATTTAAACAACTTCTTATAAGAAATGCCTTTGCCATGCATGCAGCATGAACTTAATTTCCTCTTCAATAACCCAGTAGCCTGAATTCCATATGCATCTCACTTCAAGGATTTGTTTTTACTGTCTGGGTCATCTGAATTCTCCTAATTATATTCATGTCTTTCCTGAAGTGCAGACCTCAAACAGGATGAAGAATTCTTCAAATTCTTTCAATCACTGTTTTAAGAGATTATTTTTTTCTCTTTTATAGTTCCCGTGACAATGCTTATTGAACATTATATTGAGCTTTCATATTGGCACTGTTATTTCTGATCATTTTTATTCTGTTTTCCAAATCTCTACTTTCCAGGGAGAAAATTCTGATTCTGCTGCTGAAGCCTGCATCATTTTTCATATTTAGAAACTTGTATTGTCATGCTGCACTGAAACACATTTTGCTGAATTACAATCTTCTACCCAGGGGATTTAGAACACTGTGTATGCACCTCTTCCTCTCTTCATTGTTCACTGTATCCATTGATCTATTCAGTGCACCAGCAAAGCCCTTACATTATCATCTAAATACATATAGTATAATTATTGATTAAAATATTAAGCAGTATCAGATCCTGAAGAATTCTCAGTGCTCCCAACTACCATAAAACCTAGCAATTATTTATTTTCCTTTAAAAAATTTCTCTTCTGAAGTGATCAAGCAGTTCTAAATAATCTTTGAAAGTCCCTTCCAACTGAGCCACTCTATTCAAAATTCAGTTTGCTATCTTTGAATACATCAGGTTCTGGCCAACTGTGATACAGGACTACTGATTATATACTTTGCATACCTTCCCAAAACAAAGCATTATTTAATGTTGTGTCAAAAACTTTGAAATATTTGATGTGCAAAATCACTTTTATCAAGTGTTTGGGTTTTTTGTTTTTGTTTTTGTTTTTAATCTGATCAAAAAGTATCACAGCATTTCCCTACTTTGGTTATAATTTTTTAACAGACCATAATTATATTTTTGTACTAATGCTTGTTGGTACATTGCTTGTGGTCTGAATAGAAATATTTAATGAGCTCTTTTGGAAAGAGAAGCAATGAAATTTCTAATTTGATGGTAAGGTTTCTAGATTAAATAAGGTAATTTATACCCAAATCCTGCTGTGCAAGATACAATAAGAACAGGCATATGATGAAATTACTCTCCTCTCTTCTGAATGAAAAAAAATGGAGATCATGAGAGATGATGTAACTACCCCGTCAAGTAACACCATAATAGAATACAGTATTATTTCCGTGCTAGTTGTATTTATAGTGTTGGAACAGTGGTCTGTAAGCTGTTTATTCTAAAAATATAGTAATAACAAAAAATATCTTTTCAAATTATGTAAACGATGCTGACTATTTTGATTTTCTTTTGCTGTGTGGCCTGCATTTTCTCATTCACGTGACAGCAGCTCACCAGATCTTCTGTATGAACGGATGCAGCAGCTCTGGCTTTCTGACTACAATCACATAACTCAGTATGGTTTTTAGAGGATTTTTCTTTTCTTGATAGTCTTTTACCTCTTATTAAGTTCCAGTTGCTATTGCTTTGCTCTTTGAGAGGCTTGTAAGGCTTCTCCTCTGGTGTCTGACAAGATGATGAATGTGAGCAACTGAAAATTTCTTTTGCATAGTTTGTTCTCATGTTCTTTGTGAACCTTACTTAGAAAACTAAACATACCTGATATGACTGAGGCTTTTTCCTTCTTTTCGTCTCATTCATTTCTTTTTCGTAGGGATTGGAAGAGACCTCCAGAGATCATCTAGTCCAACACCCCTGCCAAAGCAGGTTCCCTACACCAGGTCGCACAAGTAGGTGTCCAGGCGGGTCTTGAACATCTCCAGAGAAGGAGACTCCACAACCTCCCTGGGCAGCCTGTTCCAGTGCTCCGTCACCCTCACCATAAAGAAGTTCTTGCGCATGTTTGTGTGGAACTTCCTACGCTCCAGTTTCTGGTCAATGATTACCTCCCTGCTCCTGCTGGCCACACTATTTCTAATGCAGGCCAGGATGCCGTTGGTCCTCTTGGCCACCTGGGCACACTGTTGGCTCATGTTCAGCTGAGCATCAACCAACACCCCCAGGTCCATTTCCTCTTCACAATCATCCAGCCATTCGTCCCCAAGCCTATAGCGCAGCATGGGGTTATTGTGGCCAAAGTGCAAGACCCGGCGCTTGGCCTTGTTAAACCTCATCCCATTCACCTCAGCCCAGCGATCCAGCTTATCTAGATCCCACTGAAGGGCCTCGCTACCCTCAGGCAGATCAACACCACCTCCCAATTTGGTGTCATCTGCAAACTTACTGAGGATGCACTCAATGCCCTCATCCAGTTCATCAATAAAGATATTGAACAGGACAGGCCCCAGCACCGACCCCTGGGGAACACAACTCATGACAGGTCACCAGCTGGATTTAGCTCCATTCACTACCACTCTCTGGGCCCAGCCTTCAAGCCAGTTCCTTATCCAGCCAAGAGCGTACCCTTCCAAGCCATGGGCTGCCAGCTTCTGCAGGAGAATACTATGGGAGACAGTGTCAAAAGCCTTGCTGAAGTCTAGGTAGACTACATCAACAGCCTTTCCCTTGTCTACCAGACGGGTCACTAGATCATAGAAGGAGATCAGGTTGGTCAAGCAGGAGCTGCCCTTTGTGAACCCATGCTGGCTAGGCCTGATCCCCCGATTGTCCCACACATGCTGTGTGATCTCCCCCAAGACAATCCGCTCCATAACCTTTCCTTGCACCAAGGTCAGGCTAACAGGCCTGTAGTTCCCTGGATCCTCCTTACTACCCTTCTTGTAGACGGGAGTCACACTGGCAAGCCTCCAGTCTTCTGGGACCTCACCAGTCAACTGGTCAATTCAGTGAAATTATTCAGAAACTATATGATAATAAAAACTTGTTCTCCCAAGCAGCTCTATAACATTAGGCATACTGATAAAACTGTACATGCAGACACTTTTGCAAACACTTGTTTTCAGTATGAACACATTCTTTCCAATGACAACAGTGACAACTGTTTAGGCTAAGGATGCAGAACTGTTGAGAGAGTTGAGAGGAAGGCCTATAAGAAGACCAGAGAGGTGAAACACCTCCCTGTCAGGAAAGCTGAAGGGAATTGAGCTTGTTATGCTTGGAAAAGGCCCTAGCGAGACCTGATTTCAAACTTCTAGTACTTGAAAGCAGTTTACAAGCAGGAGGGGGACTAGCTTTATACATAGGTAGATAGTGATAGGACAAGGGGAGAATGTCCTTAAACTAAAACTGGGGAGATTTAGGTTAGATGTTAGGAAGAAGTATTTTATTCAGAGTGCGGTGAGGCAGTGACACAACCTGCCAGAGAGGTTGTGGATGCCTCATCTCTGGAGGCATTCAAGGCAAAGATGGATGGGACTCTGGGTCAGCCTGAGCTGACGGGTGACAACCCTGCCCGTGTCAGGGGAGTTGGAAGTAGATGATCTTTAAGTTTGTCTTTTTATTGTTTTCCATTCTGAGAAATGGGTAATATTATAGTGTTAAAAGTATAATCTGGTAAAATAGTCCTTGACAAAAAATGACACATCCAGGAAGAAGCATTATCATAGAATCATAGAATC
>JAOWBP010000001.1:148894501-148906650 GCA_028571105.1 Tragopan temminckii
AAAAAAAAAAAAAAAAAAAAAAAAAAAAAAAAAAAAAAAAGGAAAAAAGCAGACAAAATACGTTTAATTCTTTTTAATTAAAGGAAGGGAGTGCTGTCAATTTATACAATATGATGCTCAGTAGCCTGGGATTTTCTACATTTATCTGGATGAACTTATTATTCTTAATGTGTTTCTCTCCTAGTTGGCAAGATGAAGTCACAAGTTATGTGGCTTCTGCTTGTTGAACTTTGAAAACTCGCTTTAACTACTGTGATACTGAGAATAAAAACTGTAATTAAATTGTAACAACCCATAAACTTCCACTCCTCGCCTGACATCTGATTCCGTCTATGTCAGCCTAGCATGGCTCTCAGTGAGAGGCTGGATGTCATACTGCTTGGCATTTTCTGCATCTACGTCATTCTGAGGCAGGAGGATGATGAGAATCCTTACCTTTATTGAAGTTCCCAATTCTATTATTATTTTATATTTAAACAAAGAAACAAAAGCACATGAGAAGAAAAGAAGGTTCACCTGCAATCTAGTAATGAGGATCTCAATTACTGAATTTTTAGTCGTGCCCAGACATTTTCAGACCAATACCTGCTTTATGACTTGATAGAACTACCAGAGAGTCATGTTCAGGAACAGGACCTGAATTTTACCTTGCAGTTAGAAGATGACTAGTTGTGAAGGCAGTTCTTTCAGTAGGGTATTAGGAACTTATAAACATTTTTATTTAGCACAATGTTGTGCCATGTAAGAAATTTTTAGTTTACCTTCAAGCAAGCTGAGATAGATAGCTATATGGGATAGAGCAGAGCTAATCTATTCTTGAAATCACAAAGGCATTCTTAGCACGTAGATGTTCAAAGGCTGCCTGCTGAGCCTCTAAACAATGTTACTCAGGCAAGGGGAAGACCTACAGAAACTTGCTTGCTCCAGAGGTGGCTTTCCTTGTTCAGCTCCCACTAATGATGCTCTGCTTACACCATATATAAACAGATACAGAGACACAATGAAGTTTTTTTTTGTTTGTTTGTTTGTTTTAAACAAAGAGAACATAAGTACTTATCAGCTTTGCTGAGCATTTTAGGATTTATACATGTTAGGAAATCATACTAGTTAAGAATTTTTCAAGAAAACCAGAGGTGAGTGGGAGAGGGGTTCACAGTTTATAAATTTTTGGGAATTTTCTGAACTCAAACCCTTTTTGGCAAGAAGTTCAAGAAAAACTTCTCAAGAACAGTTCTTAGTCTTGAGATTTAGTATACTACAATGAGGCAGAATTTTGTTTTCAAATCCACACCTATGGAATTTAGAGTGTTTTATTTTTATCCAAGGTAAAATCTGACTGCTTTTGTTACATGTGCATTTTCAGTACACATTGTTTTATTTTTCTTGAAATAAAATACCTGATGATAGTGGAACACATTATTAAAGTTTCTTTCTATGGCTAGTATAACAAAGCTTGCCCTTGGCTTAAAGTGAATCTACTGGATTTAGTAAAACTGAATTTGATTTATTTGAAAATAAACTGGTTCATCAAAGCTACGCAGATGCTGATAGTGGTATATAAACAGCCCTTTTAGCAATTCAGCTTTGAGAAATATTATCATCACACATATACAGCTAATATTAGTTATATTCAGCAAATCTGTGAAATCATCATTCAATTTTAGAGTTGAATCTGAACTTCAGGAAAGAGCCAAAAGGCACAAAATGGCACTAGATCTCTACATTTTTGTTACTAGGCTAAGCCCTAAGATACCTACATCTAGTCATTCACCCAGACTATTCATGTCTTACTGTGATCAACCTCTATTGATAACGATGATTGATCAGAAGTGGTGTCTAGTGCTATTACAGATACCTCACATTTTATGCACAGTTTGTATATAGCTGTTAGATATGAAAGAGAACTCTCAGTCCTCCTGGAGTAGGAATGTAAGGCCCAGTGAATATTCTAGGAAACAAGTATTTTCACTAGATATTCTGTTAAAAGAGCTGCATTCTGCATTTCCTGGCTGTTCAAGTGCATTGGTGCATTGTTTCTGAATAACTGGACAATAATAAATAGATCTGCACGCACTGGAGGTACAATCAGACTTTTAGCTTACATCTAGATGCAGAGGCTTGATTCAGATCTACAGGTTAAGGAGTCTGGTGCCATATGATATGCCCTAGAGATGCATGTTTGGATTCTACCTTCCAGTCCAGAAAATAATGTTTCTAATACATGCCCTGTACCATATTTATTAGCCCCTTGATGAAGATTAATTTCTTAAGGAATATATGTCTTTGTTTAGGTAACTGATAGTCATTTTTGTGTAGATTCATAAATTAGTATAAAATCATTTCCCACTTAAAATATCGACAACCATGGCCATACCAATGTTTTAATTAGCTATCCTTTTCTTTCACAATCTGAAAAGATAAATAGGCACTTGAAGGGAAAAGAGTAAAGTGATTAATTTCGTAATATTGACTGTGAAAGGATTAATGGTGACTAGATCAAATTCAGCAGCTTTAGACATAAATAGCTACTAGGTAGCTCATAAAAATCATAGCCAACATGACCAGAAATGCATGTGTAGTTAGGATGGGAGTAGATAGAATGTCTTTTATTTTATATCAGTGTTTTCTGTAGACATCTCAGCACCATCCATAAAAATAATTAATTTCTTCAGAGCATTTGACTAGTACATAGAGAAAAATAATAAATGTAAATACTTTTCTTAAAGTCAGAGTAAAAAAAAATATGTTTTTCCACTTTATAACTCAGTTTTATGTTAAAAAAATATGGTATTAAAGACTTAAATATTAGAATTCTATTGTAAATGCATTTGGTAATGTTGGATCTTTCTGCAATCTTTTGAATTCAGACTGATACATAACTTTTGAAATTAAATTTGTACTATCTGCAGAATTTAACATTGTTTACTTCCTTTTTCAGATAATTCATTGAAGATTTCATAGTATCTGTTAACTCACTTTTGTCTCAGGACCTATGATATCCCAGTAGAAACTTTTATCTGTTGTGAAATAGACAAACTTCTATTTTTCATTTCTGATTGTTTAACCACTCAGTGTCTATAAAGCATCTTTCTTTAAAGTTGTGCACAGACTTTTTAGGAGCTTTTGGTGAAGCTGTGAAATAAGATCTCAGTAAAAGCTTCTGAAAATATAGGTGCACAGTTTTGACTATCTACGTTACCATGATCTCTCAAAAATTTGTCAATATTATTTCTTTCCAGAAGAAGAAAAATATATCTTATTAATTTAATTTTGGAAGTAAATGCTGCTCTTTTCTATAGTATTTTGACAGGAGTATTAACAGTATGCAATTGAAATAAGGGAGGAAGAAATTATTATTAAACTATCAGCCACTCCTACGTTTAAAATTTCACTAACTTTCTCCAGTACATTTCTTCTTGACATTCTTTCAGAGGTGGTCTTAATCTCTGAAAGGAGGGCTAAGAGTTTGGAAGACCTCTTGGCAGCATGAAGTCAGAAAAACTACAACAGAGTAACAAGCTTATGAAGAAACTGATTTGTGAGCAAATAATCAATTGGGAACAGGGATATAACAGGAGACAGAGTGGAAGAGAATAGAGGCAATTTGTCAAATTGACTTTCTCCCATACACAGTTCACTCTACCTATAAACGATCATCCAATATAAGTACCAAGTAAGCTTAATCATGATATGTGAGTTACTATGATTTGCCTGTTGCAAGTTCAAAATAAGATTTAAGGAAATGCTTGAAGACAAACGTTATTTAGCTAGGCTAAAAGGCAGCAAAATATCAGCTTGGGAATAATCACAGATTGATAAAGTATCCCTGGTGAGAAGGATAGAGATGAAATGTGAATCGTGGAATGGCTTGGGTTAAAAGGAGCCTTAAAGACCATCTAGTTCCAACCCTCCTTGTCATGGGCAGGGACACCTTCCACTAGGTGAGGTTGCCCAAAGCCTCATTCAGGCTGGTCTGGAACCATTCAAGAAATGGAGACGCCACAGCTTCTCTGGGAAAAGTTTTCTTTGATGCATGCAAGCGTATAGATTTTTTTTTTTTCCTCATATACTGGAACATAATAGGTTATAAAAAACACTGCAAACCAAAGACAAATGAAATAGCTTTTCACTAGCTGAAAATTTTCCACTCATGGAAATAATCTATGCATTAAAATTAAACCAGCTCAAGTGCAGAAGCTAGCAATTTTAATGACTATTTTATTAATCTCATTTGTTAGTTAACTAACACATTTCTCCTCTTATGATCTTCATGCCTTTTTTAATTGATTTGCCTTTTGTTACCTGTGAAAGAGAGAATCTGGCCATTACCTCTTAATTTTAGCGCACAAACCAATTTCTTTCCTGTTTGTAAATCCAACAAATAAAGAAATTAGAACATTACATTGTTATAGAGAAATTTCCATTGGGAAAATATTTTTTTTATTACATTGTGTTAGTCCATGATCTTCTGTTGAATCTTACTGGTGACTCTTCAGGTCCATAAAATGTAAAATCGAAATACTATTGGCAGATATTCAGAGGAATCTGTGAGACTACCATTCTTTCATATACATTCTACTACGTTCAGTGGCACTAGAAAATATCATTAAGCCAACAGTGAGTTATCTCAGTAACTCTCTTCTGCTCCTTCTGCTCCTCCTACTTGGTCTGCATTGTCTATTAGAGGTTTTTTTTTTTTTTTTTTTTTTTTTTTTTTAATGTAGTTAAGTTTTCTGTGGTTTAGTGACATGAACGAAATAAATTGCCGAGGTATTCAGAAAATGTAGCTTCTTTGCATTCTGATTTATCATTTGAATTTCACATCACCAGAGTTGAAAATTAAAAACTCTAAGTTTGGGGATTTATTTTTATGATGCCCATAGATTTCAGTGTAACTCTCTATAGATATAATGTAAGTGCAGACATTTTCAGGACTGGGACATAACTGATTCTTAAACCATAATGCATTTAAAGAAATGTTTTAAAGAGTGAACAATGTCTCTACATTGCTCCAGATTTTGCCTTTGGTACATTATACAATACAGAACATATAGTAACTGTCTTATCTAGGTGGAGAGTTCTATGAAAAATAATTTTATTTGTATTCATCAATAATACGTCTGATTTCAGGCATATCCATTTCATAGCTTTTCATGCTCACATCATTAATTTCAATCCACAGTGGACTGCCTAAATGAAAATAAAATAACTCTTGTCAAAATAGAAACTATAAGAAATCTTATATCCGATCATATGTCAAATTAGGTGGCTTTATTTTTATTTTTATTTTTATTTTTATTTTTATTTATTTATTTATTTATGTATTTATTTGTCTCCGAACTTTCAACAAAGCAGAACAAATAAAGACATCTGTCTTCTAGGGGAAGCTCTGACATAAGGAGGTACATGACAATATAGCTTTCTGAAGGACGATTCTCAGACGTTGGACAGGAGACACGAGGAAAAATCACTTTACTTCATTTGAAAAATGATATTATCATAATTTACCAACTTTAGAATATATTCTGTTATCCTCTGTAAATAAAACACATCTGTTTTTCTTGATGATAATTTTTACTGTTGTAAAACACTGATTTTCTATTTATTTTGTTTCAGTAATTCTCTGGAGGTATATTGTTTTATAATATTTCCTTGAGAATTTTCAATACAAAGTTGTGTTCTTTTTTTTAAAAAAAAAATAATAATAATAAAAAAAATAATCCAAAATTGCTGGAAGAAACAGTTCAGAAAATAAAGGAAATCCAGATTCTTGTTTCTTTTCTTATGCATATAAACATCTCAACAGCAGCTGTGAATCTAGATATTCAACACATCTTTTATTAAGTAAGTCATATGAATCTGGATTTTTCTATTAAAATAATCGATGAGTTTCAAATAAATGACTTCTGAACTTGTTCTGCCGACCAAGAGAACTCCCCTATATTTGTAGTAGCAGAAAGAAAAATAATTCATTATTAATTGGAGCAGAATCATTCCTCTTGTTCTGATTCCACTTCAAGACAGTTACTAGAGATGGTAGAGGTAAAAGGAGGACAGCTAAGGAGACATTTTAAGATGCAACAACAAGATATGCAGAAATATATCAGTGCATGGTGTCATGACATTTACACCAGTTTTCTTTGGTTATTTGGAGCTTTATATTAGATGTGATTGTTTTCACTATATATGTTCCCAGAAGCCAAAGAACATGCATAATGAGCAGAGAGAAATGGAAATGGAAGTTTAGGGAGTTTAACTCTAAAGCCAAGAGGGAAATCATGCCCATTTTGAAATAAATCAAAGCATTCAAATTAATTCTCATATACTAGAAAGTATGATCTCTAAATAATTGTACCTCTTGAAATGAAATTTCAAGTATCTAAGTATTTCCATTACTGATATACTTATTTAAAGTATATTTCTTCCAAAACTACAAGCATACTTTTTAATGCTTCGTAACAAAATTAGTTTTTGGAATGGGAAATAGACTGAAAGCTTGGTTCTGCTACTGGCAACGTGTATCTTTTCCTACTCAGCATTTACAGTTTGCTGTGCAATACAGAAGTTTTAGTTGTTATAGGTGTTGGCAAATGACCTGGATATATCTGGGAGATATACATGAACTTGTTGTATACCAGTATATTAGTATCACTGTACATGAAGATGTGTGGAATAGAATTTTCCTGCCTGTTTGGAAATCTCTGTCTGATGTATTTAAAAAATATAAATAAATAAATAAATAAATAAATAAATAAACAAACAAACAAGCTAGAGCTAAAATGCAGTTCTTACAAAGATATATTCCTAGCAAAAAAGCAGAAAGCAGAGTGGTTGGTTTCAGGTCAGTTTGCTTAATTTATGTACTATATTTATGAACACTGTACTTGTAAAACCTTTGTACACATTTGTTTATTTCTTTGGTTAAACAAAATGAAACAAAAACTAGAGAATATGTAGAATGTTTTTTACATTAAAAGCAGCACTACACAAAGGTAGATGTGAAAGCTTTATCAATTTTAATTCAGTCCTAGATTGGAAAATGAATATGACAAGTTAAATTTTAATGTAAAGAATTGTTCAAATTAATTCAACATATCTGAATATGAAGCAAACAATTATCTGCATTATTTAAGAATAATAGACTATAAGTATGGTTGTAATTCTCATGAGTTCATATACATTTCTTTAATGTTAGATGCAAATTAAGTGATATATGTAGTATAGGTGTAAGAGTTAGAAAAATTAACTGTAAAAGACTCCCTACTATTTTTCTACAAGCTTTGGGAAGATTTTTAACACTCTTCATTTAACTGTCTTTACTTCCCTGTCAGTGAACCATCAGAATTTTGTAGGACAAGCTGGATAAAGGCTCTCTGTTCAGTCTCTGTTCAATGTCTCACAGATAACAGCAATTTCAAAGAGAGATCATAAATTAAATATGGCAGCAGATAGACATGGTTATATCATGAAAAGTAACCATTAGAAACCAATAATGTTTAAACTCTTAGTTTTTGCAAGATAAATGACAAATAATTATGAGGAAAAATCAATAAGCTCTACATTAGAGTGATGTGTTCTCCTTTCTAAAAAAAAAAAAACATACTCATTTCTAGAACTGTTTTCTTCGGTGAAGATTTTGCTCTTATGCATTTTCAAACTAGAGAAATAGAATTTTTTTAAAAATAACAAATTTTCTGTTGTAGGTTTCTACATGATAAATCCTCAAAATCACTAGCTGTGAGCCTTAGATACCATACCTCCTAATTTCCTTACTACCATTTTTATTCAAATATTTTCCAGGAGCAATTAGTAAATGTAATTACATTACTGCTTGGATGACTACACAAGAGGATCCTTTTTATTTGTATCCTTTACATTTTGTCTTCTAAATAGTATGCACATAAAGAACGTTCAATTTAAAGATGATACATTTCTTAAGTAAGTCTGTGACCGATTAAATAGAGAAGCTTTCCTCACTTTCAGCATTTCAAAGAAGGTCCCACAGCATTTTACATAAAGCGAGAAACTGAACACTATGAGGAATGATCAAAGCAAATGGAAAACAGGGTTCATTGCATTTTAGGCCACATCAGATGGGGTTTTCCACCACATTGCCAGAACAGAGTTAGTATGCCTACATTTTTTTCATCAGAAATTCAGTCTGTTCACTCAAACCCACTTTTCCATTTCAAAGAAACTGAATGACTATTTTCACTTAAGGATAAATGAATAGTACTATCTGGAATTTTTTCCTTCCTTCTCTCTCCTGTCTATGTATGCTTTATAAGTCTCATCTTGGACCCTGGATAGAAATAAATATGAAGGCTGCTCTGGAAGTAATAGTTCCAATTTCATTATGGTGGTCCACAATATCAGAGGCAAATGGTGGTGTGGCAGAAGAGGCTGAACCTTCCCACCAGTATTTCATTACATTTTGTTGCCGTGTGACAGATGGCAGTAAAAGGGCAGTCTGACAGAAGTGAGTATGAAGCAAAGGTGTGGAAATGAACTCCTCTATGCAGAAAAAATGGCACCTATTGACATTTATCAATGCTTGCTGAATGTTTATGTAGACCAAAAAAAATGGATGTGAGCGTCGTGAGGCTGTGAGGTGGTATGTTTCAGCAGTGGTGACAGTAATGTGAAAGACAAGCCACATTCCAGAATGTCATTCAGATTCCAGGTTTTTACAAGCACAGCATGAAGGGTCTCATTCATTTCTGGTGAAAATACACAGCTAATGGCAGTGAGTATATTAAAAAATAGTTTTGTAGCTGAGAATTTGCTCTATAAAATAGTGTCATTTTGCTCTTTGTATCTGTTGTTGTTTCCATGGAAGTAAATAAGAGGTATTACTTTTGGAGCCATCAACTTATCTGTCATTAAAAATAAATAAATAAAAAAGAGGATGAAAGTAGGGCCTGAGAAAACATTTAGAACTTCATTTTATGATGTTTAGGAAATTAAAGGGACACAATTCAGTAAGCAGCAAAAACAAACAAACAAACAAAACACAACCTTACCAAACTGCTATTTGTCTCCTGTGTTACTATTATTTGCTTTTGTTATGTATGTTTTAATTGGAGGTAGTGATGGTAAATTCATTGCATTTGGGCTACTAGAATTAGATTATCTGGAAATTAATTGTCTCAAGGTAAACATGTTGTGCACTTGTTTCCCTTCTCCATTGTCATCTTTTAGGCTTCTTTTGCCTTATTCTCACAATTTTGCATTTTTTCCAGACTTAAGTGAAAAGAATATGTTTATTTCAAGCTTTTGTCCTGTTTTACAGAACCAGAGTATCAAGTTGGAGAGACCTCCTGTGATTATTTTCACCATTTTAACCAACAGCAGGCTAATCATGACCCTTTCCTGTCAAGTTTTGAATATTTCAATGGATAGAAACCTTGCAACATTCCTCATATGAAAAAAGTGTACTTTAAATTATTTTTTTTTAATGTATGCCTATTCCCAGACATTGTCTCTGTCTTCTTAGAGCCTCCATCAAATGTTTCTATACATTTATAAGATCTGCCCCTCAACCTTCCCTTCTTCCAGGATAAATAGTCCCAGTTCTCTAAGACTCTAATCATTTTCCACTCCTTATTTAATCCTGGGCTGGACTCTTTCCAGCATGACTTTGTTTCTCTTGCACTGGACATAGCACCTCAGTTGTGCCTCACCAGGGCTGAACATAAGGAAAGGATCACCATCCCTGACTTTCTGTCAACAATCTGTCTAATGCAGCCCAATAAACTGTTAGACTTGGATGCAAGGACACATTGCTGGCTTACGGACAGTTTACTGTCAACCAGGACATCCAGGTCCTTCTCTGCATAGCTACTTTCCTGCTGAAACTTCCCAATCTTTCCTGGTATTTGGAATTATTCCTTCTCACAAACAGGAACTGACATTTTCCCCTCATTTAAATTCATGAAATTCTTTTTTGTTCATTTATACAGCAAATTCAGGTGTCTCTGAATGGCAGCATATCTGTTGGGTCTATAAGTCTTTCCTCCTAATTTTGTGACAACTTCAATCTTGCTGAGGATGCACTGTCCCATTATTCAGGCCATTAAGGAAGATGTTAAGCAATATTGGCTGCAATATTGACTCTTTGATTATAGATCTAGTGGCTGACCACTTTGTGTCACTGGTACTGGATTTTGTTCCAGAGATTTCTAAAGTC
This sequence comes from Tragopan temminckii, assembly GCA_028571105.1. Taxonomy (NCBI): domain Eukaryota; kingdom Metazoa; phylum Chordata; class Aves; order Galliformes; family Phasianidae; genus Tragopan; species Tragopan temminckii. The sequence goes on from JAOWBP010000001.1 coordinate 148,904,691, forward strand.
TATGCTATTTCTAAAGCTATGCTTTATAACATTGCAATATCATTTCATTATTAGTAGTATCCATTCTGTTTGTAATATCTTCTTAATGATAAAAAATTTGATCATCTTTTTAAATACAAGATATCTTCCATTATAATGGTCTCAATTAAAGAATGAACTCTAAATGTAAGGGTAGATGTTTCTGTCCCCAGATGTTTACCAAATACCCCAATGCAAATTCTCCATGAAATGGGTGATTTTAAAAGATTCCTCAAGAAACATGCAAACCAGTTAGAGAAATGTGGGATTTAGCAATACCTGTCGAAGGTTTGGAAGATATGACAAGGTTGAAAAAATTAGAGTAAATTAATAGAATCACAGAATCATAGAATCATAGAGTTGGAAGGGAGCCTTAAAGGTCATTTAGTTCAACTCCCCTGCAAAGAAAAACTCCCCTTGCTCAGAACTCTGTCCAGCCTGACTTTGAAGGTCTCCACCACATCACTGGGCTACCTGTTCCACTGCCTCACCACCCTCACTGTAAAACACTATTTATTTCCTTATATCCCACTTAAATCTCCCCACTTTCACTTTGAAACCATTTCCCCTTGTCCTATCACAGCATACCCTGCTAAAGAGTCTATCCCCTTCTTTCTTGTAGGTCCACTTTAGATACTGAAAAAGTGCTATCAGGTCACCTTGGAGCCTTCTCTTCTAGACAGAAGGCTGTAAAGAAATGCACAGTTATAAATTGTTAAAAACATCTAAAAAACATTAATTAGTTACTCATTGAATCACAGAATAGCTTGAGTTTGAAGGAACCCTAAAGATCATCTAGTTCCAACACCCCTGCTGTGGGCAGAGTTGCCACCTGCTAGATCAGGCTGCCCAGGGCCCCATCCAACCTGGCCCCGAATCCACTACTTCACTAGGTAACTTGTTCCAGAGCCTCACCACTCTTTGAGTAAAAATTGCCTCCTAATATCTAACCTAAATCTCCCTATATCAGTTTAAAACCATCCCCCCTTGTCCTATCACTAATTACCTATGCAAAATGTCAGTCTCCATCCTGATTACAAGATCCCTTTTAAGTAGTGGAAGGCTGTAATGAGGTCTGCCTTCAGCCTTCTCTGTTGCATATTGAACAAGCCCAGCTCCTTCTGCCTTTCTCCGTAGGATAGGTACTCCAGCCCTTTGATCATCCTCATGGCCTTCCTTTGGACAGCTGCAAGTGCTTTTTGTGCTGGAGATTCCAGGATTGGATGCAGTATTCCAGGTGGGGCCCCAAGAGTTCAGAGCAGATGAGGAAAATCACCTCCTTTGATTTGCTGGCCACCTCCTTTTGTTGCAGCCCAGGATACTGTTGGCTTTCCAGGCTCCAAAAGCACACTACTGATGTGCTTGGTCCAGCTCTCCATCCACCAGGACGCCCAAGTCCTTTTTGGTCGAGCAGGTCTCAGTAAGATCTAGTCTGTACACATATCTGGGATTGCCTTGACTCAAGTCAGTATCTTATTCTTGCCCAGCTGAACCTCATTAGGCTATTGTGAATTCACTTTTCAAGCCTGTTCAGATTCCTCAGGAAGGCACCCCTTCCTTCTATTGTATCAACTGCACCACAGTTGACAGGTTAGTGTCACCAACAAATTTGCTGAGGGTGCACTCAATCCCACTATTCAGATAATTGATAAATACGTTGAATCATAGAATCACAGAATCTCCAAGGTTGAAAAAGACCCACAGGATCATCCAGTCCAACCATCCACCTATCACCAATAGTTCTCACTAAACCACGTCCTTCAACACAAAATCCAAACACCCCCAGGGTTGGTGACTCCACCACCTCCCTGGGCAGCCCATTCCACTGCCTGAACACTCTTTCAGAAGAGTAGCATTTCCTAATGTCCAGCCTGAATCTCCCCTGGCGCAGCTTGAAGCCATTCCCTCTAGTCCTATCACCAGTTACACGAGAGAAGAGGCC
>JAOWBP010000001.1:148906727-148931643 GCA_028571105.1 Tragopan temminckii
CCTCTTCTCCAGACTGAACAATCCCAGCTCCTTCAGCCGCTCCTCATAAGGCCTGTGCTCCAGACCCCTCACCAGCTCTGTTGCCGTTCTTCGAACCCGCTCCATGGCCTCAATGTCTTTCTTGTAGTGAGGGGCCCAAAACTGGATGCAGTACTGGAGGTGCGGCCTCACCAGAGCTGAGTACAGGAGACAATTACTTCCCTGTCCCTGCTGGCAACACTGTTTCTGATGCAAGCCAGAATGCCATTGGCCTTCTTGGCCACCTGGGCACACTGCTAGCTCATGTTCAGTTGAGGAGTGCTGGTCCTATTATGGATCCTTGGGGAACAGGACTTGTCATCAGCCTCCAGCTGGACATAGACTAGACAACCTCAACCCTCTGGTCATGACCATCCAATTCCTTATACAATAAATAGTTCACCCTTCGAAAGCATTTCATTCAAATTTGGAGATACGAATTTTATATCAAAGGCCTTGCACAAATCTAGGTAGATGACAAGGCTGTGTGTGGCTCTGGGGAGCCTGGTCTAGTGGCTGGCAAACCTGTCCATGGCAGGGGAGTTGAAACTAGATTATCTTTGAGGTCCTTTTCAACCTAGGACATTCTATAATTCAATGCTTCTATGACATCTAATGCCATCACTCTACCCTAGAAAGTCACCAGATTAGTCAGGAACAATTTGCTCTTGCTGAAGCCATGCTGGATTTTTTGGATCACCTCCTCATTCCACATGTGCCTTAACATAGCTTCCAGGACAATTTGTTCCATTACCTTCCCAGACACAGAGGTGTGTCTTACTATCCTGCAGTTCCCTGGGTCTTCTTTTTTCCGTTTCATAAAATTGAGTGATGTTCACCCTTTTCCAATCACAAGAGACTTCATCTTACAGACACAACTTTTTGAATATGACAGAGTGCCTTGGCAATCACATCACCCAGTTCCTTCAGGATCTGGGATACGTGGTTTCAGGCCCCACACACTTGTACACGTTCAGTCTCATCAGGTGGTCTTCATCCTTCATTTTTATTCTTTCTGGTGTTTATAAAATGAGGTAATGCATTTAGAGGAATTAACACTGGGCCTAAGAAAAACATTCTAATGATTATAGTAGGGGACAACTTTATCAGAGATTGCAGTCTTTAGTGTTGAAGGCTTCACAGCAAATTAAGCAAATATTTTAGGGTGGTCTAGATATTCAGAACTGAGGTACTCTCTTGAGGATGGTCTTGGCTTTAATTCTCATGATTATGATTGTTTTGTTTCCATTTATTACTCACTCATTATTACCTCTTTTAATTTTTGATAATCTAAGTGTCAAGGTTAGTTTTTAGCAATGAGTAATGTGATATGAAAGTTAGAGCAAAAACCAGATGAGTCACTTCTAGAATAAATCAGTGGTTATATCAGACTGCTGAATATCTCCATCATCATCACTGTTTGGGCTGATAGCTGAACATTTGGTATAAACAGATAGAAATGTGAGTCCAATTCTTATTCAAAAAGCATGGCCAAAAAGAATTAGAGTTGTAGTTCACAATTTAACCTGAGCTGTTACTTTTTTCTACTGAGCATAACTGCTTTAGATGATCACCATTTAATATTCTAAATGAAATATCCCACACAGAGAGCTCAGATTTTAGTACATAGTAAAAAAGGTCAGAAATCATATACATATTAAAAATGACAATGTAGTAACTGAATACAGATAGCAGCAGTTAGGAACTCCAATTAATGCATGTAAGGTCAGAAGAAATCTTCTCCTAATATTAAATAAGACTTGACAAATTCAATTTAATTCAAATTGAATTGATTTTAAAAGAGAAAAAAAAATAGTGGAAGAATACATTTTCAAGACAAATAGATAACTAAGAAAAATGAATATAATGAAAGTACTGCTATGACTGCAAGTTATTTACTAATAGAAAAAAAAAAAAAAGAAAGAAAGAAAGAAAAAAACACCTGAAAATGACATAAATAAGTTATCTGCCTTCTCTTCGTGCTACTTTTTTTTTCCTGGCATGTTTTCTTAGATAAATCAGATTTTTATACATGACGCTTTAGGGAATAAATTTATGCTGAGGACAAGTTTATTTTAGATGTCTTCAGATAAAGAAAATAAAATGACTGAAATTTGATGTTAAATAAATGCACACACATACAAAGGTAAGAAGTTAATAAGACAGTAAAATTAGACTTTTTCTATATCAGTTAATTTTAACCGTATTTCATTTTGATGCTGAGGACGTGTTCATATCTGTTTTTCTTGTTCTGCCCCTTACACTTGCCTGTTTTTTGTTTTTTTGTTTTTTTTGCATCAAGTTCAAACTGCAGTATTTGCACCTTCTCAAGCATACATGTCTTTTCTGTATGCATGGCATTACTTGGTGACCCCAGCTCCTTTATACATTTCTCTTCTTCTGATCTTCATATCTTCCCAAAATTCAGTACCAAAATATCTCTGTCTAAATCGAAAGCACACAATAACTTAACAGTTCAAACACATAAGCAAGTTACAGATAAGTAAGAAATTATCACTTGGCTGATGAGTTCCTGTTGTATGGTCTGCCTTCTTGCAAATGTCAGGTAATTCACAAGAACTACCTGATTTTGCCGAAAGTGGAAGGCTTACTTACGGTGCTGACATTGTATCTCCTGTAAGTTCAGAATGGAGTTACATTGAGTTAGCATGCTTTCACTGACGACTATTAACATCTACCTTACAGTTAATAAGAATACATGTTTGAGTTCCATTCAAAAAAATGACAGTGGGAGCAAAACAGATTTTGTCCCTCCCCTTCCCCCCTCCCATTTTGGTGGCAGGAAAATTAAAACAGGAGATAGAGTTCAGGAATGATGACCACATGCCTGATTCTGAGCTCAGACTCCATGACATCCCACAGTAAAATCTAAAATATTGCTAATTGTTGGAACTACTTTCTTGAACCTTTGTGCTAACCAAATATTTCCTCCGAAGTCCTTCATTTAAGCTTATAATTAAGTTATAATTTATGTTACTATGATAAATATCAACATTTCTATTTCCTTTCCACACTAATTTATTATGTTTACTTTCATCTATCGTGATGAAATTTTTATCACTTCCTAAAACAGTGGAAGGACATCCCTTTGTTGTAAGCTTTGAGCACTAGATACCTTTCCTCCAGGATATCTGTAGGATTGTATACAGAAGAAATGCAGACTAGAACAAAACTGAGTAGTAATATTTTTTCAAATAGTGTGCATCTCAGAGATGCAAAACTGTAAATAGGCCCACAGACATTTTAAAATGCCCTTTATGAGGAAAACTTTGCTTCTTTCATAAGAAGGGCAATACAAATACCAGGCCTTCTGTACTTCATATATTTCTGTACTAAGTCTGTTTATAATTTATTTCATTAAATATTTACAATTTAAGGTCTAAGATGAGACAGTATTTTTGAAATATATTTTAAGATTTGTTGTCTAGCTCAAAGCTTACTATAGTGGTAACTGGAAGTTGGTATGTGTGATGGCAAATTCCCTTTGCACTTTAATTCTGTGAGTGCATGAAATAGAATTTCCTAGCTTCTAATACCCCATGTCTCTTATTCTTCCCCACAGTCTCATTATCTTTACTTTGAAATTTTACTCAAGCAACGGCATGATAAATTTGGAAAGCTAATTCAGTGAATGTTCTTAGGTTATGAACTCCATGACCTACTCAGGATTAGTTAACCTTTTTGTTTCACGCTTTTTGTTAAACAATATAGTGTTAACTTTAACACTTTTGATTTAAATAAATGGCCTGTACACAATGGATGTGATTTTGCACTTGTAAGAAAGCACAAAACATGATATTCAAACAGTAAATTAAATACTTCTTTTCCTTATAGCAGGATTTCTAAGAAAGACCACTACTATTCATATAAGGTCAAATACTTCTAAGGAATCTGTAAAGTTTCCAGGGATTCTGTGTCAGTCCCTCAGCTGAAAATTATGTTAGAATTACATTAGAATCTTCTGAGTAAACAGACTGCATTTTATTTGACTCCAATGTATGTCTCCTCAATGCATATCTTGCATTTCACTTGCATCATATTGATCTGGATCCACAAAAGACAACCTCCTCATAGGCATCAGTATTTTCAGTTTATTATTGCGTCATTCATCAACACCAGAAATTGACAATATAAGTAGTACTTCATGAAATCTTTTTTTATTTTTTCCACATAATGACTTTGTGAAGATTTTACTCAAAGCAGCCTGCTTTCCTTCCATTCTATTTTTGCCCATAACTCAAGCTGACTTTTCTGCCTCACTTTTTCACTCTGAGTAGTAGGCCAAGGTAGTGCCTAAATCTGAGGGCAAGGAGGCTTCATGACTACCTGACCATGCTTTGTGCTAGAAAGCCATGGATTCTGATGAAAAAATAAATAAATAAATAAATAAATAAATAAATCACAAGAGAGTCAGCATAGAGCAAGACCAATCGTACAGGGAGTAGTTGGTTATCGCTCAATGAATTTGGTGACAAAACCCACGAGAATATGAATATCAGTGCAGAGTTTTCAGACATCTCAATCTTCTAAAAAGTATTGCCTGTTTTTAGTGACATTTAAGAAAAAGCACTCTCACACATTTTATTGATTGGCTTTGAAGCAGAGGACAGTATTATTTTGAAGAGAAGACGAAGTATTTTTTAATGTAAGGTGGTTATCTGGAGAGGGTGTTATCTTCTTTTTAGGGGGAGATTTTTTTTTTTTTTTTTTTTTAAACCCACCGTCATTGGTTTTCAGGGTTGATTTTTAACATCTTTGTGAATATTCATGAAAACAATTGTTCCTCCATAGCACTCAATCATAACTACAGCCACATTGTGCACTTGTAATCCTGTAGGAAAAACCTTATCTAAAAAGTAGCAGAGTAAATCCTGCATGCTGTGTGAAACAGAAGTCATGGTGATGTGGGCCTTCAAAATAATCTACAGATCAGACAGAACTAAATATATAAACCACTTTTTTCCTATTGAAAATAAAATCATTTGCATCCAGGCCATCTATATTTTACTTATTTCCCAAATATCCTATGAGGACATCTCTTATGTTTCCTGGCAATGCTGTTGAGCCTGAGTATTTATTTCACCTACAAAACTGTTACCTCTGTGCAGCATGGGAAATACAAGGAAGTGGAATTTTGATATTGTTGAAAAGAGGGCTCAGATGAGGAATCAAGCATGAACAGTGCTCAAGAAGGTGCAGCAGAAATGGGATTCAGTGGAGCTCCCATAATTTGGCTAGACAGCTGGATAAAAGTAAAGAGTTGCTTGATCAGAAGTGGAAAGAATATCTGAAATGGACAATCTGAGTTCTGGTCTCTGTATTCATGCAGTTATATAGCATTCATCAAAGTTACTTTATGTGAAATGCGTAAAGAAGTACTGGAATGAGTTGCTGGAAATGAGCTCTGTCTTTTGATTTTCTCCTTCCTTCCTCTTGACATAAACATGTACAAGTCAAGCTTATTCTATTTATCTTTTGAGCTTATGAATCCCTAACTAGTTATGTAATACATCACAGCTGGAACAGGAGCAACTATTTATCCCAATAATTCTCTTTCTTTGAGCTGCAACTGCCTACTTGGCAGGTTTGGGGGAGATGAATTAAAGTTTTCACAGGCAGAGAGGAGATGAACCCAGCACTGTCCCACTCCTAATGAGGAGGATACTGTTAAAGTAAAACTGCAGCGCTGCTTTCCTTACCTAGTTTTCAAAGTAGAACATGAGCACTGTTTCCTTTCCTGAAAGGCAAGGTTCAAATATCCGTTAGGTGGTTGGTTTCGGAGCTGCAAATTTCAAGCAGGGATGATAGATGTCTTTCTACAGTCTGAGGATTGACAGCCTCAGGGAGATTTGGGTTCTAACACACTGCTGTCATCAACATTCATTATTTGTTACTTTACTGACTATCTCATTTGGCCTCATAAAAGTCATACACCAAACTCAGAACTTCGTCCCATGGACTCAGGAGCCTTTAATTACACAATATTTAAGTCCTTCACTATCTATCTCTAAATTAATCAATATGGTGAATTTACAGAAGACTAAATTCTGAATCTGAATTCTGGGTTTGTAACCAGTAATTCTTTCTTTTCCTTACAAATATTCCATTAGCTACAGAATTAACAGATGCAAAATATAGTAGAAGCATAGATACATTGGAATTAGGTCAGTAATATAACTTCAGAAAGGCTTTCAAAGTGGGCAGTGCAGCAAGCAAGCAAGCAATAAACTACAGTTGACTGCTTTTCCCCATCTCTCACCTTATCTTGAGTTTCTGAAGGTAATTCTTCCTTTCTGTCCTGGAAAAAAAGCTATGATTGCTGATCAGTTCAGCAGCCTGTGCCCTACTGTTTAACCATCTCTGGTGATGTCTATGTAGACACCTCTATTATTCCAAAAATGCTGGTAGTAGAAACAATTCAGGAGAGTTGGTATAAGACCAAATCACAACCAGAGGTCAGAAATCACCAGAATAGTGAGGGAGAGTATCATTTAATGACAAAATCCAGTGAAAGAAAGAAATAGTTACCCATAAAATGGAAAGCAATCAGAAGCAAAAACTCCAAACGACTTTTACACAGTTGCTATTACTCACAGACAAAAGATAAAGGCTTTATGGGGGTTGGAAGAATCCTCAGGAGATCATGGAGATCTCCTGCTAAAGCAAGTTCCCTAGAGTAGGTTACACAGGAAAACATCCAGATGAGTCTTGGTTATCTCCAGAGAAAGGGAATTCATAATTTCTCTGGGAATCCTGTTCCAGTGCTCTGTCATCCTCATAGTAAAGACGTATCAATGGAACTTGCAGTTTTTGCCCATGATCCCTTGTTCTGTTGCTGCACACCACAGAAAAGAGTCGGGCCCCATTTCCTCGACTCCCATACTTAAGATATTTATAAACAGTGATGAGATTATCTCTCAGTCATGAACTTCAAGTTTGTGAAGTAAGAAGCAATGCACTACATCTACTTGCAATAACTGATAATAATATTATTTTAGAATGTACATATCCTTGAGTTTATTGAGACATTTATAAACAGTTATTCATCTCATACTAAAGCAAACATCCAAAATGAATCATGAAGTCAGTATCCCAAAATTGTTTACTTTTTTTTTTTTTTTTTCCCCCACTATCAAGGAAGTTCAGGATGCCCAGTTATAAAACAACTTCATATCTTCATAAAAACCCCCATCCTCTGTGTCTAAGAGTCTCAGTTATTACTATTTTAGGATTTGAAAGAAGATATTACTCTTGTTACATTAATTTCTGTTCACAAAAAACATAGTATTTAATGTTGAATAACTACTTCAGATGATAGAGCATGAAGATGAATGAACATGTGTTATCTGCATGATGTAAGTTTCAAAAACAATTTCCTCATAAGAGTTATGATTTGTAACTTCACTCTGCTATGTTTATTCAAATGCAGCATTTACTTTCATAACATATGGAAGTCACCATGCACATATGTCACAAGACCACACAATCCAAGAGCAGCTGAGATAGGAAGAGATATCTGGAAATTGCCCAGTCCACCCCTGCTGCTCAAACAGCGTCAACCAGAGCATGTCCAGATAGAACTATTTATATATTTAGTTGGGTCCAAGGACAAAAATTCCATAGTACCTCTGAGCAGACTCTTCCCTTTCCAGTTTTAGACAAGCCTTACAGTAAAACATTTTTTTTTTCTAGCATCTGAATAGAATTACCTACATTTCCTGTATGTTGATTTTATCTTCCTGTATACAGTAAATTTTATTTTAATTCATTCAGTGCAAATGCAACAACAACAACAAAAAAGTTGACTATTATTACCAAATAATTTGCATAAGTTCTTGTCTTACTGTAAATACAATTTTTCAGACCTCAGATCACTCTAACAGATTTCCCCAGATCACTATTTATGAACACCTTATCAAGAAAAGCTGATATCAGGGCTGTGTTACCAACAAATTTTGTTGGCAGATGGTGCTGGTTGAAGGGTACATTCTTATGAGACAGTCAATAAAAATAATGCTATTGCGTGGTTATGTTCCTTTTGGAAATGTATCAGACATGCCAGTTATGAATTACATGGCTTTACTTTTTCAAAAGTTAAAATTAGTATCTCCTGGAACAAAGTAAAATGTCTTAAAGAAATTGATTGTATCAGCACAGTAAATTTAAAGAATTTATGGTTAAGGATGAATCTATGCTGCTTAAAGCCACTGATAGGCATTCATTTTTTTCTAACCCTTCACCAGTCTAACAAATTCAAAATCTTGCCTGGAAGGCACATCATATTAAAAGGCATAAAGGTGCTCACTTGGTCTTTATAAAATATTGATTCAATTCTCCATTCTTACTAATCTCTGAAACCATTTAAGTTTTCCAAACATCTTAAAGAATCCTATACTGATATGTATGCGCTGGCTTTCTTGTTCCTTTAATGGTAACCAGCATTTCTAGGTGCACAGCATTTAGGTTTTCAGATTAAAAAGATAATGTGTTTCTTGTCTGAATTATGACTAAAAACAATATTTCATTATAGGACCTGAGCATTTTCTTGTTTGTCCTTAATACTTAAAATAGCTATGTTCCATATTCCTGATCTCTGCTAACCAGGAACTTTTCACTGATATACTTTATTTACTTCTAAATTACCTGTGTTCTCTAACTTACCTTTTTATGATATATTTTTTTTAAGTACTTTATTTCCATTGCAAATGAAAGAAGGAGAGACATTTAAATGTAACTATCACTTCCCCTCTTGACCCAATGAAAGTCCTTCAGGTGTGTGAATAACTGGGAATTGTAGGCAATTACAAAAACACATGGCAAATCATTTTTAAACATTTCCTAATCATCCACACTTTTCTTATTTTTTTCTTCCTACTGAGTTTTGTTCATAACTGTTTTCATCTTGGAAGATAAATTCTTTTAATGTGGTATGGCCCTGATACTCAAAGGTTTTTAGGTTCTTAGCTAGAACTGAAATAATGGTATCTAGTTTCTTCAGAAGTACAGATGGAAAAGAACACCACCCTTCTGTCTGTATCTTGCTGGTTAGGATATTCAGCTTGTGTGTAGGAAAACAAATTAATCCATGAAGAGTTGCAATCACCTTGTCTTTCACAGTCACAATGAAGAGTCTTAGAGAATTGCCCTATTTTTCTTCTATTATTTTTATTATTTCCAACCTCTCATTAAAAACGTCTGCTTCATTTTTTAAAAATCTGTATTAGTCATTGTAATTTTTTTAACATTGCTAGTCATTTTTTGACCATTCTGTGAACTTTCCTATCTGTCATGTGGCAGAGATATGCCACTTGTGCAGAGATTCCGTGCAGAGTTGCATTGTGCGGTTTAGCTTTAACATGCCTCATTACCTTCTCATTTGTTCCTCTTTTCTGAGGAGTAAGGAAAAGCCATGCTAGGGATGACAACCCTTTGTAGCCCTATATTCAGTGCTTTCTTCCTGAACTCACACAGATGAGCAAAATGGTGCATAATACAACTGGTGAAACAGTCCTTGCATACTACAGCTGGTAAAACAATCTTGTGCTGGCTGTGGATAAGGGAAAAGTGCCCACGCCTGCCACTTGTGGTACATGTTCGTGATACTTCATCATAGGTTTATAAGCATTTAATCTTGTCAGACAAGTCTGATTGCTTTTTGATGTTATTACAAAGCTAGTGAATGATCTTACTCTCAAAATTAATTAAAATCAACTTGGAAAATTAATCTTTCATATTGACAGAATCTAACTACAGGACTGTAAAACAGAATGATGAAGAATAACTATACCAACTATACCAAGGTATAGTTATGATGAGGTATGGTTCTTAGTTTAATTTGGTACTATTTCAACATTTTCATTAATAAACTTAGGTGAAACTTTCGTTTACTGATGACATTACCAAAACTCATATTCGTTTCCATGGGTCAAGAAGTTCAGTAAAATGGTAAATTAAAGAAAACACAACTGATACCACTTTGAGATTTGAATAGTGCAGAAAACAATACATACACAGTTAAACCTGTGTTACAGACAACAAAACATAAAAAAAAAGGAAATAAAATTAGCTTTTATTTGAAAGTATACTATTTCATTAGTGAGTGAATAGAAAAACAAAACAAAACAAAACAGAAACAAAGCAAGAATATGTATCTTTTTGAATTGGGAATTTTTTTTTATTATTATTATTATTTTTTAAGACCCTTAAAAATAGCTGCAAAGTTGTCAGGAACATCTTAGAGTGACACTGGAAAATAGATTTGCATTTTATATATGGGATGTCTGAAACATCTTGCATAACAAAAGGATGACAAAAACTTATTTAATTACTGAATTTCATAATTTCTATACATGTGACCATGTACTATTGCCTATGTGGTGAACAGTCTGATGTTTATTTTTGTTATTGCTGTTCCTAACTGAACTGAACTGTAACAAAAGATATACACACTAGATGAACCAAAGCCTTATTCTAGCGTAAAAGAAATTCAACATATTAATCTGTATGATCAAGGAAACTATGACTAAGACTAGATGTATTTATTTTTTTTACATCTAAATAAGTCATGAACAAACAATATTCATATGTCACTGTAAATATTAACACAGATTTTCTGTACATTCAGTGTAGAATATGAATATTCTACCAGAGGAAAAAAAAATTATCTACAACAAGTAGACACCATAATGTCAGAGAGTGACCAAAGAGAAATCTGAATTGTTAAGCAAGAATTTTATTGATTTACTTAATCAATGTACTTCACTAATTGATAACATTGTTCAGTAGATTAAAGATCTAGTGGAAGATATTTGCCTGGTAAATATATTAACATTGGCTTGACCTTATATCCCTCTTCTATTTTGCCCTATGTCATGTCATTATTAAAATGTGAAGGCTACAGTTTTATTTTTAAAGTCTAAAGTCAAAGAAGCAACAAAATTATATTTTCTGAAGATATATATTCTATAAACATATTACACAAGAATAGCTTTTATAATGATATTACATTTATACTGAGCTTCTGTTCAAAAGATATCAGAGATATAAATTGTAATGGTAAAAAAAGAAATCCTTTCATACACCTCATAGAGTTTCCCTGGAGAAATTTTACGAACAAATAGAACATTTGCAATACCAAAGCAGAGTATTTTAAATCCCTCTTTGTACAAATTCAGTGTCTTTGTAGGGAATATCCAAAATCCAGTCAAGACTTTGTATTGATCTGACAAAGTCGCCCTGACTGAAAATCTGTGTTCTGTGTAGAAATATACCTGGAGCCTGACTATCTTGCTCAATAATTTGGCTTCTAAGAGTTATTCTCTCACTCCTTGATCTTCCACGCTGCATAAACATTAGTTTGTTTCTAAGCTTTCTTTTAGAGCACCATCTATCAGTTCCTTATGATAAAAATTCATTTTTAGGAGAGATAATTTTTTATAGAGATTGTTTTCAGTGGAGAAAATATTTGAAGGATGCAGCTGATTAGGCTTTTTTTCTGCTCTGTAATATCCTCCAAAGATACTTGGTGGACACTGAGACTTAACAATTAGGACAAATTCATGTGTTTTGCCATGGGACAAGCAATACACATTCTGAATTTCATTATACAAAAATGCTCTCTCTAGTGGATCTCAGCAAAGATTTCCATTATTTCAGAGACAATAAATAAATAAATAAATAAATAAATAAATAAATAAGAGTTATAAAGAGAGAAAGAAAGAAAAGAAACTTGAGGGGCATTGCATGTGACATAGAACCAAGACCAAGTGATGTACGGATGTGGCCAAACTGCTTTGGAGAGTTGGCTTTGTGTAGTCTGTGTGAACAAGAGACTCTGCTCACCAAGGACTGAACACGCTGTGTGCCATATATGCTTTAACCATGTAGATATGTACTTTGTCCCTTTGATCCAAAGAGGACCAAATTCTAAGACGCTAAAATTTTGAGCAAACTACTGTTAACTGTGAAAACTGCTTGTGTGTGCAGTTGTAGTGTACTCACAAAAGCACTGAAGTTAGCAGCAGGATGTGCTACTGCTTATGGCCCAATGCCAGATATAGCACCTCTTCTGCAAGTAGGTTCATAAACAGTTCTTTGAAGCCAAGATTTCTCAAATGAATAGATAGGGCCCAGAGGACTGAAGCCAGACACTCATGCAAGCTCACAAGAAGGATCTAACAGCTGAGATGAAAGGCCTCTTAAGATGTTAAGATTTTAATAACCCAGGACACTATATAGTTTCTAAACACATACATTGATCCTGTAGATTTCTGACATGCAATGTTCAGTATACATTCTGCTTTTTATTGAAATTGGTACAATCCTAGTGAATGAAGTTCCAGTGTAACTGGAATAGGATACAGGTGCAGTCCAAAAGTAATATCCTTAGAATTTTGGATGTTGCTTCAAATTTGCCATGTGCCTAATCACTGTGTTTAATTCTGTTGTCCCCAGAATACAACAAACAAACGAATAAATTGAAATCAAATATGTTTGGCAAAACACTACATTTGCAAGAGACAAAAGGGCACAATATTCAAAACCATTTAATTTTAAGTGTTAGAATTCACTTTGAAGAGCTGCTGAGAACTTGATCATTTTTATATCCCCCCGCTGTGTTTATGCACAGGAAATTTACTGAAAAAAAAGGCCATAACATGTGAGAGCTGAATGAAATTTTCATTACTATAGCCTTTATAGTTACTGTAAATATAACAAAACTAGATTTTGATTCTTACCCTAGGTTACGTGCCCATACTTACCAAGTCTCCCATCTTCCCCTCATCTCAGCTTGTGAGACCCCAAAGGGGTGAGGTCTTTCTGTTCACTGCAACTAAACATCAGCTGCAAGGACTGTATATCCACTGATACATTTTGTGGTGCCTGAATTTTCTAGGATCAATACCAGGCAGTTTAGAAGTCCCTTTGTCTCAGCTACAGCTGGGAAAAGTATGCAAGAAAGTTGTGCTGCTGTTCTCCTTGCTGTGCATACAGAGCCAAGATCTTTCTCATGCTAACATGCCAGTCAGGAGGAACAAAAAGTTTGGAGGCAACACAGCCAGACCAGCTGACCCAAAAGGGTAAGCTCTTTCACACTGTAAGATGACTTTCTCTGCAATAAAAGCTGAGAGAAACAAGGAAAAAACATATCAGCTGGGATACTAAATTTTAAAGGAGAAATTTATCAAAATATAAAACGTGGGCTCAACATTGGTTTAAGTCTTGTTGATGAAGGAAATTATAGAGTGTCCCCTTGTAGACAAGAAGGCCAGTGGTATCCTGGGGTGCATTAAAAAGAGAAAGGCCAGCAGGTCGAGGAAGATAATCCTCCCCCATTACTCTATCCTGGTGAGGCTACATCTGTAGTAGTGTCCAGTTCTGGGGTCCTTGTTCAAAAAAGACAGGGATCTCCTAGAAAGAATCTAGTGTAGAGCCACAAAGATGATGAGGGGCCTGTAGCATTTGTCATACAAGCAAAGGGTGAGAGACCTGGGAATATTCAGTCTGGAGCAGACTGAGGGGGGATGTCATCCTTGCTTATAAACATCTAAAGTGTGGGAGTCAAATTGTTGGAGTCAGACTCACTTCAATTTCCTGCAGAAATAGAACATGGGGTAACGGGCAGGCACTGGAACACAGGAAGTCCCAAACTGACACAAGGGAAGAACTTTACTGTCTGAGCAGAGGGGTTCTAGGCTGCCCAGCGAGGTTGTGGAGTCTCCTTCTCTGGATTTGTCTGGACATCTCCCAGTACAAACTGTTGTTGGGAACCTGCTTTAGCAGGGGGTTGGATGTGATGATCTCTAGGACCTTTTAATTCCCACCATTCTGTGAAGTTTCTGTAGGCAAAGTTAATACTCTGTAGAGTCTTCTAGCAAGGAATTGAAGGAATTCATCAAAGGAATATACGTAGGGGTTTTTGTTTTGTTTTGTCAAGACAGATATCTTGCAATTTACATCAACTGAAATTCTCTTCCCTCAACTGTTTCAAGACTTTTTTTTTCCACCATAATGCTATGGTCTCTGAAGTTTCTCTCAGAAGTCTTAGTTTGAGTGTACAATGAATGGTGTAAACTCAGAGGTAAGGTATAGTAAAAGAAAGTTAAAGTCAATGTTTTCCATTCTTTATCCCTTCAGAGGGAAAAAAAAACCAAACCAAACAGAACCTTACTTTGTTCTTGAAAGCCCAGCATTCACAGCTCAGCAGTCAGTCTTTGATTCAGAGCTGGTTTGCACCAGGGGTGCTATAACACTGATGTTTTATGGGAAAAAAATGAGGATAACAAGGCACTTAATAAGATTAAGTGATTTAGAGATACATCTGTGAAGTTTAAAAACATCAGTGTATTCTTTTTTTCCCTTTTCCTTCCTTTTCATCTCCTACTCAGAACCAGAGAGGCAGGCTTCAGAATTGCTGTGTTGTTTCTTGTTGTTGTTGTTTGTTTGTTTTGTTGTTGCTTGTTTGTTTTCAAAACTTTAAATATTTATTTAAATGATAGCAAAAATTATTTTGTAACCAGTTGAAATATTTGTCAGTATAGTCATAAAAGCGAGTAAAAAATCCTTTGAGAAACAATAAAATCAAGATAAGTACTTTGATGGCAATAAAGAATCACAAACACAAAGGAAAATAAAAGATGATATTATTGAATTATAGAATCATTTGATTTGGAAGGGACCCTTAAAAACCATCAGGTCCAAATCCCCTACAATGAACAGGGACATCTACAGCTTGATCAGGCTGCTCAGAGCTCTGCCCAGCCTGACTTCGACTTTTCCAGGAATGGGACATCCACCACCTTCCTGGGCAACCTGTGCCAATGCTCCACTACCTGTATTGCAAAATCCTCACTATATCCAATCATAATCTTCCCTCTTTTAGTTTGAAACCATTTCCCCTAGTTTTATCACAACAGACCATGCTAAAGATTCTGTCCCCTTCTTCTGATGCAGTTGCTCCTGTGAAATCTAGAATTAATGGTACCAAGCTGTCCACAGATTTATTTCTAGCTTCCGCTGACTAATTCTTTACTGATTTCCTGAGTCCATCACCACACTTCTATTCTCAACTCCCTTTCATGCTTTCATCCTCAAAACACTTGCTCTTTCTCTAATCTCCTGTTTTTCTGTCTGAATCAGAGGCAATATATGCTTTAACTTAACATTCACTTAACTATATATCGTCCAGGTGACTCTCTGGAGTCAGGTTCTCTTGAAAAAGATGAGGGGATTAGTTACTATGGTTTACCTGCTTTTATTGGGCTCTAGTGACTGGAGAAATGACATCTTACTAATGTTATTCTTGAAACCTGGAGTAATTTCATCTCTTTAAGACTTCTTTTTGTTATTTTCTATGTGCTTGAACTCTGTTTCGTATCAGTGCTATTAAAGGAGGACTGAAAGAGAGATACAGACAACTTGATCATATAAAACTTCTGACTTGGAAGAATGTGATAAAGACTACAAAGTTATCTTATTTCTGGCTTGATATAGCATAGTTTATTTTCAGAAGAATTTAACCTTTAACAATAATTCAGATATAAGAATGCTTTGAAGTACTGAATACAAGCTGAATTATATTGATTTCTGTTAATAGGATATCCTTTAATTAATTTATTTTCAGTTTCATTTCAGTTGGATTCAGAGATAACTTTAGAAAATCAATAGAATGCCAACCAATAAAAAATATCACTTTCTTTCTTTCTTCACAAGGAATGTAAATGAAAATATAGAAAATGAAGCGTGAAAAAAAGGGTGAAAATGCCTGGAAAACAGTTCAGAAATTATGTTGGAATCCTAGAATGATTTGAGTTGGAAGAAACCCATAAAGACCATCTAGCCCAACACCCCTGAAATGAACAAGGAAACCTACAGCTGGATCAGGTGCTCAGAGCCCTATGCAGGCTGACTTTGAGTGCCTCCAAGGACATGGCATCCACCACGTCTCATGGCAACCTGTGCCACTGCCTCACCACCCTAGTTGTAAAAGCTTGTTCCTTATATCAAGTCTAAATCTCTCCTATTTTAGTGTGAAACCATTTCCTTCATCCTCTCACAACAGACCCTGCTAAAGAGTCTGTCCCCTTTTTTCTTACAGCCCCCGTCTCCCCCCCGCCCGCCTTTAGCTACTGAAAGATTACTCTCAGGTCTCCTCGGAGCTTTCTCTTCTCCAGGCTGATCAGCCCCAGCTCTCTCAGCCTGTCCTTGTAGGGAAGGTGTTCCATGTTGTTTCAGACACATTTTTATACCTGAAACAGCAGGTGCTCCTTCTAAAATCTGGAGTCCTCACGTACCCTTGAATCAGTAGACAGCTTCCCAGTGTTACAGAAAGGGCCTAAAACTGGAAAGAAATGCTCAACATTAGGAAAACCCTGATATCTACTGGGCAAAACAAGCTGGTGGTGATGCACAACCCAATTGCTCACCACCCAGTATTCACTCAGCCCAACCAGCAACATCCCCCTGGCAAACTCCTAGGTTTTATTGTTCTGCACGACCAGAGGAGGTTTATGTTAGACAAAAGGAATAACTTTTTCTCTCAGAGAGTGGTTAGACACTGGAATGGCCTGCCCAGGGAGGTGGTGAAGTCGCCATCCCTGGCAGTGTTCAAAAGGCATCTGGATGAGGAGCTATGAGATATGGTTTAGTAGCTTGTGATAGCAATGGTAATGGGAGGATGGTTGGACTAGATGATCTTGCAGGTCATTTCCAACCTTGGGATTCTATGATTCTATGATTCTATGACACCACATGGTATCAGACATCCCTTTATTTTTGATCAGCTGTCCTCATTCTGTCCCCTTCCAGTACCTTGTGTCCCCTCATCTTCCTCTCTGTCAGGACAGTATGAGAAGCAGAAAAGTCTTTGGATTTCAATAAGCGCTTCTTATCAGTGACTAAACATCAGTGTGTCAACAACATAATTCTCATTGAAAATCTAAAAGAAGGCACCATATCAGCTACTAGGAAGAAAATTAATTCTATACTAGTTGAAATCAAGATATTTCCATTTTCCTGTAAAGGTATATACAGAATGATCGTTTTTGTCTTTTATCCTTATTCCTGTTGGTTTTTAATCTTCTGCGGTAACTTTCAAGCAATCAGACAAGTGTGGAATTGTGAATGCAGTAGTCAATCATTTAGAACTGTTCGTATTAGTACACAGATTTTGTCATGTCATCTCACTTCTCACTATTCACAAAGTAGATCTTCCTTCTGCTATTTTCCCTCCTTTTTTTTTTTTTCCATGCTTTTTCTGATACTTCTCTCCATGTATCAGAGCTGAAACTAATGCTTCTAACAGTGTTGCAAGAACGTTATCATTTATTTACAATATCAATAGAAATAATCAAAACATTTTTTCTCAAGGAGTTTTGCATAAAGTATGGAAATATTTTCTGCATGGATAGTGTAATTGTTACCGCCAGATTTAATATTCAAGACAGAGATTTAATGTCAGAAAAGTCAGTAAAAAATGTTCAGCAAGTGCAATATGACTGAAATCAACAGACAGTCACAAAAATGCATACTAAAACAATCAAAGAATTACATACTATATGCTTCATTTGCATTATTCCTTTTATTTTATAGAATTTTACGTCTTAGAAGCCTTTATGGTACTGTAGAAAATTTGTAAGTATTAATAAAACTTACGATTGCTTCATGTACAAAAAAAAATCTTAGAATAAGGGATATATCAATGTCAAGACAAGCAGTTTTAACTAATCTGTCCAGCAAAGCAACCCAAAAGGAGTAGAGTTAAAACCTTGCCCCCATACAACCTGTTATATAAACCCCTAAAGCAGAGATCAGGAAACGGTGCTATTATGACACTGAAAATAAAGCAGAACAAAGCAGAAATCCTTCAGAGCTGTGTCATAGGTGAGGGCAACATAAAGGGTTTAACATGTCACTATACAAAGGGAAGTACAAATGGTGCAGCCATGTCAAAGATCTTTAAAACCACAAAAGTATTCCTGGTCTGCAATGGGTTTTATCTCAAAAGGTCCTGTACCTGCTGTGACAGGCAGCGAGCATCTCCCTCTGTGGATCAATATGTGATTCCTAGATCAGGAGCTCTATATTTGAATTTACTCAGGAAATCAGTTTCTAGTAATTACATGAAGGACAGTGACAGTTGTTCCTGAAAGATAACGTATTCAGGTACAATTCGAAAGGACCATGTTAAAATTCTTAACTTCAGTCCAGGCAAAAAGTAATTTAGGTGGGCAAATAACAGAGTATTTAAAGAAATTGAATAGCTTCAAAGGAAAAAAAGAAATCATTAATATATGCATTACCTAACAGCAACTGAGCTTCTAATGTTCTTAATTTGGAATTAAAGGTGAATTTTATAACTTTCCCTCAAAGTTTAGTACTAATTTATTACATACCAAGCACTTCTGAAATACCAGAAAGTCTGCTTGCCAAGGTGATCCAATTTCGTCAGGTGCTGGGCCAATCTTTTATCTGGTGTCATCAGCATACAGATAACATCTGGTCTATAGACTGAAACTGCTTCGGCTTCTACCACTGCTGTAAAATGCACGGGTATGGAGGAGAAAGGAGAAAGACAGCAGGCTCAAACTGAACTTCAAATAAGTTACTTTCAGATGACTTGATTTTCCACTTGTGTGGTAAACCAGGTAAATTATTTTAATATTGTATTTGAGAGTCTTCTTAGCAGCGCTTCCAAACTCTGATGACCCAATAATAAGTATAGAACAACAAGGGTACAAAATTATTATCATTTTTAAGTCCACATGGCTCATTCCCAGGGATCATCATATTAAGAAAAAATTCTTCTCAGAAAGAGTGATGAGGTGTTGGAACAGGATGCCCAGGGAGGTGGTGAAGTTACCATTTCTGGAGGTATTTGAGAAATGTTGCACTGAACAACATGGATTAGTGAGCATGATGGCTGGACTAAATGATCTTAGTGGTCTTCAGCAAGTTTAATGATTCTATGATTCTATGATACCAGTTCTGATACAGAACTAATATGAGATGGATTTAAATAAAATAAAATAAAATAAAATAAAATAAAATAAAATAAAATAAAATAAAATAAAGATGAAGGTGAATTAACTCTTTTATTAAGAGCTGACTCTTGACTTTTGCTCACCCACCTGGCTTGTGTTTAACTTGAACAATGGTAGGCTCAAAACCCTATGATGTGACCTACAAGTCACAGCCTGCACAGGTCACAACCTGTGATGCTGGGCTCTGTGAGTCAATATACATTAAAGCCTCCCCAGCAGTGAACAGGATAGCTGGTGTCACTCAAGTATGGAACTATTGGAGGAAGGCACTGAGAATTTTAAAAATGTGTAGCAGCTGGCTCTTAAGAATACAGATCTGAAAGGGAAGAAAATAAAATATACCAGATGGCAGTGGAGGCTCCACAGCAAGAGAGACGGAAAATAAATTTTGATGAGATGAGGGCATATCATTGCTCAGTTCTCTCTGTGACTGAAATAGAAACAATGTTTGTTTTCACACAAAATTTGAGATGCATAACTCAGCTTCTTTGCAATCTATAACTTTTTAAAGAAAACATTATTCATTTCCACTGTAGCTGATACGTTTTAGGTACCAGACTCTGCAAAGTAAGGCTACGACTCTATTTAAAAGGAATATGCAGGTTTATTTGCATCTCTTTCATCTTATCTTGGTGATAGCTCTCCAAAACAGAATGGGGAACACAGGCTCAGTTTTTTAAGTATCATCTTCCCTAGGGTGTGGGGCAGCATTGTGCTGGATCACAAAGCACATTGCAATCCTCTGCAAGACACAGCTCTAACAAGGAAGGCATGTAAAGGAGGAAGTACTTTTTAGTTTCCAGTACAGAAAGAAGATTCTTACAAACTTGAGAATAAGCACTGCATAATCAAATGCAGGAAATGTGCTGGTTTTTTTCAGGTTGTATACTGTAGAAAATAATGTTTGAGAGGTGGATATTTCTACAGACCTCACAGAGGTACTCAGAGTTCAGCACTTCACATGTGTTTGATAACTGTTAAACACATAAAAATGAAATTTAGCCTCGCTCCAACCATTAATAAGGTTCCTATTTCAATGCAGTGAAACTATATTTCAACTTTGATGTAAAATATTCCCTTAATTATCCATAATTTTACTTGGTAATCAAGGCCTGTGTTTCTAAATAAATCTACCATGTTTTCAATTAACACCTTTTAAGTTACTTAAACAGTGTCAGTTGAATAATCAGCAGATTTATTATTTATTTTTGCAATGGAAGCTAACCTTCCAAATGTGTCAAGTTTTTCAGCCAGAAGCAGATACAGAGAGTTTTTAGTTTAGAATCATGGAATCACAGAATCACAGAATGGTTTGGGTTGGAAGGGACCTTAAAGCCCACGCTGTTCCAGTGCCCTGCTTTGGGCTGATTGCCACCCACCAGCTCAGGCTGCCCAGGGCCCATCCAACCTGGCCTTGAGCACCTCCAGGGATGGGGCACCACAGCTCTCTGGAAAGCCTCATCAGTGCCACACCAAAATTAACAGAAATTATCTTTTTAAATAAATTAATTAAAACAAAGCAAAACAAAAAAAAATCATTTAGGGGTAATCCAACAGTTTTGTTCCTCATAGCCATTAGTCTTCAAGAAAGAGTGTACTTATCACAAAATTACATAAATGTGCTTGCAAAATATACCAGAACTCTAAAACAATAGGACCAATTTAATGGTTTTCATCTTTATAGTACACCAGATAAATCCATGTCAAATGCTTTGGGATCAAAACATTTAAATACTGACAGTATTCCTTGTTATTACTGTTCTAATTCTTTTTTAAAGAGAGTAAAATACAGTTTTACAGCTCAGTAAAATACATTGTAAAAGAGCCAGATCCATATGGTTGATTTTTTTGAAGACAGTTTATAAAGAGAAATATACTCAGAGTGCAAGCTGTTTTATAGGTCCTAGAAATGTTTTAACTTTAAGAAATATCATAGAACTCAATGATAGCTCGAAGCATGACAGGTAAGGAAATAAACTAAGGTTTAGATCTGCATATTTAGTGGCTTTTTGTTGTTTGGTTGGTTTTGGTTGTTTTTTTTTTTCAACTTTTGAAACAACAATCACCGATCTGTCTCGGTTTCAGCTGGGACATAGTTTTCTTCATATTAGCTGGCGTGGTGTTGTGTTTCGGCTTTATAGTACTACAATGTCGATATCACCCTGATGTTTTAGTGGTTGCTGAGCAGTGCTGTAATGAACCAAGGACGTTTCTGCTTTTCATGCTGCCCTGCATGGGCATGCAGCTGCAGGTGCATGCAGAGCTGGGAGGAGACAGAACTAGGACAGCCAACCCAAACTAGTCAAAGAGTTATCTTGTGGCTTCATTCAGAACAATAAATTAGGGAGTTTGTCAGGAGGGCAAACTGCTTGGGGACTGTCTGGGCTGTGCGTGGTGAACATTCTGTATCATTTGCTTTGCATTTGTCTATATATATCTATGTCTGGCATCTATAGTTATGTCTATATCTATACCTAAATGCTACATCCTTGGGGGTGCCCTTTCGGCAGTCACGGAATTCAGAACAAGTATAAACAATAGTACCAGACCTTCTAGATCAAAAGTTTACTGACCTCACCCAGCCCTTCTGTTTCATGTATGTTCCTCAGACAGCCATAGCCTTAGCTCAAAGCTTGTTCTTTTGGTGTTATTGAAAAATTATATGATACTACTATGAAATACAGCCAGTTAGCAAGATATTCACTGTAGCTTTGCTATTGCAGAAAGCACACTAAATATCCCCTCTATTTGAATCAATTTTTACTTTTGGATTACAGCTTTCTTAGGTGAGAGAATTTGTTTTCAAGAAATGTTATGAAAAGGATTCACCACCAATTACGAAGCCTATTCACTCTATCTTTCTTGTTAGCTGTATGAGGCATGCTGAGGAATAGCATAGGATTATTTCTAGAAGAGAATTTGATGCAATCCTCTAAAAGATGTGACAGAAGATTATCTAGAGGCAAGTTTCTAGTAGGAATGGATTTTCTGTCTATCAAATGTGATGCAAGCCAGTCCTTTCAACAATCATTAAATCTCACAGCATTCAGGCTTTTTAGAAGTAGTTCACCAAGCACTGAATAAAAAGCTTTTTATAAGACTGACCAGGACTGTAACCACCTGTGAAGCTTTTATCAGTAATTAAACAGACACACAGAGGCTGAAGGTTCTCATGAGTGATTGGGTAATGATACCCCCCCATCTGCCCCACTCCTTTCCACCTTTTCCTTCTTCTCTCCTTTCCTCTTCCCTTTTTCCTTCTTTCTTTTTCCTTTTCTTTTCCTTATTCTACCTTTTTTTTTTTTTTTTTTTTAATAGTGGGCAAATTGTTTCAATATGACAAGTAAATTGCTGGGCATGTCAAATTTTGTTACCTTGACTACTGCAGCCACATACTGAATAACCTTTTGCTTCTGTTATTGCACCCCTCAACTTCATCCAGCAACTGTCACTAAAACAAATTTCCTTCGTCAGAGCTGAGATGATATCATTTCACTGCTCTGATTCCTTGCATTGCTCTCTTACCTTCTTCTAAATATCTCTAATGACAAAGCCTTTTAAAAACCTGCTTTCTATTTTGGTTAATAATTAGGACTTTGTTTCAGTTTTGCTTTTCTCTGGGTCACCTGTCCTGTGTGTACTTGTTCAGAAATTTTCATCCCACTGAATTTTCAGTCTCAAATAACTGGAAGATGGAAGCATTCAGTGTGTTTTTACTGTGTGCTCCATCATGTGCTTCATCACATGAAGCAAAAGATACTTTAAGAAGTGAGTAAAAAGATGCAAGAAAAAATGTACATTACAGCTGAGCAGTTACTTCTTTCCAGTACTCTGGGAATTAAAATATTCTGTGTGAGGTACTTTTTTCCTTGTTATCACAGTAAAAATAAATAAATAAATAAATAAATAAATATAAGTGATGGAAACCCAGTATGCCTTGATGGTTTTGATTTTGTTTCTGTTTAACCAGAAAAAAAGTTCTGCAGAACTTCATTCCAAAATAAATAATCTACATATCAAAAGCAGGGTTTTTTTTATTATTATTATTTATTTTGCAGATTTTCATCCTTCTTTTTTTCCTGGCTGAAACATTGCAACACTCAACATGAATTTGCAAGTAGTCACATTTTTCTTTGAAATAGCTAAAAACATATCCAGTGAGTCCAGTTTGTAGTCTTAATCTGTATAACATTTTTGTCTGAGGATCTTACTGTGCATGCAAATCTTCCCACTGGTAATGATACATAACACCCCTGTGCAGCAATACTGTTCCACTCCTAAGACTAGTATGCTTTGATGCATGCTTAAAATAGACTTGTGTTTTACGGCTCTAAGCGAGTTCAGCAAAGCTACAAACACAGGCACTGTGCTTAGAGCTTTACTTACCTCACTCTCAAATTGAATTTTTCACTGTCCTGCACCAATTTTTCAGACTCTTTTATCAACTCCTGATTTCTTCCATCTTTGCATACTATTTTTTTTTAATTGAATAACAAGAGTTCCTTCGGTATAAACTACTATTGGATATTTCACAAAATAACAGACTAAATAACAGATTAAAACTGTCTTCTGAATTCCTTCTCTCAGGCTTTTTTGAGCATATCTAGACCTTTACTGTTTACCTTCAACTGCTCTTTCAGAGGGGAAAAATACGCAAGTTTTTTCATCTGATATATAGCAAACTATTTGACAAATTTTTCCCATGTTACAAATAGATAAGCAAGGAATCATTAAAACAATCTTGGGATTAGACATTCTGGAAGCAATATCTAATCTCAGAAAGTAAATTACAAATGAATCCAAGATGACACAGATGAATTGATTTTCATACAGTGATATCAGCTTGGGAATTTAGCCAAGTGATAACATCAGAAGTCAATTTACAACTTTAAGAAATTCTTTTTTTGATATTAACACACTTGAGGTTTAGGAGTTAAGTGAGGTGAGCCAGGCAGAAGTAAGAAGGTTATCTGCTGCTGGCTGAACATTTTTTTTCCTTTTTGCAATGTGAAACAATTACAGAGAAAGTTCAAACTTAAAATGAATTGATAGTCTTTCCCTGAAGCTTTTGCAGGAATAAAATAATGAAAGAACAAAAAATCCTACCACACAACTGGAACTGTGTTTTCCAATTCTGGAAAACAAAATAATTTTTTAAAAATCAACACAACCTTGCATGTTTCCATGCAAATGTGTGGTTAACACATAAGCTTAGACCTTTAATAAAGGCAAAGATGGAACATGTCATGACAATAAATCATTTTTCTAGCTACTAACCTTCAATGTCCTGCTAGAAATTATTGCCACCACTGATATAACAGGAGCTTAGTTCATATATATACCTTGCAATATGCTTCAGATAAGAACAGTCAGAAAAGCTGGAGCCAGCGTTATATCCCATATAGAGAATTCTGTCTGATCTTTGCTTGAAAAGAACTAATGACATTTGCTGTTCTACTGAAACTGGAAGTCACTTCCACTGGCACATTTGTGTCAACTAGGAGAGAATTTGTCCAGATTGTTGTATATATCATGATTCTGCTTTCCTTGCTCTTATCAAGTAACACCATTTAATGTAAGTACTGTTATAGAGATAGCAGCATGACTTCAGAAATTTTTCTTGGTAACAGTCATCTTGAAATAACTGTTTTCTACAAAGAGTCCAAAGGACTCTAGGATTCCTGGTGGTTGAAAAACAACATGAGCCAGCAGTGTGTTCTTGCAGCTTGAAAAGCAAATGGTATCCTGGGTTCCATCAGAAGAGGGGTGGCCAGCAGGGACAGGGAGGTGATTGTTCCTCTCTGCTCTGCCCTTGTGAGGCCCCATCTGGAGTACTG
>JAOWBP010000001.1:148951334-148962322 GCA_028571105.1 Tragopan temminckii
GTGACACACTGGAACAAGTTGCCCAAGGAGGTTGTGGATGCCCCATCCCTGGAGGCATTCAAGGCCAGGCTGGATGTTGCTCTGGGCAGCCTGGTCTGGGGGTTGGTGACCCTGCACATATCAAGGGAGTTGAAACTCGATGATCATTGTGGTCCTTTTCAACCCAGCCCATTCTGTGATTCTATGATTTTATGATTGTAAGCTCCCTTCAAGTACTGGGAGGCCACAGTGAGGTCCCCCTGGAGCCTTCTCATCTCCAGGACCAGATATTCATCTGGAAAAGGTGGATTGACAGAAAAATTTTGGGAATCAGAAAATTCTAAGTGTCAATAATAAATCAAAAGAGTATTAGCACATTTCCATAATGTCAGAAAGTTTCTATTTGAATTGTTTGAGATTTCAAATCATGAAATGCATGACATTTAAAGTAACCACTACAAATGCACATTGATAGTACTTTTTTGAACTCTGAAATGTATTCAAAGATAATTTTGTGAAGAAAAAACAGTTGCATGGAAGCAAATGTATCAGAAATGTCTACCATACACTGTACACCATATTTAAAGTTTAATAAACTTCTTTCTACTTCTACCAGTACTGCATAGAATTTTTTTTGATAGGCTCCACTGACATTTGCAGACAGGAATCTCGTGGCAGAAATACACATATGAAATACATTCCTAGGTATATTGCTTCTGTGTTGCCAGCCTATTCATTTCACAGCAAAGAGGCAAGTAGTGGTAAAACTATTTGGTTGTAAATGACCTATGGAATTTTCTCCAGATTTTGTCTTCAAAATGGAAATGTAAAAATGAGAAACTTACTTTAAAAATTTGGATCTCTGTTGCTTATTTGCTTACACATATATTTCTGCATTCTGAGTAAGTATGATGAGGATATCGAACAGTGAGTAGACACTGTATGTTAGGGGACTCTGGGGTATATTTGTCCTCAAAGTCTTATGTAGACTTTCTCTTTTGACTAGTTGACAGTAACTGAAGAAAAAGTGATTTCTGACACTTCCATAAAAGTTTCAGTTTGTTTCTCTCAAAAACAGTTTTTTCTGCTTCTGGTAACTGGAGGAGGAGCTCTACCTTCAGCTCTTCTTTCACTTTCTTCTTCTTTCTTCTTTCTTTATTTCACTTTGTCAAATTGTTCTACATATTCAGAATTCAGAAGTAACTCAACAGCACCATTAACATTCTCAGGACCTAGCATGCTTAATAGGAATAGGTTCTAATGTTAAGTATGCAATGAAAGAAGGCTTTTTCTCTCTTTTTTTTTTCTTAATCTTTTCTCTCTTTTTTTTTTTCTTTCTTTCTTTTTTTTTTTTCCCACTCCTTACTTCTGTGCAGTGGCATTTATACGGAAATACAAAATCATGCTAAGAGTGTGTAAGGATGAGTGAACTATTCTGAACAGAAAGCTGTACGTTTAAACTGAAGGGGGAAATACTTTATTCCCTAGGGATTAATGTAGAGTTATTGGAGAAAAAGTTTAATATCTAGATTCTCAAATACCATTGTGGTTTCTTGGAGTGTTGTGGTTAAATCTGGCAGGCAGCTGAGCACCACACAGCTGTTCACTCACAACTGCTAGGTTGAATGGGGAAGAGAATTGGAAAAAGATAAAACACTTGAGCTGAAATAAAGAGAGTTTAATAGGACAGAAAAAGAAGAGATGATAATAATGATAACAATGATGATAATATGCTTTCCTAGCTCCTTGCGCACTCCTCACTGGCATGGCAGTAGGAGACGCCAGAAAGTCCTTGGCTGAGCATAAACACCTCCCAACAACAACTAACACACTGGTGTGTTATCAACATTGTTTTTCTCCTAGATTAAAATACAACGTCATACCAGCCACTACAGAAAAATTACCTTTATCTCAGCTGAAACCAGGACAATATTCACTACTTATTCCATAACATTTATCTCATGCTCAGGTCCCACACTTTCTAGTACATCTGTTTGATATATACATACAAATATCATTACTTTAGTCTATATGCTATTCTTCTATAATATCCATTCAGTTTGTTTACTCTTTGACTTTGAGCTCCATCACAACAGCCCTTAAGGCAAGAGAAATTATATATAATAATGGATTGTTGCATGGTGAAGCAAGTACTGGTTTCAGCACCACTGCTCTTATCTGAATCTCTATCTGTTACTTTTTGTTCAGTTCCAGCAAAAATCTTTTTTCATTAATCCCAGTGACTCTTACTCTAATACTATTGGTAAGGCATATAACAACCACAGTAGTGATTACAATGCAGTATTATTTAGCAGTTAACATCAGAAAATTCAAATATTGGCTGTTCTCACCCAAAATCAAATACCCTTCAAGTATGCACCGGACTTCCCTGTCGTTTCACATCATCCATCAAGAAAACGTAGGTCCTTGAGCAAAGGCAGACTCACAGATAGATAAACTTGTCTTTACCCAAGGGAGGAATAACCCAGACTGTCTTGCCCAGGATACATGGATCTTGATTGAAAAGGGCCAGCTTGATTGTCAGATCTGCTAATTTTTAGCAACCAGGTGGCTTTTGCTAAATGTGAATCTCAATATTTGAATGTATCAGCACCCACTGTTCTCAGTGTGGTCTTAAAGGCTACAGTCCACTGTGTCATTAATTTTCCCACAGGCTGGTGAATGATAGGGGATGTGATACACCCACTCAAAGCCATGCTCTTTGGCCCAGATGTCTATGAATCCCTCTGTATATCACACAGTGCTATCTGAAATAAGCAACATGAAGCCACCTAGAGGGTGTTTACTGTGAGTGGATCTGTTCTCTACACCCAGGCAGACTGACTGCAAATGTTCCAGTTCTCTATACACAACAGATAGCCTTTCTGCAAGACTGTGGTGGCTGTCCGTGGTCCTTCTGTGTTTTATCTTGTAAGTCTCTTTCCAATCCTTTTGAACACTAGAAATAGTTTACCACACTCTGGAAGAAAAAATTGAGCTAAATTAAATGGTGTGTAGTTTCCCACTGTTCTCTTAGTCTTTTTCTCTCTAGATCATGGTAGTACATTGGCTATCTGCAGGTATGAGGACCTTTTCTGCCACTCACTGAGCTTTTAAAACTGTCACCTAATACATGAAATTCTGTAATTTCAGTCCCCACCTCATGCGGCTGTTATTCCGTCTTGTTCTGCAAAGATTTTAAAAGCATATAACCTTAAGAACTTGTTATTGCCATCATAAAATGCTTACGCTTGCATATATAGGTCAGAGTTGCCATTTACCATTTTGGTGAAAATTTTCCTATCTGTTTAAAATATTACTCCAATTTCATCCCCATTTTTTAAAAGAGTCAAAAAAAGTACTGATTTTAACAGTGTAGAAATGGGATCCTAAATTCATTATTTCGTAAGCTGTGGTGGAATTGCCCTTGGATGTAAACCTCGTGATTCAACTAATCTCTTTGTCAATGTTCTCTTTTATCTTAAATCATCCTAATTTCCTCTGTAGTCAGTGGAGAGTTATAGGCATTCATAGCTTACAGCTATGACCTAATTTAGATACTGTTTCAGAAGAACAAATTTCATTTGAGGAGTGTCAGTCTCTTTCAATTCACTATCAGTTAATCTATGAGATTAGCTGTAATACAAGTAGCAATGTCATAGGCTCCACAATCAATTTAATTGTCTAAATAAGTATCGAATGTCAAGTAGATCTGCAAGAGTATTCACCTGTTCTCCAGCTGTCAATCTGAAATAGTGCGTATTTTCCTTACATTGTTGTACTTTATCCCTTTAAATATGTCTGAAGTACTCAGTGATGTGTCAGGAGCACTATATTAGGTAACAGAAGCATAATTCTATGCTAATATCAGATGAAGTAAATATCAGAGTAGGATTCAGCTCAGTGTTAAATATCTAGGTGTCTACCTGCCAGTCTCTACAACTGAAGCAGGCCAAACTGCAAACATCAGCTGGGATCATATCAATAGAACACTATAAAGGCTGGAGTTTGAGGTTCATCTCATCTTGAATTGGACATATGGAATGAAATAAATTGCTTTAACATATGTATCTAGAACAAGCTGAGATTCCTTAAGAAATATTCCTTGACTTTCAGAAACTGGTTCAGTAAATTGTGGACTCCTACAGGTCCTATGTCTCACCCGTTTTTGTGGAGGTGAACTGGATGGTCTATTGATAAAGTTCACATTATCCTGACCGGAATTGCACTGAAGTATAATGTATCTTTGTGAATTCTTCTAGAAAAAAAATCTGTGAATTCTACTCTAGTTTGTATACTCAGAATTATTTCTGATAGCAAATTTTTATTTCTTATAAAATGTTCCTGCTCTGTCACGTGATGGCCTGCCTGTTTACTTTATATTTTCTTCCTTTTGTATGCTTTTGTCTTTGTTTATATTACTCTGCTCTGTGCAGTCATATTAACACAGGACTTTTGAATCTTCTTAGTTAGTTTTCTGGCTGCACTATATTTTATTTTCTGGCAGTACTTTTATTTACTCTAAGAAGTGAAGTCTCAAACAGCATGTAATGTCACATTTTTTGTCCATGTTACGCATACAGACCAAATTTATCTAACAACCTCCAATTTACTACAATTTTCTGTTTCTCAGAACAAAGTACCAATCACAGCAAGGGTGTTGTTTTATCTCCTGGGGCACCTTTCCAATCGTGTTATGAGCATGAGGTAGTTGAGCTGTAGCCACCTAGTTAGTAGCACTACAATCACAGGCTAAGTTTTGTCAGCAGATATGACCCTGTCACCTGTTGTTTTACATCATTACAGTGGTTTTGTGAAAGCTGAAGTATAAACTACATGAAGGGAAGATGTGGCCTTACCAAGATGAAAACAATATGCTAGTATAGCAAGATTGCTCCTCTGATACTTTTCTCATGCTATTATAAAACAGATTTCACATCAGTATTACCTCACTGTAAATTAGAACCAAGCCTTCTAAATTCTTTTTCAAAAATGAGTGCTCACATATGACCTTACCTGGTGCCAGGTCACTGACTCACAACTTGGCAGTAAGCATACATTTACTGTCAAGCAGAGCACTATTCTCAGCTGACTCAGAATCAACATATTGCTTCCATCATACTAAATTGCTTGCAAATCTCAAAACAGACTTGTAGGAGAAAAAAATTTAAGGCTTGTTGAAAATCAACTAGGACAACTAGCACTAAACACAAAGCCTTGGTCTGATGCACAGTTTGTTTTCTGACTGAAGTTTCTCCAGAACAGTGTGTTCCCCACTGTGCAAATTTATTACTCACAGCCTTTGGGATTTGTTTGTTTCCCTTGCAGTTTGAGCTGCTGGCTCTACTTTGGCTATACCATCTGTTGTTCTTGTCTCCTTTTTCTTAACATTTCTCTTTCCTTGTGTCCTCCATCCCAAGCTACGTTAACCAGTGTTTGTCTCAAAGGGTATTTGAGATCTTTTAGTTTAGCTGTCAATACTGTCAAGTGCCTGTGATGGAGAGCCCTGAATCCCCTCTCAAATGCTCCAAAAAGTGTTAAACTGCTTTAAAATATAATTTAATTTTAGCATTTTGGAAGATTGGTTCATCTGTATTTGGATCTTGCACCTCTATTACTAATTTTTCATCCATTTCTTCTTCCCCCGAGGTAACATCTTCCTATTCAGTATAGATTACTCTTTCAATAATAAAATATCTTGTCATAGTTTGTACTTTTCCAGTCCTTAATTACTCAAATCATCTAAATGTAAAAGAATTCACAGCTGAGAGTTTGAAAACTATATCTTAATCATTTATTTCTATGAGAATTCTGCCACAAACACACCAGAATTAACATGGACTAGGACACTGGAACACCAAACCAAAAACCTCATATTTTTTTAAAGAAATGACATACCTGAATCACTGTTAATGCGGGATAAAGTTTTTATCTATGTATTCCCCTGCAATTGCGGTTTAAGATATTTTTTTTCTTTTCTCTTGGATAAGAATTGTTGCATGTAAAAACTGAAGAAAAGTTGGAGTGATGTCAGCTTTTTGAGTCTGAACTGGTACTGCAATGTGCATATTCTATATTTAGTCTGAAAGAGTTTGCTCTTTAAAGCAAGTCGCAGCCATTTTAAACACTTGCGAGTGCATGGAGTGCTGGAACACAGTGTTAGCTCAGCCATGTGGTTATGTGCATTAGCACTCTATTGTTTGGATTCTCATGTGTGCTTTGTATCTTGTATCCCCTGGGCATAGCTTTGTTTACCTCAGTGCAGTAGGTAAGGTGACTTCATGAATCATGGTTTAAGTAACAAGGAGACCATACAGAGCTGCTTTAATTCAGAGACAGAGATTGAAGGAGTACTTATTTTGTACATTATTTTCTACATAATAATAAATTTATGTCCCAAGTAACTATTCTGTAATTTTCCAGAATATCACATTTGGCTGCTTTCTTCCTTATAAACTATAATTTTACATTGAAACCTCAGTATTCAATAAGAAAACTCTTATCACAAAAAAGCCTGGCCCATTCATCCTCCCATTTTGTATAAATGGCACAAACACAACTGATAAATTGCAATAATAATGATAATAATAATAATAAATTGCTATGTGGGCAGTGAAGTGATATGCAAGAAGGTAACACTGACTGGCATCTTGAACTGTCAAGTGGGTTGCTTTTAATGTTTGTTTGATTAGTTTCTGCTGAAGAGAAGTAGGCTGGTGCCCTTGAAATAGCACTTTTCGGGTATTACAAAATATATAACCAGAAATGAGCTCCCTCAGTAGAGGGCAGATGCATTAGTCAAGTATTAAAAGACTTGATCTGTTTACCAAGTCAAACTAGTTACACCAACTGTATAATGTAATCTGTTCTACACTGTAAATTATCTTCTACCTTTCAAAAATGGGAAGCAGATGATAAAGACCTCTGTGGAATTTGCCATCCCTCTGCCCATCCATCTGTCCTGCCTTCTCTGGCTTTTGGAGAAACAGCTGTCTTTAAACATTATACAGTAATTCTATGCCAGATAAATGCATGCAGTACTGAAGCTAGTATTGTCTTGTGTATCCTAAAGGTGATTAATTTTTTATCAGGTTTTAAGAGATGCATTCATTTATTCAGTAGGCTGAACAATAAGCATGAACTGTGGAATGTAGATTGCTTCCTTTTGTTTCAGTTGTTAAGTAGCTGATATATCCCAATGGAAAAGCAAAATATT
The DNA here is from genome assembly GCA_028571105.1 of Tragopan temminckii. Lineage (NCBI taxonomy): Eukaryota > Metazoa > Chordata > Aves > Galliformes > Phasianidae > Tragopan > Tragopan temminckii. Next base: position 148,958,530 of record JAOWBP010000001.1, read on the forward strand.
TATCCCACGGTTTATATTAGTGTCACAAAAAATTATATGTAACATTCATAATGAAGAGATAATAGTAATGTTGCACTGCTTTAAGCAGACAAAAGCAGTGAATAAACTTCAGTGCTCAACAGTTTATTCCACTGAGAAAATCAAATTTCTGCAAAATGAAACTACAACCCTGTTACTGTGTTATAAAAAATAATGTGTACTATTTACATAACACAATTATTGAATCAATGTTTTTTGGCCAGGTGATTTTACAGGTAGCAAGAGCCATGAAATGCTGAAGAGAGAATTAGTCAGAGTATAATATATTCAATAACTTGAATGGGATACCTGTGAGGCTCCGATAGATGTCTTAGGTAACCCACAGCACTTCGAGTGCTACTACAGATCTATCTTTAGGTTTCTAAATGTTAGTCCAGATGACCACAGTGGTGATATCTATACTTGAGCTAGTCATCTTGTTTACTATTCATCTGAAAAAAAAAAAGAAAAAAAAGAAAAAAAAAGAGAGATTTTAGGGCATGATTTGTATTATTATGCTGTGCATGTGGTATTCTGCCTGCCAAAATACTTATTGCTTTTTGCTATTCATGGAGCCTAGTACTCACCTCAGATAGAGACGTTCACGTGTGGTCAGATGAGTCCCAGGCTTTTCTACTAATAAATGAAAAGTGCCTGTTGAAAATATTAAGGCATCGGCAATCTGGATCTTCTTCTTGATTAGAAAAGTAACTCCAAGGAACTCTGTTCTCAGAAAACATTATCTTCCTTGTCACTGTTAAGCAGAAGTAGATCAATCCAATTACCAGATTAGTATGAAAAAGGTGTAATAATGTCCACTTGTATTATTTACTGGGGACTCTCTATCCAAGTGGTTAGTGCACTTGGATCCCTGAAGTGTGCTGCTATTTCTTTTGAAAGAAAATTAGTGGGCAACAGACAAGAGAGTACAAAATTATCTTAATCTGCTTTTAATTACAAATGTGCAGTTTCTGCAGGCAGGCTTTGAACTGAACAGATCTGAAAACTAGAAAAGTACAATCTTGGCTTGCACATTAGAAATTAAAAGCTATAATTCCTCTTAGAATCATTAAGGTTGGAAATGATCTCTAGAATCATCTAGTCTAATGATCAACCCACCCCCACCATGCCCACTAAACCCTGTTCCTCTGTGCTGCATCTACACACTTCTTGAACATCTCCTGGGACAATGACTCAACCATATTCCTGGGCAGCCTGTTCCAATGCATTATCACTCTTTCTGAGATTTTTTTTCCTAACATCCAACTTGAACCTCCTTTGGTGCAACTTGAGGCCATTCCCTCTTGTCCTATAGCTGTTACCTGGTGGAAGAAGTTGATCTCCATCTTGCCACAACCTCCTTTCAGAGAGTTGTAGAGAACGATAACATCTCCTCTGAGCCTCTTCTTTTCCAGACTGAACAATCCCTGTTCCCTGAGCTGCTCCTCATAAGTCTTGTGCTCCAGACCTATTACAGCTTCATTGCCCTTCTCTGGACATGCTCAAGAGCTTTACTGTCTTTCTTGTAGTGAGGGGCCCAAAACAGAACCCAGCACTCAGTGTGATCTCACCAGAGTTGAGTACAGTGGGACAATCATCTCCCTGACTATACTTGTTTCTTATACAAGCCAGGATAACACTGGCCTTCTTGGCCAGCTGGGCACACTGCTGGCTTACGTTCAGTTGGTTGTTGACTCCCACCCTCTTATTCTTTTTTGCCACACATCTTCCCAGCCACCGAGCACCAAACCTGTACTGTTCCATGGTATTGTGACCAAAGTGCAGGGCCCAAAACTTGTTGAACTTCATCCATTTGGCCTCAGCCCATCAACTCACATTGTACAGATCCCTTTGTAAGGCCTTCCTACCCACAAGAAGAACAACACTTCCTCCCAACTTGGAATCATCTGCAAACTTACTGAGCATGCACTCAGTCCCCTCATCCAAACCATCAATAAAGATATTAAACAAATCAGGCCCCAATACTAACCCCTGAAGAACGCTACTCATGACTGGATTTAACTCCATTCACCACACTTACTGGGGCAGGCCCTCAAGCTGATTCTTTACCAGCAAAGAATGTATCTGTCTAAGCCATGAACTGATGCCTTCCCCAGGAGAATGCTGTGCAAGATAGTGTCAAAAGCTTTGCTGAAGACTAGGTAGACTACATCAACTGCCTTTCCCTCATACACCAGGTCGTAGAAGGAGATCAGATTGGTCAGATAGGACCTACCTTTCATGAGCCCATACTGAATGGGCCTGATCCTCTAGTTGTCCCAGACATGCTTCATAATCACACTCCAGATGATCTGCTCCATGACCTTCCCGAGTATCAAGGTCACTCTTACAGGCTGGTAATTCTTTGGGTCCTCCTTCTGGCCTTTCTTTTAGATGGGCATCATGTTAACAAGTTTCCAGTCATCTGGGATGTCTCTGGATTACCCGGATTGCTGATAAATGATGGAAAGTGTCTTGGCAAGCACTGCCATTGGTAAGTGTGCTGATATAATAAAGTTAAATTACTGTAAAGCAGTTGTCCTCATCTTTCATTAAATTCTGATGAAAATATCACTGTGCAAAATTAACAAAGCTTAAATACAAACCACAAAATATATTTCAAATAGTAATTATACATGAAATATCATTATACAACTGCATGCTTAACTGCGTACCACTGATAGTCTAGTTCTTGCTTTTTAACTTCATCATCAATTATGCGGTCAGATTTGCTGAGAATGGACAATTAATGAGTGATAATTAATGAGGAAAGACCAAGTCTGCTAACTTACACTGCTTAGGAAAATGATTTTGCTTTGGACAATGTGTGTTTTCACATAGCCAAATGAAAGGGCAGACAGCAAGGAGCAAAATATATAGGTCACTTGTAGTAGAGAAATGGTCTTCTGGTGTTCAGCGACATTGAAGGACTTCGAGGAAATAGTAGCTAATTAAGTGAACATGTGCTCCCTGGGCAACACTATAGCTAAGTAGGTGAACATGTTTTTAAGATGCATAAGTAAAAAAAAGTTAAACAGAAGAGAGAAGGCTATTTTTGTGTTCAGCACTTAACAGACTTTAACAAGGATACTTACAGATATTTTTAGTGACCATCTTAAAGAAGAATATTGAAATATTAAATGATAAAGAGAAAAATAAAAAGCTCAAGAACTGGGAAATTAATAAAGTGTATCTAAGATAATGGTGTGAAGTAACTGTCTACAAATTCATACATGGTAAAAACAAAAAAAAAAAAAATCAGAGAGTTTTTTTAATGCATAAAAGTAGCCAATGACTGGAAAATACATTTCTTCAGAACACCAATAGGAAGCAGACAATATATTTATAGATTCATATAGTAATTTCATTTGGATGGGATCTCTAGATGTTGTCTAGTCCAACCTCCTACTCAGAGCAGTACTAGCTTTCAATTTAGATCAAAATGAGCAAGCTCCTTCCCAGTCAAATTTGAAAGTCCTAGGGGGTGAAGGTTTCACAGCCTTGTTAAGCAGCTTGTTCCAGTCCTTACTAACTCATTCTGAAATTATTTTTCTTATATCAAACTGGATTTTTACTGCAACTTGCATCCATTATGTCTTGTCATTCCACTGTACTCATCTAAGTATATTCTGACTCTGTCTTCTCTTTCATTCTCTTTAGATGTTAAAACCAATTTTTAAGTAAGTACTCAGCAGTACCATTACAGAATCACAGAATCACAGAATGGCCAGGGTTGGAAGGGACCACAAGGATCATGAATCTCCAACCCCCCTGC
>JAOWBP010000001.1:148980225-148994389 GCA_028571105.1 Tragopan temminckii
GTACCTGATATTGTTGCTTATGGCAGTGAAATTCAGTGAATAACAGTCCACTGAGGTCAACAGTGAAGTCTGCAACAGTTCTATTGCCAACATAACAATTATAAGATCTGTAGTAAAGGAAGTCAGAAAGTCAGAGAAATATAAAGGATATTTATAAGATACGAGATCTCATTATACATGATGCTACATATAGGTAGTAATATCTGACATTCATTAAAAAATTGTGTACAGTTTAGGGCTCCCCAGTTCAAAGAAGACAGTGATCTCCTAGAAGGAGTCCAGTGGAGGGTCACAAAGATAATAAAGCTCCTGAAGCACCTCCCCTATGAGGAAAGTCTGAGCAACCTGGGTCTGTTCAGCCTGAGGAAAAGAAGACTGAGGGGGGATCTCCCTCCCTGGAGGTGTTCAAGGCCAGGCTGGGTGGGGCTTTGAGCAACCTGGTCTAGAGAGAGGTGAGGTGGCCCTGTGAACAGCACGAGGGTTGGAACTAGATGCTCTCAAAGGTCCTTCCAAGCTAAACCATTCCATCATTCTATGATTATTCAAAGTAGACCATAGCATGGTCTGTGGTGTTCGTTTTGATTTTGGTTTTGTTACTCTTTTATTTATTTGTGGCTTATATTTATTTATTTTAACAATAGAAAAGTATACTTCATATATTTGTAAGACACAGCTAAAGCATATGGGGCCTGAGCAACTTGATGTGCCTGACTTCATGGCTGGCAACCTTGCCCACTGCAGAGGAGTTGGAACTACATGATCTGAGGTTCCTTCCAACCCAAGCCATTCTATGATCCCATGATTCTATATTTCAGATACATGGAGTCATTTCTTCTACAAAAGTACTTGTCCCTAAATGCTGCTGTTCTTTACATTTGATAGAGTTAGAAACCAAACCAAATGTTTATCTTCCTGCGGTGATGATGATAATAATAAAAATATGTTAATAATAAGTAGACTTTTAGTCAAAGTAGACTTTTCAAATCAATATTATTTGCTGTTTTATGTTCTAGCAAATCTGAATCAGATCATGGTGGTGATAGTAAGTGAAAACCTCACATTTTAGTGACGCTACCTTAGTTAGGTCCTGTAGTCCTATGCTGGCACACAACAATGCTCTGCATCTTCTGTGACATGCCCTGTTGCTCTGCATACCACATGCATGTAATGGGAAAAGCATTTTCTTTTGAAGCCATCTGTTTGTTGACTGGCTGCAGTGGTCTAAATGAGAAGTGAATGTCAGGAATCTGCAAAGATCAAGTAGTAAAACAGGTGCTATGTTTTGTGTTAATGGGTATATTTTATTGGAATGCTTCATCAAATTTAAATCCGGCAACCAAACAAACTACATGAATAGAACAATATATTTTTTGCATTATATTGTTTAATATTGATCAATTCAATGTCTTTTCTATATGCAAAACTATAAAAATTCACACTGGAATAAAATTAATTTCTATGCAGTCCTTGCACACAGGGAACACAAACAAACAGAATTATTCCCTAGATAGAAATATTTCTGCTTAAGCTCAGCCATTTTTTTGTTATGCATTAATGTGATTATTCTTGTCTCTCACTTTGACAGGTAAATCATGGAATAATCTGTGAAGTTAAGTGCAGATCTTTCAATGATCTGTTTACAATGTTGCAATTACTTTGCACTAACATAGAAGCCTCTTTCTGGATTTTTTTCTTTTCTCTAAGCTTTCTCCAAGTACCAGTGCAGGAATTCCACTGATATAAGACAGAACCACAAAGACTGACATTTTAAGAAGATTTTATTGTCATGGTCATTGTATATGGTCATTGCCCTGTCCCTGGAGGTGTTCAAGGCCAGGTTGGATGGGGCCCTGGGCAGCCTGGTCTAGTATTAGATAGTTGGTGGCCCTGCCTCATGGGCGTTGGAGCTTGATGATATTTGAAGTCCCTTCCAACCCAAGCCATTCTATGATTCTACGATTCTACAGTTCTACGATTCTATGATTCTATTCAGCACTGCTGAGGCTGCACCTTGTGTACTGTGATCGGTTTTGAGGCCCTCTTTACATGAAAGACACTAAGGCTCTTGAGGATGTCCAGTAAAGAGCAACAAAGCTGTGAGAGACCTGAAGCACAAGTCTTATAGGGAGCAGCTCAGGGAACTGAGATCGTTCAGTCTGGAGAAGAGGAGGCTTGGGAGAGACCTTATCACTCTCTACAACTCCCTGAAAGGAATTTGTGACAAGGTGGGAGTTGGCCTCTTCTCCTGGGTAATGGTGAGGATGAGAGGTAATAGTGTTAAGTTGCACCGAGGGTTGTTCAAGTTGGATATTAGGAAAAATTTATCCTCAGGAAGAGCAGTGAGGTGTTGGAACAGGCTGCTTAGAAAGGTGATGGAGTCATGGTCCATGGATGTGTTCAAGAACCATGGAGATGTGGTACTGAGGGACATTGTTAGTGGACATGGTGGAGATTAGCTGACAGTTAGACTAGATTATATTAGAGGTCTTTTCCAGCCTTAATGATACTATGATTCTATGGCAAGTTAAACACATTTTTTCATGAAGCATTTTCAGAACTGGAAATAAAAGACTAGTTAATGTTGAATTTGAAATGAGAGGCAGAGATCTGAGTTAGAACGCTTGCACACTTCTCAGACTGAAAGAAATCTGTTCATCACTGTAAAAACTTTCAGATTTTAGATCTAGGTTTATGTATAAATAATTACTAAAAATCTGTAGTGAACCAACAAATTTCACTCCTTAAATCTGGATAACTTTTCCCAAGAAAATTACAGTTATGCTAGACCATCATGAAATAAGCACTTAGAACAACAACAAAGAGTTGCTGTGAATATTTCCTTCATGACTTAAAATGTCTTCTGCACTATTCCAAAAATACTGCTCAGCATATTGGAACATGCATAAAGCTTGAATCCAGCTTATATTGATAGTGTCAAAGAAAGATGTGCAAATATTTCTCATTTGTTCCATTTGGAATGAAAACTAGAAGAAAAAAAAATAAAGCATGGTTTATAAAAAGGTCATTGATGCAGAAACAGTAAGCCCATGAAAATTCAAAATTATAATGTGATGAACTAAGTGTCAGACTAGAGGTAGCATAAAATTAAACTGAGTTAGACTGACTCTTAATTTTGCTCATGCAGCCTTAAAACTGTTTACATTTACTTCTGTGTTAAGAAGACATAGTTGGAAAGGGAAGGTGAGAGGGTGTTTTTAATTAGATAATCTATTCCTCTGCATAAATAATAATAATAACAATAAAGAATTGCAAAGGAATATGGAAAGAAGAAATTTTATCAGTGAGATAGTTTAATCAGATGATCAACAATCCTGAGGAAAGATAATTTAATCCAATCATTTTAAAAATCATTAACTCTTCCCTGAATGTTATATGCATCACAGCTTCTATAGAGATTGATTCAAAAAGGCATTATAATTACTATTATTACTATTACACAGAACATAATAATAATTTCTACTTGACAAGAGCTTCACAGAAATTGAACAAAATCAGCCTCTGCCCTGAGAAACTGCAAACTGCATGTAACTGCTGATGCTCAACTTAAGAGATAAGCAGATTGCGTGAATGCTGTAGAGCCATGAAAACCAGTGGGCGATGGTATAGACAAAGTAACAGCTTAGGAAAACAGTCTCTGAAGGAGTCTTCTTAATGAATATATCAAAGAAAAGCTGCAGCGGATGAGACCAGAGCAGAGTGTAGCAATTAAAAAGAAGATAACAAACTTGAGAATTTAAGCTCTTTATGCAGCTATGAAAAGTCTTCAGAAAGAATTGTGAAGATTACCAAAATCTGAATTCTTTATGTTTCTTCCAGTATAGTTTTCTATTATTTTATAAGTGCATAGCCAGGCTATAAAGAGAAGCAAGGAGTCAATGATGATTCTTAAGACATAGTTTGGATTGTGATATTCTTCACAGTGGTTGAAAAAAGGAATTACTTGAAAGAGCTTATCCAAGCAGAACTCTCATTTCACTACCCTATTTGACTACAGACAGAAAGTTTCAAGACATCATGATACAAATAAGCTTTGGAAAGTAAACTGTGATGGTTATGAGTAGCAATCTAACAGTCCGTACGTTTGCCTGCAAAATAGCAATCATTAATTTATTCATGATTTCAGTTGTCCATGGGAAGATCTTAGGGTGATTTAGGCAAATAGCAAATTCTAGTAAATAATCCTTTACATCCATAATATTTATTAATTATGTACATCTATGTTAATAAATATAGTTCTCCTACAAACTCTGAAAAAACTTTGTAATAAAAAAAAAATAGGATACAAAATCAAAGAACTGCTTTCAAAAAAATGAACGCTGAGTTAAAGTTGGAGAATCATTCTTTGAGATCCTGTTCCAAAAAAAACATTGTCCAGCCTTGGTCAAACTGAGTAGAAGAGGGCAACCAACCTTTCTCTTAGGGGAACAGAAAAAATCCAGAAAAATGAAGTCGAGTGCTGACGGAAGGTAGCCATTATCTTGCACATTTGCAGTCAAGCCATTTCATTAAAATTTGCTCCTTACTCCTGGTGTTCTAACTCAGCAGGGAAATATGCTGCAGTTTATTAGACTCCTGCTTCTCCTGAGAGACATAGCATATCGGAGGGCTTGTCTGTTTAATGCCGTCTCAGTGTTTCCTCTTGGGAGAATATACCATTTTCACACCCTCAAGTGAGCAGCATTTGAAATCAGTTCTGATTAGTGCTCTCCCTATTTCATCCAGGTTCAATTAGTGGAGGATATTGAAGCTGTGAATTACCTGCCATCCAAAGATTCCTGGTATGTTTACAAAAGCAAATGAACTATATTATAAGGATATTGTATATGAAACTTGAGCTATTTATTAATACTTTTTACAGCACCCTAGTGCAAACGTTAGCTAGGAAATGAACCCTATGGTTATTTCTCTCAGCATGATTTGATTTCCATTCCATCAACATGACCAACCTGTAAAAAAGTTTTAAACACTACAAGAATAGAGAATATGTCCACTACACCTTCAGGAATACTTCACTACATAAATAAATAAATAAAATAATAATAATAATAAAAACAACAAATTCAAGCTCACTGAAGAAGAGAAATTTTAAGATGTCTAGTGGATTTCTTTTATGGCAGTCTGTTCCACCTTGACTTTCCATGCAATATCTCACTCTTTATGTAAGAAACGAATCTACATCGTGTTTTCAAAGACATTGCACAATGAATAGTAGTTTAAGGTTACATTCTGCCCACAGACAAGGAGTAGTGGAATAATACTTCTAAAGCCTGCTATACCTGACAGCATGAGGTTTGATTAGAGCATTGTCTAACAAACGTTTGTGATCAGACAGGGTACAAAAAATATGATAAAAGAGTAGAGCAATTTGATGAAGAAGCTTTGGAAAGGATATTTGTTTCTATTTTTCTGTTTACCTTTCTTTCTCAATAGAATAAATACAATTATCTTTAAAGTTGAGTTATTTATGGGGCATAACTGACATTAATTTGAGTTAAACTGTTCTTTACATATGTGAAAAAGACTACTGTATTTGATAATATCTCTTGATCAATGAATCAAAACTTGGTACTAAAATTAGCACACAAATTAGCACCCACTACAGTTTTCAGAATCTACTCACATACACGAGAAGTGTAGAGCATTATGATTTCTTCTGTAGCAACAGACATAAGATACAATATTATTGACTGCAAATAAGAAATTACACAGTGGTGTTTGGCATAATATAGCCACAACCCCATGTATAAACATCTTCATTAACTTTATAATGACTTTTTTTCTGGACCTATGACCATGATGTTGTACTACTCTAATGACTGCTCAAGTAGGGAATGACAATCCAGTAGATTTTTAAAGCGTTTAGGTATCTAAAGATGCAAATTATTTCAAAACCAGTTAGAAACCTAATTTTAGTAGCACTCTATCTGCATCCTTAAGCATCTAAATATCTTTGAGTGTCTAGCTTAAGCTGACTAACATTACATTATCAGTTAATGATGTTGTAGTGTTATAAATAATTATAAAATCATAGAATCCGGGTGCATATGACTTTTTGATGTCATTTGACAACTTCTTATACATTCTCTTGCTTCCAAACAGAAAACAGAAACAGAAAAATGAAGTCTTCTGGGAGCTGTAGTTCATTCTTCTCTTCTGAGTTCAAGAAACCAGAACTCAGGAAGTATATCAGCAATTCATGGAACTGCAGCATTAACTCCTTGTCTCCCAGTACACTACATGATGTTGTGATGTGGAATACTGATGAAAAACATGAAACCATGACAATATGCTTGTTGAACATGCAGTGTTTTGTTAGTTACGATGTATTTAAGATATATTAATTGTTACTAATGAAGTTTTCTGAATAAAGTCATTTTATTACTTAAATTATTGATTTATTTTTTAGTAAGTATTTTCAAGTAAAGGAAGAAAGATACAGTAACATTCTAGTAACTAACTATAGTAATGACTGATTTTGAGAATATTATTTTTATTATGAACCATAATCTGTGATTTATAGCAGCAACAATGTTTTGGGTTGTTGTTTTTTTTTTTTTTAAGTTAAAAGATGTAATACATTTATACGCCTACATTGGTGAAATCAATTGCTTCCAATGTCAAATTCCATGTCATAACTCTTTCCTTATTTGTATGGTATTTGCACACTTAGTAAGTTGCTGAAATATTCTGTGGTAACATTGATCATATGTCACCAAGAATACATACATTACATTTGATAATTTTGCTACTTCTGATTTGAGACATTACTAGAAACAGACACCAGATTTTCAGATCCCTGATCTGCATTTTAATGCTATCTTTTTATTTATAAAAAAAAAAAAGTTATATATATATTTTTTTAGTAGTAGTTTTAGGTATTTATTTATTTATTTTGTGGGAAGGGCAGATAGTAAAAATCATTTTGCAATGATATTTGGCAATATGGGGCTTTCAGAGAAGTATTTTCCTAAAATATTGCTCAAAGTGCATTTTTTCTTAAAAACTACAGTAAGCTAAATAAGTACATTCTTTTATATTTTCCTAATTTTAATGACAGAAAGAAGCTTATACTTCACTGTGCTTGTATTAATGTAGATTCTGTAGTAACTAAGAAAATTCTTAAAGATTACAAGGAGACATAGTTCATACTATTTTCAATTTATAATTACATTAAATTAATTGACCTGCACTCTCTTTATGTTAAAGCTGAAGTCATACTTTCCTTATATGTCAGAAAAACAGACAGAAAGTTCAACTTCTGTTTCATATACATCCTTTGGGCTGTTTAAATTGGTATTATTTGTGTTGTAGCAACGTGATATGGAAATGTTATACTAGTAGTATGATTATTTGCAGATAACTTTATGTAGTGTCATGATGAACATAATTTTCATATTGTTTGCGTAAGTTTGAGTTGCAGTATTCATTAAGATTCCTATAGAACGTGGAAGAGTTTGCTGAATTTTGGGAAAAATCTTAAATTTGCTTTGTGATTTACTGTAAATTAAAATATAAACTTAAACAGATATTTGAATGTTCTTTTCACTTAAACTAGTTACTAGCAGTGAATACATTTGTTAAGTGAGATAAATGTTACACAAAATATTGAATATAAGTTGCATGAAAGAAGTTGAAAAAAAACCTAAGTTATTTAAAACTGTAATGCTTTGTAAAACACAGTTTGGAAAGATAATTATTACCTTGGTTTTTGAAGAAACAAGTTATTCTTCAGAGATATCACTCTTTCCCATGAATTTTCTTTGTTTTTAAAAATAACTTCTACTTCTCTGAAATTCAAATTCCACATGTGAAAAAAGCTACTTCAGGGCAGCATTTTTTTTGTTGTTATTGTTGCTTTTAGATCATTCGTTGTTCACAGCAAATCACCTTGTGGATTTGCTGAAGTTCAAACACAAGCTTTGCCATTTGGCTGCTCAGCTGTCTCATTGTGAACTATTGTTCACATTGTCTTGGCTGCAGAAAGCATAGCAGGGAGAAGTTCTAAATGGTTTACTTTTTCTCTTTGCTCTTAAATACTTCCAGGTTTCTAGTAATTAGTTCTGTGTATAATGAAAGGCTTGGTAACAGAGGAGAATGTGCACCACCTGTTCTTGTCGCCTGTACTCTTAGAATGTCATTCTATTTTGTCTTAAAGAAAAAAATCTTCTCTTCCTGAAATACTTTGACTGAGTCATAAATTCTACCTTGATATTCGAATAGTACAAGTACATAAAATAGTACTGTGCATAAAAAACTTGTCCTATTTGCAATCTACTTGACATGAGGCAACTGATGTCTATTTGATCCAATTTGATTATTAGTCTTTCCACGTCTACATACATAATATTGCAGTTACATACTTCTTCATTCTAAAAAACTAAAATTTCTGGCTGCTATATTAATATACAATATATTCCTCTGAGATTACTGAAGATTATACATCTAATAATAATTGTATACATATATGTGTGTGAGACTTGCTCCAAAAGTAATGCTTCTTATTTTATTATGTTGGCTCACGATTTCAGAGGTAGATGTTGGTGGTATGACAGTGGAAGCTGAATCATCCTGCAATAATCAATTACATTTTGTTGCCATGTGACAGATGGCAGCAGAGGGGCAGTCTGACAAAATGACATCTGACATAGAAATGCACATGAAGCAAAGGTGTGGAACTGAATTCCTCCACATGGAAAATGCATCCATTGACATTTATTCATGTCTGCTCAAAGTTTATGGATACCAAAAAATGGATGTGAGCACAGTGAGACAGTGGGTAGTGTGTTTCAGCAGTAGAGGCAGTGACCTGAAAAATAAGCCATGTTCTGGATGAAATTGCAAATTTTTATTTGTGCAAAATATGAGTTCTTGCTCATCAGTGCTGAAAATGTATAGTTAATGATGGTGAAAAATAGTGTTTCATAGCTGAGAATTTACTATAACAAATTGTGTAATTGTAATCTTTGTGTCTGTTGTAGTTTCCACGGAAATAAGTAGGAGGCATTACTTTCAGAGCAATCTACATTCTATTTGTTAATAATATTTTTAACATAAAAGATATCACAAAAATATGATATATACTGTTGATAACAAGGAAGTTCATAATGAAGAAAGATAATTCTTGTGGAGAACAGTTAACTTAAGATTGCAGCTATTTTGTTAAATATGTGTGAAAGAAACGTGTTTATCCTAGAAATGTATAATTTTCCTAACTGCTAGCACAATGATTGAGATTAGGAAAAGTACTTTTATTGCACAGCTATTCTTGTGGATAGAAGCTCTTTGTCATTCATAGTTCTGTTACAAATACCTTTTTGAATCAAAAAGAACAGGATAACATTACTGACTTACATTTTGCATAAGAAAATAAATAAGATAAACAAATAAGATAAACAAATGGTTTATTCCCTGCTACAGAATAATGTCTACTCAGTGTCTTTTTTAAAACATGAAGTTTAATAAATGAATGAATAAATAAATGGCTACTTGCATTTTTAAATCAAAAGGAAAAGAGAAATTCACAAGAGAAAACACACATTTTTGTATAAAAATCACTTTTGCTGTTTAAGAGAAATCCCACTGAACATTCAGAGGGAACTGTAAATCTAGAACTATCTGTAAACTGGAAGTTCTTACAGAACTAAGGAATTTATGCCTAATGGTAAGAGGAAACACTTTTAAACAAAATAAGTGTAGTGTTATGTTGGATAAAAGTAACATTTGCCAAGAAAAAAATTGACTCAATTGGTTTTAAGAATACACTAATTCCTCTATTATTATATTTTTCAAGGTTATAATCTCATAAGGAACAATTATCCTATTACCTCTATACCATAAAACTAATTTCTTATTTCAACATTGATGTGAACATACTTAACTGATTGAAAGGGATAGAGGAAATGCATGCATAATTTCCCTTAATGGGTTGAGTTTAAGAAAGCCTACCTTTCATAAAAAATAATAAAGATTAAAATGAAGGCACACTTAAGGCTTTCAGTGCAAATCTATGATGTGACTAACACAATACAACTATGTAGAAGAGATCAGTCAGACTTTATATCACACATATTAAGTATTTCAGCATAATCAATTGATATATTAATTTTTGTTGTATGCTACCTAATACTCTTCTTCTGGTGTTGGCCCCTCCCCCCTAAAAAAAAATGCAAACTCTTCATTGTGTTTCTTTCTTCTGCAGAGAATAGTATCAGAAATAATGAAAGAAAGAAAGGGTTGAGAAGATTTACAGGAAAGCATTTATTACAGTAAGATTGTATAGAATTTAGTCATTTCAAAGAAGTCACGATTAAACAGAATGAATGTATAAAAGAATTGTGAACTTTTGGAGTTCACAGGAAGAACATGATCACGCTCACCAACTCATCTGACATCTGTTTGGTGCTTACCTGCCTGGAGGAATCCAGATCCCCAGGTAAATCAGGGATATTCCTTATAGAGTAAATGAGGAGAGTCAGGTATACTTCAGAGAGGGATTAAAAAAATATAACACATCAAACTGGAATTAAGTAAAAAGGCCGAAAATTTTTTGTTGCTTTCTTTTTCTTTTTTTTTTTTTTTTTTTGCAGTGAGCAACAGGATGCCATCCAATTGTATGGAGATTTAATCAGGAAAGCCAAGTCAGAAATTGAAATGAACCTGGTAAGGAATGTGAAAAATAACAAGGGATTATATGGAGATATTGTGCAGAAGAGAAAGGCCAAGGAGACTGCACCTCCTCTGCTAAATGAGAAGGGAGAAATGATAACAATAGGTTCAAACAGGAGAAACACTAATTTTTACATGCAGAGATAGTGATAGCACAAGGGGGAATGGGTTTAGACTAAGTGAGGAGATTTAATTTAGATATTGGGAAGAAGTTTTTTACTCAGGGGATGGTGAGGTGGTGAGGCACTGACACAAGCTGCCCAGAGAAGTTGAGGTGCTCAAGGCCAAGTTGGATAGTCAGATGGGGCCCTGGGCAGCCTGATCTGATGGTTGGAAACCAACCTATGTCAGGGGGTTAGAACCGAATGGACTTGTGTGTCGCTGGAGAAAGTACACGAGCTCTCCAATCACCTTCATGTTCCTCCTCTGAATGTACTCTAACAAGTCCATGTTTTCCTAGCATGGGAGGGCCCAGAGCTGAATGCAGTGCTGAAAGTGGAGTCTCACAAGAGCAGAATAGACTGGGACAATCACCTCTCTCTATTTGTTAGATATCATTGTTTTCATGCTAAAATTTTGATGAAATTTTCCCTTTTCCCTCTACACTTCAGAAACATATTTCAGGAAAATTTCCAAAGGAAATTATGGAAAAAGAAAATTGCAAAAATTACTCATTTTTCAACCTCATTCCTAATTTTCCAAATTAATAATTCTGGAATTTTTATGTAGTCTCCTATTTTAAAATTAAGATTCGTGATTTCAGTTAAACTGCAGCTGTATTCTTCAACAAATAATATACTCTTCAGAAACATCTTGCTCATCTCTCTGCCGGCTGCACCTTCTCACATTCAAGCAGATCCTTGTTTTCTGTCATTGTGAAGTAAAAAAAGAGGGAAACAAAAAAAAAGGACATGGCAGATTTCTTTTAATTTTTTTTTTGTGTATAATTGATCACTGTCAAAAATATTGTCTTAATAGGCCTGAGAAAGCAATGAAGTTGATCAGATGCCTGCTGAAATCTCTTGTGTTGCTTTACTCATGACTTATTTCCTCACTCTCACAGGTGCCACTGCTGCTGCAATGGCCATCACCTGTAGTGACGGTCATGCCAGAAGCTGAAGAATAAGTATTGGCATGAAATAAACTGATAATAGGAGAAACTGTAGTGTCAAGAAGAAACAGTGAAAAGAAGACTTAATCCTAAAAATATTCTTTTGCCATTATATTTCATTTATCTTAGTTTTGGTTTAGTAATCTATTAAGATTGCTTTTTTTGATAGCAATTACTAAAAACAGTAAGTAGGAAAATGCTGGACTACACTCTTCATCTGAACGCAGTCTAACCCACTCATCTTCTGAACGTTTTCATTCTAAACAGCTTGGGCTATTTGGTCTGAAAAATTAAACACTTCAGACAGTTTCTCAAATCTTGTAATTAAAAACAGGAAACAGCAAGGTAAATAAAGTAGTCATTGGATCAATTAAGTATTATTATTTTAACAAAGCTCTTAAAACTCTAATTGTTAAGTGCCAGGCTTCAAAGTGCAGGAAGTCTTAGCAAGCACATAGTGGTCTTTGATGGAGCTCTTGAACAAATACAGCAGGACATTTAGCTCTTTCTCTCTGAAAATAACGTGATTTATTATGAATT
Source organism: Tragopan temminckii (assembly GCA_028571105.1). Taxonomy (NCBI): domain Eukaryota; kingdom Metazoa; phylum Chordata; class Aves; order Galliformes; family Phasianidae; genus Tragopan; species Tragopan temminckii. The sequence goes on from JAOWBP010000001.1 coordinate 148,992,563, forward strand.
GTCATAAGTGAATATGCTGCAGTAAGGTGGGAAGTGTGGGAAGGCAGGCAGGTATTATGGCTGAAAGGGAGTATAGAGGATAAAAACTGCTATTAACATAGCAATAAGTAGCTCCAGAAAATATAAATGACCAAAGCACTCTAGATGAGGTCTATGCAACTGATGCTTGTGATGGGAGGTAGAAAGCTTGAGACACCTTCAGTCACATGATAACATCTTAGAGAAAGCACGACAGAATGAGAGAGGCTCTCCTATTTTTAGATGCAACAAATGAGTATCTCAGTGAAATGACAAAGGGCTGTGATGGACAGCAGGATAAGAACACGGAATACTCCACACAGGCCAGTGAAGTATTAAGGCTGTGAAAGTATTTCATTGCAGAGTACTCCCTTTCATGGATCTTGCACTGCTGGATATGCCACTAATTTAGGTTCCACACGTTTCTCTCCAGTAGCTATCTTTTTGTGTACTGAATACTGTGAATATTTGTGCATCTGTTAAGATCGGTGTGTACTTTCCTGTCATCTATTAAAGGGCTGGTAGAAACTGTCTAACTGTGTCAACTCTTCTGTGTTCTCTGGGCATTAGTTCTTAAGTGTTGACTTAATTCTCTGATCATAATGAGATCTATGTATCTGACAATCTTTAAAGGGCATGACTTGAAACTGATTGCCAAAGCATTTACCTTGTGAGGGTCAATAATTAGACGGTGTGTTGCAAAATTACCTTGACAACATAGAGATTTATAAGAGCTGTGAAGCATTTGCTTTACTGATATCAGTGACCTTTAGACAAACTAATTGCAGGACTGTAATTTTACAACAAGTCCACAGTGGTTAATGCATTCTGCAGTATGTGATAAATGTTGGATAATTTTCTTTTATGGATTAGTATTTCCTTTTAATTTCTCCAGTATCAGTCAAATGAGGTCAGATTCTTTAACAACTACATTAATAACTCCTGCAGGATTTTGCAAGATCATTAAGAGTTGTGACAGAAATGTATTGTGAAATAAGCTAATAGAAATTCTATTGTAACTGTTATCAGAATGTCTGGAATTAACTACTAAGTTTTCAGTTTGTGGGTTTGAAATACAAATGCTTATCAGAGAAATTAACTTTTTCAAAGCAGAAAGATGATCCAATGTTGTTATGTTTATGCATAACAGAGGAGAAGCAGGACTTGGAAACAACTTCGTGGAATTAAAAAAAAAAAAAAAAAAAAAAAGTGAAACCAAAGGGTAGGAGTAGAAGTTCCCTAGTACAAGTAACAGTAGCAAATAAGCAGATCATTTAAGTGGAATAATCAGTCTGCAGAAACAGAAAGGTTGACAGGGAGTGAAGGAGGTGTACTGAAAGATCTGAAGCTCTTAAAAATGACAGGATGACATGAAGGATGAGAGAGTAAAGCAAAGCTACCTGAGGAATGGATGCTGATTATCAATAGACGCAGATGGTTCAATTAGATTCTACAGATGAGAGAGAACCTCCTAAGAAACGTGCATTCTGGCAGGATTAGTAAAGTTGTAACAAAAAAAACACCAAAAAAACAAACACACAGGTAGACCTTTGATGATGTGTCAGAGGAGGGATTAATAAATATGATTAATTACTCATTCACTGTCTGGATTACTGCTGTGGTTTAACTTGGCAGATAGTTTGGCACTCCATAGCTGTTTGCTTACAGAATCATGGAATTGTAGGGGTTGGAAGGGACCTCCAGAGATCATCGAGTCCAACCCCCCTGCCAGAGCAGGTTCCCTACACCAGGTCACACAAGTAGGTGTCCAGGCGGGTCTTGAATATCTCCAGAGAAGGAGACTCCACA
>JAOWBP010000001.1:149001015-149018273 GCA_028571105.1 Tragopan temminckii
GATATTTATAGACCTGGATCAGGTCTCCTCTCAGTCTTCTTTTCTCAAGGCTAAACAGACCCAGCTCACTCAGCCTTACTTCAGAGGGGAGATGCTCCAGGCCTTTCACCATCTTTGTGGCCCTCTGCTGGACTCTTTCCAATATGGCATTGAAATCCTTCATTCAGGATGTTCTACAAATACTTGAAAAACAGAATTTGTTCATGAAAAATTCAGGCTCTATTTATTCACTGACTCATGCCATCCATTCAAAATTTTCTGAGGCGTTCCCAGAAGACTGACATTCTGATATTGTGAGGAGTTTGGATGTTGTCTCTTGTGTGTTCCCTGTACAAAGGAACAGGATATAAGAATTCTGAGTCTTCCTCCTCAGTTTGACCTTGCAAGTGTGAAGGTTTGAAGCATGTGAACCATAAGAATAATTTCACTATTTATTCTTCCCAGTCTCCAAAAGTTTTTAGTAGAATGAAAAGTAAATTAACCTTTTGATGAGTGCAGTACAAAATGTGGATAATCTTCAAAAGTTTTTAGTGTACTGGAATGACTGAGGCTTTAATTTGTAACAAAATTTATTTGAAGTAATAGTGTAGTAAAACTGTATCCTACTCAGTGCAATTTTTCTTAGGCTGTAAAGAGCTCATTCTTTATAGATCCAAAGGCAGATGGATATATTGTTAGCAAAAGTATTTTATTTCCAGCCAATTCAATTTTAAACAAATATCCAATTAATTAAAGAATGAAAAAAAAAAATGAATAATAAACTAATACCTGTCAATTCATTGCTGAAAAATCAACATGAGAGATGGTGTGAGCACAGAATACTTTGTTCTATGGACTCTCAGTGATCATTTTAGCTACTAAGAATTAGACAGCATTATAACTAATGAACTTTTTTTTTCCTTAATCTGTCTTCTTTCCTGCTTAAAATAATAATAATAATAATAATAATAATTAAAAAAAATTGTTGACTGGGATGTGTCTTTTATACAGTAGGTGTCCAACAATAAACTCCTTTAATCTCCTTACAAATTTAGGTGTATATAGTACATTCTGAGGTCTGTCAGAATGTTGTCTTTATAAAGCACAAGGAACACATGAGTGTTCTAATCTAGCCTTTATACTGTATACATTTAGTTTGTAATTTTGCATGTATTACAGGGGCAGGACTGAGAAAATAACCAATTTCCCTGTAGACTGTGCTTGCCTATAGTGAACTCTGAGAGCACAGTCATCCTGGAGATCAAAAGAGACCCATAAGGTGAATTTTTTAAAAGGCTTATACAAACTAAAGCCATCACATTTAAAACCAAGGAGTATTCTGTTCCTCAATTAGTTAAGATCAAATCTTTCTGGATGTCACGTACAGTTAATAATGTTTTAAGTTCTGCTTCAAAAGAGATCTTAGTGGCGCTATTTTTTGAAGTTTTAAGGAAAAGGGAAGGAATCCACAGCTGGTCAGAGAATGTTATCCTTTTTGTAGTCTAGACCTTCTCCCCAGAGACTGAGACTTATCTTCTGGATACGAATCATTGTGTCATTTTGCTCACTCTGTTTTTGCGGACATCATTTGACCCATTTCTCCTCAGTAGTAGATTCTATTTCCAGATGTGATGACTCTACTCTTTTATTCTGGTTCTTGTGCAAGCTGCAACAGTGTCTTATTTCTTCTTCCTTTATTGTTTACAGATTACAAAGAGGTGGACAGTACCAGTTTGTGACAGCCCTTCGTGTTTTGCATTTATATGCATTTATATGTATTTACTTACTTTTTAATAAGGCTATTATATGCATGCTTGTCACATGAGCAGTGATATACACAGATCGTACACAGATACACTTTTTGTACTGGGCAATTTTTTTACTATTTTTAATTTTTATTTATCTATTTGTTTGTTTGTAAAAACAAAATCTCATTGAATGGCTTGTCTGGGAAGGGATCTTAAAGACCATATAGTTCGAAACCCACTATATCAGGTTGCCAGTGGCCCCATCCCAGTGTGTAGGATGTTGCCAAATACTGCTCCAGAATTAAGATCTTAGCTAACTGTGCACCATTTTTATAATCTTGACACCTAAAGCACAATTGGATTTCATATAAACTAGACTCAAAAAACGAGTTCAGAATAATGGTCCTGAAATACAATTAAACTTTTGATTATTGCAATGGAGTTACTTATTTACCATGATCATATTTGCTATACAAGTATATTGTACATAACTATCCATGCTTTTCTGCTGTATGAACAGTAATCTTTTTTCAAAGATTTAATTTTTAATATCACCCCTTTTTAAACCAGAATTTTTCAGTATAAAAGCAAAAATATTCCCAGGTGAGAAGTCCTATTGGGAAATATGATTCAGGTAACTACAAATCAAAATTTCAGGAGGAAATATTGTTAATATTGTTAATTGTCTTGTGCTCCAACAAAACCCCACTGTCAGATGTAAATCCATCACAGGTTTTAATATAGTACAACAAAAAGAAGAAGATACTTGTCACAGAGTATTCATTAAGGAAGTGAATTTATTCACATCAACAATATTGAGTGAATTTCTGCTGTTCTACAGCATTTCCAAGGTGCTGGCTAAGGAGATAAGATTAGCATATCAGTCAGTGCCCTCAAAACATTTCACAGACATATTTTTGAAGTATAATGTAACTTACTGTAGAGGTTTATCTGGTTGGAGAACAGAATTTTTCAGCACTGTGTTTCTTCCAATCTCCCACACCTATGAAATCACTTTGCAATGAAATAGGGAAGTGCCACAGGTTTGTAACTGTGACACTCGAGCCTTTGTTACATTATTGCTCCTGGATACTTAGCATTCCAATAATTTTTGTACATAACTATTTTTAACTTTAACATCATTGTATTTTATTATTTGTCAATCAGATATCTAACAAAAATTTGGACAGAAATGAAAGGTAGTAAGTCAGTTTTCCCTGAAAAAATAGGTATTGTCTAGGGAAAAGAGCTAACCATCCAATCTCTGTTTTGTTTGTGATGTTGTGCTGCCATCTTGGAAGTTATTCACCACCTTCTCTGTTTCTTCAGCTCTTCAACTGGTGGAAGACAGAAAGCCAAACCATTTCCTGAAGATAAGAAAGAGCCTTACATAAACATAAATGGTGGGAAAGATCACATTCACTTTCACTGATTTATTTATTTATTTATTTTTCACTTCATTTTCACTTATTCACTTATTTTCATTTATTATTGTATCCCTACAGCATCATAATTTTTTTTATTTCCTTAAATTTTGCATGCATATTCTGCATATTTGCCTTGAAGTCAGAGCAGCTGAGGTAGATTTTTGTATGAAGCCATAGTTCTCCTCCCTTTTCAAACACACAGAGCTGCATGAGTTTAACAGATGCTAAACAGGGACCTACTGAGTGAGCCAGATTTAAGTCACGTAGTTCCAAACATGACCAGCCTGCTAACCTGCTGTGCTGGTATTTCCCTTATTAACAACCAAAATGAAACTGCACTTTCGCTATGTGCTTGGCTGGAGATGCATTGTTTTGCACATGGATCATAACTGAGATTGCAAATTTTGAATTTTAAATAGTTTTAACTAAGTGTTGACAGAGTTATATTGCATTTGAGTGTTTGTTGTTGTTGTTGTTGTTGTTGTTTTTCCCAATAAAAACAGTTGAAAAGAAAATCTGTGTTTAATTTCTCAGACCGGTGCACCATATTTTTGATCTGACATCTGGCACATCCAATTGTACTAGTAATATTATATTCTGCTATGCCAGCAAAGTATCAAAACATGAGTGAAATAACTAGACACAGCAGTGAAATAGGCCACAGAAAGTAAAAAGGTGTGGTTCTATTAAAAAAAAAAAAAAAAAAAGAGAGAGAGAGAGAGAAAGAGAAAGAAAAGAGGTGGGAAAGGCTGTATATTTTTGAAAATATAATACAGCTTCTTGTTTAGGCATAAGTTTAAAAAAAAATGAACATCATTTCTTCACTTAAAAATGTGCATATACTGACGTCATTTCTCATGCTGGACCTAGGAATTTGTTACTTTACATTTAAGAATCTTTACTTTATAAATACTAAGCAATGCTCTTCTGAATAACTGCATAGTATGTGCATCTGTTTATGTGCATACATGCACACAAAATGCACGCACACACAAAGACGATGTACAGAGAAACAGAAAGTCTCTTGAAGTCTAAATCTACACTGCTCTTCACAACTAGAATAGTCAACCAAGCAGAAGTTTCTAGTAAGATTTCAATCATTACAATGACATATATTTTCATGTTATTCTGACTCTGAAGAGTAATTCTATTTTATTAAAATTTTGCCTTTAGTATTCTCTACTATATTGTGAAGAAAGTTTTCCTAATTCTGATGTGATTCAAAGTGGTGGTCTGTATAGAAGATAAAGAAAGAAAATAGAAACCTAGATAAACTCCAGTTTCACAAGTCTTGATTAGCTATGTAAGGACTATATATAAACCGTACATATTACATGAAAAAAAGTGTACTCTCTATGAACAGAGATCTCCAACCTCCATGTGACAGCATTATCTGATATTTATGAGCTTAGGCCTTATAATCCTGCTGCCTTTTCTTCAGCACAGAGTAGAGGTGGAAGATGCTTATGTACAATTAAAATATGAATGCAATATGAACTTCCCATATCACATACTAAATTTTTTTAATAAAGAATAATTCTTTACAATTGTTTGTGACTGACCCAGTGAGTGATAAATTCTGAAACCTTGTACCTCGTCATGAAAAGGCATGAAAAACACTTAAACATCTGTCTCTCAAAAGTAGTGGTAGAGATTTTCTCTATTGCATATTCAAAGTGTTTTGCCCAGTTTGGGGCTGCTGAGTATCAGGAAAAAATAATAAATAATCCAGTTCAGAGCCACCAAGATGTTCAGGAGTCTGGTGTACAGGGTGTACAAAGAAAAGTTAAGTTAAATTAAGAAGTTAAGTTCTGTACAGAGAGAGTGGTGAGGTGCTGGAACAGGCTGCCCAGAGAGGTTGTGGATGCCCCATCCCTAGAGGTGTTCAAGGCCAGATTGGATGGGGCCCTGGTCTAGTATTAAATGTAGAGGCTGGTGGCCCTGCATGTGGCAGGGGGATTAGAGCTTCATGATCTTTGAAGTCCTTTCCAACCTGGGCCATTCTGTGATTCTGTGGACACACACACATTAAAAAAAAAAAAAAAGAAAGCCAAGAGAGAAGAAAAGATGGCTGCAAATATCTAGCAGGAGAGTATATAGAGAATATGGAGCTAGATTCTTCTTGGAGGTGTACATTAAATGCAGACAACAGACATGCCTTACAACAATAGAAATTCTGAACAGTTGTTAGGAAAAAAAATATTCACAAGGTGAGAGGACAAACATTGCAACAAGTAGCTCAGAGAGTCTGGGAAACCTCCACCCTTAGAGATATTTAATGTCCAACTGTGATTTAAAGCTGAAACAAAATATAGTTATATAGTTTGGAGGTTGGCCATGGTCTGACTGAGAGGTTGGAGCTGATGACTTTCAGAAACCCCTTGCAAGTTCAGCTACAAAAAAAAAAAAAAAACCTATAATTTCCAGAAGTTTTGTTAGTAGTCTCCAAGAGGTGTTTTTCCCCTTTCTTAGTTTTTCTGTTCCTCACAAACCTTGACTTATTAATATAAACAGTATTTCTGTTAATGTGGAAATTAAAATATTGAACCAGTATTAAAAAATTCACAATGTACATTTCATGGTTTGCATAATGGTAATTAATGAGCCAAGAAAATCCTTCATTCTTATGTTTAGCTGCCTACAAGAACGTTCTGTCAGTTGCACCTCTCTGAGCCCTAGCTACAGGAAATAGAAATGCTATTGAGCAAGTTCATTCTGGATACTCTTTTCTTTTATCCGTTTTTTTGTAATTTTCTCTTAGGCTAAAAGAATTAAGAGAGATAGAGTATCACTGGCTTATTCCCATTTTAAAGAGTAATTTTTCTGGGGATCTTTCAGTTTTGTTTTAGAACACTTTCATATCTAACAGGACCAAAAAAACAATTGCACAGGAGAAATCATCCCCTGGGTGTTTAATCTTTGGATGTTTATATGTCTGTAAAACTCTTTATGGAAATAAGATATTCACAAATAAATTTCATTCCCTAATATAGATATTATCTGGTGTAAAATGATGAAAGATTTCATCTCCTGTACTGAATTTAAGTGATGATGATTTTTCCCTTTTTTTAAAATTAATCAGTCTGGAAAATGGTTTGGTGTATTCAATTTATAAGATGTCATAACCAAATGTACAGTCAAATATCAGTTGTTTATCTATTAGACTCTGAGTTCTATTTAGCAATTATTTTCACATATACTCTTTTTAAACAACAACAGTTCACCTCTGAAAAAAAAGATTGAAAAAATAATATTAAATCCAGAGTCTTGAGTGTTGATATGGTAATTGCTTTTTTTGTTTTTGGATATTTTTTTTCATTGTTGTTATTAGTATTGTTGTTACTATATATTTCTCTCAAGGACTTGTAGCATCCTCTACCTGCTCAAATTTTCTGTTTCTATGTTATGAATCAAGTGAAATTGCCCTACAATGGTCTCAAATATTTTATGACCTAAATACTATTGGTCATAGGCTGTTATGGTCAACAGGAGATACAGGTGTCAGTAAGCTGGAAACTCCACTTCAGTCACGGTGTTCTGGATGTTCTGTGGTTTCTTCATATGCTTTTCCAGACCATTAACAACCCATGAATTGAACAATAGTCTGGAAATCAAAGCTATATTTTATGTTTCTCATGTTAGGATTTTCTAGCTTTTTATTTAATGAAATCACCAATTTCTGCAACAAGAAGAAAAGCAGTAGGATACTAATTACTCTTCAAGTCTATTAATCAAAAATGTAAAAGGATATAATTCACATTTATAACTCACACAGATTTTTAAGACATTTTCAGACTTTAAGCAAGGCTCCACAGGACAGTTTCTTCCTCCTGGTAAAATTCCCACATGAATCATTATTTTCTCCTTATCCAAATTTCCAATTCATTTCAAAAGTGTGAATCACTGTTGAGTTGAATACATATTTAATTTTGTGTCCTGGTATTCTATCAAAGTTGTATTGACAGAGCAGTGGTCTTCATTTTCTGTCTTATATTTCTGTGCACTGTTGTGCCCTAATGAATAATGTACAATACAGTGCAGTATGGACTGTGGTTTTCTCTCTATTGAACAGTGTTTGTGTTTCATTCCTGAGATGCAAATGTGTGAACAGACAAAAACAATTCTGTAACATGAAAGCATCTAAAGATAGGTAATTGTTTTTTGAAGGACAGGAACGTATCATTTAAATTATAAATAAATAAACAAATAAAATTGTAGTGTGGAAAACTATATAAAAGGAATTTGTTTGGTGGTTTTGTCACTGAACTTTAATTAAAGTTGTTCTGGTGACTCATATGAAGGTGTTTATGACATAAATGTATCCCATGTTAGGATTCTGTCACAGGCTGAGCAGATGAAAAGTCTCTGGACACTTTGTAATCAGGTTCCATATTTTTATAGGTACCATGAATTCCGAATACTTTTTTTTCGTGTTTTTGTGTTATGGTCTTATGATTTTTGTTATCAGTATTCCACTTCATAATATCATGTAACTCACTGGGAGTTAAAGATTTAATGCTGTAGTTCAGAGGACTGTTGATAGTTTTGGGTGCCTGGTCCCAGAAGAAAAGAAATGACCCAGAGGAGAAGAATGAACTACAGCTCTCAGAAGTCTTCATTACTCTGTTTCTGTTTTCCATTCAGAAGGAAAGATAAAACTGCCAACTCTCTGCTCGTCTCTGAGGTGTGTGCTAACCAGCCATCTCACCTACAGCATTAGATTAAGTCCTTCAGTTTCAGACACTCTCTCGCTCATTTGTTTGATTTATTAATTTCAATTCCGTTTATAATGTATTGTGTTGTGCTATTTTAAATTCTGCTATCAAATTTAGTAAACTAGTTTTCTCCCTTAGATCAGTGTTACTGCTTTTTTTCTCATCTAGGTCCAATCTTTTCCCCTCTTCCCTTCCTCTTTTCCTGGGGCATGGGAGCATTTGTGCCTTCATCGCCTGTCACAGAACTAGGACAAACCAGCCCAAACTGTGTTATGTTATTTATTTTTTAATTCACTCAATACTATCTTAATTTTGTTACAATTCTTAACAACAAGTTACTCAAAGTTGTCTGATGGATAAACCTAATCCTGAACTCAGAATGATTATCAAAACAGTAAGCATTTTGGCTTTAGAAATGTGTAAAGCTGACTCTGATCTTCATAGATATTTTTCATTTTTATTTTTGTCTCATGAAGGGCACATAAAACAATAAAAATACAAATTGAAAACAATGTTATTTTTAAAGTTTAAGCATTTTTGGGACTGTCTGCAGAGAACTGGTTTTGAGCTATCTTATCAATATGGTAAGCCACAAAGACAGACAGAACCAAATATGTGCATATTCCACATGTACATAAATTGCTATCATTTGTAAGGGACCTCACATTTCATTCTCTTGATGTGTCATGAACACTAATGCAGTCATCTATCATGTATAATACATCAAATAATATATTCCAGAAATACTGTATGGATATTGGTACTGTGTAGCTTTAGGGGAAATGCATTGAGCAGTGAGATCCCTTTGAGATTCTGGTCTTACCATGTAAGAGCCCTACCAAACCAGCAATGACTAATAGACTGTGACCTAGGAAACTTCAACTCATGTGTCCCTGTTTATCATCCTTGTGAGTAGCCAATTATTATGAAACGTGGGTTGCTGCAAGTCAAGTGCATATAAGTGAACAAGAGAATATGAAATCATGCTGAGTTCACCTCCATGGACGGTGTCACAGAGGGAAATGTGACAGACACTCAGACTGTATTCCTGATGTGATTATGATAGTTAGCTATTACTTAATTGGCTTCCTGTGGTGTACTTAATCAACCAATTTATGTGAAGAAGCATAACAGTAATACTCAGTTTTGGCATCATATATGGAGATTCAGTACACTGTTTTTTAAAATATTATCATCTGGTAATAATGTCTAGGCTGTATTTAATATTTTGTTATATTATAATAAGATATTCTGTAAGAAAAATATGTTCCTTGCTATGCTTATTTTTAATTATTTTTTCCTTGTCTTTCAGAGAAAACTGGTATCATAAATATTTTCTTTTAAATAACCAAATCTAGACAAACATTTTTTGCAAAGTCAGCAAGTATTACCAGACAGAGACTATGTGGATGAAATAAAATTTTTAAGTAATTGGAATGATCATGCTGAAAAGCAAATCTAAAAATCACTCCACCTCAATAGCTGATAACAGATAACCAAACAGATTTCTGCTCAGATATGTATTTTAGTCCTCTGGATGTTTATGAAAAGGATGGAAAAGAATATAATTCTGTTTAACTTAAGTAAGTCATTATTTGGCAAGGATGGAATCTCATTTTTTATGTATCATCTTTTGTATTCTTTTACTGCATTGACATGCACATAACTGCTTGATCCCTTTTGTGCACAATGATACATTTTGAATAGGTGGGGTAGTGGATGAAGTGAGAGATATATATAGACATTTATCTATTTTATAGAGGACATACATATACTACTACTTGTATTATTGTTTTTCATCAAAATTCAAAACAAATTATTTAACATAAAATTATGAATTTGTCCTGTTGCATCAGGTGAAAAAATGGAGGATAATTAAGGTATGCACTTCAATAAAATTTGTTTTCATTATTTTATTTATTCTGAGTAGCTTTGTAAGTGATTTGACAGTTTGATTCTGTTTTTTTTCCTCATGAAATAGCTAATATTTTTTTTAAGTAATCTTCCTTCCTTAAACCCTAACTTCTTATGTATCATTTAGTTTTCTTTACACAAGATAATGAGGAAAAAAAAAAAACAACCAAACTAGTAGTCAGGCTCTTGTGTTGACAGATGACAATGATTTAAGACCTGGCTCCACCTTTTTACACAATTTTTCATTGTTTATTCTCACAAGCAATGACTCCGAGATCAGGAATAAGGCAAACTTCTGTCACCATAGCTCTCAAAACAATAGGTTTACTCTCTCAAAAGCAAAACAACATCAGCCAACTTAATCAGCAGGAAAAACATAGTTAATTTAAATGTTCTCATTTAAATGAGAACATGAAATGAGATTTCAGTAAAAACTGAAGTCTCAGAGTATCAAAGCTGGTATTTGTTTTGCTTACAAGAATGGCATTGCTGTTACAATCCACTTTGTGTAGTAGTATTTCTACATAACAATCTTTCTGAACAATATGTGTGAAATGTGTGCAGGACAATTCATTTTTTAAATAATCTACTGTCTATTTTAAATGTTGACAAGTACTTGCCTCCAATTATCCTCATGCCTCATGAAGAAGGACATCTAGCTGTAGAATAATAAGGAGGTGATGAGCTGTGGTGACCTCTGTAAGAAAGCACACAATTTCAATTATGTCTATATGTATGTCAAATTCAACAGTCATAGCCTCTATCTGACATTGCTTATGTAGTAAGGGGGCTGAAACAAGAAAAATTGATCTTGAAGAGATTCTCCTTCCACTGTAAACATCTATTTTCCATCCAATGATCTTAAATATCTGGTATCGTGCCATGATTCTAGAGTTCTATTTTTTTTTCTGAGGAAACAGGCAGATGACATTGCAAGGCCACTCTTAGTAATGAAGAAGAACAGGAGGGAGGATTCATAGAACTACTGGTCAGTCAGCCTCACCTCAGTCCCAGAGGGTAAAAGAACAGCTAATGCTGGAAACCATTTCCAGGCACACAAAGCAGAAAATTACCTGCAGTAATCAACATGGATTCACCAGGGGGAATTAATTCCTGATTCACCTGATAAATTCCTATAACTAAATGATCAAACTGATAAAAGAGCAGTAGATATTGTCTTCCTGGACTTCATTAAGATATTTGACTCTGTTGCCCACAAGATCTTCATAGAGAAACTGATGAAATATGATTGGGATTAGCAGACAATAAGGTGAATTGAAAAACAGCTGGGCCCAGTGAGTAATGGTCAGGGGTGCAAAGCCTAGTTGGAGGCCAGTATACAGCAGAATACACCAGATTAGTGCTGGGTACTTTCATTAGCTGTCTGGATGATGAAGTAGAGTGCCCCCTTAGTAAATTCGCAGATGACATGAAATTCAGTGGAGTCACTGATTTATCAGAGTGCTGTCACCCAGAGCGACTTCAGCAACCTGGAGATGAGGGCTGACAAGAATCTCGCAAAGTTCTATGAGAGGTGATGAGTCCTGCACCAGGGGAGGAAAAACCTCAGGCACCAGGACGTGTTGAGGGACATCCAACCTGACGGTGGTCCTGGTGGACATCAAGTTGAGAATGAGCCTGCAATGTGCCCCTACTGCTAAGAAGGCTGATAGGATTCTTCCCTACATGAGACAAAATACTGCAAGCAGGTCAAGTGAAGTGATCCTTCCCCTCTACCCAGCTACACCTGGAGCCGTGTGTACAGTTCTGGGCCTCTCAGCACAAGAGAGATGTGGACATACTGGAAAGAGTCCAACAGAGGGCCACCAAAATGATGAAGGGCCTGAATCACCTCTCCTGTGAGGAGAATCTGAAAGTGCTGGGACTGTTCAGCCTGGAGAACAAGAGGCTCAGGGAGATCTTATCGATGCCCATAAATACCTGAAGTAAGGGTACAAAGAAAATGGAGACAAGCTTTTGTCAGTGTTGTCCAGTGCAATGGCAATGAGCACAAACCGGAACTCGGAAGGTGCTCTGTGAACATCAGGAAGTACTTTTGTGCTGTACAGATAGTGGAGCACAGACATAGGTTGCTGAGAGAGACTGTGGAGCCTCTCACCTCCAAAAGTCACCTGGACGTGGTCCTGGGCATCCGGATCTGGTGTTCCTGATGGAATAGATGTTGGAGAAAACCACATCTGGAGATCTTTTCCAACCTTAACCTTTCAGTGATTCTTTTGTTCTGTAATACATCAGTGCTTAAACACAAAGCTTTGTCTGAATTAGTCGCTCTTTATAGTGGCTCCAAAGATTTGTATTTTTTCTACTTCATTTTTTTTCCCCAAATTACATCAAATTACATTAAAATATATAGGTATTCAGGTTGTTTTGAAATTAGATATAGGTGCTACTAATAAAACCATGCATTCAAATAGTGAAAAACACTACGAAAACACAATAGAAAAACAACTTTATTCTTTTCCCATTACAAACAAAAGAGATGGCAACTTTAAGTGCCTAAATCATATACCTGCATTAGAAGTCAGTCAGTCAGCTCACACAATCAGTGGAGAGAAGCAGGGGCACATCTGATGAGATGAAATCACTTTTTTCAGATGACTATATCTGCCTTAGTTATACAGAGGAATGCACTTAGATACATAAAGCTAGGTAAAATGCTACATTCAGTGTGAATTGTACAATAAACATGGGCTGATATTAGAGTACTTACAATACCTGTTAAATCTGTCATATTCTCCTACTTTTCTTTCCACTGCCCCCAGATTAAATGTGCATAGATAATAAAAGGGATAGCTTATCCATCACAAGTGTATTAGAAATATGCCTTTAATTTATTTTTCTTCTTCTCTTGTGGAGTTTTCTCTGTGTAGATCCAATCTCTTCTGAAAACTGTTGTGATAAATTTTGTTTCATCAGTGGTTGTTTTTCTCAGTTTCATGTTGTTTTCCTTCTTGCAGGATCCTTCCTTTCTTTTCCCTGGGCACTCTTCCATTCCTTTCTCCAGGGTTACCATAGAAATATGCAGTCACAAATTTCAGCAAAGAATCTCAGGCTGAAGCAATAAAATGAAACACTAGAAAGAGCCACTTTGCATAAGTCATGAAACAAATTGCACACTTGGAAAATTATTAATTATGTAATATTTTTACAATATTTGGGAATAGCAGTAGGAACTTGCTTTTAAAGTACTGCTGTTAGTTTGTACTCCACTACTTGCATTAACAGCATTGGCAATAAATACACAGTTTTGAAGTATCATTTTGGCAAGCCCTTTTATCTTCTGCCTACAGTGCTCTTTTTAAAGAGCTACAAAAAAATAAAACTTCACATTTTCCGAAACAAGACTACAAACAAAGTTAAATATCCTATGCACGGTACAAATTGAAGTATGACACAAGATATTCATTGATTACATTTTGGCCATTGTGAATAGGCAAGTCAAAAGATTTCCTGACATATTAGAAGCCATACAAAATTAACTAGCTGTCCTTGCTCTAGATATTAGGATATAAAACTCACCAGGAAAAAGAATAACACATTAATTTACTTCTTGTGAAAATGTTGTTAACTGCTAGAGGACATTGTGAATATATTTCATCACTATATATAACTAGTTAAAATATTTATTGCAAAAACATTTCTAAATCTGGTTTCATTTCTAAAAGTTGATTCTTCATATGCTGTATACTGAACTGACCTCTGTTAATATAATATGCATTTTCTACACAAAATATTATGGTTACAATTTGACGTGACATTTTTCAAGTCTACAATTGTCGACTGTTCAGTTAGAGCATACATTTCTCATTCATCATGCTGTCTCATTGGTCACTTGTTGCTTTTGCTTCTAGATGAGCTGTTTGAATCTACTGAACTAATAGAATTATTAATATGATCCCATAAGTATCAATGACTAAAATATTATTAATTTATTAATAATATATTTTTATAATAATTCTTAACAGGAAAAAGAGCCTGAGATAAGTTTTTCTGCTTCTTTATTTATTATTCTTGTTAATGAGTAAAAGAAGATACAACAAAAAACACCACATAATTACTTATGCTGAAAAGAAAATATAATCCTTAAACAGCTCAATTGGATGTTATCTTTGAAGACTTTTAGTGTAGAACTCTGAATCCTGAAAGTTGTATTGGAAAATGTTTGATACTTTAGAAAATAATAATTTCAAGCACATTCTGACTTTTGGAGAATTGACAATGAAAATAAATTTACTGTTTCTTACAGTGTAGATAATAATAGAATGAGTTAATGTTAAAATGTGGATAATATAAGGAACATTGGATGAACAGAAAAAAAGGTGGAATTGCTCTTAACTTGTGTAAGGCTTGAATAGATTAATTTATTTCTTCAGAAGTCAATAACAACAACAAAAGTCTTTGCATTTGGAACTAAGAGAAAAGAAGGTGAGTTATTAAAAAAAATAAAGAAAATAACGTTAATTACTTCTGTATCATTTGTTTCCCTACATAACACTAATTGCTCCAAATTCAGCAAAATTCAAAAGAAAATGTTGCTTTTATACAAAGAATTCCAAAACTGACAATAAAAGTTGGAAATAATTCTTCAAATATTTCAAAATTATAAATGATATTTTGACGTAAGAACTACTTCATTTTCAGTGTTAGTATATTTAAATAAGCATTTAAGAAAAGTAATAACAGTCTTAAGTTTCTCAATAGTTCTGAGTGCTTCACCTGAGTGTTCAGTGTGTCTCAAAACCATCATTTCAAAGCTCTTCAGTTTTTGTTCTTGTTTTTGTTTTTTGTTTTTTTTAAAAAAAAGAAATTAGAATTGAAGGTCCTGCTCAATTCCATATCGCATAGGAAATGGCCTTCCTCTCTTTGTTCTTGGCTGTGAAAAACATTGCAGGAGTGAGACACTTGACTTAAATAGTTATAAATATAATGTATACCAAATATTCATGTTTATCTTCTAATACTGAACATTTCATGGAGCATTTTTAAATAATAAGTTAGAAGCCCTCAAGTTTGAAAGCTGATCTGTAAAACAACAATTGAAGTTCAGGAGAGTCCAAGCCTTTGATGAAACAGTCAGGTTATATTTCTGGGGTCTGCATGTCACCAAGTGTTTACAGACTTCCTTGGTGGCCCAGATGATACTTTGTCAAAATGAAATATTTAGTTCACAAAATCACAGTGAGCAGAGGGGGAAGGGGTTCACTAGGGCAAGCCCTGGCTTTCCCTACCCATCAAACATTCCTGACCAAAGTTTGCCTAAAGTGTTTCTTACAGATTATTTATGACAAATTTTCTGCAAATATCTTTGGGAAATGATTGCAAAGTTTGACTTTTTACTTATCATTCAGATACTTAACTTAAATGATTAATGTAAGGACTGTGAGAGACATGCATTAGCAGACAAAATCAGATAGATGAAGCTGTTACAGCTCTTGAAGCACTTGTCTCTTTCCCTGCCCCTTAGTACAGGGACACCTGATAACCAGAGCTGATCAGCCTCTGACTTATCAGTGTTCAGACTGGTGTATTAAAGTAAATGAAAACTAAATGTCTGACTTTAATCAAGGCTGCAAGCCTGTTGAAGTCCTAAACACCTTTTGATGCAATTTAAGACTTTTGCTTCTTGTTCTATCTTCAGTGAACATGAGAAGCAATTTATTTATTTGTGTTATGACACTTCTCATATATTTGAAGACTAAGAAAGATGCAGATTTTGAAGTATGCATTACTCTGACTGACCACAACAAGCTGTTTGTTGGTAAGTCCAGAAAAACCCGGGAAGAAAAAATGGGGGATCAAATCAAGCTGTGAGGCAAGTGAGCTCCCCCAGTTTGGAGCATTCTGCCAACAAAAATGGGAAGCTTTATGCCGTATGTCGTTTGTGGAGTGTACTGTGAGACAGATGACATAGACGGCATTTTTTTTTTAAATCTGTCATAAGGCGAGACGATTTTAGTATAGCTGGTAGACTTTTCCTCACACAATTATTATGATCCCCTTTAATACAGTGCTAGATTGTGTGATTTGACATAGGGATACAGAACATTTTGAATGAGTCACCCTGGTGCCAAGTGTTTGAATGCTCTGGAGATTCAGAGATATCTTTATCAAGTGCTTATGTTACGTCTAAGTAGGATACAAGACAGGCTGGAGCGAAGAGTGTACTCAGAAAAAAAGAAGCGAGAAAGAGACAAGCTTGAGAATCAGGAATGCAGCAGTGATTATTTTGTTGTCACTCATTAAGAAAAAAAAAACTATGTAAAAAACAAGAAGAGAATGATGACAATATATCAGTAACACATAGATTAGTGGGAGTAACTTGTTATGAATACATTTGACATTAACTCACTTCTCCCCAGCACTGCTCCAATATAGGACCACTGCAGTATAGGGCAGGAGGATCTTTCTTCATTAAACACAGCCTTTGCCATGTCATCATTTTTATTTCTCTATAGAGATCTTGTTTCATTGTTAAACAGAATGTACTGTTCACTCGTCTATCTCAATTTTCCAGAGTGTTAAAAAAAAGTTTGTTCCGAGTTTGTTTCAAGATCATACAAATTATTGAAAGAGGTTCACTTGGGAATATCAGGCAAAACAATAAATGTTGTTTAATTATATTTCACAGGGGGCCTGTACAAGCAGAAGCAATGAGTGAGCAGCTTGTTCTGATTTGTAAATCCAGAAAAACATATCCTTTGGTAATTGTGCAGGTATCAGTTGTAAATGCATGCATTCTGAATTTAGGTATTCCTGTAATGTAGGAAAGGAACTAAAACAATTGTATTTTATAGATGTTTGTTGTTTTTTTCCCTTTGTCAGCAGATATGATGGTTTTCAATGTTACAAAGAATCATCATAAATATGTGGAAGACATATCTGATCCTTCTGGCTAGAAGACACGTGTGGCTGTAGTGGAAAAAAAATTCAGAGCATCAAACACAAGGAGACAAATGACAGATGAAGGAGCCCAATTTTCAGGCAAAATAAAGGTTGCAGATTCATCACAAACAAGTATTGGAGAAGCCAGAACTGTTAAGACCATTCAAATCAAAAGTTACAATTACTGCATTTAACTGAGGTCATCATTATCATGGCTTCCAGTAGTTAAACCATTTGCAAGGACACATGCTTACCATCACAGATAATCACAACAAATCCTCTTCAAGCAGTGGGAAACAAACTGCACCCGAAGACCCCAGACCAGTCACAGTGGACATACTGTTAAGGCTGTGGGTAAATACACAGGCTGCTGCGGATGCCATAGCTGAAGTGCCTTTATACAAATGCACGGAGCCTGGGAAATAAGCAGGACGAGTTGGAAACCGTGATGCGCTTGGAAAGTTATGACCTTGTTGCTATCACAGAAACATGGTGCGATGACTCCCATAACTGGAATACCATCATTGAGGGCTATCAGCTCTTTAGAAGAGATAGGCTAGGTAGGAAGGGTG
>JAOWBP010000001.1:149047365-149061658 GCA_028571105.1 Tragopan temminckii
CTCCAGGCTGAGCAAGCCCAGCTCCCTCAGCCTGTCTTCGTAGGGGAGGTGCTCCAGTCCCCTGATCATCTTTGTGGTTCTCCTCTGGACCCTCTCCAACAGCTCTCTGTCTTTCTTGTTTTGGGGGCTCCAGACCTGGGCACAGTACTCCAGATGGGGCCTCACAAGAGCAGAGTAGAGGGGGACAATCACCTCCCTGTCCCTGCTGGACACCCCTCTTCTGATGGAGCCCAGGATACTATCTGCTTTCCGAGCCGCAAGAGCACACTGCTGGCTCATGTTAAGTTTTTCATCCACCGTGACCCCCAGATCCTTCTCTGCAGGGCTACTCTCAAGGACTGCTCCTTCCAGTCTGTGTATAGGCCTGGGATTTCTCTGGCCCAAGTGCAAAGCCTTGCAATTTGCTGTGCTGAACCTCATCGGGTTCACCCGGGCCCACCTTTCAAGTCTGTTGAGGACTGTTGAGATATGGTTTAGTAGCTTGTGGTAGTAATGGTGATGGGAGGACAGCTGGACTAGATGATCTTGTAGATCTTGTAGTTCTAGATCTTTCCAAACTTGTGATTCTATGATTCTATGATACTTAACTTGGTCAGTATGGCTTCATATTTTTAAAAGACAAGCAGCTCCTATCAAGTCTTTTCAGCTTCAGCAAAGGAAAAAATAAGATCATCCTAGGTTATTCCATTGGTAATGTCTGGTTGGCTGGCTTGGTCTATTTTTACAGATAGGGGCCTTGCCAAGGGAGAAGTTGAATGGCTGGATTAAATTACTTGTAGTTCAGAACTGAATATTTTCATGTGATGTAGGAGATTATGCTTTCTGATCCTCTTCACTAAGATCTAAAATTCTTACCTTTTTCTGCATCATGTACTCCAGCCAGCAGGAAATCATCAAGGCATAGGGAATGGTCTTTTCTCTCCTGGTAAATGTGTTTAAAATTCAAAATGGTGATCTTTTGTTCTCTCCTCTCAAACACAGTTCATTGGAAGAATACCAGTTGTCAATTACCTTCAGGAAAGCAATTGGTCTTTGAGAGATCATAAATATATTTTTCTAGCCATGAAACTCTATCCACTCAGGATAAAAAAGGAAGCTGAGAGACTATGATTCTTTCCTATGCTTAGAGCTTCCAAATGGCTTGCGGCACAAGAGTCTCACTATGGGGATGGATCAGATTGTACTGAAACAGCTAATTCTTATCATGTGCAAGAAGCTATATGTCTATTTTCAAAGAGATTGCTCTCAAAAGGTAGAGGGCTTTTTGTCTTCTGTAGTTCAACATTGGCAATCATTTAAAATCCAGTAATAAATATTATAGGATATGTAACTAGGTAACTACGCAAATATTCACACAAGAGCTGACTGAATTTTAGTATTTATATTTACTAAGAAACACAAACTTCTAAAAAAGTATTTCATCTTGTGCTAAAACATTTATATATTTTAAAATGTCAATAAAGGATTTTTTTTTCAAAACTACTTTATTTAAGGTAAATAAAAATATACCATATCAGATATCAAATTTCAAGAACAGATGGTTTGTACAAAAGTAAACCAAGTCTAAGTCTTTCCTATAAGCAATACATTTCCTAGCAAATTTTTCAGACTTCTCTTCTGTATCTATCAAGTTTCTGACTCATACAGTATTGTTATTTGAATAAAATAAAATTTCCTGAAAAGAAATATTCAATATTTTGCATAGATCTAGTTCTCAGGATTTTATTCCTTAAATATTTTTCTGTTCTACTGAGTATAAAGTTGTTTGTTTTCGACAGGGAAGAAGGACAAAATTCTGTTTATAACTTCAAACAACAACTTAAAATATCATATTAACACATTCAAATCTTATATTATTATTTACTGTTGATGTATCAAGGCTTTTTTCTTGTTTCACATGAATGCCACTTTACATCACCTACCAGTTAAAATGGAAACAAAGTAAATTATATCACTAAAATCCACACACATGCACTTTAAGGTTCCTAAATGAAACTAAGCTTATCTTAGATGAGACTCAGGTACTTATTATTTATATCACATATTGGATTTATATCTTTTAGGAAGAAATATTCCTTGAAGAAGGGAAAGAGTATTTCCTTCTAAATGCTATTTTGTTTTAAACATCACAAAAATGGGAGCTGCCAGTAGGTGTTCTACAGTACTTTAAAAGTAATTTACCTGATGGTACTGAAATAGATCAAGCATTTTACTAATGATACATCTTGGATATTTGCATAATTCAGTTCAGACATGTAAATATGTGTACAGAGAAGAAAAAAAGAAAAATGAAAGAAATAATGTGAAGAAATGCAGTGAGCAATGTTTTGGCTTTTGCAGGAGCAGGACCTCCATCAGTGTGGCAGCATTTTTCCATTTTCACATAGACAAGCAGCATCTGGTTCGTAGACATGCATGACAACTGCCTGACAGTTGAAAAACAGAAAACCTTTGCTTTGCTTTATACTTAAAGATTTATTAGTGTTTCTTGGAGGGATAACTGTCATGGTTTTATGATTTTTGGTTATCAGTATTCCACATCATAACATCATGTAGTGCGCTGGGAGTTAAACTGTTAATGCTCTAGTTCTGGGCACTTGTCTGGAAGAGAAGAAAAACTACATACCCCAGGGGGCTTTGCGGTCAGAGAAGAGATATAAGCCCTGGCATGATCACCTGATGTTCTCTTCTTTGTCAGTCTCTCCTCCCTGCTGCTCAACCAGACTGCACATCTCACCTCAGTGTTACTGTGAGGCCTTTCCACCTTTCGGACACTCTCTCTATTTGATTTATTAGCTTCAATTCTAATTATATTGTATTATAGTGTGTTATCTTGCATTCCGATAATGCAATTAGTTTGTTTCTTCTCAGATTGTTGCCGCTGTTTTTAATTATTTTGGAGTCCCCTGTTTCCCTTTTCCAGAGGCGCGGATCCATGGATCCCTCCACTCCACTACTCACGGGACTGGGCTGAGCCAGCCCGTAGAATGTTGACAATAACACAAGATAAAAACAAGATTGATTAGAAAAAACTTGTGTTGAAAATCTAACTTCAGCCCCAAGTACATTTTGTAGAGAGTAATAAAAGTTTTTTTTTTTTTTTTTCCAAAAGTAGCATTATCTCAGTAGTCAAGGATTTCTGTTAGCATGAAGCAGGATGAGATTTAAATCCTAGTTCTTCTGACTTGGCTGTGGGATTTGAACATGGAAATTTAATATGGAATGTGGTGCTTCATCCTGCTGTGTGAAAAGTCAGTTTCTTCCTAGCAAAACAAATCTTAAGCCATTTTTCTACTTTTGTGATTTCAGCATACCCAGACACTTCCTATGATTAGGGACAAGCAAGAACTTGAATTTGAACTATCCAAGGTCCATAGGAATCCCAATCATTTCCATTCTGAGGACAGAATATTTTGAATAATTTCCAATTAAAAAAAATAAATAATAATGAGTCTAAATACATTATAAAAACCCTCAAGTTTTAATGAAAACATTTGGTTTTTTTCTGTCACCCTCTCTAACAGTGATCAGCTACTACAAACTACTGTGTGGAAACCCTTTTGATTTGGTTCTTCTGGGATTTACTGATTGAAACGAATGTTTAGAGGGATGACTTCTACATTCTCCTACTCAATGTCAAGTCACAACTTTAGACTTTGCCACTGCCCTGCAATATGCTTGCAAGTTCCTTTTAAATTCAGGAAGCAGAGAAATAGTGATAGATAATTATGAATCATACAGATACATAAATATTTAACATATGAGACTGAAAGAAGTGAGAATAAAACAAATAGGAAGTGTAAGGGTTGTAATCAGTGTCCGAAAATAGGATGAGTTTTAGGAGAACAATGTAGAATAAAATAACATTCACACAAGTTAAATAATAACATTAAATTGGATTGGCAACAAAAGAGATGCAACAGTGGAAGACTTAGTTAATATGAAAATGTTATACTAAGTTCTGTAGATTTCACTGTACTGTTCATGCTCTACCCAAAAAGCTTGAAATGTCAACAGAATAAAAAAAAAAAATAAGATCAAGAGCTCAAAATATGCAGAGAAATAATGTTCTGAAGGTGCATCTTTTTTTTTTTTTTACTTACAAGGGATATGAGGAGAACATGAAGGTGCTCAGTCCTTCTCAAGTAGGTATATAGCATAGCTTGAGCTGTGCTCTCAGATTAATGCTGTGCATAGTGTAAGGAGCTCAACCAAGGAGACGTGATTTGTTGCTCTCTTATCATCCTGATCTCCTAGATTCCTTAAATTGCTCCAAAGCCTATTAGCCCAGAGCTCTCCACTTTTCACATAACTCAGTTCATCTTCTGACTTCATAACAAAGTTCCTCTCAGCTGTGTCTCTCTTCTTCAGCTTCACCTCTGCCTCTTTATTTGTCCAAAATTCTCAAAATTTCCACTCCAAAGCTGCTTCTATTTTCTTTTACTAGCATAATGGGAAAGGCAGTTCTTTAAATTGTCTCTCTCAAAGGTCACAGAATATGATTCCCAAGTCCTACATTGAAGCCTTCATTCTCTTATTACAGCAGGATGGCCAGTCATTCCAAAACTGACTGTGTTGCATACTGCACCTCTTTAGATACAAAGATCTTTTGCAGCTCTCTGCTGATTGACTACTGTCCTAACTCATTCAGCAGCAAAAAGCATCCTACATTTTCTGAGGTTTTCAAAATCTAGGATGGTGTAGACACCTATCAGGATTTACCTGGGAAAAAATAATAATAATAATTAATAAATAAAAAGGAAAGAATTAGCCATTATTTTTCAAAAGCCATTGATTTTTCTAAAAAAAACAATAAAATGCCTTAACCTTAGGCCACAGTAAAAAGACCAAAGTTTGATCAGCATTGGCTTCTGTCTTCTGAAATGCCCAGATAGTAATTTTTTTTCTAAGCTGATTGTGAATTCACTGCAGTCAAGGAGAAATATCAATTGCAATGCTACAGTTCAGAAATAGCAAGCACCCTACAGGGGTGGCCTCATCCTGTCATTGATTCTGCTCCTCCCCTTCTGGTATGTGTTTCAAACTATTGTTCTCTCCTTCATTAAGAACAAGCAAATAAACAACAACTTTGTGCAAAATTGAACTGTTTTGCTGGCAACTAAAATGAACAGGATAGAACTGGGAAAACAAGACACTTGCATGGATAGTAGGGTAGAAAAGAATGTACACTATTGATGTTTAAGCCTAAGAGAATACTCAAACATGCCATCACTTGAAAATCAAGATTGAAGATTGTCCAGATAGGGAAGATAATTCTGTTGAAGTCTGGTGGAGAGGAGGAGAAATATAAAAGCTACAGATAAGTAGGTCTTAAAATATTTAATTACATGTAGAGAGATGTAATGACTGAGATGTAAAAAGAAGTTGCTTTACATGAAGTTAAAGGTTTGTAAGACCAAAGTGTATTAAGCAACTCTGAATGTGCCCATGGAGAATCCTCACACAACCACTAGCTTTTGCTTCCAAAACTGAAGAACCAGAGGTGAAGGCTGGGAGAGAAGAAGTCAGAGGTCTAGATGCAATGTTTATGGAAGATAGAAGATGCTGTTTAAGATGTTTCTGCAAGCTAAAGAGGCTGTAAATAATTTGCAGAGTGACACTGGCTTAAAAAATAGTTTACTGCCATCATTTTCATCTGTGGTGTAAGAGTTTTCTTTACTTCTTTAATTAAAATGTTGGTTTTTGGTTACTTGATTTACATTTCTAAGTGTGAAAAATTGGCTCGCAGAACACCAAGAAAATTAGTATAGCTTTTTTGTAGTAATATTCTTCAATTTGACTCCATCCTTGCCTCTGCTACTTAAAATATGCTGAAAGAGTTACAGTGGGAAACTAGAGCATATGGAATATGAGTTGGTAGTGCAAATAGAAACTAAGTCAAGATCTCTTGACTCTCAGTCTTGCATTAACTGCAAGATTCCCAAGGGTCTCATATTTAGCAGATGTGGTTAGTCCGGTTTAATTTTACTTCCTATAGTGCATTTTCCTTTTAATGTCTTCCTTGCTGGCTGGGATGAGAGAGAACCAAAACAAAGGGGAAAGTATCAGCAGTAAAACTGGCTATCAAAATAACTACTGAAAAATTTAACAGTTCAGTTAATGTAATTCCTTACACTTAACCGAGGAACTTATTTATGAGGTAGATAGCTAATATGTATTCAACATAGCATCTGATGAAATTTTAGCTCATGTACAGTTTTACGTTTGTATTTCTGTAGTAGTCATGTTACTCAGGCAGTACTGGCTCACAGTAAGGGGAAATGCATTGGGGTTTTAACAGGTTACAAGTCCATTAATTAAAGTGAGATCACGTATTTTTTCTCAAGTCAGATCCATAAGCCACGTTGTCATAAATGGAAAAAAATAACAAAAGTACCACAGAGGCTTAATTATATTTTTGGAGCGTCTCCATGCTGCAGCATGCAAAGAACATTGATCACTTTTCATTTTTTAATGAAGAATAGTCATGTTTTCTTCCAGGGTCAGAGGGCTTGCTCCAGTTAATGAACTAATGATATCTGTGATGCTGTTTTCTCAGCTATGAAATATTGCTTTGCCAAGTTCCTTTCTTGTAACAACAAAAGAGCAGATAAAATGGATATGAGTGAGTTAGACAACACTTAATTTGCTTAATCTTAAACAAAAAAACTTGCTAGTCTTCTCCCCTTCTGAAAGAACTATTCACAAGCCACCCTTTCTTCTGACAACCAGTGTCAGAGAGTAGTCTTAAAGCTGGAAAAACAATAGTTTTGCCTGCCAGATGTGTTTAATTGAAAACAACTTGAGTTCAGCTAACTTCTGCTGAGCTGATGGCCGGTTTTCACTGGAATTTGCCCAGATTTTTCACAAGTTTGGGACCTTGAAAAATGAGGGAACTCTCAGCCAAGGGCAGATATGTTTCAGGACTTCAGCAGCTGAAATATCAAGAAAAAATAAATTCACTTTGGCAAAAAATGAAATCTGGTGTATATATCATTTTGAGTGGGAAAACATAGTTTATTCACATCACATTGAAATGAAATAAACAAAAATAAACCACTACTGAATAAGTCATAAATGGTTGGTCCATTCAACTCTAGAAGACTGAAAAACTTTCTTTGCTTAAAAAAAAGACATTTGAAAACAACAAAAAACAAACAAAAAAAAACACAACCATGTATTACAGCTCTCAAAATGACATGTTTGAGCACTTCTTTCTACAAAAAAAAAGAAGCACATTTATAAAATTTAAAGTATGATACTACTAGTAATTTATATTCTTCAAAAATTCTCTTTTTTTGGACCGAATTGCCATTGATTAAAAAATGTGTCCAGTTTTATGGATAGGGCACAAGGAGCCTCCACAGATGCAGGAGTCTGTTAATCTATGAAAAAAAAAAAAAAAAGTTTTCACTGATATTGTGAATGTCTATTAATTAAAGGTCCTTATTCCACTGAACTCACCTAGATGGTACTCTATTTAGGTAATCTTTGTTCTTTCTTTCTTTCTTTCTTTCTTTCTTTCTTTCTTTCTTTCTTTCTTTCTTTCTTTCTTTTCTTCTTTCTTTCTTTCTTTCTTCCTTTTTTTCTTGTTTCTCTTTGTAATAGTGTTCTAGATTATATTTTCATTTTCTACTTTTTTTTTTTTTCCCTAGTATTCTATCAAAAACTAAAACCAAAACCCAACCCCACAAAACAGTAACGACAAAGAAATCTCCCCCAAAAATCTCAATCTCTGCTTATGTGGCAATTGTCACCCAAAGCTCATTCTTTCTCATGATATTTGTTTTCATGTACATCATTCCCCCTTAAAAGTTTGTTACCATTGTACTCTAGGGGAACTGAATAGATGATTCTAAAGGAATCAGGGCGAATGCTATCCAAAATGCAGATTTTCTCTGAAGTGCTCTATGAGGCAAAGCAGCCAAAGGACTGCTATCTTACCAAAACCCAGTTTGTAATTATAGCCTTCCTTGCAAGATATGCTTTCAATTGTACAAATTCTCAAGAATTCCATGCAAAAGCCAACGATTGTGTTTTAACCACCCTTTCAGCCCTGACAAAATATTGCTAAACTACTGTACTCTACAGAGATTTAGCTGAGGGTATATTCTCCTTTCCTCCACTAACACCAAAGAAAGAGTATGCAAGGAAAATTATAGTAGATAATGACTGCCCTAGTTGGCATATAGGGCTGTGCCTTCAGTCTGAATTTTTGTTATCATTTAGAACATTGAAACAATATATTTCTTCGCAGTTTTGCAGCACTAACCAAAATCCACAGGAGCATAAGATGGGGAAAGACACAAAAAAAAATTTAATTCAGAGAAATGGCAAATTGAATTATTGTTTGAGAAGTTTCCTGATCCTTCTCCAGATCCCAGAAAAAAAATCATTTTTCTGTTTCTGGAAACTTTTCAAACATTTGGAAGTCCCCTTTTGATTACGTTAAATTGCTTAAAATTCTCCTTTGCAATATAGAATCATAGGATCATAGGATCATAGAATCATAGAACCACAGAATGGCTTGGATTCGATCATCAAGTTCCAACCCCCCTGTCACAAGCAGAGTTGCCAGTCACTAGATCAAGTACTAGATCAGATTGCCCAGGGCCCCATCCAGCCCAGTCTTAACTACAGGGATGGGGCATCCACAACTTCTCTAGGCAACCTGTTCCAGCATCTCACCACCCCTTCAGTAAAAAACTTTCCCCTGACATCTAATCTAAATGTCTCTTCATTAAAACCGTGCTCCCTTGTCCTATCACTATCTACTTATGTAAAAAGTTGTTCTCATTCATGTTTATAAACTCCCCTTGAGTACTGGGAGACTGCGATGAGATCTCCCCACAACCTTGTCTTTTCCAGGTTCCAGGAACAAGCCCAGTTCCTTCACCCTATCTTCCTAGGAGAGGTGCTCCAGCCTTTGGATCATCTTTGTGGCCCTCCTCTCCAACAGCTCAACATCTTTCCCACACTGGGGGCCCCAGACATGGACACAGTACTCCAGCTTGGGCCCCACAGGGGTAGAATAGAAGGGTACAATCACCTCCCTCACCCTGTTGGCCACCCCTCTTCAGATGAAAGCCAGGATACCATTGGCCATCCAGGCTACAAGTACACACTTCTGGGTCGTTAAGTTCTTCATCAAGCAGAACCACTAAGTCCTTCTCAGCAGGGCTATTCTTAAGGAGTTCTTCTCCCAGCCTGTATACATATTTGGGATTACCTTGACCCAAATGCAAAACCTTGCACTTTGATCTGTTGAACTTCATTATGCTCATATGGGCCCACCTTTTTGAGTTTATCAAGGTCCCTCTGGATGGCATCCCTTCCTTCTGCAAACTTGTGAAGGGTGCACCTGATCCCATCATCTATGTTACCAATAAAGATGCTGAAGAGTACCAGACCCAAGACAGATCCTGGGAGACACCACTCATCACTGGCCTCCACGTGGACACTGAGCCATCAAACACAACCCTCTGGATGCGACCTTCCAACCAATTCCTTATCCATCTAATAGTCCACCCTTAAAATCTATATCTCTCCAATTTAGAGATAAGAATGTGGTGGAGGACCAGTGAAAGGCCTTGCAGAATTTCAGGTAGACAACATCAGTTGCCTTCCCTTTGTCCACTGATGCCATCACTCCATCAATAGAAGGCCACCAAATTGGTCAGGCGTGATCTTTCCATGGTGAAGACATGGTGGCTGTCTTGGATCATCCGTTTCTCCTTCACGTGTCTTAGCAATAGGATTATATTCCAACAGAATTTCAAGTAAAAAGTAAATATGACATAATATCTTGCATAAAAAGGAAGCTGTTGAACAAATGTATTCATTTTCCTAATTTGTTTACTGTATCTCTAACTTTAAATTTTGATGATATCAACTGAGAATTGAAGTCTACTTGGGAACTCCTCTCTTAATATCTTGTAAAAATACATGTCCTTCCTGGAACTGCACTGAGTATTGCTTGTGAAGTGCCTGAAGTGCCATAATTGAGAAAAGCTGCAGTGAGGTGATAGTGCATGAAACAACAAAAGATTAATGAAATACCTTGGAAAAGCAAACTTGAATGGCATGAAAATTTTCTTTCCAGCTGTTTGTTCAGCAGAAAACTCTCCAGGAACTGTTCTCAGCCCTGGGCACAGCAATAATGCAAAGAGAACATACTGAGGAAGCTCCCCAGCAGTCCATGCTGCAGGGCTTAGACAAAGTGGGAACAGGTTCCTCAGCACAGTCTTCTGCCTAGCACTGCATATCATTTTCTTCCTGACTGTTCAATGGACTCATGAATATTCCATGAGAGATTAAATTTTAAAGCAAAACAAAACTACAGGATAGTCCTAAAATGTATAAAATAACAATTGTCTAGTCCAATCCAGTCATCTAATCTAGACAAAGTTGTCTGC
The DNA here is from genome assembly GCA_028571105.1 of Tragopan temminckii. NCBI lineage: Eukaryota > Metazoa > Chordata > Aves > Galliformes > Phasianidae > Tragopan > Tragopan temminckii. The sequence continues at coordinate 149,057,781 of JAOWBP010000001.1, forward strand.
AACATCAGAATGAAGGCTGTCAATACAGATTCATACCACAAAAATAACAAACAACAAACCACAAAATAACAAACAACAAACCACAGTGCCCAGCTTTACCAGATCTTGTCATGCGTCTTCCCATCAGCTACAGATAGAACCTAAAAAGTGAGTTTTGAATGCTAGTTTACATCTGTTTTTTTTATGCAGGGAGAATGTAAGGTGTAGATTGTTAATGGAGAATAAAAATCCTTTTGGATCAGTATAATGGGACTGAATATTTTAAACCAATCTCTTTCTAAACCAATCAAACTCACTAAAAAATTTCTGTGTAGAAAAGCCTGACAAAGACAGAGCTGTGCCTGTAAATTCCAGGAATGCTGGATGGAGGCTGAAATGTAAGAATACTTATTACCCTACAGAAAACCCATGACAAGTACAGCTGAGTGAAAAACTGCTTGCCGCATTTTTCTTTTCTAGGGAATTCAGATATTTCCTTGCTCTACTGCAGAATACTGTAAGAAGTGAACAACTAGACATGGTTTTAAAGAAGTGTGTAAGGGGAAAGCCTGCATAACTCTCTAGAAAAGCCAGTCCTCTGTCTCACAGAGCCATTACATGGGTACCTTTACCTTTGGGCTTGCCTGGACCACACTGATTAAAGAAGAATTGTCCTGGTCTGCATACATGTAAGTTGCTGCAAAAGTAATGTCTGCTATTTATTTCCGTGGAGACTACAACACATAAAATGTGCACAGTAACTGTACAATAAAGCAAATTCTCAGCTACAAAACACTATTTTTCAACACAGTCACATCATTAGCTATGCATTCTCTTTAGCAAAGAACACGAGTCTGCATGCTGTGCACATAAAAATCTGCATCAGCAGAGGTGACCCACTGTCACCACTGCTGAAATGCACAACCCATTGCCTCACTGTACTCACACTCATTGTTTTGTTTCTATAAATCTCTAGCAAACATTAATGAATGTCAAAAGAACTTTGTTAGAGATTTTTTGATGAAATTTTACTTATTTTGTACTTAATTCTTGACCCTAATTATTCACTAATGTACATACTGCCAAAAAGTGATGACATGAATGAGGTCTGATTGTGAAAAGAGGGATATTTTCTCTGGTAAGAGAAGACTAATAAAAATCTAGTAAAGAGACATGATCAGATTTTTTAGATCAATGTCTGATTGCAACTCTATACATTCCATTTGGGTATATACAGGTAATGTACTTATGTCAATTGAAAATGGAGTCAGAAATATAAACTGATGATTTATTTATTTATTTATTTATTTATTTATTTATTTATTTATTTTTGCCATCTTGAAGTCTATTCTCAAATTCCTTTATCAAAACAGAAAGCAAGGCTGTATATTTTTTGCTGTTCACATGACTATATTTAGCCAGTGTACCAAAATGCATACAATTATTTGCCATCACTTGAGTTAGCACTGCTCTGCGCTCTCCTGATGTCTTGGTTTCAGCCCAGACAGTGCCAATCACACATCACTGTTTGACTGTTGCCGAGCAATGGATGCATGCCCTGGACTAGGGCAGGCTGCACGGTGAGGAATAGCAGCTGTTATGATGGCGGAGGGCAGGGGTAGGCTGTACTATGATCTGTGTCAGGCCACAGGTGGCCTGTGGGCCATGGGTTGGACATGCATGCCTTAGTCCAAAGCACTGAATCCTTAGGATCTGTCTGAAATTACTCTTGTTCTGTTGCTCTTTACAGAGCTTCACTTCCCCTGAGAGCTGAGATCTGAATACAGCTGCAAGTCTTGGGCTTTTCCACCTGTGACTCCTGTGGTGGATACCTGTCCTGAATCTTCCTCTGAGCCTTCACTGCCAGCACGCATTACACAGGATACACAGATGCTCTTATGGTCCATGGTGAGAGGGAAAGCCTGCAGCAGACTGACTGGAAGTAGAGAATCAGACATTTACAAGCTCTGTGGCAGAAAATCAGTCTATTGATAGAATCTGTTTTGTTCTCCCAAATATAACAGACTCAATGACAAATAGAGACAGCAGTGCTGAAAACTCAGGCATGGTGTTCAGCATTAGCTGCCCCAAATCTGCTAAACAAGGAATAATATGCCAGCAATCTGTGCAGAGTTATGTGGAACTTCATAGTTCTTCCGTGAAGGCTTGCTCACTTAAAGCTCAGGAGATTTTCAGTGAAAAATTTTCAGACTCACCAATCCATAATTTCCAATGAAACACTATTTCATTGGAAAATGTTTCCACATGTCTTGCAGTATATAATATACTCATACTGCTGTCTCAGCATTATCTGGCAAGCAGACAGGCTGGGAGTTAAAAACATCTATGATGAGGTTCAACTTTTTTTCTTTTCTTTTCTTTTTTTTTTTTCTGTGACACTGAGAGTTATGCTGTGCTCACTTGTGCCCTTGGGTTTGCCATACCAACCCAAATGATTACTGCTTCCTGGATGTCAGAGCTGGTAATTTGAAAGGAACTAACACCCCATCCTTTTTTTATATTGAATGCACACCCAAACACCATAACTTAACGTCTGTGGCAGCAATCAGCCACCACATCAATACGATATATGTATTCAAGTGAATGTGCTTGCAGAGCACAGGCAGGAGTAGCATTTGTTTTTCTTACCTCAGTGTGAAATTTTCTTTTCTGATTTGGAAGTTGTTTCCAAATGTGATATCTGCAGAATGAATGCATTCTCCTGGTTTGAGCTTGTTGTTTTTTTTTTTCAGCACAGCTGAAAAAGTTGCAAAGTCTGACTTTTGTGGTCTGTGCATATCACATACTGCTTTCAATTGCTTATGTTGCCATTTTTTTAGTCTTATTTATTTATTTATTTTATGACTACATGGACTCTTTTAATAACACCTCATTATCCTTCGTTATTATGAGGAAAAGCCAACTGCAGTACTTTGCTGACAGTATCACAGAAAATGAAGGACTCCCTGTAATGTAGGGAGTATTATTAGTCAATTTTTAAACAAATAAGCCAATCTGATCCAGAATTCTAGTACATAATTTCCCGTGGTTCATGTCAAAGTCAAAAGTGTAATTTTGTATGAAGAAATGTGTAAATTTTAAAGATCCAGTGTATTTCCTTTACAAATGTATCCTTACGGACAGGCTTGTCCTTCACATCTATGAGTAGATGTGAAATTTTGTTTTTTCATTCATCTGTTTTTCATTCATCTGTTTCATTTGTTTTTCATTTATCTAAGATTCACACTATGAGCAGTTTACTATCTTGTCTTCCGCAGCTTTAATCTACAACTAAATCCATCACATTTCTGAGCAGCTGTAACATTCTCTGTGTGCACTCTCAGACCATGGCAAATGAGAGGTCCTTCAAGTTAGGTGAGCTAACAGTGAGAAAGGGTGAAGGTAAACCACATTACAATGCACTTGTCACACCGCATTTAGGTAGAGGTATTTGCAAGCTGGTATATTATAAATTGTTAAGCTGTAGTACTATGACTATGTGCTGGAGTCCCCAGAGATGAATACAGAATCACAGAATCACAGAATTGTAGGGGTTGGAAGGGACTTCCAGAGATCATCGAGTCCAACCTCCCTGCCAGAGCAGGATCCCTACACCAGGTCGCACAAGTAGGCGTCCAGGCCTCCAGAGAAGGAGACTCCACAACCTCCCTGGGCAGCCTGTTCCAGCGCTCCGTCACCCTCACCATAAAGAAGTTCTGGCGCACATTTGTGCAGAACTTCCTATGCTCCAGTTTCCAGCCGTTACCCCTTGTCCTGTCTCCACACACCGCTGAAAAGAGTCTGGCCTCGCCACTCGGCCCACCACATCTTAGATATTTATAGACCTGGATCAGGTCTCCTCTCAGTCTTCTCTTCTCAAGGCTAAACAGACCCAGCTC
>JAOWBP010000001.1:149075170-149086474 GCA_028571105.1 Tragopan temminckii
TCAACCTCAAAAGGAAGTAAACATTGTTAGGAGGGAAATTACCAGAGGAATACAAGGAATCTGTAAAGCATATCACTACTATGCAATGCTACATTCCTGACTTCTAAAACTAAAATCCCTGTGCAGACCCTGGCTGCTGCTCAGAAGAACTCACTAGGGCTTTCATCAATTTGTCCTTAATGCATATAGAGATAATACTAAATTTTCTTAACATAGGATTTGGACAGCACTAAAGTGTTCTTTGTTTCTCTCAAACATGCTAATAAGAGATTTTGAATTGTAATAAGTAAAAAACTGCTTCTTTTTTTTTTTTTTTCCCCTCTAATAAGAATGCTTGCTGGATGATGATATTTGTATTCCCTAACAGAATCTGTCTGTTTACTTAAGGAACTAAATAACCAGACAGTATCTTCAAAGATAAATAGTTTGATGGTAAATCAGCATTTCAATCACGCTACCATCTACTTATATACAGTGCAGGTAAAGTGATATAAGCTTGCAAAAAGATTGTATCTTGACCTTTTTAGAACTAGGTTCAGCAAGAAAAAGGAAGAGTTCACCCATCTATCATCTCAGCCACCCTTGAATGACTAAGAGGCCAACAGTGATAAACAACAGCTCCCACAGTCTAATACATTCACACTGCTGCATATACCTGAACACATATAAGAGACCTTATCACTCTCTACGACTCCCCTGAAAGGAGGTTGTGGTGACATGGGAATCAGCCTCCTCTCACAGATAATAGCAATAGGACAAGAGGGAATGGCCTCAAGTTGCACCAGAGCAGAATGAGGTTGAATATTAGAAAAAATTTCTTCTCAGAAGGAGTTATAATGCACAGGAACAGGCCGCACAGGGAAGTGGTGGAATCACCATCCCTGGGGGTTTTTAAGGAAAGGGTAGACGTACTTCTTAGGGACATAGTTTAGTGGGTAATATTGATGGTAGATGAACAGTTGGACTAGTTGATCTTAGAGGTTTTTTCCAACTTTAATGATTCTATGAATCTATGGTATGGAAAGATGGAAGGTTCCTCCACAAGAGCACAAGATATGTAGGGCAGAAGGGTAAGCCAATGTCCTGAGAACATTCCAGGCAAGGGAGTGATGAGCCTTGTCCCACTTATGTCCCTAGGTAAAGCTAGATAATCTGACATCAGTGCTCCACTGATGCTTCTACTTTTCTCTCAGCTATTCTCTCTCGCCCACTGTACTCATGCCCAAAGACTGTTCAAACATTTAGTGGCTGCTTAACTGGAGAAAAAAAAAAGCCATGTTTGAGTGGAAGTAGACAATGGAATTGTTCTTTGCCCAGTGTCAGTCCCCAGGGCTGCCTCGAGGTTCTGCATAACCTTGCAGGACGTTTTTTTTTTTTTCTCCCACCAGTGTTTTACCAGTGTTTTATCTTTCAATTCCAAAAGTTTCTTATGTGTGACTAAGGCCTTCCTTTCAGTTATGAGCAACTACTTTAGCTCATCCTCCTCACAATGAACAGCTAACAACATTCTGTATTTCATATCCATTTAAAACATATCTCATAGAATGAACAGCATTGGAGAAGACCTCCAAGATCATCTAGTCTAACTGTCCACCTACCACCAATATTTCCCTACAAAACCACATCCTTTAGTACAACATGTAAATGTTTCTTGAACACTTTCAGCAACAGTGACTCAACCACTTCCCTGGGCAGCATCTGATCACTCTTTTGAAGAAGTTTTTCCTAACATTCAGTCTGAATCACCGCTGGTGTAACTTGAGGCCATTCCCTCTTATCCTGTCACTAGTTACACTGGAGAAGAGGCTGATCCCCACCTCACCACAACCTCCTTTCAGGGAGTTGTAGAGAGTGAGAAGGTCTCCCCTGAGCCTCCTCTTCTCTGGAATGAACAGTCCCAGACTTGTGCTCCAGATCCCTCACCAGCTTCACTGCCCTTCTCTAGAAGGGCAACTCCAGTGCTTCAATGTCTTTCTTGCAGAGAGATGCCCAAAACTGAACCCAGTACTCGAGATGTGGCCTCACCAATACTGAGAAAAGAGGGATGATCACCTCCCTGCTCTTGCTTGTATTATTTCTAATACCAGCCAGGATGCCATTGGCCTTTTTGGCCATCTGGGCACACTGCTGGCTTATGTTCATCCAAGTGTTGACCAACACTTCCAGGTCTGTTTCTTCCATACAGACTTCCAGCTACTCTACCCAAGCCTGTAGTGTTGTCCAGGGGTTGTTGTTGCCAAAGTGCAGGGCCTAAAACTTGGTCTTGTTGAATTTCATCCCACTGGCCTCAGTCAAGCCATTCAGCCTGTCCATATCCCTCTGTTGGGCCTACCCCCAGGCAGCTTCCTGCCAGCTTGATGTCATCTGCAAATTACCCTGAAGTCTGTAGGGTTTAATATAGGGTTCAAATCCTTAAGGTGCTTGATGAAAATTCTCAATAATGCTGACAGTCAATGTTCCATGTCGTAAATCACTGTTTATCTAGCTAAGGACTAGTCTTCCAATAGCAGCTTCAGCTATGCACATACTAAGTATTTCTGTATGTTTGTTACATTTTTAAAGGCCTTGGTTCTGCAAAGGTACCAGGTCTCAGCTGAGTTATTAAATAGCAATAATACCTTATCGTACAATCATGTAAGGCACACAGAATGAGCATGTGAACATCTGTCACTCCACTGTAAAATGATAATTAATTACATGGAAAAGCATAGGGAGTAACATCCAAAATACTTCAAGTTTATACTCTAATTTCTGAGAAAATTAAGGAGAAAAATGTGATTTGACATTGTATCCCACAGCAATCTTCTGTCCAAGTCATGCTTTTCCAGTGTTATTGGTGGAAAAATAGAGTTTTTAAAAAAATAAAAAAAAAAAAAAAAAGAAAGATAGTTGCACGATCATTATTGGAGGGTAGCAATCAATGAGTCATCCTCAGTATGGAGCCTGGTTACACGTGGTATCACATGTGTCTGTCCTGAGATTAAAAACTTTGTCAGGACATGAAGAAGGTGGCAGTGCACTCTAATCAAGTTTGTAGATGACACTTGCATGGGGACCAGTATATGGACTCAAGAACTCAAGGACAACTGAGAGAACAAAGCAGTATGCCTGAAGGAACGTCATGAAACTCCAAAGTACAAAGTTCCTCACTTGGGAAGAACAAGATCCTGCAGCAATACAGGCTCGGCACTGCCTGCCTAGGGAGCAGCTCTGCAGGAAAAGCCCTGACGGTACTGCTGGGGAGTGAAGTTGAGTGTGGGCTTACAGAGTGCCCTGGAAGCAAAAGGTCAGCATCAGCCTGGGCTGTAGGAAGACGGGGAGAGCCAGGAAATTCAGGGAAATATTATAACACTATATTCAGCACATGTTACACGTAGATCATAGATACTGTGTCCAGTTGATAAGGCTCCCCTCTACAAGGAAGACACTTAGAAGAGAATTATATGGATGTCACCTAAATGATGGGGGTAAAAGCATTTGCCCCTTGACTCCTCAAGGAGATCTGGTCTTGTTCAGCCTGAAGTAGAAACAGCTTTGTGTAGCCCTAACAGCACCTCTCAGTAGCTATGGGGAGCTACTGGGTAGGGACATTTTATATGGGCCTGTAGCGACAGGATGAGGGGAAATGGCTTTAAAATGGAAGGGGGTAGATTTGGACTAGATATCAGGAAGAAATTCTCTACTGTAAGGGTGGTGAGATACTGGAACCGGTTGCCTAAAGAAGATGTGGATTCTCCCTCTCTGGAAGCATTCAAGGCCAGGCTGGATGGGGCCTTGAGCAACCTGGTCTAGAGGGAGGTGTCCCTGCCTGTAGCAGAAGGTTTGGAACTGGATGATCATAAAGGTCCCTTCTAACCCAGTCTGTTCTATGATTCTATGATTAGCAAGGATCTGGAACTGCAAATGATTTCTTCAATGCAGTGCAAAAAGATAAGAGTGTGTAGAAGCAGAAGAAACAGAAATTCATATTGGAGAATCTTTTTGCCATGAGGAAAACTGAGCACTGTCACAAGGTGCACAGATTGTATAGTCTTCGCCTATGGATGTTTTTGAGACTCAGCTAGATGAAGCCCTCAGCAACCTGGCCAGATTTCTTGAGGACTCTGTGGGAATACAAGAAAAACTGTTCAGAGCAGCAGATTTGGAGCAAGATAAACAGCATGAGAACCAAGGATACCTCTAGAAGAAGAAAGAACGTCTCACGGCTCCAATAGGATAAGCGCCTGCATGAATGTTTTGAAGAGTGTTTTGTAGAATGCTGTGTCGACGTGTAAAAGTCGATGGGAAAGTTATAGGGGTGGATGGGAAAGCTAGGAAAAGAAAACTTGTGAAAGTATATAAGTGATGTGAGAACTTGTAATAAACGACTTGGATCATTCACATCTGAGTCCATGCATCAGACGCTGCAGGACTCTGCTTGGAATAAAAGCTTTCACTAGAAACATCTCTTCCAACCTGAGTTATCCTGTAGTACTATGATTCCCTAATTTACAGTGAGGAAGAAAAAAACCATGTTTTTGATAAGAAGAAACAAAAATTCAAAATACTCAGTTACAATAAAAGAAACAAAAGTTTTTGAAACATTTGGTGAGAGCTCCAATTTCAGTAAAATCATCAGTTTCCCAAAGGAATTTTTGATTCTGTTGGAGCAGTCATTTTGGATTGAGGATGATCCCTAAGGAAATTTACATACGATTTCTATATGAATTATTTGTATCAAAATAAAGGGCCATAGTTTGCTAAATGTTTTATAAACATAAATCAGAAATGATAACTTCACCAGAGAGCTACTGATCTTAAAGATACACAAGAGATAAAGGGAATAGGCAGGAATCTGCTTGGGGAGCTCAACACATTTAAGATTTATCTTGTCTCTGCATAATGAGACAGCATAAATCTCAGAAGTAGTAGCAGTAGTAGCTTCAGAAACTGCTTAAATTGCCTTTTTTTTTTTTTTTTCTTTTTTTCCCTAATCACATCTGTTAATACTTTTACAAATCTGTAAGAAAAAAAAGAAAGTCACATTCCAATGGCTGGAACTTTTCTTATTTTCCTTCATGTGGCCAGAGACAAGAAAAACAAGTAAAAGCAAGATTCCCTGTTTCCTGCTTCATTTTCTCTAATGAATGATGCATAGAACAGCTGCATTCTCTACGTAGGAAATAAGATGATTCGATGCAAGCAGATTTGTGGTAGAAAATACTAAAATACAAACTGCTAAGCTGTGCTTCAGGAAAAATGGCTGAAAGGGCCATCTTTCTAAATCTAAATCCTTCTTCACATCTGGTCTTCAGAGCAGAGCCTCCTCCATGATGTCCATGATGATAAGGGATTCTAGAACTTGACTGTGGGGTTTACTATATATTTTTTTTCAGATTTTTAGAGCTGCTGTAGACATAATTGTCCAGTGATACATACACAACAAGTTTTTGTAGGATAAGTGTTGTTTTGTTTTTTTTTTTTTTTTGCTACTGACATAGCTGAATAAAACAGAAAAGCTGTCGAATACACAAAATTTTCTTCCAGACTTTTTTTTTTTTTTAAATTACTACCAAAATTTGAGGTGATAAAAGGGAATTGAAAAAAAAAAAGAATAATTTGAACATTAAGTTGCCTTAAAATTATGCACTATCCCTCATTAATTGTCAGGGATTCAGTTGTACCTACACTACTGCTTCCTGCACTTTCATACTAGCAAAGTCAGAAGTTGTCATTCAGTTTCCTTTCTTACCGTGTTCTATTGAATATTTAGATGTAAATCCATCTTCTACCACCTGTTCCTTTGATATACTTCTCTTCAGCATTTTTTGAAGAGTTAGCTTAGGTAAAGTCTGCAATCAGCATACTGAATAAATTCTGTTCCTTGGATTCTATCTCTGGAACACACACAGTAAAAGAAAGTTTAAATGTCTAATTTAGGGGCTTGAAGTGCACCCCAAGGACTGCTTGCCTGAAGGTATGTTTTAAATGCTAACATTCCATATTAGATCCAGCTCTAATACTTGGAGTTAAGAAAACTGCTAAGCTACAGAGTATCTTAAACTTAGGCATTGCAATGCTGAACCTTAATTCCTGCTGTGAATTTCACCTCAAGAGAATAAATGATCTTTTGAACCCAGATATTCCATGCTGTGTTGTAGAAAAGCTCATTCTCATCACAAAGTACATCAGAATTTAGATAAGAATAAATCTACCTCCATGAATAAAACTAGCAGTTTATGAGGAATCCTGGAGCTCTCTAGTCGTAATACATAGTTGTATGAACAGTTTCATGGTTTTACTAGAAGACACCACAGGGAGATGATAATCAATTTCAGCAATCATGATGGAATTACAAAGTGTTAACACCTTCAAAGATCTAATCTTTCATAGATACTGTATATTTAGGAAAGAATATTTCCAACAGGAATAACCTCAAACTCTTCATGAAATGAAAAACTTGAATTTTGAGTCTTTAAAAGCAGTTGGAGTTCTGAGGAACCCATCCTCTTCCATCTGCAGCAAGCAATTGTGTAAAATAGCTTTTAAGGACAATACTCAGACTTGAAAAATGTATGTGATATGTGTGTGTATTTCTTCTTTGTGGAATCTTTAATCCTTAAGAGAAGTTTTTGTATATATTTTCCTGACGTGAAAATGAAGTCAAAGAAAATCTCATCGATTTTAATAGAGCCAAGGTTTCACTCTCATATTTCCCACTGATTCTATAAAATATTATAGCTTTATTTGTTGTCTTTACTGCTTGCAGTTTCATCTACAATCTCTCTATCATGTTCATTTATTATTCTTTCATTTAAGAAAGTCAGCACTTTCAAAATATTTCTTTCAGTAATCGTCTGTGACGATTTACATCAGTAAATTTGCTCATTTGAAGAGTTGGACCTTGTGAAACATTATGTGTTTTTTGAGATGTAGTGAGTCACCCAAGCTTCCTTGGAAAGGGCAAAATTTCTTTCATTACCAGGAAATTTTTAGAAGTGGACACACTGATGGAACACATGGTTCTTCTTCTACCACAGACTCAGATGCTCAAAATTTTTCTGTATGCTTAATTAGTGATTTCAAGAGCAGATAAGCTGTCTTAAGTCTCTAAAGCATCACTAGTCTGCCTAGTCTGAAATTACAAACAATTAGACTATTTCTGACATAAATTTACATTTTGCCTTGAGTGTATCAGTTTTGTTCTTCGTATTTCCATTCAAGAATTAAGCTTATTTTGTCACTTACCCGTTTCAGCACAACACCATAAGTATGAATTAGCTTATATATGAAAAATATTATGAAAATAAACTTTGGTACAATTGATTTTGATGTGAAATACATTAAAACTGAAATGCACACTTGGACTTATAAATTTTTCTACCTTAAAGCACCACTGTCTGCTGCGAAAGTCAACTTTAACTTCCTCTCGGCACACTGGAACAGATGTTTTGAGGACTGTTCAGCTTTAGAAAGTTCACATTAATGCCTACTTACATTGCTATTTCCAAGGAAACTGAAATGACTCTTCGTATGTCCAAAAATAGCTGGCATTTTGCTGGGCCAAATTCTTTAGGGCTTAAAATTACTTGATCAAAGATTTCTTTTACCTCTTATTGTTTGTAGTCATCACTGAAATCAGTAACCTCTGAGGATTTCAGAGTGCATTAGACAAGGCTCCAGGCATTTAAGAACTTAAATCTATATACATTGATGAATATGTACTGCATTTAGACAATCAAAATATTCTACAGAAAATTCTGCAACAGAAATAATTTATTTTGTCATAAGCTTATTCTTTCATTGTGATGATGTACCTTAAAATAAAACTTCTATTTATTTACGTATACCTTGCTTCTTGAATATGCAAGACAATTGTGTATCAGGTTTAAAGTAATTTTGTGAATAAACTTGGTATGTCTAAAATTATTCCACAAAAATTTTGTGAAACAAAAAATATCTCTCTGTTCTTCTCAAAAAGATAAAATATTAGCAAATGAAATTAAAATAGCTGAACTTCAGAGCAAAATCAATGATTAAATTTAAGTAAGAGAATCTGGTATCATATAATTATTAATCTCATAACATTCTCCTTCATTCTTAGTCTTACAGTTCATTCTAAGAATCTCACTGATTTCAGAAGAATTACATTACAAAGCCATGGTTGCATAAACCAGTGATGTTTCCAGTACCCTGGTGTCAGTGGATCAAATCTTAATCAGGAAGGCATATTTTCAGAGGGAGAAACAATAAAGAGATGAAAATTTTAATGACTAACAAAAACTGTATATTTCACTGGAAGATATTACATACATTACAATCATGAGGTCAGTTTTTCTTTAGGCAACTGTGTTTATTTGAATTGCTAGGGATTTCATCACAGTTCTTCCACATCCACAAATCCTGGATCTACTCACTTTATTTTTCCCTACAGTTTAAGTACATCTGAGAACAAATATTTGACCAGCTGTGCAACTTAGTATTGCTACCACAGCTCTTAAAGTTCTGTCTTTTGTAATACAGCTAGCAGATAGCTTTTCATATTTTGCCTCCTTATTTATCAGTTTACAGTTTCATTTTCCTATGGCACTTATTTATGTCTCTTTTTTACCTAAATCTAAGCCTTTGCTATCTTATTCTTTTGACTACAATTTTTGTTACTCACTGTACTGAAGTCCCTACGAGAGGCATCATGGAAATTAAGAGTTCGGAAGAATTTAATCAGATATGGAATGAGCCTACTCATCTTGCTTACAAGTGTTGGATAGGTTTATATTTGAATAGGCTAAACTTAGACACCAGCATAATACAGTATCTCACAGAATGTTATATTTACATCAGTTAAAACAGAGCTGATGAAATTGTACAGATAAACTTGTTTTAAAATATAATGAAATATTTATTTTACAAATTTTCACTTCAATACTCCATACTTCTTCTCTCTTCTTTTTTGTTAATGCTGATTGATTGAAATGTCAGCATAGTTTATAAAATCATTGCTTTATGTCCAGAAATTTTTATATACTCAGTGATGTCTCAGTCCTTTATTCACGTTCCCAAAAATTAACTGAATTAAAAACAAAGAAGAATAATATTTGAAAAATATCTCTAACAGCATTATTTTTTTCAAAGTTTTCACCTACATTTAGAAGTGAATAATTCATCAAAAATGGACAAATGTAATTATTTAGTTCTTAAAACAGTTTAACTGATAGGACTGAAAATGTATTCTTAGCTTGAAATACAAAGAGTGCTCCAATAGTAATGCTTCCTATTTTATTATCTTGGCCCATGATGTCAGAGGTGAATGTTGGTGGCATGACAGTAGAGGTTGAAGCTTCCCGCCAATAATCCATTACATTTTGTTGCCATGTGACAGATGGCTGCAGAAGGGCAGTCTGACAAATGAAAGTGCATATGAAGAGAAGGTGTGGAATTGAATTCCTCCATGTGAGAAAAAATGGCATTGATTAACATTCACTGACGCTTGCTGACTGTTTACAGAGACCAAACAGTGAATGTAAGCACAGTGAGGCAGTGAGAGGTGCATTTCAACAGTAGTGATAGCAATGTGAAAGTCAAGCCACATTCAGAACAGTCATGAAAAATTTTATGATCACAGCTTGAAGGCTCTTTTTTACTGCTGGTCAAAATGCATAGCTGATGGCAGTGACTATGTTGAATAAAATAGTGTTTCATAGCTGAGAATTTGCTCTATTGAACAGTATTATTGTGCTGTTTGTGCCTGTTGTAGTTTCCATGGTAATAAATAGGAAGGAGTACATTCACAGATAGCTAATCCATGGGTAAGAATGAAGTGTTATCACATTTTGATCACATTAATATTAATAATGCAAATTTCCTAAAGACAAGATCATAGAATCATAAAATAGCTCAGGTTGGAAAAGACCTTAAAGATCATCGAGTCCAACCACAACCTAACCATACAACCCTAATTCTAACAACCCACCACTATGTCCCTGAGCACCACATCCAAATGGTTTTTAAACTCATCCATGGATGGTGACTCAACCACCCCCCTGGGAAGCCTATTCCAGTGCTTAACAACCCTTTTTCTGAAGAAGTTTTTCCTGATATCCAACCTAAACTTACCCTGGCACAACTTGAGGCCACTTCCCCTCATCCTGTCACCTGTCACCAGTGAGAAGAGACCAGCCCCACCCTCTCTGCAATCACCCTTCAGGGATTTGAAGAGAGCAATAAGGTCTCCGCTCAGACTCCTTTTCCCCAGACTAAACATCCCCAGTTCCTTCAGTGTCCTTCCTCGTAGGGCATATTCTCCAAGCCCTTCACAAGCCTTGTTGCCCTTCTTTGGACCTGCTCCAGCACTTCTATTTCCTTTCTATACTGAGGTGCTCAAAACAGAACACAGTACTTGAGGTGCAGCCTCACCAGTGCTGAGCATAAGGGCAGGATTACTTCCCTGATTTTGTTTGATAAAACTAGAAGATTTTGTTAAAGTGTGATTTGAAGGCACTTCCAAGAGTGGAAGTTATTTGCCTTATCTCATGTGAGTGTACAGGTTGTTTGGTCTAAATACTGAGCTTATGGTGTTGAAATTTTGCCAACTCCATTTGAATTCTGTGTATTTCAAAATGTCGACTTCTCTAGTAGTATCAAACTAATGAGCTATATTTAATTGCAGACTTTGGATTAGTGCTATCTGTTACTAATTCACCTTTTATGGCTACTATCAAAAAGTTTTATTTCTAACAGGTTGCATACATAAATTACTTATAAATGAAAATTATCTAAGTACTGCTTTTTGCAATGTCTTTAACAAGTCTGGAATAAATAACTGTTTTAAAGGAAACAGCCTTTTTTAGTAACTGTCTTTTATAGGTATTGATGTTGATTTCAGATGCAGACTTGATTTAATCATATGGAATTCATATTGGTACAAAAGCTAGCCAACAGTGAAGACATACACATGTATCTGTTTTTAATTTCCCTTGCATTTCAGTGCTGGGTCCTTTAGCTACTGAAATATGAATCTTTCAAAGCACATGTAGCATTCTACCCTATTCTTAAGGTAATGTCATGTGTTAATTGTAAAAAAAGAATTTTCTTTTTAAAACTATATAATGAGCATATTCTTATAAAAGCAATGTGTTTTAAACACTGTTATTTAAAGATTTTTTAAGACTATAAATTTAAACCTAGTCTATCAAAATAAAAGAGATGTAGATTTCACAGAATCACAGAATGGCCAGGGTTGGAAGGGACAACAAGGATCATGAATCTCCAACCCCCCTGCCACGTGCAGGGCCACCGGCCTCGCCATTTAATCCTAGTCTAGTTAAT